>OX638249.1:6140416-6777500 GCA_951806755.1 Brenthis hecate
TGAGTTTAAGTTCCAAGTAACGCTTGAGGCATTTTCATCCAAATTTAAAACTAATACACGGATTTGAAAATTGTGCTTAATCTTGCAAACAATCATGTAAATTGGTATATGACCTCATAAAAAGGTCATTTATTTCGACATGACAAAAAGGCTTATATATTACTTATACTATATCACTATACTATATTACTATATCACTATGACACGCTGTCTTGTCTAAGGTATACGCTAACTTTCAAACAAGTTTAGTCATAAAAGGCGTCTTTTAGAAGAGATGAACTCCCGTTATATGTAAAAGCGAATCTGACAATAGGAAGATACTCTACAGACCGTTTCGAATATATTATATACAATAAAGTAGGGAATTAGGGCAGGAAATATCTTTTACATAAAATTTTATAATTTAATTGGAAAGTTTTCTTTTTTGATAAAGTAGAGTATTTGCGAATTGCGAGGTAGTGGTTAGTTATATTGGTCACTTTCAATTTATGCTTAATTTCTCATTACATATTTATATGGTTAATTTCATACGTTCTTCATTAAATATAAAAAAACAAAATTATTGATTCTTATTAATTTATTGTATTTCAACATTTCAGAGGAAGACTGGGCAGAGAGTACAGCGTACTTAATGCATGAAGCCTTCGATGCGTCTCCGCCACGTCGAGCGCCCTCCCCGCGCCGCTCCTCTCCCCCGCGCCGCACCCTATCTCCGCGTAACTTTGAGAGAGCTTACAACGACGACTACAGCGACCAGTACCGTGACCAAATCCCATCATTCCGCGACCAAGCAACCTTCGATCGCAGGTTTCGTCACGAATCTCTCGAGCGAAAGGACAAAACAGAAAAATTCGATGACGACACAAGTTATAGAAGGAGATATGTCGCCGAAACAAAGCCTTCTAATAGAAGTATAGACAGGGTAGAAGACCGCAGGTTTGGTAAGCTGCAAAGAGGGGCAAGCGAGGGCAGTCTAAAAGTCGCCGATACCTCCCCAAAAGAAAGGTTCGTTGTTGCTAAAGAGAAATTCATGAACCTGGAGAGGGAAAGGTTTAACAGAGAACTTCAAGCTCACATGGCTATGCGGAGGAGCATGCTAGAACGGAATAGTCGCTCGACTTCTTCCCCCGAGGAAGAAAGGCGAGACGAGCGTCAGGACCGTCCAGTGAGCTCTCGACGAGAAACTGACCGTTCCCATCGCGACATAGACCGTTCTCTCAGGGAACCGGACAGGCGCAAAGAAGAAAGAGTTCGTGATTTGGCAGCTCCAGATTTAGCCCAGAGAGAAATTGAAAGACTTCCTCGAGTTGGTCGAAAGCGTGATGAAATCAAGAGATACGAGTATGGATCAGAGGATTATTTGAATAGGGTTGAGCCAAAACACAGAAATGACTTCGATCGCTACAGAGAAAGGAGAGAATTGGACCACCGCATCGATGAAGATGACGTAATCGAGCCAGTAATAGAAGAGAGGAGAAATTGGAACGATCGACAAAGGGCATTCAGTCGCTCACGACTTGTGGATGAACAACGACAGTCGTACGCAGAAGGAGACAGAGACCGATTTTACGAAAGGGACTATAGAGATTTTAGTGACCTAGCTGACAGGCAGCCGGCGAAATATAGACATAGTTATGCTGAGCCAATACCCAGAGGTCGCCTAGGTACTGTCAGACCTTATTAGTAATGCCATAATAGGAATAAAATTCAGCACTTGTTGTTTGCAATGACGATGGTTACGCAGTAATCGAAATATCACGAGCTTTTGTTGTCGATTTATTACAATGTACCTATGTTTTATAATATATCGATATTGTACTTGTAAATACGGGAAAACAAATTATATGATCAAATGTACCTACCACATGATATCAATATATCTTTCAAAAATCAGAATCGAAGTAACAAACTTAACTAGTCTTTTATTAAATAGTAAAAGATATAAATATTTATAATATGTAATCTGCCATTATATCTGAGCTAGAACAACTGAAGGATGAAGAAGATATTTTTTGCACTAGCATGATAAAAAGTAATTTTTTGTATCTTATTTTACCAACGAGCCCTTTTTATTTATGTTGGTAAAATAAGATATTTCAAAGAAATCATTTAAAATATCGTCATCATAAATCAGTGCCATCAAACAGCCTTTCTCACTCAGCTCAGATGTCAAACTTCTATTAATATCTACGTCTCTTTTCTTCTCAAAATATCATAAAAATATAACAACGAAAAAGCAAAAAGAGAGACTTCTCCGTTTTATAAATTACATAGATGAATACTCATTAATTGTCACAGAAATATATTTGTAAATATAAATTATAACCAATAACCATAATTATAGACGAGTATAGGTAAATATGAAATTGTATACCTTTAAAAAGATTATCAAAACATTAAATAAAAGAATATTTTGTTGATTCTTTGTATTGTAAAGAAGAAAATTAATATGATTTAAAGCTATTCGATATTAGTAGTATAAAATGTATGTCATAATCACAGTATACACTAAGTAGGTTTAAAAGGTGCCGCCAGTGGCATTGGTAATGGTCATGTAATCCGTCCCTAACGTTTTGACGATGTAACTGTGAAATGTTAATAATAAACGTTTATTGATTATATCTATCTCTTATTAAACTCAATACATTTATCTTTATTTTTCACATACTCTAGATTTCTCTTTTAGAACTCTATCACTAATATAATTTATACTTCTTGAATAAATAACTACATACATAGTTCACTAGTAAAATCTATATACCTAATAAAAATCCTTATTGTTAAGAATAAGGTGGTATACGTGTTTAGATACTTCATTATTGATATACATATAAAAAATCGTGTCTGTGTACTTATGTACGCACGTTAGAAGTTGTACTTCTTTGGGCTAACTGTTAGCGAACAAAAATAGCTAAAGATTTCATCCCGTATGTCACAACTCTCTGTTTGTAAAAGGAATGCAGCTAACTTCATCATGTCGCTTTTTGGCTGTCGGTGTGCGCGCGCATCATTCATCATCATTCAAAAATTTTACAATCATATTTTTTTCCAAACGTGCCAAAAGAAGTATAACTGCAAAAATGGGAAGTTTCTTAATTGGGTAATAATAGTGATTTTAAATTTAAATAAAATATACGTAAAAGGTATATTAATATTGTTAGGCAATCTTGAAATAATATTAGAACAATTTATCTGCAGTACTTTTAGAAATACCACTGATGACACAATATTATACTTAATATACTATACAATATTATAATATACGAGTACTTAGTACAGGGGAACCCATCTAAAGAAATTGGACAGATCTATTCGGGCTATTTTTGTTTGCTTGAATATTTATTATATATAATCTATTTAGATGTCCTTGATCCGCAAACTGTCAAACTTCTTTTTAATTTTTATGTATATGTAAGTACAGTTAAATATTCAATTCAATTTTCTTGTTAATGGCTTCAAAATTTTCCATTTAAACATGAACAGTTTTTAATCATATTAAAATAAAAACGCCATCAGTGGTCTTCATCATCAAACTCATTACTTAATTGAAGATTTTTCATTAATCAGTAAAACTACGCAAATTTCCTGTACTTAGAGTATTTTTAACCCCCGTCGTAAAAAAGAGGGGTGCTATAAGTTTGACGAGCCTGTGTTTTTGTGTCTGTCTGTGGCATCGTATTACCTATACGAATGGACCGATTTTGGTCAGTTTTTTTTTGTTTGAAGGCTGCCGTCATCGAGATGGTTCTTAGCTATATAATTTATGAAGATCTGTTCAGGCGTTTGATAATCATCACTCATTTCCTACTTGACAAAAGGGTCTTAATGACTTTCACAGATCCCATTGATTTGAAATTTGGTGTACTGAAAATAATTAGTTAATTTGGTGTACTTTAGTTAATTAAAACCACAATTTGCTTTTTAGCAAATCGTTACATGTATCGCCATCTATTGACATATAATTACACTAATTCCTTTGTTCCTGGTGAGATGCAATGGCAATACACAGTAATTAATTATGGCCGATTTATAATTAAACTGAAACCCAAAAGACAATACATATTACTTTCAAAATAAAACTTGATTCTTCAGATCAACATCCAAACTGTACAAATATGTTTCTGTCAAAATTTTCTGCGACCACCATTGTTAAATAATCATTGATGGTAAATTTATAATACCAGGCGCCCTCGGAATAAACTTGGAATCCATTCGACGACATGAGAAATAGTTGAGTAGACTATGCAGAAATGAGAATTAAGTCATTAATATTTCGAATTTTAATTGAACGTCATCTCTACTATATGAACGCCGTTGCGCAGATCTTGTAAGGGTACTAAATACTCGTAAGAACCTATATAAGACGATAACTGAAAACTTTTTCCGAAACTGCTGAAAAAAGTTGATCAGAAAGCACTTGTAGACAAGACTACTGACAAGACACTTCGGTGAGCAGTGCCATAGTACCATGCGGGTAGCTCCTGGTATTTTTGCAGCAGTAGAGTGGACCATGGGAGCAACACCTTGATTGTGTGGTCTGCTTCGGCAGACCTTCCGTCGGGGTACCATGTTTATTGCGTAAGCGATCCAGCGACGACCCATTAAGACGGGGGAGGTTCTATTGGGTAGTACAGGCTTCTCTTAAGCCGGTGATTCCCTTATAACCACCTAAATCTATACAGGTGATATGTGCAAATGCATTTCCCAACATAAAAAAAAGAAACAGTATTATGCAGTGGGATAGAAAAGATATCTATATAACTCAAGACTCGCAGTAAGGATAAAACATGTGCCAGACAAAATAATTTACTAAAATAAATATAATAAAAAAGGCGACGGTATACGTATGTGCGAGAAGTTCATAAAGGCCAATTATACTTAATCCCTTTGTTTATTTCCAACTATAAAGTATAAACACATTTGAAGACTTGGTTTTGAATTAATAATTGATATTTTTGTTCCACTATTATTTAGTTTAGATATTCAATAAAAGTTTGCAGATATTAAAATTAAAATGAAACGAAACGATATTATTAGAAAATTATAAAACATTTATTTACAAAAAAAAAATTATTGCACATGTCGATAATATTGCACTGAAATTGCACAACTGTGTTAAAAGGAATTTCATTATTTCATAATAAACTAAATTAATACAATACATAAATAAACATATAATATATGTGTTAATTATAAACAAAGTACAAAACGATATTTAAAGTAATATCGAAAAATAATTAATTCTCATTGTTTTAATTTCATTTCGTCAAAAAATCGAAGAGTCATTAAAAACTTTTTATTCAATACATTCGTTATTTTTACTAGAAAAATCGTTTCGTGAATTAGATAAAATGTTCTTAGAACTAAACGTGACTGAATATATCTAACCTATGCATAAAGGTTATTTCACGAATAAATAACTACATACATAGTTCACTAGTAAAATCTATATACCTAATAAAAATCCTTATTGTTAAGAATAAGGTGGTATACGTGTTGAGATACTTCATTATTGATATACATATAAAAAAATAAAAATAACCACAGATTCAACAACTGAATACATGTATAGAGAAATAAGTTACTATTAATACAAAGCATCTAAATGTATTCAGTGATTGCTCTGTGGCTAATAAAATAGATTAAAATGTCATATTTAAAAAAAAATACGTAATTCTTCCATTCGCCATATATAAATAACGGTCAGTCGAATCACTATAATTTATTAGATTTACTGTAATAAACAATTTTCTTAAAGATTTAAATTTCGAATCAAAAATTCCAATTTAGATAATTACGATTATTATATGGTTAAAATAAACTGCATACATTAAAAAATACGAAAATCAAACAAAATAATAAATATGATATGATTAGATCCAAATACATTATGATATTAATTAAGGAAAATACCCCAAAGTATCTTCTAAGCTGGCGTTTCTGCTGATTGGTCTGTGGTCGAACATTCTAGCAAGAGGTGGTGTGGGGTGCGTCAGTGGAGCCCTAGGCCTGCGCCCGCCCAGCGAGCGCACGTCGGTCCTCTGGGAAAGTCTCACATCTGCGAATAGCGCCGCCATTTCCGCTGATTTCTTCACACTAAGTGCGTCTTGAGAACCCGCGCCGGTACTACGAACTGGAAAATATATATAAATCGATAGTAAATACTAGATGTAGTTAGAAATATTGGTAAGTGCTTTGATTTAGCTGCTAGTGTGTACCGCTGCAAATCCGGAGGTTCTAGGTTCAAGTCCAGAATTGGAACAATTTAGGATTTGCATGGTTATCATTCATAAAACATAGGGGTTTTCTGACGAAAGAAATCCTTGGCAACTGAAAAAAGTTTTGTATTCGGAATGTAACACGTAGGGTCCTTAGTGATGAAATGCTTTCTTAAAATAAAAATATAGCCAATCTCAAATTAGCATTAGAAATAATATCATTATAATCGATTTACAATTAAAAGTAACGCACAAAATCACACAAAAACACGTACCTAGCCGAACTGAGATTAAAGTTTGTTTAGAAATTAAATGAAAGTGGATTAACTACATAATAAATTTTCTAAATAAACTTATATGAGGTTGAGTTACAATAAACACAGACAGCTTTCTTTTTATTAATATTTTATGTCAACTGTGTAACAATGTTTTAGTAAAGATACAGCAAAAAAGATAATCAATAAGAGTATTATTTTCCTACATAGGCAATCGCCAAAAAGTATGTAAAAGCGAATATTTCATTGTTTTAGTTTTTGATCTCTCCCGTGACCCTGATTGCTGTAAATCAAGCATTCGAAACGTTGGAAACTAAAACCAAAATAAATCTGCGAAAAATCCGAAAAGATAGTTTTATTTAAAATATTATGATATGTATTTTTTGTCGTGATGTATCATTCAGTCATTAGCAGCCGTCTTTCCAGCCGGAAGCCAAGAGACACGCCGGCTAGCCGTCAGTTCGTCGGATTCAGTGCCTGAACGACCTTGTGACGCTCCATTAGAACGAAAGTGGACTCAGCGCTGGGTTTATACCAGGGGCACTCGGGGCTAGTGCCCAGGGCGGCAAATATTGAAAACATTTGAACTTTATCGAAACTTTTCCCATTTTCTGGAAAATTTCGATAACAGGTCGGCATTTTTTACTGTGCCCAGTGGCGGCGCTAAGGTTAAATCCGGCATTGAAGGTGGTTTTCATTGGGCTTTAGCCAGAGAGTCCCACAACCACCTGTACGTAGGTAGGTCCTATGCATAAATGGATTTCTGAACGTTAAAAGAATATCTAAATTACCCGTCAGCCGCTGCATGTTCCTGTTGCGCGGCTTGTTCTGCAGCAGCAGCTCGTAGTCGAGCGCGAGGCTGTCGGAGCTGCGCGCGCGGCGGCGGCGGCTTGACGCGCCCGACCTGTGTCATTGGACGGTTTATTGTGATTCAATTTGACAACTATTATAAATGTGAAAGTTTGTATGTGTGTATGTATATTTGTATGTGTGTATGTCTGTAATGATGATGACGGCTGCACGAATTTATATTAAATTTAATACCTACGCAAGGAATCATACATAGTGTATGACTTGGAGTAACTCATAGGATACTCTTAGGCACATAGGAAAACGTCTGAGCGAAATAAGAGTCTAAATAAATTACTTTTCAACTTCAAAGGCAATCGTAGTTCTATTAAGCCCTTGATTTTTTTCTTAGAATTTATTTGGGGCTATCCCATAACTTTAAGGAACCATTTTTGTGATAAAGAATTGTACCTTTAATGTAAATTGTTCTATTAATTATTATTATTAGTGTATTTTTGATAATGCATATATTTTATTATAATTCATTGAAATTATATTATTGGAATATACATATATATTTTTTTATAATTTATTAAAATTAGCAGTAAAAAATGTTATCACTTTCAATAACTGCATAAATTTCTACTATAAAGAAGTCTCGATAACATAGAATTTATGAAAATTAAATACTGAATAATTTAAATATTCAAATTTAATTCTAAAAATATTTAATATTTTTGTCGGTTACAAGATTAGATCTCGTAATAAAATAAATACATAATTTTAGACAGATCTATACGATCAGATGATTCACTCATGATGATTTGAGTGTGTTTTATTTTGCATATTTTAAAAATATGTTAATTATTGTTTCGTATTGTACGTAAGAGATAAAATGTTGTTGAATTTAAAGGAAGAGTAGGTATCGATAAGGCCTTGTTTCCGCTCCCGAATAACGAAAAAAAAAATGTCAGACAATTTGATCATTTCTTTACATATACTGAAAGTAGATTGTGTGCCTGATAAGATAATATATTTATGACAGAAAAAAACGGTAATAAATACTACTTATACTTGTGAGATGCCAAACTTTGGCCTAACTGGTAGTAGTTTAACATTTCCTCCTAAATGAGACATTTTCAGTAACATTTCAACTTTTTTTATATAAAACGCAGGATGTAAACATTGTAATTTTTAAATATATTATGTAGTAATATAATAACATTAAAAAAATTCAAAAAGAAAGCGCTTCTTACATGCGCTCCATATAAGAAAAGTTAAAATGTTACTGAAAATGTCTCATTTTCAACCAAAATACCAGTTCGACCAAAGTTTGGGGTCTCACAAGTTGTAGGTATTAATTATAGTTTTTCTTTTCTCTCATAAATATCTTTTCAGAATATGTAAGGATAAGTTCAAATCGTATGACATTTTTTTTTCATTATTCGGGAGCGGAAATGAGGCCTTATCGATATCCTTCCTTTTTAAAAGTAAAATATTAATCACATTAGTAGTATCATTGCTGACGTAGGTATATTACAAAAATAAAAAAGTGTCAAGTCATTTCGGATAAAAATTGGTTGATGACTAAGAACTCGTACTATGAAGGTTTACATAGTAATACTTTCTCTAAAACCACATACACACATACATATATAAGCTATTTTTACAGCTCACAATCATTCAAATCAAAGGTATGTTTGTCACATTTATACCATAAAAAAATACTCACCTAGTTCTTGGTGGTTTGCTTTCGTGGTCATCAAAGGCTTTTTTCATGCGATCTGAATAACTTTTATTTGAAGGACTCTTCAAATACTCCAAGCTCTGTGAGCTTTGTATCGTAGTCCTCCTCGGTCCGGTGCAATAACATTTATTACTATCCGCACAACTTTCTGAGTCGCACGAACAGTAACTATAGTCACCGTCGTATATTTCTCTGAAAAGTTAATATTACAATCAGTCTATAAAGTGGAAACGCTATGAAAACAAGTGGTTTTGAGTATTCATTTTCTTTAAATGATTTGAAATCCTAATTGTTTTTAATACAAAAACCGGATTACTATTATAAATGCGAAAGTTTCTATATGTGTGTTTGTTTGTTGCACTGAATCGACTGGATATAAGACACATATAAATGACGGCCTGGAATAAAATCAACAACAACACAGGCTACTGCTAGATACCTAATAGGAACGCATCCGAGCCAAGTCTGGGTAAATAGCTAGTAATATATAAATGCGATTCTTTTTATTAGTTGCTTGTCTTCCACGCACCAATACATCGACTTGATATTTTCATAGAGATAATTTATGGAACAGAGAATGACCTAACTGGCTTTTATATAGATACGTGAGTCATCGAGCAGTGAGTTATTAGTCAAATAGTTACATAGGGATGCTTGAAAGAAACGAGAATGGGTATTATAATATATTTATGCGAAAGTGTATTAGTGGGTTTGTTGATTTGCCCTCCTTTCACATAACGACGGAGATAATATTTTTTTTATAACAAAAGAGGTTCAACGACTTCAAAACAACTTAAATGTAATTATTCCATACTTAGGGGAAAAAGTTTTTTCAAATTTATTTTTAGCCCATTTATTTAAAAAAACCAAGAAATCGATTCACAAGGCCACAATCATATCCAGGAAATAATAATATAAGTACATTAAGGCTATATATATATTGGCCTTTTTAAACTACGCTAAGTTATCCATCATTGCATCCGATTTTTTTGGTTTTTATAGAAGTAACATCAATAACCCTAGCAATAAAATCTATAATATTCCGTCAAATACCTTAACTTTCGCCTTTTTATTTCCTTTAGGATACTTGAGTTCAAAGAAATTATGCTTCGAATACTAACCATATATATATTTGCAAGATACAAGAATCGAAAGTAGGTAGTGACGTATTTGGAAAGTTTCATAAATAATAATTGTAAATAAATACACTAAAAGATTTGGGTATGGAGGCAATCCAATTTAATTAGACAGAAGTTGTATAATTTATTAGGTACTTAATGAATGGATCATTTCCTTTTATTAATGATTGCGATAATAATTATATATACTACTTTAAAGATAATTAAAGAGATTTTAAAGAGACTTTAAGCATATATATGAATAATATAATCATAAATAAATGTAAATTGCCAATAATGCTCTATCAGAATTCAACATAGAAGTGTCTAATGTAAATAAATTGTTTAATAACGCAAACCCTAGTTACTAATTAGAGCAAAATTCTAAAATAGACTACAAAAAACCATCAATTCGTTAGAATTCAAAATTATCTTACTAAACTTAACTGAAGTAGAATTTTCTCATTTCTAAGACAAAATTACGGCCTACTTCGGAAAAATCGATTTTATTGTATAAATAAATTATTTCCTAAATAATCCAAACGTACCGTCCAGTATTATTTTATTTTTGGTCGACTTCAAAAAATTACAAGTATTTAGTTTTTCATTTCATTCATTTGTAACGAAATATATCCTATAAATATGTGAACCTCAGGGTTGGTATCATATAAATATCCAAAATGTCACCTCTAAGTGCTTACTAAGTAAAGCTAAAAGCAATTTTACATACTGATTATGCGTACACTGTAATTATTGCCTTCGTAGTTGGTACGTTACTAATAATAATTAATTCGCTGTTTTGCAAGTTAAATAACAAAAAGCTCATCAACCTAGACAACTCGGTATAGAAGTTTTGCTCTTTAGATAGTATTTCCATATAAATTATGTTTATAATGATGAAATTACGGATCATTAAATATTATCTTTGGTCATAGTTCATGGCATATAAATAATCTATAATCTAATAATTTCATTACATTGCTTTTCTGGTTTCTCAATCTCTGTCGTCTGTAAATAGCTGGAATTATACATATTTAGAATCTTATAATGTATTTGCACAATTTTGTTTCATATATATTTATATGCCAGAATCAAATCTATACATATAATAAAATAGTAACTTAGCGAAATCTGTACATGAAATATTTTTAAAAAGAATGACTTTAACGTTTTATGTCCACAATCTAGACCACAAACAATAGTTATTCAAATGTTTGTCTGTTTATGTATACGCCGTTCACGCAAAAAGTAATGAACCGATTTTAACGAAATTTTATGCAGTGATAACGTATTACTCGGGACAACATTTGGGATTCCTCTCACTTCAGAAAATCTTCGCTTCCCATGGAAAAAAAACTATAACTGGTTCTATCGAGTCGTCCGTAGAAACGTATATGGCTAACGCTGGCTTAACCTTAAGAGATACATCAAAATAATGTACAAAAAAATTGTAGGTCTTAAAAAGGCCTACAGAAAAGTCTGCAATAGTATATGTCTATCTCCTAGGGTACACTCGTAATAACTATTTTTATTATATATTAAAGGCAATTTTGCGACTCACTTACTTATGAACGTTCAGTCCAAACCGATGATGATAGTAGACCGGTACCACAAAAAAAACAGCTTTATATATAAATAATAGCTAATATCAAATACGAAAGTAATTCTATCTGTCTGTCTGTCACATTTTCACGCTTAAACCGCTACATCGATTTAAATGGTTATGGTTAGTTTGAGACCCTGGGAAGGACATAGGATAGTTGTTACCCCGGAAAAAATCTATTTAGGGGGTATAAGGGACTTTTTTTATTTTTTAATTACCTACCTACTTTTCTATACATTGTACACATATAATCTATACTATACTAAGCGTTGAAACGTACCGACGTAGGGACGAAGTCGGGTGAGTCGCTAGTATAAAATATAGTTTAACTTTCAAATCGCCAAATTTTATTTTTATTTATTATAATAATAAATGTAGTCAGTCCGTACCGCTCGTTAATATTATATAATAAATACAACACATCTACTCCGTCACTACATGCTTAATCTCTATCTGTACACTTATATAAATATTATGCATGTTTTCAGCATTCATAACAGCGATCGTATAAGGCAAAGGCCTTATTAGAATTCAATGAAAGTGTTCTTAATGAGTAAATTCTATAATCTCTCCATGTTAAGTCATCTCTTACAATGCACAAAAAACCTTGTCTGCACTATTAAATATTGAAGTGCATCAAAATCTTTCAGTTAATAAGTACAGAGCTTGAAAAGAAATTTTTCATTAATTAGAATGAAAACCATTTAGATCCCTATCTTGGGATATTTTCAATATTGGTTATTAATTAGGATTGGTTATATATACTTTTCTCTACAATATGTAACTATTAATATATGTGTATGCTATGAACTATAGAGTTCAACTTTTTAAGTACTGTAGAAGCAGTGGATATTTAATAAACTAAGAAAATCAATCAAAACTATAACAAAATACATAAATTATAAGTACCATATATAAGCCACATGATAATTAATTATTGATTAAAATTAAACATAAATATTGTTCATTAAAGTTGACTGAATCAATAGAATTTAATTAGCTTTCGAAATTAATAAAACCTTCACTCACATCACATATTCATTTATTTATATTAATTCATGCACTCTACATATCGATGTGAAATGTAGAGACTACTCTGCATCTGTACCGGTTTGAAAAAAAAATGTTGCATAGCATGTATTATAACTGATTTAAAAATAGAATCTGATGATAAACTATTTTTACCCGACTGCACCAGAAGGAGGGTTATGTTTTTCGAGTGTACGTATGTATATATATTACTTTGGCATGCTCTGTAGCCTAATCGGCTTGATTGATTTTAGCTTGAGAGGTGTCGTTAGATTCGTCTTAATTATGAGAGTTATACTGGGTATATCAAAATTATAAAAATTAAAATGCCTGATATTTGGCACCTTTTTATACCCATCGAGTGGTGAGATAGACGCGGTTATTATAAAACAAGTATTCTCATTCAATTAACTCTTACCAAGTTAACTGACAATATTATTAGCAGTAACTTACTAATTGCCTATTGTAGAATAATGTTTTAATATTGACGTTGTATTATACTTAGCTAATTATTGACATTGATTAGTAACTTAAATAATCATCTCTACACACAACACAGGTACATATATATATGTAACTATACTAAAATTTGAATAAATTAAGTACAAAAATATTTCATTCTATATTTTATGCATATATAAATATGTGTTGTATATATGTATGTCTTATTTATATCATAAATCTTTCCATGAGGAACGCAATAGAACTAAAGTTTTTATTAATAGTAACTTGTGTGTTATGCTCTGATTCGTCCTACGTTTCATTTCTATCAGATGAAGATACACTATTGTGAACTTTAACGAATTTAAAAATAAGTTTATATTTATTTGTTTTAATAATCTGATAGTATAAGTCATTATTTAATACTAACTCTTAAAACATACTGTTATGCTGTGATAAATGAATTGGTAAAGGCATACATAAACAGGAAAATGAAAAAGCGCGTATATTTTAGAATTAACAACTATGTCTCAACTCTCAATGATTTAACCACATGGGTGAAGTTTTTTAATTTTTACGTAACCACTCTTTTATGTTACCAAAATATTTAACATGTTTAAAATTAATTTATGCAGTTATATTAAAGTATGTTAGTGGAATATTTTATTCATAGTCTACATATTGAACATGTTCTGTTTATTACTACGATTTTAATTTAAATGTTACAAAATACATAATGCTTACATAGGGTTGCTACATATATAACAAAAATATGATTATTGCTGAGGCAGTACAATAAAGAGGAAAACCCACCCTAACTTATTACTACAGTAAGCTAAAATAAAATCGGTTTTAACAATCATTTCAACTTTTCATCTAAAGAATGTCGGATGTTGTGAATATAAACCGGTACTTAATAGAAATAATGGCATTTACGAATTGTATGCTAAATTATATTGCTAACCTTTAGCACGTGAAAGTCTATTAGAGTTGTGCACAACATTTGCATAAATATTGCATCTCTAGCTTATAACGTTGTTGGAAAGTCACACTATATATTGTTTTTAGAAATAGCAAATTGGCAAGAGTATAAATAATTACCCAAACAACTTTCGACATTAATAAGGGGAATATTTCACAAGTTTTATATTGCTACCACTCCCTGTGCAATTTTAACATTAAAATAACTTGCGTCACATCATTAGGTACTTCATAGGTGATGCGAAAATGTATGGACTATATTTTGCAACCCTCAAACCGTGATATCTCAAGGAAGGTTTCCATTAGGAAAATAGTTTTTTTGTAGATCAACATGTTTTATGATATCTTACTGTTGTATCATGAGATTTGATCTCGAATAAGAAAAAAGAAACAAGCACGTTCGATGGGAATTTTTGGTAGTCATTCAATATAACGAATTTAAGACATCTCCCAATTTATAGTTCTATACATTTTTTTAAGGAGTTTGTAGTGGGTCTTGTCTAATTTGGCTAGACGAAATATATTGGTCACGATCTCACAAAGCAAACATCACACAACCTGTGGCGCAGTGGGCAATGAATTATCATCAGTCAGAATTTAATCATAATTGTAAAGAGCTGACAACAACTATTTCATTTAATTTCATCTTCACGCAAAGTAAAGAGAAATTTAGTAACATTTTACTCCACTCCACGCTATCGCCTGTATGTGCTGGGCAGCGGGTTCAATACTATGTTTTATCCTAACCGGAGTAGAGAAAATAGAAGTATCTATACTGTCTACATTCACTTGGTATGGAATCGAATACATGGCATCCATCATTAGCCATATAGCCAATCCTATCAAACATCACAAGAACACTATAACGACACCATATTATGTACTCATATAATAAAATTGTAACTGAGACGAATCTGTACATTAAATAATTTTTTGAAAATATTATTGAAATATATGTATTATGTAGTCATTAACTTTTACATACAGAAGCCGAATCTATAGTTTTTAGAATTTTTGTCTGTCTGTCTGTAACCGCATCACGAGAAAACCACTGGACAGATTTTGATTAAATTTGGTATGATGATAGCTGGCTATCCGGGTCAACAAATAGGACTTTTTACTGCGGGAAAATATCTCATCCTGTAGGAATCTATACTAAACATTAAAATGTAACTAGGGACGAACACGAGCGGAGCGAAGGCGAGTCGCTTGTGAAAATATAAGAGTAATAATAAAAATACTTACTTCAAACAATCCTTGCAGTTCTTTCCCAATAATTTACTTTTGGAATCTCTAGTTTCCGAACAGTAGCACTTCTTGTCAGGTTTCAAGGAACAGTAACACCGGTCGATACAACTCTCCGATTCACATTCAGAACAAGACACATATCCGCTTGAGCTGTTTCTGTTCTGACATCGTAAGGTTAAAAAATCTGAATCTTCTGATGACGTCCTTTCGCCACGCGATTTTAAATGTCTTTCTGATTTTTTACTATTTCTTTGTCTGGGTTGTCGCTTTGGAGCCGGAAATTCAGGTTCCTTAGGCCTAAACTGCCGTAAGTCATAACTAGATGTCGACACAGAACTCTCGGTCTGCTCTTTTGCCTTCATAGTAGCTTTTAACGATTGAACATCGGAATTCTGTTTCTTTTCTTTTTTCTGCAACTCCTTTCCGAATGATAATCTAAATACCATTCGAAGTCCGCTCGCCCCTTTAAAAATTTTCCGCCTTTTATTCTGAAATGTACTGTTCCTTCGTAATATTTTCTTTTTTTGCTTCTTCATTATAGCTTTGCTGTGCTGAAAGATTTCATCTTTAGTTAGCGTTACGGCCAATTTCAGAAGGAATTCCTTGTAAATCGGCTTCAAGTCATTAAAAGACATTCCTTCCGGATCTATTATCGCGTTTAAAATTTCATCAATCGAATGTAGGTTTTCCTGAACTTTAAATTCATTAAACAGCTCATTGAAGCCTAATGGTGAACCGCCGCCTTTTTTTCCATTGTTCCTAAAAAAAATACTAAAAATCATATCTATTAAGTACAAAAAATTTTACTGTAAATTATATTTGAATTGTTGCGGCAATAAAATTTTAATTATCTTTCATTGGTCGCACATTTCTTCTGAACACTTTTAACAATTGAACAAAATATGAAGATAATAATACAAAACAGTGAAGTGAATATGATCTGTGTGAATTATTAGAGTGGATTAGAGGAATGCCGGTTGCATTAGCACAATTATTTACACGCGAGATGTCGAAACAGTCGGCTAAGCATGCTCTATTCAATCTCGTTAACGTTATTTTTACTTTGGTTCGTCGAGTGTAACAATTGTGTTAATTGACGTGAATATATTAACTTGCTTCGGCTTTTGCCTAACACGGTGCAATAGTGGAAAGGAATGGGAATACGACTTAAGGAAAACCAGAGAAACACACAAACTTGATCGAAATCGCCAAATAAATAAGGACCATAATAAAAGTGTTCATTGTTCATCAAGATAAAAATTATGTTAATGTATATGTTTTAAAACCATCACGTACCATACATACAATTACATAAGGTTAGAAATATAGTTAATTTATTATACCTTTGTCCAATAGATTTGTATCGAGTCAATCCACCAGCATTTAAGAAGCTCCCAGAACGAGGAATGGCCACTTTCGTCAATATGTCACCAGATTCACTTAATGAATTTCTGCCACTTTGACTTCTCCTTAAAGGTTCTTTCACAATATTCGTCGTAGTTTGATTTGGTTTCGAAGGAACCGGAGGAGGCAAGGTTGGAGGCCTTTGCATACCTTTTCGTCGTTCTAGTTCTCTAAATAGTTCAATTTTTTCCGATACTTTACTTTGAACCGTAGATTCACTACTACTTTGGATATTTTGTGATACTTGAACTTGACTACACGTATTTTTTAAAATATTCGACTCTTGAGATTCACTACTCGTATCGTTTTGTTTTATTAAATCTAATTTAGCTTTCACTTCTTCCACAGTAATGCGTTTCGGTTCATATGTAGCTATGTGAGAACTTTCTAGTATATTTTTCGTTCTTTCTAATTTTGGTTTTTCAGTAAAAGACTCGCTGGCTGAAAACCCGTCGGCTCTATCACTGTCGCTTAAAGATGATGTACTCCGTTTTTTTCGTGGAGGTCGTATCGGAATTTCATTTGCGGGTAAACTACTCGCCACACTCATACAGCTAACTCCATTTTTGTTTCTGAGTTTTTTATTGTTGTGACCCTGTCTACTCATATGTGACATAAGCGATTTGTATAACGTGGCCGCTATTACTATAGCGTCCTCGGTACTCTGACATACAAATCCATGACACTCAAGCTGTTTTGCAACCCCTATTTTCCTCATCACTACAGCGAAAAGGGTTGAATGTGAATTTTCGTTGTGGGAGAGGATATATTTTTTTTCAGATGAATTTAATTTTTTGAATAATGCGTGTCGGTCGATGTTATCGGGATCAGTAATAAGAGGAACGAATGCATAGCTCGACTCGTTCTTGTCTTTTTCTGATGGCTGAACTATAAACTTAACCGCAGACCACACTGCTATTGTTGGAAAAGGATTTAACTGTTCTAAATCTCCCTTCTCTCCTTTATATCTGACTTTTAAACCACTTTTAGAGATTTCTAACTGACTTGTAAAGCTACTCTTATGGCGAAATTTGCTTTTATAAGCGAAATATAAATCTCGAAGTGGATCTTGAAGTCCAGATAGACTAGTCACTTTGCTCTGCAGGGGCGTCGAACCTAAATAATTTACACTAAATAAGTGAACACCTATGTTCTCTGTTAGTCTGGACTCTCCTGCCATTTCCGCAAACATTCTTTCTATCCGATCTTGAACAGTATTATTAATTTTTTTGATTTTATTTTGACAATAATTATTTTCATCTTCGAATATCGTTTTGGGATCGTGAGTTATGCTGACCTGAAATTTGCATTTAATAATTTTAGTAAATTACCAATATATCAGTATCAATATACCAATGGATACTGATAATTAATTATCATTAAATCATTCAATTATATTGTCAGAGCCTTTACCCGCAACTCCGGTCGTGCAATTTGTTTATACATATACATACATAGATATAATTGCTACGCTCCTTTATAAAGGTCACAAAGTTAAGTTAGCTATTAAGTAATATATAAAGTGAAACTATTTTTTTTGAAATTGGACTAAAAGTTTCAAACAACGAGGCGTCATGGTTGAGTGCGTAAGTGATCCTGCGACGCCCTATTAAGACGAGGGAGTTTCTGTTGAGTTTTAATGAAGAGAACTTGCTTTTCTACTCAGTGAGTTCCACATAACCACCTGTATGTATATAGGATAGTATGCGTAAAAAAGGAGTTTCAAACAAAAGCGCGTTGAATAAATAAGACAAACTCTCAGCTTATACAGCATACATTACATAGAATTTATATATAGATATAAAGAGAACTTATACATATATATTCTTAAAATACAATTTTGTTTTACCTTACTATCTCTTCGTTCTGTATCCGAGGCGGAAACATATTGTGGCAAGCTTGTGATAGAGCGTGTGTCGTCGAACAGGGCATCAATTTTCTGCTTGTAGAGCGAAAGGGAGGAGACACTCGGCGCTCGCGGGTGGTGGTCATCGTGAGCGCCGAGGTGGAAGCCGCCTAGGGACGTACTCTCGCTGTCGCACGTTACCATCTTATGATATACAACTTTTCTGTAGGATTATTTCTTTTTTGGCTATCTTTTTCTCATTATCATAAGTTACCACCTACTATAATACAATTTACCAGTAGAATTATTTATTTAAGGGCTACTGCTTGCTTCTATCGAATAATTCTTGGTTAATTTACCAGATTACATAGATTGTAGATTTAAGTGGAACATTAAAAATGTTCATTATTTCTTTAATAAAGTGAATATACGATTTAAGCAAAATTATATTATTTACAATTTTTTGTAGAGTGTAGGAGTTAAAATTATAAAAACTTTAGCCTATTCATATACCTACCTATAGTAATAAAAAAAATTAAAAGCCCTTTTGACTTCTTAATTTGAAACTTCGCTCTGTCTTCATTATCCTTAGTTTATATTATATACCTACATATATAAAAATATACAACTCAAATCGATAAGATAAAAATTAATCAAATAAAAATGAAGAATACAATCGAGTTGTCTAAATACAATAATTTTCATAGAAAATAGCAAAAATGATATATTACGAGCAATTTCTTTGAACAGATTAACACGTAAACGTAATTTAACGAGCAGCAAGAAACATAATGCATCACATTACCCTTAGCCGGTAATAAAAGTGAAACTTATTTTAAACGCAATTACATAACGGAACTGGACTGAATAAAAAATGCTACTGTTTTAAATTAACTCAAGTTTAACGATAAGTCCATAAAATAAACTACTAGGCATCGTAGTTTTGGAACTTTTTATAACGAAATTAAAAATAATATACTTTATAGACTTATTATTATAATACTGCTAAACTTTAATTTTAACTTTCTCAAACTTATATAAGAATATTTTTCCTGAAGTTTTTTGTTAAAATAAACACTTATCTACTACTATATCGTAGAAAAATATATGGTTATCGTCCATCGTAAAATAGGAAAAAATTAACATGAACAAGTATTTCACTGAACCATACAATACCATAAGTAAGAATATTAAACAAGCATTCTTCGTCAATGATGCGTATAAATTGATGCTCACGTAGAACGCAACACTAGGGAGTGCATGCTCGCAGGTGTATCATACAAAAAGTAGCGTTATATCAACTTCCTATTGTTACTATATGTTTCATATTTAATTGTATAACAATTAGTGGTAACTACTCAATTGTAGAAGATAATCGATTTTACAGTTATTAATTACCAATCACGCTAAAATAGTTGAAAATACTGTTTAAATGCTAATATTAATATATAATAGATATGTACCTCGCTATCGGTTGATGGGCCTTTGGCCCAGTATTTGTTAGCATATTGATATCCTCCCGTCCGCTAAGCTGAGCAACTGAAATAATAAAAAAAATTATAAGTTTTAATGTAAAACATGTCTAAACATGCCTAAATAAAAAAAATAGTTATTTATTTTTTATACATTAAATAAGTGCAGAAAGAAATATCAATATAAAAAGTTATATTATTACTAACTGGGTTAATAATTATAATTATAATAGTGTTATTTCTTTAAAAAGCTGGAGCCTCTTAATATACCCTCCTATATTGCGTCTAACATATATTTCTAATTTTCAAAATGAATTAGAATCTAGGTTTCAGCATTATTAACAATAAAATTCATTTGATTACTAACAATAAAATCATTATGTTTGTCTGTCTGTCTTTACAAAGAAAAGAAAAAGGGTATAGAAAATATAGGAGTTGTTTAAAAATTGATTGTATGCAAAGATGTTACAAATTTTTACTTAATTAACGTAAGCTTCGCAGATACTACGAGTACTTATCCTAGAGTAAAATAGTTAACGCAAAATACCTGAAATAAGTTCATTTGAAAATCCAAAAAAGAAAAAAGATACAAACTTTGTAAATATATGCATTATATATTTGTTTATAAAAGAACACTGTTACGATTTATAAAACTGAGTGATTATTATTATTTTACAAATGTGTACAAATTATTTAGATATACTTTGTAAAATATTGTTCTACTACTTCTAACTGAATACATACATAATATATCTAATTACAAATTTAAAGAAATTATACTTAAGGGTTACTTGTACCCCGAAATATTTGGATTCTTAGTAAATTGCCCATTTCGTTATATTTAAATGCTAAAAATATAAACTATCTAAAATCTATAAGACCACTCTAATAATTGTTTAAAAATAAATGAATATATATATGCACCTATCATGAGATAGTCGATTTCAATAGTAAAAATAAGAAATGTGCAGGTACGAGCAGGTTGACGAATGTTCATGCATTACCAATTATGATACATATGAATATTATAGCCACATCAGTCAACGTTCGACAACTGAAGACATTGACCAATAAATACTTAAGAATCAGTAAACTGTGATTAACGTTTTAGTCACATGGCATGCTTCGACGCTCGATGTTACTGTGTAAAAACATAAAAGGAATAATATGTACCTATGTTTTAAGTTGCTAGAATATAAAAATAAATATTTAATACTTTTAAAATTTGTTTGCCATTTATTATTTCTACGGTACTCAGACGGAATAAGTATTAAACGGTTTTTGTTATTCAAAACACTATTTACTTTCTTAAAGTGTCTAACGGATTACAGCGTCTTTGTCTCATAGTACGGTACATAGATGCTTATGGGTGCTTTGGCTTTTATTTACCTGTAAGAGTTTAATTTCTGATTTTAATCTATTGGTTTAATATATAAATTATTTTTAATAAGTATGTACACAAAATTATATAAGTAAATTTTATATCTTTATATATATAATTCTTCTGTGAGTGTGTATGTCACTGAACTTCTCTCAAACGACTGGACCGATTTTGATGAAATTTTTTGTGTGTGTTCAAGGGGATCTGGGAATGGTTTAGATTCACAATTTTGTCCAAAAAGTTTGAAATTTTCAAATTAAAGACGTGTAGACAGGACAACGTCTATCGGGTCCGCTAGTCTTTATATATATATAATTCTTCTGTGAGTGTGTATGTCACTGAACTTCTCTCAAACGACTGGACCGATTTTGATGAAATTTTTTGTGTGTGTTCAAGGGGATCTGGGAATGGTTTAGATTCACAATTTTGTCCAAAAAGTTTGAAATTTTCAAATTAAAGACGTGTAGACAGGACAACGTCTGTCGGGTCCGCTAGTAGTCATATAAAGACAGATTACATATTCATACAAACTTGCTATCATTAAATTAAAAAAAATATATACCTGTCGAATTGAAAAGTTCCTCCTATTTTTCGTCGGTTAAATAAAAATTAAATGTATAAAAATCGAAAAGTCTTATTTAAATTGACAAATATCCCTATAAGAGTATTATATGAAAACTTAAATAAAAAATATGAAACTATCAATATTATTATATAATATTGTATTTTTATATACACTAAATTTACTTCGAAGTACTACTTGCAATTAGTACCTACTAATTTAAATAAGAGGAAGCTGAGTTGCCTTGCCATCGGCCTGTTCTAAATACCCGCTATAAACCTGACCGAGTTTTATCGCGTCGAATTCAATCAAAAGATTGCATTGGATATTATAACGGTCAGACCGCAAGTAGTCAGTTACCCTCTTAACGTACAGTTACAGATTTACCCTACTTCGCAAGATTCATATCACAAATTTATTAAGTTTCGCTGTCATTCTGTTACACCTATTAAGAGGTTCTTGTGAAACGCTCGTAAATGGAAATGTTACGTATTATATTAAATTGATGTGAAGTACTCTTACGTTGTTGTAATATTTTATTGTTTTCCTTTATCAAGTTCAAATTAAATAAACTGAAAATTATGACTTAATATTAAAAAAAAAACTTTCGTATATCTTTCTTTACTTGCTTGTAAATTCAAAATACATAGGACATAATATGTATCTTGAAACGATTATACCGGCTATAACTCAATGAATATAAAAAATATGGATACGGTGATGTAAGCTCAGTTAAAGCCCAAACAACAGTTAGTAAATTAAAGCAATAACGGATAGGCAAAGAAGTTGTATGAAAGTGTAACTTATGTGGAAGTAATCGAAAAATTAAAATGAAGCCAATATTTAAATATGTTCTAATCATTTGTGTGAGTGACATTTTATTAAGTATGGAACGGGATGATCCATACATTTTTTTAGAGATTCTTAGTTTGCAGAAATATCTATAAAGTACAAACATTTTACTCAAGCAATGCTAGTAGATTATCGCCTGACAGTTGACACCCTCGCATTGAAGGGAGCCCCGTACCCATCAGTGGGACGTTAAAAAAGGGTAAAATACGAGTACATTGCTTTTATAAATCCTAAAACCGTTTCTTTTTATTTATTTATTTTTCTCAACAGACCTATTTCCAATATAAATTAAAAAGTAAGTGAATAATGATACCAAAATATGAGCAGAAGGCAGTAGAAATTATTATACTAACAAGTAAAATCTAGAAAGAGACTTTCCTGTCAGTTCAGTAGTTTCTATGTAAAATGAGAGTGCCTATTTAATTTATTGCAACATTAACTAGTTGTCTAACCGTAATATTTGCAAATAATTTACATATTGCCTTGAAATATCGATGAATATATAATAATACCAGGAGTTCAAGAACCTGAAAATTAATATCGCTTAACTTTAGTAAATAGTTTTATATAACTTAAATGATTTGCTTTACGCTTTATATAACGCATAAGAAGCTTACGTTTACCAGAGTTCCACACGAACATTTTTACATTGTATTTAAATAACTACATTTCAATACAAAATAGGTAGAAAATATTAAATTAATCTAATCAAATAGATAGGTAATATGTATTAATATATAACGTTATACGTAGGTACCTACTCGTCATCATTTTAACTTAATAAAAAGAGTAAAGAATATTTCATCGTATTTACAATAATCATATTTCATTTCATATGATTCCCCATACAACCTTGCATCCCCATTTTCACCTCCTTAAGGGATGATATCCGGGATAAAAAGTATCCTATGTCCTTCCCAGGGTCTCAAACTATCTTACCAAACATCTAAATCGGTTCAGTAGATCCAGAAATCAACGTCACAAACTCACAAACTTTACCTCTATAATATTAGTATAGAAGTCTAGATAGTACAAGAATATTTTTTTTTCAACAATAGTAGTAGCATTAATAAAATTACAATTAAACTAGCGACTTACTCTCGCCTCGATGCACCCTAGATGCCTATTGTAACACAGAGGTTATTGCCACGTGTTACTCAAGGTCATAGTCTACCTATGTACTAAATTTCATCCAAATCCATCCAGCTATTTCAGCGTTAATGGAGTAACAAACATACAAACTTTCGTAACTTTAATAGAAATCCGATGCGTAACAACTAATGAGAGCATATATCTAGCTAATGGCGACCATGGCCCAACAATGTAAACAAATCTAAATATATTTGCCGCGAACTAGTGAATATTAACGAGTTTTCTCGAACATCTTGACGTTCCTCGCTTTCACTGTTGCCGTACCCACATATTACAACGATTTTGATAAACGACGCACCATATGCAATACTTATAAAACACATAAATTACATAGGCTTAGGCTTACTATCTCATGCAAATTTTGAAAGTTATGCCTTTAAATTATCTAAAATAGAAAACCAATTAATGATGAAGTAATCTTGAAAGCGAAATTAATAGATTATATAAAATTTAATAACTGTATTAAATATTTCGACATATTTTTAGTTTATTTTTTAATTCTCGTTATTTCTTTGTATTTTTGGCCAACTTAAAATTAGTTTAAGCTTTACATAGTTTATTAACAACTATATTTTATAATCATGCCCGTTATTTCTACTCATTAAAATTCGTATTATTAAAGCTGCCATTAAGATCTTGCAGACATTGCATGGTCAGGTAGAAATCTATACATATAAGAAAATTCCAACTAAGCCGAATCTGTACATTAAATATTTTTTGGAAAATCTTACTAAAATATATATTATTTTCGATACAGAGGCCGAATCAATAGTTTTTAGAATTTTTGTCTGTCTGTCTGTTACCGCATCACGGAAAAACCACTGGAGGGATTGTGATGAAATTTGGTATGGTGGTAGCTGGTTATCCGGGTCAACATATAGGATACTTTTTGCCGCGGGAACTTGTCTCATTTCTGAGAAAAAACACAAAAATTGCAATGTAAGTTGCTCTTTTGAATTATGAGACAAAACAATTTAC
Source organism: Brenthis hecate (assembly GCA_951806755.1). NCBI lineage: Eukaryota > Metazoa > Arthropoda > Insecta > Lepidoptera > Nymphalidae > Brenthis > Brenthis hecate. Next base: position 6,165,513 of record OX638249.1, read on the forward strand.
ATTTTTTGTTTATGCTCATAGCTTATTCTACCTAAAATAATAATGTAGTGTAGTTCATGAGTAATAGAAATATAACGTCTTATACGCAATAAAAGAAGCAAAAACCTTAGTGTCAAAGGGACAATTAATGATAATGTGTCAAGTAGCGAACTAAAGAAAAAATATAATAATATTGATGCCACCGCTGCTTTGCTCTCAGGAGGTATATGTGGAAGAAACGAGGCTCTATGACGATTACGTTCACGCCTTGTCTTCTTCATAATAAATGATTAACGATCTTCCTGAGATTGTCATAGAAAAATTATTTTATAACAATAATTGATTACACGTATATTTTTTTAAATTATCACATACGCAGATATAATATGTTATTGTTTCAACACAAGCCATATTCCGTTATAATATTATCTAGGTATTGTTTAAAATATAAAATAAATATGTTGGGACATTAACATACATCTAGTTCCATGGTAAGCTACGAGGCTTGTGTTATGTATACCCGATAGTTGATACACTACACATATATAACATTAAATACATACTTATTATAAGTATAAACACCCATGATTGGAGTACAAATATTGGTACTTATCACACAAATTAATGCCCCCAGCGAGACTCGAACCCGCGACCGCTGGCACAGCAAATAGGGTCACTAGAAACTGAGCCGTACGTGTCGTCACAACAAATATAACCTAAGGAAATAAACAAATTAATATAATATAATTATTAAAAAAATATTAAAATAGATGTTTTTCGATCGTCAAAAAATCTAAAAATATAGCAACATTAATTATTATAGTTCTCAAATCAAAATTTCCATAATTTCGCAATTATACTGTTATAATGTTTCCATAATTTTAGAATTATAATGTAATGACAGAGAGACCAACGTCTCTTATGGCATGTATGTAAGAGCATAACTTTATTCGTAAGCGTAAAACTTAATGATTACGTCTACGTCTAACATATTTTTTCTATTTTCTAAACGATTAAATCAACCTGTTTAGTCAAAAAACGCAGGTGAAATACCTTTTCCTTTTTCACTATCTAATAAATTACAATGTTTGTAACGACGTAACACCTTGTTGGTACCTATCTCTAAATTCACCATCTCTAAACCAGTTCGGTTATGCAAATCTATATAACGATTATAATATTCGTTTTCGTTTTTTTGAATATTTCTATTAGATAAGTAAGAGTAAATTATTATTTTCCACGATTATTATAAAATATTTTGATGTAAGTGAAAGTGATGTTATTAACGCCCAAGATGAAGCGCCATGAGTGATTTAATTAAAGAGAAAATTATTCAGTAACGTTGGCATTGACTTTGAACTGTCTCTTTTTCCCTTTGTGTATGTATATGGAATGAAAGTTGTAGTTTGTAATGAATATTGATTGGATCCCTATGCTCTACTAATTATAGAATGATTTACATATCTAAATATTACTCAATTTCACTTAAGTTATTGTATAACTAAATCTATAATAATTATAGAGATTTACCTTCCGTCCTTATTATTTATTAAAGCCTTATAAGGATAGTACCGTTCCACGTGCTTAATGATCTATGATATGGTAAAATACCGGTAAATGCATGCTCAGTAATATCGTCGATTAAAAAGTTATATAAAATTGCTATTTTATAAATATTACTATTTTTTTTAAATAAATATTTAGAGATATAAAAAAATATTATTAAAACATAACAGTTGAAATTGTAATATTTATTAAACCTTAGAAGGTATTTCTATAAGGTTATAATAGAATTGTTACGTTATATTGAACTTATATATTCTATATATCTATTTTCAGATTCTATAAAACCGTAGTTACAAAATATTATAAATGAAGAGGGAGGCCAAAGTTAATAATGTTTGAAATCGGTGCTTGAGAGAGAGAGAGCCTCTAAAGCCTCGTTGACATAAACTTAGTGAAAGCTTTCTATTTAAGCTTCTTTGTGTAGCTACTTTTAAGCAAGGTCAAAAGTAAACTATATTGATAAAAATATTATTATAAAACTTTAAGTTTTTATAAAATAGATAAGTTCACGATAAAATTAAAAAAATCTCTATGAGATTTAATTCATAATAACTTATTTTACAAAATAAATGAAACTGCTTACTTATATTTACTCTACGAATCCGATTAATATTATAAATGCGAAAATTTGGATGGATGGATGTTTGTTACTCAATCACGCCAGAACGGTTGAACGGATTTGGTTGAAATTTGGCACAGAGATAGATTATAGTCTGGAATAGTTCCCGTGGGATTGATTTGTTTTTGTTTTTCACGGAGCAAGGGATCGGCTATCTATTCCATACTAACCGATAAAACGTAGCTAGGGACTAATCCGAGCGAAGCGAGGGTGAATCACTAGTAGTTACGTATTTAAAACTAAGCATTTTCCTAAGATACAAGATAAAGAAGATAAATTATTTAACGTTCAAGACCAGAATACAATGATAAATACTGGAAAGTAGAACCAAGAGTATCTGGTTATACGACTTATAATGAAATATGAAACACGCTTTAGATTTTACGGTTAATACTGATACAAAGTTACTTTATATATAATTTAAGGTAGAAAATTGCTTAATTTATCTTATAATGATAAAATAACGCACCATTGCGCATTAAATCTACCATCTATCTAAGTTATTTTTCGTAAGGCATTCCATTACATTCTAGGTCTTTTTAATAAAATTGATATTTTATAGAAATATAATACATACGAGTATGTAATATCTGTAAGCCGTCCTTACTAAAATATTCTTTAAGTTCTATAATATAACTACGCTGTTTATTGTCCTAAATATTTTCATTATATCTTATTTGAATACAAGTAAACACTTCCTATCTATACATATAATAAAATTGTAATTAAGACGGATCTGTACATTAAATATTTTTTGGAAAATCTTATTGAAATAAACATTTTTTTCGATATAGAGACCGAATCTATAGTTTTTAGGATTTTTGTCTGTCTGTCTGTTACCGCATCACAGAAAAACCACTGGAGGGATTTCCATGAAATTTGGTATGGTGATAGCTGGTTATCCGCGTCAGCATATAGGATACCTTTTACCGCGTGAAAATGTCTCATATCTGAGAAAAAATACAAAAACTGCAATGTAAGAGTATACTAATATGTAAAACCTAAGAATTTGGTTTTTGGTCATCTGAACGCGGGCGGAGCCGGGGGCAGTGCTAGTACGCTATATTTTCCTTTTCACCTAGTATTTTTATATTGTATACGTATGTAGATAGCTTCCTGTAATGTAAGCTTATTTGCCCGGAATACGTCAATTTTAATGTTACTGTGTAATGTCTATGTAATTATAACTGTACAAGGAGGACTGCTTTGATGAGACAGATAAAATATACCCGAAACAGGTACTTTCAGACGTATTTTTTTTTCATGTGCAAAACTATTAAGTACCTACCTATGTGAAATTAGGCGTTGTTAATATAACAGTTGTTTAATATTTCTTTTAGAGGCTATTTTAGCCATAGTAGCCTTAGTACATGAAGTACAATGCAATATTAAAAATTATAAGCTAACATTTTATTGTGTTCGTAGATATAAAAAGAATCCCAAGGAGGATCGACGTCATGCAGGCAGCCGGTCGTAAAACTTTTGCCAAATCCTATCAGCAGTACATAAGATGTACTGCACCGACCCCAAGTGATTGGGAAATGGGCAGGGAGAAGAAGATATAATAACAGTATAATGAAAATGTAGACAGTTATACCTACTCGTAAGATTATGCAAAGTTTTTTTACCGTACTTGCTATATAGATTTCCGCCTAACAATTAAATAATATGTATCTATGGCTCAATTTATTTTTATACTTAAATTATATAGTATAACGAAGTTTATATAAGATTATAAAACAATATGTGCTATACATATTATAATACATAATTGTTTTTCGATCAATTTTAAGGAACAGGTCGGACCGGGCCTACTTTGGGTGTATTTTTGTATCAATGTTACACGATAAATCTTTTCCAGTAGTAAATAAATTTTAATGAATTCTTATGAACAAAATTTTACCTCTAAAGTTGAATTTTTATATTATAAATTTATTTTGAATATTATAAAGTGGATATATCAAAAAAACTATATAGTAACTATGTAAAGGAAGTGCTTGTGAAATTATAATTTCCTAGTAAAATTGTATATTAACTGCTTTTCTATATTTAAGTCAAGCCGAAGGCGATGAACGAATTAAATTACTCATGTTCAGACCGCAAGTAGATCATTACACGTTTAAATGGATTTTTCTACCGTTTTCCTAGTATTTACGATATCGCATCACATGTAATTTTTAATGCGTTGCTAGATAGACTGACTGTACTGAAAGTATTAATTTCCTCTCTTATAGAAAGTAGTCTTGTTCTAAATTAAATAATCATAACAATTTGGACCTACTGATCTAGAGAAACAAACTTTATATTGAAACCAAAACTCCTTCATCTTTCTTAACCAACAACTTCGAAAATTTCGAAACAAGAATCTATCTTATCATAAACAAATACGTAAAGTGAATTTTAACAGAAAATAAAAGACCTAGCAATTATCGACGTCTACATGTCAAAATGATCTACATATTAAATAAAATTATCTTTTCGGATTATTTTGTGGATTTATTTTGATTTTTAGTTCCGGACGTTTCGAATGCTTTACAGCAAACATGGTCACGGGAGAGAGAATATATAAAATGTCAAATATTCTTTATATCTACGTAATTAAAATAACCGGCCAAGTTCGAGTCGGACTCGCGCACGAAGGGTTGCGTACCATTATCTATAAAAACGGAAAAAAATCATGTCTGTTGTATGGGAGCCCCCTTAAACATTTGTTTTATTTTGTTTTATCATCTGTGAAAATTTCAACTGTCTAACTATCACGGTTCATGAGATACAGCCTGGTGAGTGGTGACAGACGGACAGACAGACAGACGGACTACGGAGTCTTAGTTATTACTATCCCGTTTTATCCTTTGGGTACGGAACCCTAAAAATGAATAATATAAATTGAATGTCATCAAAAAGTATTTATTACTCTCGATTTCATTGTGTTTGCGAACAAACAACCTTTAACCTTAACTTTCGCTGGAAACAATAAAAACTTCCGCTTACTCATTTTGAACTTGAAAAGTAATCCTTGGATGATTCAAACGTGACATGTACACTAAAGAGAAATTCTCCTTTTGTTTGTCATAACGCAATGCCCCTATTCGGACAATAATTCTTATTTGCAATTTTAATGAATCCAACTCATTGCTACTTCCTTGTGGATACTGTTTAGATAAAAGTAAGAATGCATTTAAATAATATTATGTTTATTATTAGTATGTAGAATTTCGTAATATATGTATATAATAAAAGATCGTAAAAGGTTTGGAGTTGCTGGTAATAAAAAAATATCTTATTCACTTATTACGTGTAGGTATTTTAGGTGTCAATTCCTATTATTTCTGCCTTTTTTTGGCTTTTAAGTCAGCTCCTTACAACTTCTTTGCATTAAAAAAAATTGTGATCGAAAACTAAGAAATAAATAAATAAATTCATATGTAATAAACTTTCATTGACGCGATATTTTATGTATGACAATATTAATCATTACGTGAAAGTATTTCAATTAATTTGGTGCACTAATTAATTATTTTTTACCGTATCGTTGTAAAAAGTTGATACACTAACCCAGTACACTTAAATTATAAAGACGTACGGATGAAATTTGGGTCGTCGCGTGCTCGTAAATATTACCTTTACTTAATACGGTCATTAATTGAAGGGATTTATCAATTTTTATTCATTAGCTAGAATATAAAATTGCATGAATAAGTAATAACTCATAAAATAATTATTTCATGGATCACGCATATCGTACGTCTTTATATAAGTTGAATTTAATTTAATTAAACTTAATTTCCAAATAGTAAACCAATACAAAAAAATAACAAACCAAATATAAAGATCATTCTATTTTTTATAAAATACACAAAACTGGACAATTATTACTTTTTAAAATTGTTGTTAATTACACAAACAATGTAATCAAGATATATACAATATGTACCCATATTTGATTAAACTTGTATATAATAAATATTAAATGTCAAAAGGTTCATTGACGATGTACAAGTCATTTTAAAAGTATGCTAAATTTCATTTCAAAGTGAATGCGCGTTTTCGTTTGTACTACGTTCGTCTCATTTCTATTTCATTCGATTGATAAATCAGTAACAACTTAATTAGCTTGCACTTTAAAGCTAAGCTAAACATATCTATGTATTTCCGATAAATAACTGTAAATTTATAAAATGGCTGTTGCTATTCGTACTTAGAATAATTCTTACTTAAAATAATTCGTCCTATTAAAGTGCAAATAATTACTATTTATTCGTCCTTATTTTAAGTACGAATAGCAATAGCCATAATTACGTATTATTCGTCCTATTAAATTACGAATAATTATTTTTATTCGCCATATTAAAGGACAAATAGAAACTCCGATAAAAAACATTATTTTCCCTATTTTATGGCGATTGAAAAAACGTTCGCGATAAGATCATAAAATTTTCATGATAGCAAGTATTTGGCTCTTGAAATTTCTATGTAATAGAAAGTAGAGTCATAAAAGAATACATTAGCCAAAGTGCATCTTTGTCTAGTTTAGATAAACTTTTATTTTTAGCATACATTTTTTATTTTCAATGTTTTAGATGAACATTATTGAAAGTATGATATATTAATTCTATATAAATAAAAATTAATGTTGCTAAGCGCAAAACTCGAGAACTGCTGACTAATTATTCTGCTAATTTTTTTTTTCGTATGTTACTTAAGGTACACGAAAAGTTTTAATAAAGAGAAAAAATATAAAATAAGATAAATATATATCTATATATATAAAACAAAGTCGTGTTAGTTACACCATTTATAATTCAAGAAAGGCTGGACCAATTTTTATGATATTTGATTTTTTGGATTTCTCTTAGTCCAGAATAGGATAATAAGTATTAAAACATCGAAAAAATTCACAAAAAAAATGTACATGGCTAACACTGGCTAATAACTATTTAAAACATACCTAACGAGGAACCTGAGCGAAGCGAGGGTGAGCCGCTAGTTATTTTCATAAATTTACAATGTAAGGAAAAAATAATATAAACATTTCAACATATCTACTTTCAAATTTATGGGAACTTATCAATAACTGTGATATTTAAGAATCCAAAGTTATAAATAATTCTGTATAAATAATTTAATTTACTTGGACAGCATGACTTGCTTATTTTGACACATCACATGAAAGTGTGTCTGGTTTCGTTAACTAGGGCGCTATTCGCACATCTACGCTACTCATGAACTAAAGAAACTTAAAAAATACTAGCAATCATAACAAAAAGCTTTAAAGAGTAAGACCTCTATGTGTATAAATTATGTTTTAGTTTCAAGTTATCTATATAAAATAGAAATTTTATATGGACTATCGTAAACCTCCAAAAATGTTTTTATTTTTTACACACATATATATATATATATATATATATATATATATATATATATATATATATATATATATATATATATATATATATAGTCTTAACACAGACGTAGAAGTGTTTTCCTCCATCGCTATGAAAACTGGTACACATGGCTAATATAGTATTATATGATCTGTGATATGTGTATTCCAGCACAGAGAATTTTTTTCGTACTATCCACTTTATTAACAAACTTCTTGAGCGTGTATCTCGCCACTAGATTAAAGCGGATAGAGCAACCACATCGCGGGCTCGGTACGAGGAGTAATAGTCCTGTCGACTGATTTGCCCAAGAGCTAATATCGTACACATGTATACGCGCAAACTTAAGTGTACTCTATATACTATAGGAATAGAGAGTGATTAGAAGTCACTCTCATACTCCGTTGGGACCGACGGCTTTAGTTGCTCTACGAGGTACGAGGGATGAAAAACTGCTAACTTCATAATTTCGGACCGTTACTGAGAATTTCTTGGCAGAAAAACCCAACATTTCTTGGCCCAACCTGAGACTCGAACCCATGACCTCTAAATCCGCAGTCGTACATTCTAGTCACTAGACCACTAAGGTTACTAACTAATAATATAATATGGTGGTGATGGTACGTGTTCAAGATTCCAGACTCTGTTTGTTGACAGATACGTTATTTAATCTGTCAGTCACTCACTATACGCTTGTTGTTTCAACAAAGAACAACTTTTGATTTGTTCCATCTACGCTTGCAATGATAATAATTTGAAATAACAACTTTCAAATAATTCTAAGACATTAATGCGTTCCCGGGTAGATTCTTTCTCTTAAATTATACTTTTTGAAAATAAACCGATATGCATTGAGTAGTAGGTACTTTATCTACGTCGAAGGTCTGTGAAACACACGCTTTACATAGGAACCTAGACCTATTAATTTGATCAATACAGAGGATCAACATTCCTAAACTATAGTTACATTAAGATTGTATCAACTATCTTAAAAATAATATTGTATTACCAAACTTAGATTTAGTATAAAGTATATGATATTTTACACTGTGCGTAGTAAGGACTTCACGTTCAATGAATAGTAATTAATTGGCTTTACTGGCGGAATCCAAATAAGAGGAGCCTTACTTCTCACTTCCTATCTTTGCCGTATAAGTTTTCTCTTAACCTTAATCTCCCATAACAGAGAAGCATATTAATTCCCAACATGCCGGTTGTCTCGTTTTACCTCTGAAAAGTATGTTTGACATACTTATCGCTTATTTATATTATTATTCTTACGATAACTAATATCAAAACACAGTAAAATTGTATCAAATACAGTGAAAAATATTAATTTTTAATTTTTCCTTAATAAAAAAAAATTTGTATGCCTTTTTATAAAAAAATATGTACCGTAAACTCTCGCACACTGTGATGTACCTACATATTATAGCATCATCTCTCTGCCTATTTCCCTAATAACTTGGGGTCGGTGCAGTTGGTCTTCCTTATCACTTTCCCCTATCGCTCTTTATCTCATCATTCACTCCTTCCTCTTTCATATCCTGTCTCACACAATCTGTCCATCTTTTCTTCGCTCCTCAGAGGAAAGGACCCCTAGAGATCCCTCCCTCCATTTACATTAATCTCCATCACTCTTCTCGTCACATGCACCGTTACCATCACCGACATGTTGTCGTTACAAGAAAAACCGTGTGGAACAATGTTATACTAGAAAAGTCGGTTTTTTCATCTCTACTCATCGTTCCAAACGCCAGACAGTCAACATATGTAGGTATATAAAAATAATATACGTACTATGTACAGAGTAATGATGTTTTAATGAGAGGAACTCCCCTTAAAAAATACTTAATATAGATAACCTAATATAGTTTATATGTCTGTACATTCATACTAATATTACAAATGTGAAAGTGTTTGTTTGTTTGTCCTTCTTTCACGTCGAAACAGATTAACGGTACGGCGTGATTTTTGTGTGGAGATAGTTGGAGGACAGGAGAGTTACATATGGTACCTAGAACATACACTTTTTACCGCGGGAGATTATATACTTCCCACGGAAAAACACGATATAATACAACCCAAAAAATTAATCATGATCAGAATTAACTTGGTATTAATGCTCTTCAATACAGTTAAAAAATTATTTTTTTTAGTATTTTTCGAAATTCATCCCTTATGAGGCTAAAATAGGGGACGAAAGTTTGTGTGAAAGTTACCTTTATAGATTTTTTTTTAGTTTTAGCGCGAGCGAAACCGCGGGTTCTGCTAGTACATATATATGAATAAAACATATGTTTTATCAAATGAACTGGTTCATAAATTTCAAAAACGAAAGAAAATAAAACATGAAGTGAGTACATAAACTAAAACTTGCTTACAAACCGAGTTTTAAGTAGAATCGCATATCTACACTTTCATTTGTTATAACTTAATATTCAACGTTTTTGGAGTAACATAAGTTTCTCGATGTTTTATTGAGCTCTTATGAGGAAAGCGTCACACTCAATGCTCTTTCATTCTCGTTAAAATTACTTTGAAGATATTTTAACTTGTACATAAATATTTTAAATTGTTTTGTAACAAATTATTAATATATTTAAATAATCGATTACTAGTTGCTGGCCGTGCAAGAGTTTATTGTTTTCCATATATTTTTTTTTTACCTTAACATTATATATCTAATTATATTAATTAACTAACTAGTAATTACTCTTTGAAATTTCTCGAGGCTTCGTAATTACTCCGCTCCTAAAATTCGTAACGACTTCCCAAATAAATATACTAATTATATTATAAACGTGAAAAGTCACATTTGCTTTTTTATCACGGTTAAACTGCTCAACGAATTTCTACTACCCAATAAGTAGTACTGTAACTAGTATTCCAGAGATTAGCGCGTACAAGCAAACAAAAAGAAAACAGTCTTTCAATCTTACAATCTATTCAGCTACATATTGTTAGTAGAGAATTATTTGATTTTCTAATGAAAAGATTTTTTAAGTTAATAAAAGCCTAGAAATAATCACATTGTCATTATTAATATTACCCCCCTGGTACAACGTAGCGTGTTTATATTACAAATATTTTAATGTTTTTCCCTAATACCTTTAGTATTATTGTAGCTATTAATTCTTATAAATATTACTCCTATTTAATATTTTAAGCTATGGTATTAAAAAGTCTAAGTGAAAAATTAATTTTCTTTTAAAATAAAAAATATATTATTTAACAAAAAGTACTTTTCTTCATATGAAAATATTTACATACAAAAAATATTACATGTCATTTTACTCACCATAATAAAATGATGATAACACCGCAGCAGCTTGTATAAATCCAAAAAAATAAACTACTTAACTACAAATAAAATTAAAACATTTTATTTGTCACGATGTTTATCACAGAAGAAAAGACACATCACATTCCAAACAGTATCGTTCGAAATTTAGATTGCGCGCGTAACATCCATAGACAATGTTTTCTTTTTAATTGGGCGTTTTAATTATTTCTCGCGTGCGAGTAACGGTAATGACTTAAGCGTAGCGTGTGGAGCGTGCTTTGTATTCGCCGGACGGTGGTCAACTGCTTAGAGGTAGAGCTTCACGCACGCAACTCAACGGTGCCTTACAGTTCGCGATGCACTTCGCTGAAATTGTAAAACCTAGGCGTCATAGTATTGTGAAAACTATGTACATCCCCATAATTTATGTATATAAATATTTTATAGCGTTCCATTTTTACTTATACATAAGAATATGGTCGAAGAAATATAAACACTTTTCAGTATATTTCTCAACATAAAATGCAACTGTTTTCATATAATGTATCAGTTCTTCCTATTTTAATTAATCAACTAATAATTGTTATTATCTCACACATAGTATTTACTATGTAACTATAGATTCAGTGTGAAAGTTATTATTTTGTGTTTCTAACCAATCCCTGGCGAGTGCTAAGGTTGTGAAAGTGTGCAGTTTTAAAAAGATGAATTAACATTTAAAAACGATATGAATAACGTATTAGCGCTAGCTCGGATGTTACTAATGAATGTTAATTGCTCTTATTTTTCCAGGTTTAACTGATGCATTTTAGTATTTTTAGTGAGATAATATTTTACTTCATGAAAAAACTTAAAATATTTAAGTGTCCTCCTGACGCTCAGTCGGCTAGACTTATTTGAAGGTTTAGTAAATGGATTAGCTATAACCTGGAGTAAAGTCACAGCAATAGGGATGCACCCAAACGATGTGAGGATAAGTCGCTAGGTAAATATAAAAAAAATATAACAATATAAAAATAATAATATAAAAAGGTGCAATTAAAGATTTCATTAAAAATTAATTTCATATGATACTTTCTTAGATTTACGTGAATATTTCACATTTTAAATAAAACTATCTTCTCGGATTTGATGATCATGGGAGATACTCTCCCGTGACCACGCTGTAAAAATCAAAAATCAAAATAAATCCACGAAAAAATCCGAAAAGATAGTTTTATGTCTAATATATAAAATTATTTTTGCTCTATAATCTTTTTAGAAAAATGTTGTTATATAATATTTAAAATATGTTTTTTATTTAAATGATTACTTATTAAAGATTTAACCACTAGAACACGTAATATATTTCTATCAGAGATCTTTTACAGAAATAATTATATGTAATAAGCACATTTATTTCTGTAAAACACCTAATTGACATATTTTGAAAAATTGTTTCCTCTTATATTGATTCAAAGTAAACAAAGCAATTTACATTACTACTTACTTGCATGCTACGTTGAAACGAACCAAAGAATAAGTAACTTAGAGATATTATACATACATTTTCAGAAATAAACACGAATGAAACATGAATTGAAATATTAAATTGTTTTATATGTTTAACTAAACGATTTAATGCTTATATTTTGAATTTTGTATTAAAATTTTGCCTACTAAAGAAATATTTTAAAATTTACATAAGCACATATGTGCTGAAATCTGTACAATTAATACAAATTTCTACCACAGGACCTAAGCCTTATATACATTGATCCTAAACCACCCATTAGTAAAACCGTTTTTCAATGATTCACTTTCAAATAGGCAGACAGAAATTGTAAAAGTTCGGATAGGAAGGATCTTATGCATGACATTGATACTAGAAACAAACACAAACTTGTACCTGTAATCCGTTTACACAAAGTCTGAATAATGTATATGTTTTTACAACAGGATTCCAGAAATCGTTTATAAAGCTTCTAACGCCAAATTGAAAAAAATGTTGAAGAACGTTTGTGTCATTATTTGAATTATTATACAATTAATGATTTTATAAAAGATGGCATACGCCTCGGGAATGAAGTGATCGCCTCCAGGCAACTTCAACTTTATAGGATTATTGAAAATTATAATTTAACTTACAAAACAAATAAATTAATATAAGTCCCTCTGAGTTTCTTTCGCCAGTTCTTCTCAGGACTGAGGCTTTTTCTTTCCGAATTGGTAGTAGACTCACGACGTCCAGGAAAAGTTGTAATAAGTTAACGCTGAATATTTTGAATTTGAATCTTCAGGGCCTTTGGAGGATACTATGATATACTCATACTATATGTAGATAGAATTCACAAAAGCTCTTTTTGGAATTTAAAAATTGAATAATGCCCACAAGACAACAGAATCCTTATTAATATTTTATTTCCTATCCCGTAAGTATTCTTTCTTTTAATGGAATCAAAACTCATTGGATAATAATTATTAAAATCAGTTTCGAAATAAAATTGCAGAATTTGAGAAGAGCATAGAGGCTAATCAAATAATATTAAAAGCTTGGTATAGAAAATCTATTTTGGTACCATAAATATATACTACAATTTCATCTATAAGATTACCTGTTGATTATGTTTTCTTTAAAACTTCATCCGGTTCTGTTATATTATAATCTTAACATGAATACAATTTATCAATATGGTCGCTACGCTACTCCGTCATTAAATATTATATATTCATCGGTTAAATAACGATCGATTACACCAATGCTCCATAGTAACGCTTCTAAGCTATAATCTTTACTATATTTGCTATAGAGAAAACTCACTCTGTACAGCCAGCGTCCAGCGTAACAAGATCCAAATTACACCCTACACACTTATAGTCGTTGCTGATAATGACAAGCATAAAATATTCTAGTACCTATCATATAACTGTCACATAAATAGTTATTCTCCAATAATTTTTAATTACAAAAAACGTATATACATTTTTTTCAATGAGTTCAATTACTTAAATATATATTTTTAACACTACAATTTGATGTGATCCTCTACATATAATATGTAACTAATATAGGACCGCATATATATTTATATTACATTATTTTACAATAAAATAATTATTGTAGAACGTGAATTTGTTAGTTGAATGAATTTGAAGATATTATAAATTAATTTGTTTTAAGGATTTTTTTTTGCGCATGCGCATTTATGCATATCACCAACAAAAAAGGTTACATACTCTATGTAATGAAAATATGGAAACTCATAATAAAAATATACCAATAATAATAATTATAATGTCCTCCCGACTAATTCCCAATCTTATTAAAATTAACCATCTACGCGGGAGATATTATAATAGTGCACAAATAGTGTGCGCACAGACACAAGTGCACTTTTTATCTCTCTATTCCTGTCACTCTCATACTCCGGTGAGACCACTCAACACGACCAGTAAGCGTTAAGGCGCAGGGCAGAAGGCTTTACGTGCTTTGCATGGTCAGGGGTGATACACTGCCTACTTCTCAACTCCGGGCTGTTATTGAGGCTTATTAAACCGAAAGACTCCATAACTAAACTTGGCGGGACCGGGAACTCGAACCCAAAGACCTCCGGAAGTGTAACCGTACATGCTAGCCAGTACAACACCGAGACAGTTAAAAATATGTGACAATGAAAAGTACTAAGAATATTCATATGAGCGAAAAGAGTTATACATAGTAATGTATGGGAAGGTTGTAACTAAGCTTACGTAACTTCTATTTCCTTCATATCTTTAAAATAATTCTTACATACTTGGACTACTAATTCACTAATAATAATACTTACTAATACACTATTAAACAACTCCTGAAACCATTTTCATTTTTAAAATTGACAATGGTACCTGGCAAGAGTCCAGATGCTAAATTAATTAATATAATAATTAACTATTCCTATATGTAACAATTTAAAAATGAATCAACAATCAGTGATAAAATTCTAAAAGATATATTTATTTAAAAGGCCAAATATTTGCGTAAATCTAAGAGAGTACTTATTAATTTAAAAAGACCAACAACCAAACAAAAATATTAAATAAGGTAAAGTAATAATAAATATTTAATAAAGTTATAATGACTTACAATTTTGAAATTAATTATTTTTTATTTAAAGATAGAGAGAGGTTTTCGTGTATTTTTATGAAGATATTGCAGAACATATAAAGCCGGCCATACACGCTAGGGTGAACCTAAAAGATAAAACTATACAGTTCTACTGTGCACAGGCAAACCTGAAGTGAGTAGAGACCATACACGTAGCGGAAAACCTATACAAAGTCTCAGTTGTGCAAATTATGGTTACATCATGGTTACTGCAAAGAAGATTACCGCAACTACCTACTAATGAACACAAAGACTTATCTCAAACTGATATCAACGTTGACTCCCTTAGTTGAAAAGCAGGATACAATAATGAGAAAAGCTATATCGCCTCATGAAAGACTAACAGTGACGTGATACCTTGCAACAGTGAAATAAACATAATAATAATCTTTAGATTTTACGCGCCAATGACAATACTGAGTTTTGTATATGTCTATAAATTCTTCCATGACTGAGTTCTGACTACGAGACGACGACATATTGTAGGGCAACGCGCTCCTTCCCCTCTTGCAATCACCGGACAACTGAGGCCTGCGCAGGCGACTGCCACACACGCTCAGGTTTGACTGCACAGTTCAATTGCACAGGTATACCCACGGGTGAAAAACACTAAAATTCATATTTTTTCAGGCGAAGAAACCTGCACAGTTGAGCAACATGCACGCTCCGGTTTGCCTGTCCAGTTTGCTTGTACAGACACACCTTTCAAGTTCACCCTAGCGTGTATAGCCTGCTTTAAATATAAATTGAAATCCTCATCGTTTTTTGAAATCATTTAATTAAAGTGTGTGTGTCAGCTCCGACGCACGAATAGAGTTTACTCCTACAAGAAACAGAATATTTGATAATTTAAAATATTTTATTATATTGTGAAAATTAAATTAATAATATTATATAAAAATAATTACAATATTGTAAATTAATATAGCTTATATTATATTTAATTATACTATAAAAAAAAATTAAATAATTTTTTTTCGTATTCTTCTCAGCAAACGCTTATATTTCATATCCATATCATGGGGGTGCGTAAAAAAGCAGTACGCCATTTTTGTCAGTGCCCCATATTGAATTTACAATGACGTAAAACTATGGAACGTAGAAGAAAAGGAGTATTATCGCTGTCTATAAAAAAGGTATGTGAAGACGCGTCCAATAAGGGTGGCGCTGGGGTAGCTAAGGATAAATTTTAAAGGAAGTGCCAAAAGTAATTATTAGAGTAAGACAGAGAAATAAACAAGGGTCATTGGATACTCCGTCTACAACAGCTAAATTTATATCATAGTTTATCGTACACCAGCGCCACCTTTTTGTAGCCTACAGGCGGACACTTTTTCAACTTATCTCCCAAATAAGTGACTCCTCCTTATCTCTACCCTCCACACGTAAAACGTAAAGCTTTTTGCTTTTGAGTTGACGCTTTTATTAATTTCACTCCTCATAAATTTTCCATAGCGGGGGCCTTTTATAAAAATCGATTTATAAGGAGTAAGCTCCAAAAATTCTCAAATGAAAATTAAAAAGATGCGTAGGTGAACACTGAATATTTGCTTCTTTAAATACTTCAGTTTTTATCAGCAGGAAGAAGAATTCATTTTAGAGCCTAAATTATATATCTTAATAACCATAACAGCGCCATCTGTTTATAAATCTAGTAACATTTCTGTACTTCAATACTTGCTGAGATTATCATATTGAAAGCATACCTAAGTAGTATGTCAAGCTAAGTAGAAAGCATTATAGATGGCGCCACATACACTTTACTTATTTACATTTAATTGATAGTGCAAGTTTTCGCCACGTATCATCTAACAATTTAATAGCATTGATCTGATTGAGAAAAACAATAGATTCGTATCTATCCAATATCGCCAGCTAATACTCTTGTCTCTAAGCGTCTAAAGTATCTTCGCCAGCTTATCTATTTATTTAAACTCTCTCATATTAGAAATAGTGGGTGCTTGTTCTCGTACAAATAATAGTTTAATGATGATTAACTAAATTATAACAGTAAAAGACATTTTCGACCTGTAACTTGTTTTTTTATATAGGTGCTTATATTTTTTCAAACTATATACTACTACTACTAAAGAGTATTATGTCCTGGTAAAGGCAACATTGTTTCTTTTTCAAAAATTTATTCTGCTATAACTCCCTGTATTAACTAAAAATGCTATTAACAGCAATTAGACAAACGTAACTACATTCGCGTGCAACTGAATCGACTCAAGCCGTATATTGGTATAAAAGTTAGATTTTTAGGAAAATGGCATATCCGATTTTCTTGTTCTTTTTTGTTTCAAAGCCTAATCTTTTCTCCTAAAAAATGCTTTCCTAATGAGTAAAATCGGTTGAGTATTTATTGATAAAATTTAATTTGACAGAAATGCATAAAAAATGAAGAAAAATGAAAACAACATAATGAATAAAAAAAATATTTTTGATAAAAGTGAAGAAAATTAAAATTTTCAATACTTTGTATTACCTCCCCTAGCTTTTATAACGGCTTGCATGCGATTTTTCATTGCTTTTATCAATTTTTTGATAAAATCTTGAGGTATCGTATTCCATTCTTCCTCTAGCGCAGTTTTGAGCTCGACGATGCTTGATGGAGCCGTATCTCTAGCTCGTACCCTCCGTTTGAGCTCGTCCCATAAATACTCAATGCAATTCAGATCAGGACTGAGGGCTGGCTACATCATCGTCTCAATTTGCACCTCTTGAAGAAACTGGTGAGTAACACTTGCTGTATGGCACCGAGCATTATCATGCATCAATAGAAAATCTTCTCCTATGTACCCTGCATAAGGTGCAACATAATCGAGGAGAATGTTTTCCACGTAATTTTGAGCTGTTAGACCACTCCTCCGACCACCACCAGGCACGAAAACAAGCTCGGTCTTCCCTTCATATGATATTCCAGCCCACATCATGACAGAACCACCTCCATAATATGATACTGTTTCAGCGAAACAGCATTGCGAGAACCGTTCCCCTGGACGCCTGTATACTCGGTCTCTTTTGTCGTTGCCATGGAGACACATTCTGTTCTCGTCAGTGAACAGGATAGAGCTCCATTGCTCAATAGTCCAATTGAGGTGTTCACGAGCAAATCGAAGTCGGGCTTGATGGTGAGCTGCGCTGGCTGGCCGTTTCTAATTGTCCACTGACTGACAGCCACTCCTCGAACCCTTCTGAGCTCCTGTTGCACATCAACGCCCGTGAGATGACGATTTCTCAACGAAGTTGAGACAATGAAGCGGTCGTCCGTCTCAGATGTGCTCCGGTGTCTATTGGTTTGTGGTCTCCGAACGAAGCCACCAGTCTTTTGAAACCTTCTGTATACTCGTGAAACAGCTGATTGGCTCATGTTAAGTTCACGAGCGACTTGCCGTTGATTATGGCCCGCTTGCAACAAAGCTACAACTTGGGCCGCTGCTTCTGAGGTAGTGTCCATTGGATCGCGATTAAAATACTGGGAGCTTAAGGAGATATGTACCTACCTGTCAACGTCTGACGAGTGACTGATAAGAAATATGGGTCACGTGAGCTTTTATACATGATTTAGTCTCGCAACTCGTGGGTCCGCAACAAGTATTTTTTGTAACACTCATGTTTGATCCTATTTATTTAAAAAAAATTGTCATTGTTTATTTGATTGACAGTATCATTGTTTAATTGCTATATTTATGAAAAAAAATATATGTCTTTCGAATAAAAAAACTTTTACAAAAATCGGATAAGCCATTTTCCGAAAAATCAAACTAATGTACCAATATACGGCTTTAGTCGATTCAGTTGCACGAGAGTGTAGTAGCAATTTTAAGACAAAAAATATTTGATTATATCAATCGTCAATAAAAGTATATCGATTAAATATATCTAAGTAGTTTTACAGACAGTAAATATCATTTTACAGGAGTATACCAGAAACGTACAAACAACGTCTAATTTTACGTCTTACTAGATTTATTTTTGTAATCAAGCTCGTTTGATCATGCGATCTTCGATTATTCAATATGATTTCATTGTTTTATTTATTGGAGAAATATTCTCATTCGTACCTTATTAACCGACTTCCAAAAACGAGGAGGTTCTCAATTCGTCGGAATCTTTTTTTTTTAAGTATGTTCACCGATTACTCGAAGACGCCTGAACCGATTTGGAAAATTTTTGTCTTGTTTGAAAGGGTGTACTTTTCAGGTGGTCCCATATAAATTTTATCGAAATCGGTCGAGCGGTTTTAAAAAAAATCAACAATAAATATATTTTTTTAACAAATTGTTTAATCGAATATGTAATTAAAAACTTTCTTCCTACAAATTACCTGCTTCGAAAATATCTGATTAGGTATCTATTCTAAATGAAAACCCCCGTTTAGTTATTTTTTACATTTTAGTGCCTGGAAGTCGGTTTTTTTTTTAAGTTTTTTTTTAATCATAAAAATATAAACAAATGGCTAAATGTGTTGCTAAGCGCAATTTTTTTTTCAAATATTGTTTTGTTTTATTAAGGAATAGAAGGAAAATAAATAAAACCAATCATTTGATATTTGTTTAATTACAAAGTAATTATTTTAATATACATGTATAAAATATTGGAATGTATAGAATACAATCGTTGTGTATCCGTTGAATTAATCTTACACATAACCTTATCAGTGGACCTATATACAAATTTTATATTCATCCATTACAAGTACATACGTTTATACTTACATAATAATTACTAGATATTTTGAATAATTCGATGTTTATAAAGAATACACACGAAATAACATTAATGGCACTCATAGCCTAAAATATGTATAATTTTTTTAGCTGTGATCGTTTATATATTTACATGCTGCAATTTCGTATTATACGATTAAATACAAAAAAGCTAAAACACTTGGTAGTTACAATCGAAATAGTAAAAAGTATGCAAAAGACATAACAAATGCAGTTGAAAAAGTATTATATTAGTTTACACTATATTAGGTATATGTTTTAGTTACAAACAAATTAATATGTAGCGATTTTAATATTATATATATATATATATATATATATATATATATATATATATATATATATATATATATATATATATATATATATATATTATGAATAAGCACGCATAAGTTCCCTATTCTCAAGGCATTGTGAAAAAGTAAGTATTTATTAAAACCAACTAGTTGAGGAAAGAGACGGATGCAAAGAATTCAATAATAATCTATAGAATCTATAGAACTGTATCAATTGGTTTGTAACTTAACGGAACTTAAGACTATATTTTTGTACAATATTCATGTACAAGAGGCCAACTTATTCCTATAATTTGAGGTTATTTTCTGTACTTTAATATCTTGTGTAGGTACGTTAGTTTTTTTATGAGCCTATTCTAAAACAATGGTGACTTTAGTATTATGCTATCGATTTAATTTTTGTTTATATAAAATATATGGAATTTTTTTTCAAAATAAAATAAATGATTTATTAACAAAATTGATTCGAAAATTCAATGTAGATGCAATATAGGGACTATACCTTTATTATACCATTAGACACTGTACGGCTAAAATCCCCACTGTTAACATATTTACGACAAACAAAACTCTAAGATCTGGTCGAATATAATGTAAAGGTGATCTTTGGCCTGTATTAATACAAACTATTAAAAATATGGGCGTAAATATAAATTTCAATTTTTTGAAAAGTATGCTATGAACAATTACCATTGTAGTCCACCTTGAACCTCAACGACTACTGAATCGGTAATTAATAATTATACTGAATAAAATAGCGCATTGTTTGCAATAATTAGTGGTATTTTTACGACGAAATATTGCGCTACACATCATTAAAATAAAATAATATAAATTTGATAAATTTCATTGATTACGCATAACATTTGTGTTTTTATTTGTTAAATTTTACAAAAAAAAATAAGTTTCATGTTAGTAACTTTTGGGTGTTACCTTAATCTACTGACTCTTTCAGAATATAGTTGCTGATTCTTATTTTTATTAACATTAAAAATATTTATTACAAGTGACTTTTTATGGTTAAAAGTAACATTCTCCCTAAAACAAAAGAATGTTCGCGTGATTTCATTGCCCAAACCAATTAACTATCAAAATTATTTATTACGTTTTCCTCAATTTATAAGTTATTAACACCAATACTAATCTAACTATAAGAGACGAATGGACGAATGAATTATACTAATTAAATTTTTCTTACTTAATTGCTCTATGGTTGTAAAAATTTCTGTCCTTCAGAAAAATAGTTTTATTATTATTTTGTTCCACATAATTATGTATTAGGGCAACATTATTCAAAAAAATAACTCTTAAAAGATATTTTTTATTAGATAACTAATTAACATTACAATAATGGAAGAAAAATTGTGTACTAAACTTTCTAATTCTTTAATTTACAGTCAATCGACTTTAATTTTAGCAATTTAATCAAATTGCTTCAAACATTGCCTTGAAGATAATAAATCGGAAACAATAGAAATTGTCTCCGTTTCGAATGTGGTATAGGAAAGAACAATCGTGACAAATCGATGCAAATGATTCGAGTCGTATTGACATCGATTCAATTTAGCAATCGGTATTCTACGAGCGTGCAGGCGAGTACATAGGTGGAATTGTTTCACATATTCGTGGCATGATTGGTTGTCCCTGGGAGCAACACTCGTTGGTCGTTTCTCAATCTCGATGGCACTATTTCCGGTAATGTTATCTGAAACAGAAATAGTAAAAATTTTACAACTTCTCAAGAATTCTATAGAACAGTAAACTTTTATTGTTCTTAGTGCAAGAAAGGCGCTTTGTTTTCAAATACAATAAGTATGTAAGTAATAAACATTTTCTCAAGCTTCCTTTATAGTAAAATTTTAATGTTAGGTAACTTGTATAAGTATGTCGTGTACCGATAACTCAGTGCCATCCATTTCCATACAATTGCTCGATTGTATTGGGCTCAATAACACACTCATGGTTCTTGTGCCGTGTATAGCTTACATTGTTCCAGTTAGCATATTTTACATTGAAATAATTGCGCCTACTTTCCTAACCCATATCGGCTGCATTGTTTTTTATTAATCATATTTAATAGTCCCAGTGCAACACCTGAGCTAAAGTTCAAGTAATACATTTCATAAGTGTTGATTTTTCTACAGTTCTTGTTAAACTTTAAGCCTTATTTTTTTTTAATTTAAAAGTAGGCATTACTCGTAACTACAAACATAGAAAATAGGAGTATACAATCCTGTGCTTACAAAAGAGAAACAAATTATGTATATAAACAAATTATGTATATTAAGTTTAAATAAAATTGAATTATCTATTTGTAATTATGTCAAAATAACAGCTTTTTACTAATTTCATATTTATACGGTATTTAAAATAAAAACACAATTTTTAAATTTTTTGTCTATGTCTGTTTGCTTCTTCCGGCTAATCTCCGAAACAGCTGGACTGATTTTGACGGGAATTTCACTGGTAGATAACTGATGTTATAAAGAGTAACTTAGGCTACTTTTATTTTAGAAAAAGAATGAGGGTTCTGCTCGAAAAATTCTGAGTCGAATCTGTACATTAAATATTTTTTTGGAAAATCTTATTGAAATAGACATTATTATCGATACGAATCTATAGTTTTTAGATTCTTTGTCTGCCTCTGTCTATTACCGCATCACAGAAAAACCACTAGACTAGAGGGATTTTAATGATATGATGGTAGTCGCTAGTCTATATATTATAAAGAGGTAAAGTTTTTGAGATTGTGAGTTTGTGACGTTGTAGGGGGTAATCTCTGGATCTACTGAACCGATTTAGATAAAATTTGGTAAGAAGATAGTTTGAGACCCTGGGAAGGACATATTATACTTTTTATCTCAGAAATCATCCATCCCTTATCGGGGCGAAAATGGGGATGAAAGTTTGTATTGGGTAGCAAGCTAGGGACGAATCCGAGCGAAGCGAGGGTGAGTCGGTAGTTTGTAATATACTCGTAGTATTATATCAGAAATACATAGTTCATTTGGTTCACATACAAATTACAATTTTACTGTTTGATTTTTGTTGTTTAGTAGGCGATACATATACAAGTATTTACTCTATTTGAATAATTATAATTTTTAATTATGAAAATTATTTATACAATTGTCCCACTAAATATCATAAATAAATGTGACATTTGTGAAGATATACATATACATATATTTCTCATGAATAGTCTGTAAGCCAGATAGTGACGTAGAATATTTGTACCTTCAATACTAGTACATCATATGAATCCAAGGAAGCAAAGACATGTAATTTTTTACTAAAGTTTTTCATTTTTACCATTAATGCATAGGCCAAGGCGCTCTATAACTGACAGTCGCTCTACCATGAAGTCTAATACTAACGCTATCTTAATTATTATTTATTATTATTAATCCCTCCACGACCGCGGACACGCCGACGTGTCAGTTAATAATAGATTTCTTAGAATTTTAATTAATTTCTTAGAAATTTAAGCTGGAGGTGTTAAAATTATTAGGAACATGTTCAATACCTTGGGCCGTGCCTCGCGCGCATCATGTGTGGCGGTACTTCCCGGCGTTCGACGTCATCTGAGTTAAGTTGCAGCCCAGCCACCAACTGCATGATCTCTCGCTCCTTCTTTAATTCTTCACGACCTGTCTCCACCTGAAATATTAGAAAAAAGAAAAATAAATAAAGATGAATGTGGGGAAACAAATACTTTTTCGGTATTTTTTTGCAGATTAATTTTGGCTTTTCGCTCCCGGTGTTTCGAATGCTTTACAGTAAATATGATCAGGGGAAAAACTAAGGTTTAAGGTAGGTAAGGTGTAAGGTTTTAGACGTCTCAAAGAGAGTATTAAATAAATAAATCTAAAACATAAATCTAAGAGAGTTATCTATACATATAATAAAATTGTAATTAAGCCGAATCTGTACATTAAATATTTTTTGGAAAATCTTATTCAAATAGACATTATTATCGATACAGAGGTCGAATCTATAGTTTTTAGAATTTTTGTCTGTCTGTCTATTACTGCATCACAGAAAAACCACTGGAGGGATTTTGATGAAATTTGGTATGGTGATAGCTGGTTATCCGGGTCAATATATAGGGTATTTTTACCGGGGGAAAATGTCTCATTTCTGAGAAAAAATACAAAAACTGCAAAATTGCAATGTAAGAATATACTAATATGTAAAACCTAAGAATTTGGTTTTTAGTCATCTGAACGCGGGCGAAGCCGCGGGCAATGCTAGTTTAATAATAAAGAAAAATATCAATAATTTATTTTAAAAATAAGTGCAATCAATAATGACTACGTAAGCCATTCTTATATAATAATAATATTCAAAGAATGATATAAGATAGAGATATCGTAACAAATTATTGTATATGATTTAGCAGTCCGACTAATTCTTATATATTCTCATAAGTCATGGTACAAAAACAGTAATCCTTCAGATACATATTATAAGTTATAAATAGGGAAACCTAGTCTCACTTGTAATAAAAAGCGTTTTCGCATTCAATTTTCGGTTCAATGAATATTAAAAATATTAAATAGACCAAAACAAATTTACAAATCCAAAAACTAGACTAAAGTAATGTAGGTTACACGCAAGTCAAAGTGATCTAAAATGGTAAGTAAATTACAAATCGTCGAATTGGTACGGCCCAGTCGTAGTATCACCAAGCCGACGTAACAAGTTACACAACCAATATTACCGTAACCGTTTGCACGGGGATGCTTTAACGAACGATATTGCTCCTCGATACTTGTCGAGAACGTGCTATGATTTACGTCATATTATTGTAAGAAAGAAAGCAAGAGCAAGCATGTAAGAAAGAAAAGAAGAAAGCGTTAATGTAAAAAATGGTAAAAGCTATTTATCAACGCTTACACATAACTTATCTTCAAAGGATCTTTACTACTCTGAGACGTAATGTATACAGATAAATAAAATCGAAGTGTCTGTTTGTAATGTCAAAATAACAGCGTTTTACTAAATGCATAGGTAATTGTCTACGGTACATATAATTTCTGAAACAGCGGGACTGATTTTGACGGGACTTTCACTGGAAGATAGCTGAGGTTATAGGGAGTAACAAATGCTACTTTTATTTTAGAAAAAGAATTAGATTCCGCTCAAAAAAATTAAAACGAAAAAGAAACATTAAAATTAAAAATTAAAACCTCGGGACGAATCCGAGCAAAGCGAGGGTGAGTCGCTAGTTGCAAATATGGATATTACAAAGCTTTGCTAATGTAAATGATATACTATGTGTGGGGTTTTCTTCTTAATTACATTGAAAAGAATTGAACACTGATAAAATGATAAATACTAAAACAAACAATATTTCTTTAACATAATATATTCAAAATCACTTTCCACATTTTAAATAAATAGATTTCGTTATATTAATAGGTACCTAATTACCGCTATGTTGCGTGAATTATAAAAGAAAGTAAATCATAAAAAATGGTTGCAACCTGAAACAATATGTTATAATTAACTTTCTTTAGTGAAATATATAAATGTTATAATAAAAAAGAGTCGCTTCTTTAAAACAAAGTTAAATTAGTAGGTAATTAATTGACGTACTTACTACCCGCCTAACCACGAAGCTAAAATTTAATTTTGGATATATGCGGTTTATTCAAAGAGTGATTTATTAATGTTACATTATCACATGCACAATCACCTATTATTTCATTCGACACCGTTTATATCTGCGGAAATAGCATATTTATGTAATCGTCAACACTTCTTTTAAATTCGCGTTAAATCGCTAATTGCCCGCTCTTCCTTCTCACGTCACATTCAAGACGAGATATTTAGAAATTCGAATCAAATACTAGTGTGAAAAAAGGTAGTTGTGCAATAAAGGCAAGTTTGAATGGAAAGTTGGTTTGCCGTATGTGGAGAGTCGAGTGGTTACGAAGATACGGCGCCGCGACGAACGCTGAGGAAATGGCTGAAAATATGCGTAATAACTTTACTTACAAAATTTCTTTTTTATTGCTTATAAAATGGACAATTTAACTTAATATGATATATAATTATGCAGAATATACTTTGAATACATCAAAATATAATTCTAAATTATTTCTATAAACGGTGATTTCACATGCAAAAAGAACTTCGAAGAAAAGAGTTATTAATAATATTAACTTTCTTATACTCTTTACTATACAAATATGTGTTATTGAATAAATTAACATTTTAAATATTTTATTGTAGAATAAAATTAACGTACGTATGTAACATAGAATAATAATATGCAAATAGTGCACCATTGAATTTATTTTTGAAAATCATTCGGTGAAAATGAATGCCTGTCGGATGTTGACTTTTGCACCTAAGTGCAAAATCCATTAGGATGACATGTTTGATTTTTTTATTGATTATCGTTTTTTAAAAAAAAAACTCCTAATCTTAATTAAAAAGAACCAATCTTAATATTATACTTATTAATTCCTCGATAGTTCGTTATCTTTTTATAATAAAACTTTTTTTAGTTGTTAATATAAGTGACATACAATTCTCACAGCAATATTGCTCAAAGCTGTGACATTTTGCAATCGAAACGCAACTTCAATGGGCGTCATTGTTCACTAATTCAATAATAAAAGTACACAACTGATTATCTATCTATACATAAATAAAATTGAAGTGTCTGTTTGTAATATCAAAATAACAGCTTCTTAATAAATGCATTTTGATTTGCGGTATTTATAAGAAAAACAGATTTTTTTTTATTTTTGTCTGTCTGCCTGTCTGTTTGTTCCGGCTAATCTCCGAAACGGCTGGGCCTATTTTGACGGGACTTTCACTGGCAGGTAGTTGATGTTATAAGGAGTAACTTAATCTACTTTTATTTCAGTCAAAAGAATTAGGGTACCACTCAAAAAAATTAAAATGTACCTAGGGACGAATCCGAGCGAAGCAAGGGTGAGTCGCTTGTCTACAATATCCCAAGTGCAAACTTTCCAAATGAAAATAAAAATTCAAGTGTGTTTATGAAAGTAATTATATTAATTGATATAAGCTAAAAACATCGACGGCGCTCCATAGGTCTATTATATCGCAAACTATATATTTAAAATAGTCTATATTTATAATACTAAAATAATATAAATTATTGCTACTTTTTATCAACAGAAAAATCTACAAATACAGACTTTTATTAGAATACCGTAAAAAGTTTTAAATTTATTAATTTATGTAGTAGAAAATTATTTATGTTGTATCTATAAAATGATAAAAAGCTGTACCCGCATATAAATAGGTTATTGATTTATCGGCAAAGATTTATATCTCTAGGTGCACCCTGACTGGCGTTTAATATTTAAACACCAAATATAGTGGGTATGTACATTTGGAACCTTCTTCTGAAAATTTTACACTATCTTTCTCGTTCATGAAAACGTCTTTTTCAAAATTTTGTATAAATCGTTATAAATTTTATAAAATATATAACATAAAAAGGAACACCTTCCGCACATTTTCGCTTGTTTGTATTAAACTTTACAAAAATAAGGATGTATAATTTATCTCATTAATATATATATATATATATATATATATATATATATATATATATATATATATATATATATATATATATATATATATATATATATATATATATATATATGTGAGTATATTTGTAATTTTCTTTTTTGTAAATAAAAAAAAATCTCATTATAAGTACACTTCGTTATAAATTATAGCTAATCTATGGATCTTTGTCTGTATATAAGCATGTTCTGTAAAAATAAATAATATAATGAATTGAAACCATTTTTTTTAATAAAAAAACTTAAGCTATTTATTTTCTTCTACTTAAAGAAGATATATGAAAGTAGAAAATACTTTTTACTTGAGAAACGATTAACAAACTCAAGTGAACATCTCAATAGGTGTATTGCTCCGAAACTTACTTTCTACCAGCTACGTAAACAGTGTCTATTTACACGACGTTCCCGTAAATGAATGTTAATGTACTCGTAGGTACGTGTTCGATAGTGAGACGACGTACATATGTAGAAGTAGATATTTAAAATATTGAACACGAAATTTAAACGTAAATTATAAATAGTTATTTAGTCATTTGAAGCTATGAAACACAATTGTTGTAGTTAATCGATGTTGTTCGTGTCAAGTGCGTTACCTAATGTTGAGTCTAAATCAAACAATTGAATTGGGAAATATTTTTGTCCTTACTCATAAATCAATCAAATGAGAACCAAATTAAAATAAAAAATATCTAAGAATATTTACGTATTTTTTTAAAATGTTCATAGTTTTTTGATGCATAGTGATTAAAGAATGTTACGTTTTGTTCTATTTTGCAAATTACATTCAACTCTTACAGGAAATTGTTTTCAATATTTAAGTAAACAGTAAATTTAATTTAGTTTTAAACAGTCGATGATTAATTAGTCTTACACTTTGATTTGAGCATATATCATTTATTCAAACCTTATCTGAGGCATGTTCGTGCTGCGTCAGGCGCATTACATGCTTAATCGAGTATGGATTTCTTTGTAACATGAATATTATGATGTCAGCTGTGTAATGACTTGACAGGCAAAAACGTCACTGTAATGGCTGAGTGAGTAAATATCTAGTTATTACTAAGTCTATTTTAATAATATCTATTATCTTCTCTTTAAGGAATGCCATACTTTAAAGCTGATTTAATTAAAATGAACTTGAATACAAGTAACTACTCGTGAATATTTTATTATACAAAACAAATGAATCACTAAGTTCGAAACACAAATACACAAGGCTAAATTAAAATAGCTTTGATTATGGAATTTTTAACCAAACGCCATATATTTGAGATCAAAGTGGAGTTCGACAAAACGCCAATATCATATTAGATACCCACAATAAAAACTAGAGTTTATGAAAAAAAAAGATAAGTGAAAATAAGCACAATTCCTTAAACGTAAACAAAAGTGCAAAAGAACAAAAAGCAAGTAAAAATAGAGTTCAACGTTAGCGCAGCTGTAGAACTAGAAGAATTCATCTTTTTTTTTAAATACGCACTAGCTCCATATTACAAATGAACAACAAGATATACTAAGTAAATAACATATATGCGTGTTCCTCATTCTTGCGTTCAAGGGTACAGTAAAAATTGACAATGAAAGCTGGTGACCTTGAGTTATTAATGTTGAGCACGATGTATTCTTGTATGTGTGTAATACTTGAATTGCAAGAAATTTATTAGACAGTCTAACGCACACGATATGAATGTTCGAGAATCACGAATAATAAAATGTAACTAAAAATTGTGCTTAAATTGCACATTTGAGTTATATTTGATCATAAAACAAAAGGGAAGCAATGAATATTGTATTCAGCCGTTTTTAACGTCCCACTGCTGGGCACGGGCCTCCCTTCAATACTAGGTGATTAGGTCATAGTCCACCATACTAGCCAAGTGCGGGTTGTCGGACTTCACATGTCTTTCGAAAACTTGCTAGGTTTTCTTAGACATGCAGGTTTCCTCACGATGTTTTCCTTCGCCGTTTAACAAATGGGAATTATGTTGGAAATTATTCGCTCATGAAAATATCAGAGGTGTGATCCGGGATTTGAACCCGCTTCACTCGGTTTACCAAGCGAGCGCGTTACATTGGGTTACCACTGCCTAAAATTTAAACGTACTCTTCTTTATAAATATCAAATACTATTAGGTATGTATGTGAAAACTTATTAATTGTGTTAAAAATTTATTTCAAAACATATCCGAAAATTACATTAAAACTTTGAGTAATAGTAAAAAAGAAATTTTAAAAGAAAACAATATCGAATGTGCATATTACAAGGCTTCCGCGATAAGTAATAGCATTTCTATGGAGGGTTGATGTCAGGCAGGCGGACGGTCTTAAAACTTTTGCCAAATCGTATCAGAAGATGTACGGCGATTGTGAAGTGATTGGGAAATGGACAGGGAGATTATGATGATAATATATGTGAAAGATTATACGTGTGTGCTTGTATGTCTGTTACTCCTTCACGCTGAAACGACCAGACTGGTTTGGATGAACTATGACCTGGAATAGTACAAAGGCTTCTGTTAAGCATATACGAGTAGGGAAGGGCGATTCAAATTTACAGTGTAATGTAAATTGTTAAAAAATAAAGATGGCATTTTTTAAATTTATTTCAGAATGTTTTACTAAATAATATTTATTTTGTGCTCATATTACGAGTAATTCAATATTTTTAAGTATTATATTAAACTATACATAGTTGCCTATATATTACACACGCGCAAAATAGGCGCAAAGTCGTCGAGTTGCAGAAACAAGCCCGAACATACTCGCATACCATACCTATATATTATATGATTATTAAATGTAATTTCTGCATATGCAGTACAACATTAAATTCGTTATCTAATGAATATTTAAAACTTAATTTATAAAAAACTATCTACCGATAATTCAAACTCAATAACCTTGTGCAGACCTCTCAATCGACGTAATTTCCCGCTACAAACGATATTTACCATCAAAATTTATTTACAACGATAATGGCTATGCTAATATGTGATAAATTATGCATGAAACTACAGTGAATGATGTAAGAGCACATCTTAGGAATATCAAGAATTTACATAAGCAGTAAATTCTACCGCCCAGACAACGGGCGATATTGCTGTTTGATAAATGAAGCCAATGTCATATGAAGAGATTGAATTTACATATAGGCGTTATCACCATTTATCCCTTCTATATCCATTGATATTTTCGTAAAAAGTGCAGATCTGATAAAATGAAACATCGTATTTGTCCAAGTGGCGCATTTACTAGAATAGTTCAATCTTCTGTATAGTTTTACATCGGCGATATCATATCAAAAAATTTTAATTTGATTAGTACCGCTAGAAAAATATCGGTTACAGTTCGACTGTGGCGTTTGTAGGTCAGCACCGAGTCCATTCACAGAGGCAGCTACTGCGACACTGCTCGTTCAAGGTTACCGCTTTCACACAATCAGCTGTCTCGGACCTCTGTTTCCTGATATGTACATCAATACTCGGAACCAATAATGATTTTGTTTTACAAATACCGTTAAGTTTAAATTAAATTATTAGATATTCACGCCATTTTATATGATTCAGTGCCACGTATAAAAATTACAACTAAAACTAGTTAGCCCAACAGTAACCTAAATGTTACTCGAACATCGCTATTCTTGTACTATTCTTATCTATTTGTGTAGTAAATTTCATCCAAATCCGTCCATCCGTTTCAGTGTAAAGAGGTAATACAAACACAATTACATACGTATACAAAATGAAACGCATTTACAATACTGATTTGTTGTTTAATTACTATCCTATGAATAACATAACAAACGTGTAAAATTTAATGGCAGGTACAAACGCCGAATAAATAAAGGCGAATGCGAACCGAATCAGAATTTTTATTGATTTTATTCTTCAAACACGCGCCGCGGCGGTTTCGGCGAGAAAGTAAAACACACAAAAAACTCGTCTGTTAAGTTTCTCCCGCCAAAACCAAGTTCACTGACCGAATAACATTCGATACTCCTGCCCTGGAACATGAGAATTCCTGTTCACATCTGGCAGCGTCTTATGGTCTAACTTGTTTATCATCAAAAACTTGTTCCTACCTCTCTCTCTAGATCACTATCAACCAACCTAAGCTTTCGCGTAATAAGCAAATAATTTCTACATTTGTAAACAGCATTTAGCAAATGCGTCTGCTGTACACGTTGACAGTCAATATTAATTTACATAAACATAAGGTTCAATGAACATTACCATATTATATGCACATTGTATTTATTGAATTTAGAAATCCAGTTTTTCTGATGCAAATAATCCCTTTGATGAAAATAAAATTGTTAAATGTTGAATCTTTGTTTTATTATTCAACTAGCGGCTCACCCTCGCTTCGCTCGGGTTCGCCTCTAGAAAAACACTAATGGAGATCTATTAGTTCCCATGGGAACCGTTCATTTTTCCGGGATGAAAAGTAACCTGTTGTTTGACCGGCAATATAAGATATCAGAATGTTAAAGTTTACTAAATTATGTGCATAAGTTGTTGTGTACTAAGCTGTATAAGATACTATAGTTTTTTAACTATCCCATGGGAACTTTTTAATTTTCACGACCGACCGACCATGCAAAATTTCATTTAAATCGGTCCAATAGTTTCGGAGATTAGCCCGTACAAACAGACAGATAGAGAAACAAAAAAAAACAAAAAAATCTGGATTTGTACTATTTTTCTTCTTACGGGATGTAAGAAACTAACTGACTCGGTTTTCAGCATTTTTTTCTGTGTACAGACATTCGACCTCTACAGTTTTATTATATTTATAGATAGAATATATAACGTATAATAAAACAGTAATATATAATAATGAAAATAGTTATAGCGAGTGTACCTTAGGAGATAGACATATACTATTGAGAACTTTTCTATCGACCTTTTTAAGACTTACAATTTTCTTGTACAATGTTTTGATCTATCTCTTTAGGTTGAGCCAGCGTTAGCCATATAAATTTCTAAGGACAATTCGATAAAATCAGTTATTGTGTTTTCCCGTGGGAATAAATAGTTGTAAAAGGTATCCTAAATGTTGACCCGAGTACTAAGTTATCACTATACAAAATTTAATTAAAATCGGTTTAGTACTTTTGCGTGAAACGCGCACATTGATTTGACTAAGTTAGTTTTATTATAGGTATAGATAAGAATAGATATTGCTTAGGAGATATACATATACAATTCAAAACTTTACTGCAGGACTTTTCAAGACCTACAATTTTTTAGTATATTGTTTTGATGTATGTATGTCTTAAGGTTTAGCCAGCGGAAGGTTTCTAGGGAGGACTCGATAAAACCAGTTATTGTATCTTCCCGGAGAAAGAAAAATTTTCTTGAAGTAAAAGGTATCCTAAACGTTGACTCGAGTAATAAGTTATCACTTCACCAAATTTCGTTGAAATCGGTTCATTACTTTTCGCGTGAAACGCGCATACAAAAACAGACAAACAGACATACAGACATTTTTTTAATAACTATTGTTTTGGGGTCTATGTTGTGTACATAATACGTTACAAATAAACGAAAACATCTATCCCACGGGAACCGTACATTTTTCCGGGATAAAAAGTAAGCGATTTGTTATTCTGATGTATGACCTATATTATTGTAAAGTTTCATCAAAATCCAATCAGTAGTTTTTGTGTACTAAGCTGTATAAGTTACTATAGTTTTTTGACTGTCCCACGGGAACCCTTTAATTTTCCGGGATGAAAAGTAGCCGATTTGTTATTATTATGTATGAAATATATTATTGTAAAGTTTATTAAAATCAAATCAGTGGTTTTTGTGTACTAAGCTGTATAAGTTATTATAGTTTTTTATTTATCCCACGGGAACTATTTAATTTTCCGGGATAAAAAGTATCGAAGATGTTGCCCGGGGATATAAGGTACCACCATGCAAAATTTCATTTAAATCGGTCCAATAGATTCGGAGATTAGCCCGTACAAACAGACAAACAGACAGACAGAGAAACAAAAAACTTGAAAAAAATCTAGATTTGTTCTATTTGTCTTCTTACATCCCCCTGACTCGGTTTTTAGCATTTTTTTGCTATGTACAGACATTCGACCTCTACTCTTTTATTATAGTATAGGTAAGTAACTCATGTATACCATATGTTCCGGCATCAAGGGTCCGGGCCGGGACCGGGCCTCATTTCACCATAAATACCATAGGATCTCAGAGGCTCGTCGACACATCCATAAAATAGACATTCAATTGTTCGACAACTTAGGCGGTATCGGGCTGCAAGTGAAATATAACTCCACCAATGAATAACTTTAGCAATCTGATAAAGGAACTACCTTTTAGGTATTCTAGCCCATAACTATCGAATGACGATAATATCCTTTTTAATAATTTCTTTATATTGCAGTTTATTCTAAACTCTAGAATAATGTTTTATATAAAATTTAGTATTGAAGCATTTTCCAGGTAAATTTTTCAGAATGGCTGGCTTTAACATCTATCCATCGTTCATTGCAACGTATACGTTTCATATGCAAGTTCTTGACAATAATTATTTAATTTTCATTGGTACTGCACAACCTGACAATTTCCTTGAATGAATATTAATCGCAACGTGGTAAATACGCACTATAAACGTGTATTACTCTTATATGTTATCTTGTTCATCGATAATTACATTATTTTTTACAAAGGTCAGTGATTTCTTCGTAGCTCTTTACTTCAAAAGCCTTCGTTAATTACGTCACATTTTTTTATTCCACAGATAATAAAGTTTATAACTGCTTGTCCAGAATAAAGAAAATATGAGGTGTTGTATTCGGAACGCGAGTTCATTCGAAACCCGCATTCCAATCGGCGTTCCACTTGCCTGACATTTGCATTAACGTACTTGGACCTACATAAAGATATGTAAATTTTAATAGCCTCTATTCTTTAGGCATCAAGGTCGAATTTCATTTGTCTATTGTTGCAATGCGTTAATTTACTTGACGCTAGTACATCCCTAGGTTTCATAAATTGTGCATGGATATGCATTCAGAGGCACAAGGAAGTATTCTGCGTGCTCAGCTAAATTGGCATCCATAAATAGCACCCATATAATTTACAAGCGATACGTATGGTAAACGTTCATTCTTGTGATAAAATTTGTCATGATAATAGGTACATATAAATAAAATAACTATATGCACTAAACGCAAAATGTTTTCTTTTAGCACTAAAATTAAAAAGTTACTAGTCATATCTTACATAATATTATTCGTTTTAAATTTACAATAAGAAATACTGAAGGAGATGAGATTAACATTTAATACACTAAGGTATATTTTTATTGTTCTCTTTAAATATAAATTTGTTTTGTATATATAATTAAGTATATTAGTAATTTTCTTTATTGTAAATAAATTATAGATTAATTAATATTCAATCTATTATATATGAATGATTTTAATCATATTTATAAATCGTTCGTCTCCTATAAATACTGGTAGTGTTAATGCTTTATTATCGCTACGGCAGGTGTGACAGATAGTATGACGAGCATGATTGTAGTGAAAGTTTACAAAACGTCGTTAAAACATCGAAGTTGTATTATTAAATTATTAATAACTATTATCTATAGATTAACGTAACAGATAGCGAGACAACGTTGCGCAACTATCACGCATGCTCGAGCAAGATATGTCTGCATTATATGCGCTTGGGGCCGCGATGTAAATTACAGTTGAAAATATACATATAACCTCTACCTCTTTAGATTTATGATGAATTTTCCTTTAACTTAAATATAATATATTCCTCTCAACAACGCGATCAGAGAAGTGGCACTAAATGCTTTACTGTGAGTATATTAGTGCTGTAACGAATAATTAAAAGAAGAATGTTCGTTTAAATTTCACGTTTGTTTCGTCAGTTTTTATTACATAAGTAATATTTGTAATAATATAAGGCAGCAAAATAGGGAAAAGACTATAATAAAGAAGTATCTAATGATATTTGTTTAATTGACCACAACTTGACTTCACTTCTTCATATCAATTATTATTATATACATACATACATCCATACATATAAATTTTTATTTTCCCACAAACAAGCCAAAAATATATCATAATTTTACTATACGTTAAAATGATCTAGGAAACTTTCAATCGTGTAGCCACGGTAATATTACATACAGTATTCCATCTTCATACAAACGGTCGGAAATCGAGTTATACCTACGCGAGTCGCGTTCGGTATACACTCGGTAGACAACCGTGCAGGGCTGCCAGATCGTGTAATTGAATACGAAAATTGTATAAGGTGGTTATGTTATGTAACTTTTATAATTTAATACAAAAATGAACATTTTATTCCTCCCGTAACTTCGCTAATGTCAAACAAAAAAGTATCGAGACATGCATCGTATGTTTTAAAAATAAAAATTAATTAATTAAATTAAAAATAAAAATTAAAGTATTTTTAATTAAACTTTTTATCTGAATGCGGATTCTTTATACCATTAAATTTAACAATAAAGCTTTTCGTACGTCTCAGTCGAGATCATTTTTAAATCTCAAATTTATAAGGGTCACATACCACCCTTATAAATTTGAGATTTTTTAATTAAATCTACTAATAATAGTTTTTAATAAAAAATATTTAAAATCACAAAATTAGAAAGAAACTCAAGTAGGTGGATGAAATTAAAATACTGGCCGGCGGGCACTCGGGCAGCCCTGTCACGTGGGTACGTGCCGCTCGACTGTAGGTAATTATTTCAAGGACAGGCCCGAGTTGGAATACTGTATGCATTACATTACCGTGGTGTAGCTCTTCATCGAGCAGCCAAATTGAACTAAAAATGTACTATATAGGTAGGTACCTACTACAAATTAATTACGTCACGTGACGTGAATAGATGTACTGTACGGTAGTTATAAGTTTGATTCCTCCATCAAAATTAGCGAATCAAGATATACTCAACTAGCGCAAACGAACAGAAAAATAAATAAATAAGTATCCATATCCATACTTTAATGTTATAAATGTGAAAGTGTGTTTGTTTGTGAGTTTGTTTGTCTTCCTTTCACGTCAAAACGGAGTGACGGATTGGCTTGATTTTTGGTGTTAAGGTAGTTGGAGAGCTGGCGAGTGACATAGGCTACTTTTTATCGCGAGAGATCATCTCATTCCCACGGGAAAACACGTTATAATACAATCCAAAAAATCATTTCTGATTAGAATTTATTGAAACTTGGATTAATGCTCTTCAATACAAATAAATTTATACGTGTTATAACATTTTTCCAAATTCATCCTATAAAGGGGTAAAATAGGGGATGAAAGTTTGTATGGAGCATAGGTACCTACCTTTTTTGAGATTTTTTTGTAGTTTTAGCGCGAGCGAAGCCGCGAGTTCTGCTAGTAATATTATAAGTGCAAAAGTTACTGAGGTATCATTTCTTTGCACTGTAATGGATCAACTACAGGTACTATACTATACTACAGAGCACACTTGAGTGACATTTAAAATTTAAAACTTACGTGTATTCTAAATCAAATTATTGGCTTTTTTTGCCACACGCAAGCGGTGCTATGGTCAAAAAATATTTTTTTTTCACGCCATACTACTTACACCAGTTTTTGACCGAAATAAAACATTTTTAAGAACCGAAAGAATATCTGAAATTGAAGGATGAAATTGTGCTTATTAACTACTAATTTATTCATATTTACAATACACTTTCAAATAGAATTATTTTGTTTCACTCTCATATGATATCTACCATTTCATCTTAGTACATCACTTCTTATAGTAAGGAGCAATCGTTATAGCAATAGGTTCAACAACTTTATCGTGACATTTGTTACGTCGTATTATGTTAGAAAAACTTTTGCAGACTTGTCTAGGTCAACAGCCTGCAATTATTTTGCAATGTTAAATAATGAACAATTTTATGATAATCCGCATGACTCTGTTTCAAAGTTCATTTGTATTATAGCTCTGTATTTAAGAAAAAGACAAAACAAAATGTACTTCCAAAGAATAGGCCTTAAAATCTTTATATTTATATAGCAGAATGAACACTGTAGGTACTTACATGCTCATAAACGTCAATGTACGAGTATATTGCATAATTTTTATTATGGAAAATATCCAACTTAAATACGTGGTTTAATTACATATTCACACACACATTTCTAAACTATCACAAGTTAATATAAAAAAAGTTTTCTTTGAATGTAGTTAAATTTAATATATATTTCGTACTAATTTAAGAATATTTTTGTTCCCTATATTTCTTTATTTACGCCATCTACCTCTTAGTATAGTCAATGTTTTATTTTTCTAATCGCATTAAAGCCATAACTGCTAGGACCTTTGCAACCTTTGAACTATGAATGTTTCTATTTTGCACAGTTTTAAAATTAAGAAAAAAAAGGTTCACATAATTTATCTTTCTGTTAACAATATATTTTCACTTTAACAATATCTTTTTAGTTCTAAGTATATAACTATGTTAGTATTATTTCTGAAGAACGACGATATTAAAAATGTATGTCAAGTACGGTTATTTAAATATGTATATACATACTGTATGTCGTAAAATAAATTTACACGCCATTTTAATAGAACTATTTTGGTTTGGTTTTGGATGCAAGTTTATATAATACTAGCATTGCCCGCGGCTCCGCCCGCGTTCAGATGACCAAACACCAAATTCTTAGGTTTTACATATAAGTGTACTCTTACATTGCAGTTTTTGTATTTTTTCTCAGAAATGAGATATTTTCCCGCGGTAAAATGTATCCTATATGTTGACCCGGGTACCCAGCTATCACCATACCAAATTTCATCAAAATCCCTCCAGTGGTTTTTCTGTGATGCGGTAACAGACAGACAGACAGACAGACAGACAGACAGACAGACAAAAATTCTAAAAACTATAGATTCGGCCTCTGTATCGATATTAATGTTTATTTCAATAAGATTTTCCAAAAAATATTTAATGTACAGAGTCGGCTTAGTTACAATTTTATTATATGTATAGATGAAAAAATCCTCCTTATTAATTTGCGAGATAAAATACATTGAACTGATTCTGTCACAATTTTTCTTGCAAGAACATCTAAGCACTGTGACTACATCTAAATAACATAAGAAATAGCTATTTTTTATTAATACTTTTTATATTTAATTGTTAACAATAATTATGATAAAATAATTTTATACAATCTAATGAAACTTATGAGTATTTAATACCATTTTAATTTGTAAATAAATTGAAAGATTTCCGCAATTGCTCTCGATTAATTACTCAACGTGTTTCAAACATTTCACATTTGCTTGTTGTAAGATATACGTAATTCGTAACAATACTTCAGTTTGAATTGATGTTAAAACAAAAGCTACCGTACTTTTATTATTAATAATTGTAGAAAAATAAAAACCTACTTTCAAAAATATCTGATTAGGTATCTATAGTAAATGAAGACTACCAACCAGTAATTTTTTCTTTTTAGTACATTTTTTTTTGAATACGGTTTTTTCTTTAAGTTTTTTTTTCCATTTTTAGTGTATACGTAGTACATAGTTGACAGTAGCAAAATAAGAAAAAAGAATTTTAAAAATTCAGTTGTGAAAAATCTTTCATCCCCTATTTTCTACACTTAGGGGTTGATTTTTTTTTCAATTTAATGGGTCTAACTTTGAGGTATACCCTCCCTATCCAATAAAAAAAAATCAAAATTGGATTACACTGTAAAAAGTTACAAAGTTATGCGTGATCAAACATAAAAAAAAAACAAAACATACGTGTCGAATTGAGAATCTCCTCCTTTTTGTCGTCGGTTAAAATATATGTTTAATTGTAATCATCCTTATTTTTAACTATAATCATTATCTTCCTTTCGATAATATAGTAACTATACTGAATTTCAACTAGGTATTTTTTGAGGTAGAGTAGATATTTTTACCGTATCAGTATAAGCGTACTATCAGAATCTTATTAGTAAAATAAGTAACTTAATAAATCTTTTTAGTAAAAAAGTAGTCCGCCAACCCGCACTTGGCCGGCGTGGTGGACTATGGCCTGATCCCCCTCGTACTGAAGGGAGGCCTGTGTCCAGCAATGGGACGTTAAAAAGGGCTGAATACACAAACTAAGTAATGTTGATACACTCGCGTTTGAATTTTTTAGAACGCATGACACGTTCTGAAAGTCATAACGATGATTTTCCAACAAATATTTAAATAAAGCAGAAGTAGTTCACACCATACATACAAACAGGATTATTTGTATATGTATAAAGAAAAACGTTTAAGTAAAATAAATGTTAGTATTTATAAATGTTGCCAATACCGTTAATCTTAACTCGGTTCGTAAATCAAAAAGGTGATTAAATGCATAACCATGTTTTCGGGGTAATCTGACATTACCCCTAAAACGTAGATAATTTATCTAGGCATACCTTCTTATTCTTCTCTCCTGGACATATCTATAAATTAATATTTTTATTATACCTATAGACAAAACAAATGTACTTCCAAAGAGTATTTATTTTTACATTAATTTGCGTAGCTTATTAAAAAAATACTGGATAATATTATTTCAAGCAGTTTTTCAAAATATAATAATGTGTTTGCCTTATGTTATTATGAAAATATAGTGGGAAGTCGCCACTGTGATTAAATAGAATTTCTCATAATTAATTTAAAACTTGAGATAATAATCATTAAAACGTCTTTATTTATTCATATCTCATCTATTTTATAAGCTACGAGTAGTAAAGATACCAACATCAAACTTTTAATTGTTTTACTAAGCTAATAGAACTATTAAAATCTCGATATTATATAGTATTATATGATCTGTGATATTATTAAGTTTTCAAAGATTTTTCATAAAACCAATAAATAAATTCACCTTCTACCCTCCTTAACTAGGAATTGAAACAAAAATTGACCTGTAAGAATAAATATGTTTTCATAAATGACTTCTTTCTGGCCGTCAAAGAAATCCGTTAATTCTAATTCAAATACACTATACGTTACGCTCATTGGTTTTATGGAACACGTAGTAATTGATACTTCGACCTCAATAGCTGTAACTTGCTTTGATCAAAACCCTTGCTTGACAGGACACGTTTGATATTTTTTTATATTTCATGGAATAAATATGGAAAAACTCCATCGTTGCTAGAGAGGTGACGTTTTGTGAATAGCGGGATTTTTCTCCTGTTAAGAAATTCTCAATAGCAACCCAGAATTAAGAAGTTATTTCAATCTCTAGCTATATCTATACAGATAAATAAAATTGAATTACGTTTTTAATGTTCACATAACAGCTTTTTACTAAATGCATATGAAATTGTATACGTTACTTATAAGAAAAACACAATTTAAAATGTTTTTGTCCGTCTGTCTTTCCCTCTGTCTATTTATCTATCTGCTTGTTTCGGTTAATCTCTGAAACGGCTGGACTGATTTTAGCGGGACTCCCTTTATTAGATAGCTGATGTTATAAGGAGTAACTTGGGCTACTTTTATTTTTGTAAAAGATATAGGGTTCCACTCATAAAAATTAAAACGCAACTAGAGACGCACCCAAGCGAAGCGAGGGTAAGTCGCTAATATTTCATAAAAATATTAAATTAGTTACTCTTATATAAATAAGCTACAATGGACCATAACTTGTCGACGTAGCTAGGGCCGACCTCGGCACCACACCCAAAAATAATAATAAATAAAAAGTACTCTTATATTATTTGATATCTTCTGGCTACAATGTCGTTCATTTCCAAGTCTACATTTTGAGATTAATAAATTTGAGAAAGCATTACTGTTTCTACACACACTTATGTAGGTATGAAAAGTTTAGGCAACTTACTAGACTTCACACTCGAAAATCATTTAGTATTTTGAATAACGGAGAATTAAAGTCGTGCTACGTATGGAGCTGGCAGATGTTGCTGACATATCTCTTCACGGAAAAAAATATGTATATTAAGCAAAATAAATATTTTATTATTAATTAAATATTTCGTCTATTTGCGTCCGACTTATGATAAACTGAAATACTCGTATCAAGATGAAAATTGAAGTAACTAAGTTATCTTTAAAATAAATCTGCACTCAGTATAAATGTCATAACGTATTCTGTCATAAGTGTTATATTTATTACATACCTAATAATATCTATGTATTATGTACTGCTGTGTACATTTTTTTTTATTTGTGCCTCTACAAATCCTTCGTAACATAAACTATATGTATGTACATAAATCATTATTGAAAATAAAAATGTAGTTTAATATCTTTGTTATTAAAGCTATATCATGAACATTAAAATATCTCAAAACAATTTTATAATATTATTCATTAATTAAACATCAAGTTTTATTTATTTAAATAACTTGTTTTACAGGTTTGAGAAAAATCATTTATAATTAATATGAAAAAAGTGGTTCATTTTGTGATATAAATCATTTAATAGTTATAATAGTTTAGAAAATAATATAAGTTAATAACTTGCGTGAGTAACTCTAGTTTTACTGTAATGGACAGTAATCTAACACGACTAATGGAATTTTAGTAATATAGCCAGTTCGTGCGTAGGTAACATAATATTGCCGAAGTATATTATTAAACATTCATGTAAGCCAATGGAACCATGCCTTAATAATAGAGTAGTCTGTAACTCACATTCATACATACCCACATGATTATTAAGTTATAATCTACTAATATTATAAAGCTAACATTTTTTTATTTGTTGAACGTTAATCTCGGGAACCAGTCCGATTTGAAATTTATATTGTTCATTTTATAGTCTATTTAATGAGGAATGTTGTAGGCTAATATAAGTACGACCCTTAGGGAGCAAAGAAATATCCATAAATAAACTTTGCAGGTGGAGCTGCGGGCAAAACCTGGTATTAGACTTTGAGACCACATAGACAGTTTTCATTAAATAAACCGTTTATTATGATTCAATAATTGATTCTCTTTATTTTTTACTATAGTATATTGGGTAATATAAATATGTTCATTTGCGTTTTTCTTTAATGGGAGATTGAACAAAATGTTTGTTGCATTCGTTATGTACAAGCACTTTGAATTTATAATAATCAATTTTAAATTAGAATTTTATTAATAAACACGAATATCTAATACCTATTTATTACACAATTTTAATAATACCTCGTTTAAAATCAAAACTTACTCAAAATAAACATGAAATGTTATAAACTGTTTGATAAGAAGAAAAAGGTCGGCTGTATTTTACGGAACCATTGACCGTAGTCGTGCGGCCGCCTCGCGTGGGACTCGAAGTTACCACCTCTCATATCTTCGCTATGTACATTATTACCAGCGTTTTAAGTTCAAAACTGTCTGCATATCTGCACTTGCTACCTGGCGTATTCTACAATAGAGGGTCGCACGTTGATTCACATTTAAGTAAACTAGTGCACTGTAACTGTGGCCTGGGACTAGCAAAAAGCTCTTTTATCAAAGAACTAACTTCATGTTCAATATTTCATAGATGTATATGAATATGGCATAATAGGCAGTTTTTTT
The DNA here is from genome assembly GCA_951806755.1 of Brenthis hecate. Taxonomy (NCBI): domain Eukaryota; kingdom Metazoa; phylum Arthropoda; class Insecta; order Lepidoptera; family Nymphalidae; genus Brenthis; species Brenthis hecate. The sequence continues at coordinate 6,208,643 of OX638249.1, forward strand.
AATTGATTTTTTAATAATTATAATTATTGTATTTTTTCTAATTTTCGTTATTTGTGGTTTTATTATGTCTGTAAGCTGTGTTTGTCACGAAAAAGTTTTTACTCTCCTATTCTAAATGGCTAATAGTGCGTTTTTCCCAATTAAATATATTTTTTTATAATTAAGGTAGATTTAATATCACAAAGCGTAATTTGCATTAACCATGACAATATTTATCTGGATTACATATTGAATTTTCAAAATGTGGAAGCTGTTGAGAAGACAACAAAGTTTGGGTCCATACATAGATATATCAATAATATAGTCTTTATACACTTTCTCGTATATGTAAAATGCTCAGTTCACTCCTGATACTTACATCTAATAAATTACATACATTGAAAATGATACATCGACAGCAAAAGCAATATTCCAATAATTTACACGTTCTAGAATCATATCATCAACACCTACGTGACGTAAAACTAACTTAACTAGTCTACAAAGATAGCAAAGTCAGACGTGTCATTAAAGTCCCGAGAGCAACAAATAAACATGATCAGTTAATGCCTTGATAAACAGAAAGAACTTTGAATAATATAATAATAACAGAAATATACATTTTACTGCTTTATTTAAAAATTTAAAAAAATATTTCGTTACCAAATTTTGTACCAAAACATAAAACACTTACAAAAGACATCAACGCGTCCTTGAGGTTGAAATACTGATTATTAAGGTATCAAAGTAATGTGAAGTTCATGAAAATTATGCGTAAATTTAATTAATGTACATTAAAAATATCTTTTAATTTTAAAAATTGACTCATGATATCTGATCTATAGTATCATGTAAATTTTTTATTACAAATTTAAATTAGGTATATTACGCATAATGATATTCCTTCAAATCGATACCCGAAAGTAGCAAATTACGAGGTCAAACGAAAACCTGATGTCGGGATTTAGCAATCTTTTCCGTTTCCAGCAAATTACATACATACGTGCATTAAGCCATGTAAAGTATGCACGGATCAGGAATGTGTTTCCAAAGCAAGTGTATTTATAAATGTTCATTGGTAAGATTTTTTGCGCTTTAGTTGCTTACTTACGCAAGCTATACGATGAGCTCATTCATACTAACTTAATATTATATACCGGTTTCTAAATCTTTATTTCAAAATAGTAAGATTCCAAACGGATTCTTCCAAGTAATCTAATTACGTCGTTCCAATAATTACATCCATGGACTTCAAAAACAAGTCGATTAATATTTTGAAATATAACCATTACGTAATTACTAATAATATAAATACCTACAAGTTGGTACATTCTTCCTCCTCTATTTTTTTTTAGATTTATAATACTGAAAACAACAACAACACGAGTATCAACATTATAAATCAAGGCTCTTTTACATCAAAAAGTGTGTAAATACCTGTGTTAGAAATGTTCTTAGCATATTTCTTTTTGAAAATTTGTGACATTTGAAAATATATGAAAGGGTTAGCACGAATGTTAATAATTTGGAACATTTATACATAGAGACAAATCTGTGGTAACATCGTTGGCAGCATTTCTAACTGGTTTGACCGCGTGTGACGACAAGTTCCTTAATCGACGTAACCGCAATCGAGACCCGACTCGATGATCAGCGACTGTAATACTGTAATCTTTCTTGAATTACTTGAATTCCATAGAAATATACGATGCTCGTGGTTATCTTGGAAACGCAAACAGCTAGTCCAGTAACTATATTTATAATTATTAATTACAGAATTATTATCAGAAGTTTTTCGCGAGAGTTAACATAAAAATACATATAATAAAATAATTAAAATTGCTTACCTCTGGTGGAGCAGCGAATTTTAGATTGGCGAGAGATCCATGCGATCGACTCCTATGTTCTTGTCTTATACTATAAGAAAAAGCTCGTTCGTTTAAATGTCCTTTTTTTCTGTAAATACCGCCAGAATCCTCGACAGCTTCGAGGCCTGTCATACTTTGAGCGGCTTTCATTGCTGAAGGCGGAGGTTTCGAACGTCTCGGGTCAACCGTAGCGTACTGTATGCGTCCTCTCCCGGGAGGGGGTCCCGGCGGAAAAGGACCAGGAGCTAAAGCTGCCGGGACACGACCCCTGTGGCCCATCGTTGCTGGTCTAGCATGTGGAAGAGTGGCAGCAGGATGTGCCACCAGAACCATCGGGTGACCCGCCGCCGCCCAGGCGGGCGGTGCGCGCCCTAAAGACCTTCCATTCATTACAGCTGGACCAGGCATCGTTGCATATAACTCATCTGCTGATGCCGAAGACTTCTTTTTTGATTTCTTTGTAATAGATTTCTTTTTTGGCTCCTCAGGAGGCGGCGGCGGAGGTGGAACAGACGCGGGTCGTGTGATCTGCCGAGGACGCGGTGCCCGCGTTGGATGAGGAATATCATCACTCGCATCGTCACGTTCTATCTCCCCAACCCATACTTTATGATTTTCGTCTCCGTCGAAAACTTCAACCTCCTCATCAGGCTCAGGAGGTAGCTGCGACGGAGACCTCTCGGCTTCTAATCGTTTTGCATATGAACTATCGGCATACGCGTGGAAACAGCATCGCACAAGGGCATTTGCGGCCGCTTCGCGACGACAGATAAAGGCGTGACATTCCAACACCTTAATGCCTTGTGTACGACGCAACACCGCCGCGAATAGTGGAGGGCGTCTCGGCGCCGGCGCTCTGGCGAAAGGAGAATCCAAAGGTAAAAATCTAGGTGCACCCTCAACACTGACACGTCTCACAGCTGCGCAATAGTGCAGACTTGATATAGGAAAAAATCGCGATACCCTCGAGCCACTCTCGTCCACGTTTTCTAGCAAGATTCCGTTTGACCAAACCGACAGCCACGAGTCTATTCCGCCGGTAGTCGCCCCCTTTTCCGGATACAACTCGCGCAAAGGTTCCTGAATGCCCTGTAGGCCGTCCTTGCTCTGCTGCGGTACGGCAGAGCCGAGGTACAGCACGCGGCACCGACAGATCGGCGTCGATTCCATTTCTAACACTGCACTGTCACATGACACTTAATCACTAGAAGTCACTGCAATTGATAACTTATTGTTCGGTCACTCGTAGCATAGACGTACGTGCGGCGGCCGCAAGACGGGCGCGGGTCTGAGTGAGCGGAATTCAAGATGGCCGGTGAGTAGGCGCGGCAGGAGGGGAGCGAGGGGGCGCGCAGGGAGTGGGGGGGAGAGGGACGCAGAGGCTATACCTGCGCTTGCGCACCTGTGAAGACGCCTCTAAGGGTATAGGTAGGTAAAGTAGTGCCGATGAACCGGCATTGTGTCAAATGATCGTTGCGAATTCGGTCGCATTTCTCTCGCCTACGCGTCATCACATGCATAGATCGACGTGATGGAATGTCACACTTTTGTCTTGTTGTAGTGAAATCTGAAGGTCAATTTATTAATGAGAGATAATTATGTTGTGGTTTCAATGCATGTTTGATATGAGCTTGTTTCCGGCCATATGTAATATATACTAGCCTAAGTATATAACCAATATTTACTCAGTATATATTATAATAGTAGTATTACTTCATTTACCTGCTACTTCTAATGCTACCACTACACCGACAACGAAGCTAGTAGAACTACTTCAACATAAGAAATAAAAATTTATTAATATTGATAACTAACAACTTACGCTAGTCTAAAAGTCTTAAGTCAGTCAGTCGCCTTTGCAAAGAGAACTTTACATTCCGAAGTTTACGTTGAGTTGATATTTCCATAATATGACATATTTCTAAGCTAAATAACCTGAATATTTTTAAATTACTTTCCCGTCTCAAACAAAACTATGTTTTCGGATTATTTCGCGGATTTATTTTGATTTTTGGTTCCCGACGTTTCGAATGCTTTACAGCAATCATGGTCACGGGAGAGAATGTCTCTACTACTACTGTCTCTGTTTTGGGTCGAAAACCTACGAGTATATGTAGTTCCCTTTGACCTAGAATCACGAAATTTGGCAAAAAGCTAGGACATACAGCACAAATAAAGAAAAAATTCCAAAAAATAAAATTAAAGTTAAACAGATTTCCTGCAAACTTGCACGAAACCCTCGGTGGGCGAATCCGACTCGCACTTGTCCGGAAATTTGTTTTTCTCGCTGCTGTAAAATTAAGTACCTAAAAAAAGTCACTTCCTCAAACTTACAGCTAAAACATTGATTTTAAGAGGTCTTTCAGAATTTATGAACATTTTTAAGTTCATTGCTTTTCTTGTTTCCTAGTTTTTAAAAATCTTGAGCGACCCCTAAAATTTTTTTTCGAGCTGATCTTTAAACAGGACTCTTAAAACATGAAAAAGTGATATATTTTCATACGAGACACGAAAAAAAATAGTTGGTTATTTTGCGCCACCTAATAGACATACACACATATAAACTTTCGCAATTCTATTTAGCCCGTTTTAACGTCACACTGCTGGGCACAGGCCTCCCTTCAGTACGAGGGGGATCAGACCATAGTACACCACGCTGGCCAAGTGCGGGTTGGCGGACTTCACATGTCTTTCGAAAACTTGTTAGGTTAGGTATCTTCTATCCAAATTTCATCAAAATCCTGTTAGTAGATCCAGAGATTACTCCCTACAACGTCACAAACTCACAATCTCACAAACTTTACCTCTTTATAATATTAGTATAGATTATATTTATCAAAGTAATTTATTAATAACGATAAATAGGACTGCATTAGGTGGGATATAGTTGTTAATCAGTAGATGATAAATAATAAAACGAATTATTGTTTTTAAAATGCATTTTAATCACTTTGTATTATTTACAGTCGGTAAACATTTAAACGAGTCAGTATGTACACACAAGTACAAATTATAATTATACTTAATTTATGTCTGTATTCAGCCCTTTTTAACGTCCCACTGCTGGGAACTGGCCTCCATTCAATACGATAGGTTTTATATCTAACGAGTAATATATCTACTAAACTATACAGTTCCGTAGACATTAGTATCTGGGTGTCTTGAAGTTAGTCTCGTCCCCTGTATACTGCGGTGCTTTACGCTTTTGTATTATATTTTGTATCTGAAACAATATACATTTGTAATTTATTATTTAATAATGTTTTATATTATAAAATTTAAAGAAATTAAAACACACAGAAATTATAATCCATCCGAATTAAATTCAATCTGTTTTGCGTTTAAAAGTCATTTATATAATTTAATTATTAATCTGACCAAAAAACTAAAGTTGCCATTTTCATAATGTAACACTAATAAATAATAGCGGTACCTGTTGCCACTCCCGGTCCAACTCGGCCTTCTCACTCTTATCTTTGGTCTTCCTGGTCTTTCGGCCGTCCTGCGTCTTCACGCCATATTGGAAAGCTGCCTTGGGCAACGCCTCTTTACTGCTCATGTACGCCGAGTACTCTTCTTGCGTGTCAAAGTCCCAACGACCTAGAGGAAAAAACATTATATGTCCTCCAGACCGATTTCGATCACGGCGGCCAATGTCATTTAGGCTAGCCAACTGCGCAGGAGATAAATATGTTGGGACATTAACACACAGCACCATCTAGTTCCATGATAAGCTACGAGGCTTGTGTTATGAATACCAGATAGTTGATACACTACACATATATAGTTTTAAATACATACATATAAACACACAAATGAATGCCCCCAGCAGGACTCGAACCCGCAACCGCTGGCACAGCAAGTAGGGACACTACAAACTGAGCCAAACGTGTCATCATATATTATAATACACAAGTATACGCAAAGACACAAGTGCACTCTCTATTCCTGTCACTCTCATTGGACGACAATACGAAATAACTAGTGAGAGATCAAGACAGCTTTACGTGCTCTCAGAGGCACGGGGGTGAAACACCGCAAACTTCCCAATTCCGGGCTGTTACTGAGAATTTTTTGACAAAAATATTCAAGAACTGATTTTGGCTCGATCCGGTACTCGAACTCGGACCCTCCGGATCTGCGGACGTACATGCTAGCCACTAGACCACCGAGGCAGTTAGACAACCAATAACCACTAACACTCACCTATAGGTCCTTTTTTATTGCCGGCATCCATTTTGGTGTAGTCCACTTCATCATCCGAGTCGTCTATGGCGTCGTCCATTTCCCGTAATCCCGGGTAGCACTCTGCGTATCCCTCGGGCTCCGCGGCCAGACGGGACAGGAGCGCTGCAGAGCGCTTATCCCGCTCCTCGGGATTCGCAGGCGCCTGGCGACGAGGCAGGGGACCGGGACCTGATGGAAAGAAGTATTTAATAATAATAAATTATAGATATTGCCATACCTAACTCTCATAATTTACAGAATACTACTTCAAAACAACTTGCCAAATATGATAACCTGAAAGACGATATAACAAGAATGTGGAAATTAAAAAAAGCGACCTAGGCCTAGATCTTTGCCACGAGTGTAAACCTAAAAATTTTCACCACTCCATTCAAATAGAAAAACTACTTGCTTCTTATACTTAAATACAATTACAATACTCAATACTTGTCGCATAGTAAGGAAATTTTTAAACAACTCGTCACACGTCGGCTCTCACTTATGCCCATAATTGCTACACTTGCCGGTTTTATACCGAGAATAATTTTTGGTAGATAAAAAAGAGCTTGAACCAATGTGTACACGCGCAAGAAGTGAAACTTCTGTAGGTTATCGGAACTTTTTATAAAATCCAAACTATAGATACTAAAAATGATTTTTTTATCGATTTAAAAAGGAAAATAATATTTTACTAGCGACTCACCGTCGCGTAGCTCGGGTTCGTTCCTAGCCCCTATTCCCCATACAAACTTTCATCCTCATTTTCACCCCCTTAAGGCATGATTTTCGGGATAAAAAGTCCTATGTCCTTCCCAGGGTCTCAAACTATCTTCTTACCAAATTTCATCTAAATCGGTTCAGTAGATACAGAGCTTACCCCCATAAACGTCACAAACTCACAAACTTTACCTCTTTATAATATTAGTATAGATAAGTAATAAGTATAGATAGATTGGTTGCTCACCCTCCTCCTTCTCAGTCTCTATAGGCTTGTCGAAGTACCCGGTGCGAGGGCGCTCGTCCCGGCGGTCACCCCGTTTGTCTCCCGCAACGTAGTCACCAATGTCCCCATATATAGAATCCTCGTTTCTACCTTTTTCTGTATTTTTATCCTAAAATATAATAATCACTTAAACTATAATTAAAAAATGTATGTACCTACGTTTTGTGTTTGTGTACCTTACGGTGAAGGAAAACATCGTGAGGAAACATACATGTTTGAGAGAACCTAGCAAGTTTTCGAAAGACATGTGAATTCCGCCAACCCGCACTTGGCCAGCGTGGTGGCATATAGCCCGATTCCCCTCGTACTGAAGAGAGGCCCGTGCCCAGCAGTGAGACGTTAAAAAGGGCTGAATACATACCTAAGTTTTGTGGATGTAGTCATGGCGTTTACATTCCGACATATAGAAAATGTCATCTTAGCAGAACAGGAACTATTAGTAATAAAGAATTTTACACAAGTAACTAAATATTAAATTCAATTTCTTTGATGCAATGTTCAAAATCGGAAAATCGAGGTGCAAATATTTAAGTTAATAAACAAATAAATAATTCATTGTTGTATGGCATAGTTTGTGTATATTATGTTTTTTTATTAAGTAAATGACATTTATTAAGCAAACCTTAGTCTTTTTAAGTTTCCTGTGTCTGCCATGACGCAGATAAGAGAATATTTGAGCCAGTTTATCCAACACGACATCGTTTGCGGCGGAAGCGGAACTCCTCTCATCTGCTTCCGGTACATCCGCCTTGCTCCTAGTGAGAGTCGTTGGTATGTCGCTGTCTATGGTGCCTTCTTCGTCTAACTCCACTACGTACGCCATACGGCCGGGCGCGAACAATTCATTGCGTAATACTTTCTTTGCCCTGTAAATAATATTTTTGCTTAATAAACTTAGAACAATTTACAAATAAATACTTTTTCTGACTGATTCACTATAGCCCAGTCCAAACTACTATTCCTTTTTATTCTTTAATCACTAATAACTTACCCTTGCTCGGGTGTGATTCACAAATATCATCTTATCGATAGCTTATTTACGCAATACGTTCTCAAATGATAGCTTTTAATCTTCCTAGATAATCGCTTGTTCTATTAGAGAAAACCGTATGAAAATCTGTACAGCAATTTCTTAGTTTAGCCTGAACAAACACATTCAGCAAGGGAGTAATGAGTATATCTATCTAATATATTTAAACGAGCAATTCTTGTATATATATTTATATATATATCTATATAATCTGAATCTCGGAAACGGCTCCAACGCTTTTCATGAAATAAATATACAGGGGGTTTCGGGGGCGATAAATCGATCTAAATTAATTTTATGTCTGGGAAAACGCGTGTTTTCGAGTTTTCATGCGGTTTTGTTTCGCACGCAAAATATGTTCGCTATTTCGGACGCTAGTATATAAGCATCGTAAGCATCGTGGTCAAGCGGCCAAGGCGCAAGTTTGATAACCACGGGTGTCTGGGTTCGTATGCCGGTCGGATACAAAGTTTTTACTTTTGTTTTTTTTCTTTGTATTTATTCAAATTTTTAGTTTGTTTTTTTTTATGTTTTTTTGGTCAAAAACTCCGAGCGAAGCTCGGTGGCCCAAGTACTAATATAATAATACGTACTAAAATTCAAAGCAGGTAAATCTAACTAGCTATGAAAACATGGTAAAAGCTAGAAAGGATTGTTTGATTTTAACCCAAACCCTTGTAGAATGTTAAAAATACAAATGCGTTGAAACATCATGCCACAAACATCTGGCCATAGAAACCCAGTGAGTTTCTTGAGTTCAGCTTGTTATCCATACTAATATTATAAATTTGTGAGGATGGATGGATGTTTGTTACTCTTTCACGCCAGAACGGCTAAAAGGATCTGGATGAAATTAGCACAGAGATAGATTATAGTCTGGAATAGGACATAGGTTAATTTTTATCACGGAAAAATGGAAGGTTCCCGTAGGATAAACTTGAGTTTGTCTAGGGACGAACCAGAAGCGAAGCGAGTGGCTTAATTTTTATGTATTTGTATGTATGTATTGAGCCCTTTTTAACGTCCCACTGCTGAGCACGGGCCTTCCTTTAGTAGGAGGTGAATCAGGCCATAGTCCACCACGCTGACCAAATGCGGGTTGGTGGACCACGGTAAATTTCTATAAAGTATTTAATCATGTAAATGATAACGACAAGGAAACACAGTTTCGAATTTATAACATCAAGAAGTAAGATAAATCAATATATGAACCTGATACAACTTTACAATCTGCAGGATACTGTATAAAAAGTATTTTATGTCAATTCGGTTTTAACTTCTTACTTCTAATCTTAATAAATCTCATAAACTTACTTCTGCTCCAAAACTAAATTATAAATATTTCTGGCCATTGGAATTTGGAATTGCATTTCTTCTTCCTGAAACAGAAAAAATGTAAGAACCAGAATAGTGGATATAGATATTACATAAAATAGAAGGTACAGAAAGTTTTGCACATACTTTATATGATAATGTTATGTAAAATTATTAAGGTGACAATTGCATTTAGAAGCAGTTACAGCATATTATATATAAAAAATAATTCACTTTTTTTGTTAATTACTTAACATGACTAACAATTCTAATAAGCGCTTTGAAGAATATTGCCAGACATCTTCTACATAAATAAAAATGAATGTTTGTATGTTTGTCTTCTATTAGGTTCTTAAGCCATGCGAGAGATTGTGATGAAACTATGGTGACTCTATGTTCTCTTAACAACAAAGCAAAGATCCCTAGTATGACAGAGAAGGAGATTTCTTATGTATGTTTGTCTCTGTGCATTCTCAAGCTATTTATCCCCGAGCGAAGCAAGGGTAAGTTGCTAATACTTAAATAAATTCTTTTCTTCTCAACTTATATACCAATGACACAACTTAAGTTGTGAAATCTCACAAAATTAATTTAAAATTAAAAATATATATATCGTAACACCTTTAGTTCAACCTCAACCTATAAGTATTGCTATGTAGGGTATGTTTTCGTATTGCATTTTTTAAGTAGTCTTTATGATGATTGTTCACTGCTTATAACACAAAAACATTAAACATTACATACCACTGGAACAATTTCCTTTTTCTCCTTGACAACTTCTACAGGTGCCGACACTAGCCGTTCCATTTCTGCTTCTTGTTCTTGCTCGCGAGTTTGTATTTCTGAACGAACCTGTTTACATACAATAAAAATATTTAATTACTAAGCCATAAGTATGCTGTGGTAGCCCAGTGGTAATGCGGTTGATTGAGAAACCATGTATATCAGTATTAAATCATGGTTCTCGCACCTCTGATATTTCCATATAAGAATCAGTACCTGGGCTACTGAGCTTCGCTCGGAGTTTTGGGCCTAAAGTAAAATTTTCTTTTTAAAAAAAAAACTAAAAACTTGAATAAATATTAAAAAAAAACCAAAAGTAAAAACTTTTTAAGCGACCGAGATTTGAATCTAGACACCTGAGGTTGTTGATCTTGCACCTTGGCCGCTTGACCACGATGCTTATGCCTGAGCGTGCAAATTACCGACCATATTTTGCGTGAAATAATGCATAAGAAAACTGCATGAAACTCAAAAATATGCGTTTTCTCAGACTAATCTAGATCGATTTGTCGCCCCCGAAACCCCCTGTATACTAAATTTCATAAAAATCGTTGGAGCCGTTTCCGAGATTCAGATTATATAATATATACAAGAATTGCTCTTTACAAATATAAGACTAACGCATGATAACTACTTGTCTTGTGGAGAAGGAGAACATTGTAAGGAAACCGCATGTCTGAGAGAGACTATTTATATATTGAAAAGTCAAAATGTTCTTACCTTTTGTAATAAGGCATAATCAAGGCCCTTCACCAAGTGAGTGTGTTCCATGTCACCGCCAAGATACTTTGATTCCTAAAATTAAAAGAAAAATAGTTTAATCCCTCAACGACCGTGGATACACCGGTGTTAGAGCTAGCAATAAATTTCTTAGAAATTTAAATTGTTTTTTTTCATATGTACTGGATTTCAACTTCAAGAAAATAAGTGACATTTTTGTAACTGCCTTAATGAAATTATTAAAACAATATATGTTAAAAAATATTTAATAGCTTGAATTTTTATCTACAAGTTTTAACATAATAAATCTTAGGATAATGTCATTTTTCAATACTCTTAGTTCTTACTTCTAACTAAAGCCTACAATAATATTATACCTGTATCATTTGTCTCCTTCTTTCTTTAGCGTCCATTCCTGATTTAATATCTGGGGCTACAGCCCTAGAAAATAAAAAATATTTGTTTAATATAAAGGTAAAATATAAAATGTAAATTTTTTATTTCATTTAGTAATTTAATTATATTGAGCATAAAAAAGGCTATTGAGTTCTATTGTTTTGGTTAAATGTATTTTTGATGTAAATTTATTGTTTGATGTTAATATGTACTTCCAAACCTATAAGCACTGCTTGCATTGCTAGTTGGATCAGAAGTCAGATCATTGACTCCATCACGTCTCTCCCGAGCTCTATCCCTATATTTTTCTGCCAGTTCAGCAAGTTTATTGTCTTCTTGCTTCTTTAAAGCAGCATAATAAGACTTCTTCTTACGTCGCAGCTCACCTTTGTTTTCTTGAGGAGGTGGCATAGACCTGATAATAAAATAAGAACATTTGGAACATTAACAATGAAATATTCTAGAAGTTGGGATTTTAAGTTGATAATAATTCTTACCCCGCATTAGCCATAGCCTCCCTTACAGAGCCAGCAGGATGAGTCCCTCCAGATGCAGTCGCTCGTGGTGTCATAAGTAACTTCCTAAAATCATCATTTGTAAGCCTTTGAGACACAGGAGTGTCTTCAACGCTTCTATGATCATCCATCTTGATATGAATCTTATCAGTGTAATTAGTATAGAGAAATAAAACCCAATATTTCAATAAATATTATTTCATTTTAAATTAAGCCTATGTTACAAGAAACTCTATGCGATATTTGGCTTTTGGATTTTGGCGTATGACAAATTTGACAATTGACATAATATGTCAAATTATTAATCTTTTTATGATGCGGATTACTTCAAGTCACAGATGAAATATGAATAACAAAATTTTAAGTAACGAGCATAGTTCTAATTTAGTTTATTACTAGTATTGCCCGCGGCTCCGCCCGCGTTCAGATGACCAAAAACCAAATTCTTAGGCTTTACATATTAGTCTACCATTACATTGCAGTTTTTGTATTTTTCTCAGAAATGAGATATTTTCCCGCGGTAAGAAGTTTACCTACATGTTGACCCAGATAACCAGCTATCACTATACCAAATTTCATCAAAACCCCTCCAGTGGTTTTTTTGTGATGCGGTAACAGACAGACAGACAGATAGACAGACAGACAGACAGACAAAAATTCTAAAAAACTGATGTTCTCCTGACCGATTCCGGCCACGGCGGCCAATCTCATTAAGACTAGCCAACTGCGCAGGAGATATTATAGTGCACAAGTGTACGCGCAGACACAAGCGCACTCTCTATTCCTGTCAATCTCATACTCCGGTGGGACGACTGCTCGACACGACCAGTGAGAGTTAATGCGCAGGATCGACGGCTTTACGTGCTCTCCGAGGCACGGGGGTGAAACACCGCCAACTTCCCAACTCCGGGCTGTTACTGAGGCTTACTATACAGACTCAATAACTAAACTTGGCCCGACCCGGGACTCGAACCCAGGACCTCCGAATGTGAAGCCGTACATGCTAGCCACTACACCACAGAGGCAGTTACTCTCTAAAAAACTTCTCTAAAAAACTATAGATTCGGCCTCTGTATCGATAATGTTTATTTCAATAAGATTTTCCAAAAAATATTTAATGTACATGTTCGGCTTAGTTACTATTTTATTATATGTATAGATTACAGTTTTTTAATATTAGTCGATGAAAACTTTCCTATAGTTTTTAACTCAGAAAGTCAGAAACGTTATTGATGCGTGATGCTTAACATCAAAGACACTATCTATGTTATACACCTAAACCTTTGATCGAGCAGGGGTCCTTTGATCTTTCACGGTTTCACCTTTGAGTTTATATATGTAGCAATATACTTTATGCCTTTGAGCCTGTGAATACCAAAGAAGATATACAAATTATAAAATGGCGATATATCATTTTATAAATAGCTGCATTTTCGATCTAAAAAGTACTAGATACACAATCCCATGCAAAATTTTTTTTTAAACTGTCACCAATCGTGTTTAGGTAAATATTCTATTTGAAATAAATATTATGCAACTAGAACCTTAAATGCACAATGTAATTGGCGGACTCCCAAAGATGGCGTGTGGGCGATTGTTTTTTTGCATCCCTATGATATGGTTATCAAATAAAAGGGATGACTAAGAATACATAAAAAAAAAACATTAAAAAAAAGTTGAATCATTAAACAAACCTTTTATTTAAATGCTCTAAAAAAACAAAAAAGTATAACTTCTTACGTGCAAACATACACACATGCACACACTTTTTTTATTTTCATCTTTTATAGTTGGTAGGTGTTGTTTGTAAATATGTTTATTAGGCCTTACATTATTTTTGACTAATAAATATGTTATAGCTTACTAGCAGACATGACACTGTTGGGGTAAATAAAACTACTATACAAAATTGTTAACTATAATATTAAAATGATTATTTTTCTTATGTAATTCTTTATTAATATTTTCATAATTTGATCTTGATAACTTTTTAAATACATATAATATACATACTAAATTTCATAATCTTTTTTGTGCTATAAACTTTTTAACCAAATATAGCATGGAAAGTAGTACCCTTGAATCCAACATTTCCTGTAGGTTCATCTTGAAATGTTATATACATCCTGCAATAGAAATAAATAAACAAAACTTATTAAGTTAAGAACTTACCATATATAACAACAATAATCTATATAAAAATCAATGTGTGTATGTATGTTCCTTATGGACTCCAAAACGGCTGGAGCGATTTTGATGAAATTTTCAGGCAATCTTAAGATTAGCCCAGCAGGTAAACCTGTGAACTTTGGTAGAGATCAGAAGTTTGAACTTGGGCAAAGTCACCAGAACTTCAAGTAATACAAGTACACAAAAGGTTTAAATAGAACTCATAAATTTACAATTTATGAAGATTATTTGTGTTGTAAATTGTACCCAATATGTGTAGTATAGAATAGATGTATTAGTATATCTTTGCTTATCACATAGCTTTTGACCCAAGTGATAAATCATTGAGTAACCTACACATAATATGTAGGTTTTAAATACATTAAATGTATAAATCCTTTTTTATATACACAGAAAAATGTATACATGTATGATTTGATAAAGGTCATAATATATTGAATTCATTCCTGTACCTGTCTTGTGCCACTCCTAATTCTTTTTCCACAAGTTCAAATAAGATCTTTGCATGTTTCTTATTTTGTTCAACTCCAAGTGCACCAATTGACATGAGATTTGCAATGGCACAAGGATCACTACTACCTCCAAAACTCATTGGTACATCCGGGATAACAGAAACTACACAGTACTAAAAATAAGTATTAGATAATATCTGTCAATATTGTTTAATATTTTTTTACTGAATTAAATAGAACCTTTTGAATTCTATAGTACTATAGAATATAGATAAAACTCTTAAATTATATATTAACTTATTGGAAGAAAATCTATGATGTATGAATAAACCGCTGCAATGCCGACCGAGAATCAGTTTACGATCACGAATTCAGATCATACATATAAAAGAGCAATATTTAATAAGAACATTATTACCTGTTGTGGTTTCCCAAGTGCCTTAGCCAAAACTGGTACTGCTTTATTCACAAAATCTTGTGGTATTTTAGATTTTGATACATTGGTTTCAATTCTAAAATGGGGCATTATATACAATTAAATAAATCTACTAAATTATAAAACGAATCCTGTAAAACAAATCGTGATATCGTATTTTCAAGTTTCAACACAAATCTATTATTATTTTTAGACTATTAACATTGGCCTGATTTGTTTATTTTTCCTATAATTTTTTCAATTTCCTAAAGCAATAATTCTCTATGGTTTATTTTATTACGTTCACAGATTAAAATATTGCAACAAGGTACAGAGTACAGACTACGATTAACTATTAAGTAGAAAAAAGAAATTGGTATGACTATGAGTCTATGCACAAACTATGAATTCGAAGAGCAGACTAAATCTGACACGATCTGGTTTGATTGGAGGTGCTATCCCTCTCATATCTTTTTTAGCAGTCCTAGACTCCTCCATCCTATTTAAGACGTTCTTCCCTTGAAAATCTACCGTCCCATTGATTTTAATTGCATAATAATGTTTGTGTTTAGTCCTCTATGTAAATTTCTATGTATATGTAAATATATTAAGTGTAATGGAGTTTTTAGACTATAGACTAACATTTTTGTAAAATAATTAGAACTTACTAACACTTATTTTGAATTAAGAATTTATACTAATAATTGTGCTATCTTTCATTGTAGGTTTTTTACCAAAAACAACAAGAGGTCGAAATCCGATGCATGGTCGGACGCATGTGTGCTGGGTTTAACAGAAAAAAAAATGTTTATGATCGGTACTTTCCGAGGTAAGGTACTTAGCGACATGGATGACAAATAAAACTTAGCGACTAACTTATAAAAAGCTACTAAAGGCCGGTTTTGCACGTATTAAGTACGTAGACGGTAGAATGTAGTTATCAATTATCAGCATTATTTATACCTACTTTGTTTTATGTGTTGAGGACTCGTTGAGGACTTTAATCTTCATAATTTATGTGCGTTAGCATTTCTATATAGTTTGTGATCTTTATTATTTACTACAAGGAAGCACGTGTGGTTTTTAGACAGGCATTTTAACAACTTCTCTCTACATAACATTATATAAATTCTTCAGCTTGTATTAAACAATAGTTTTTTTTAATCGACGATGGGAACTGAGAATTCAAAACCAGAAAAAATACATGAAGGGAGGTATGTTTGTTTTATAATATTTAAGTTATTCTAAGATGTAGGTACGTTCTAGCGATTCAAACGGTTTTACATGATAAAACGTGGAATATTCCATAATGGTACCCACTAATTTCATTGTCTGAAGATAAGTTTTATATGAACTCCCTTAAAATTTTATATTTTACCGTTGTGTACATCTATTAGCAAATTTTTAAGCTTTTAGCAAAGAAAAGTAATAAAACCAAAGGACTTTTTAAAATTAGTTACCCTCATTTCATTTCTTTTTGCATAAAACTACTATAACATAGGTGATAGGATTACCTAGTGATGTGCCAACTCGGAAAAAATATAACTCGAGTTAACTCGAGTTGAAATTCACGTAACTCGAGTTGAACTCGAGTTACGTAACTCTAACTGGATGAAAAATGAAGTGAATGATTTGTTTTGTTTGTACCAATTTAATGTCTCGGCTTCGCAACAATATTAAAAAAATGGTACAGATTCTAAATAAATATTTATTGGGACAGTTATAATTATTTATATTTATTTATTTATATTATTACTAGCAGAACCCGCGGTTTTGCTCGCGCTAAAACTCCAAAATAACACTAAAAAGGTAGGTTTCATACAAATTTTCATCCGCTATTTTACCCCCTTACGGGATAAATTTCGAGGAATGCTAAAACATATATTTATTTAATTGTATTGAAGAGCGTTAATACCAAGTTTCAAGTAATTCTGATCATAATTTTTTTTTTTTGGGTTGTAATATAACGTGTTTCCCCGTGGAAATGAGATAATCTGCCGTGGTAAAAAGTAGTCTATACCACTCTCCAGCCCTCTAACTATAAACTATCTTCACCCAAGAAATTACCCCAGTCCGTTACTCCGTTTTGACGTGAAAGAAGGACAAACAAACAAACATACTTTCACATTTATAATATTAGTATGGATATTATAACGCTGTCGTTCGTTTGAAACGCTACGACGGGAGTACGGACGACAGCGATTAAGTTAAATACTGTGGCATCTTATTCGGTTGTAATAGGATCGATTTTGCAACATAAATGTATAGTCTGAAGTGCTGACGACTGTACAAAACATGAACA
Source organism: Brenthis hecate (assembly GCA_951806755.1). Lineage (NCBI taxonomy): Eukaryota > Metazoa > Arthropoda > Insecta > Lepidoptera > Nymphalidae > Brenthis > Brenthis hecate. The sequence continues at coordinate 6,225,837 of OX638249.1, forward strand.
CAACGAACGAATCGCTGCGTTTGTGTAAGGTCAATCGCGTACTCGCTTGATTCATTCATTTACCACGCAAATCCAATTCGAGTCAGAGAGAATTCAACTCGAGTTAATTCGAGTTAAGCCCAACTCGAGTTGACACATCTTTAGGATTACCACTTCGATTACTGTTACTTTTTCCCAAATGGCACGCCTATAAGCAGAACAGAACAAAGAACATTGAATTGCTACTTTTTTTTTCTTATTGTAACCAAGGTTACACTTTGGATATCCATGGAGATATTCATTGAAATTAAGTATAAGCTACATGTTTCTCTTCACACTATGCTCTTAACGTGATAGAATAGAGTAGATTCAAAATAAAATTCTGTTTTAATAATTATATTTATTTCTGCTACTCATTTAGTGTCAAGAATTTAATCGATGGTCGTACAGAAATGGCAATCAAACAGGCTTTAGAACAGCAACGAAAAATGTATGAAGAAAAATTTGAAAAGTTGGTTAAATCTCAACTACGGTCTGAAACTACAGTATCACAGAACATAAATCGTAATAGGTATCTATGTATTTTTAATTATTTTTATGTGTAATTCGCAATATTTATAAGACAATATAACATACATTTTTGTATTTATTTACTTGCATTTTATTATATTCCAGCAATACACCAAACATACCACAAAATCCAACAAATTCATCAATTGGGCCTTTATACCCAAATTTGAATGTAATGACTAATAACACTATTGGCAATCAACAAACTGTTCATCATGATCTACATAAAAATCATCCAAGTGTTGTAAATACATATGAATGTCAGTAAGTATTCTAGAATCCTAGATATATAAATGTGATGTTTAAAAAGGCACCATGGCCAACAAACCTAAAAGGGAATAACCATTCATTAATAAAAAAAACCATAAAAGTTTTAAAATTACTTAATATTATTTTTGTAAAGGTTAATTATCTAAAAAATATATCTTTTATTTTCCTAGTAACAGAAAATGAACTGTTTTAATTGCTATCAATTATAAACCAATTAGTTAATAAAACATGATAGCTATTATGAATTAATGAATCAATGAATTACTCTTTATTGTACACCCAAATAGAGAAAAAGAAAATATACATAATATATTGTAAATTGTGCCCAAAGGCACTCCTAGAAGACACAAACCTAAAGAATTGAATTGAAGAAGTAACAAGAAGCGGCCTTATCGCTAAAAGAGTGATTAAATTAATTATTTCATATTTTAATCTTTTGAACCCATATTATAAAATAATTGCTTAATAAAAAATATTTCAGATTCTCTCCTGCAGTACCATCTGCTCCAGCAGAAAGTGACAACGATGTTGATTTCACAAGGACTAAACAGAATAACAGCAATGGTGCAATACCAAAATCCAGGTCATTACAAAATATTGTTTAAAATAATAAAAACCTTCATCAGAAAATTTTCATGAATTGGTATCAATAATAAAAATAAGCAGTCACGAGAACTGCTGACAGAAGTGAAAACATAAAACTATAAACAAACAGTTGTTATTGTTGTTGTATATTCAAATGAATTGTTTGATCATACATTAAAATTTGTAAATTAAAACTGTTTACATTTATCTGGTTTTGACATCTATCGGCACTCTGAGTATTAGCGTTAACACGTCACGTGACCCTGTCGATGACGACTTACATGAATTTACACCCTATTCAAACCTACCTATAGAAGTTTTCACTTCAAAAAATATTTCAGATTCACTCCAGCAGTACCTTCTACTCCAGCAAAAAGTGTCAACGATGTTGATGTCACAAGGACTAAACAGATTAACAACAAAGGTGCAATACCAAAATCCAGGTAATTGCATGAATTTCTGTTTAAAATATTAAAAGCTTTCATCAGATTTATCTTTCATAAATTGGTGTTAGAAAATGTCACCAATAATTAATAAAATATATGTATAATATATTTAATTTTCATATCCCTAGCCTGTGTTAAAGTCTTTTCTGTCCAAGTATTTGTTTACTAAATTTCATTTAATTCTGTCCAGCCATTTCAGATTAATGCAAGGTTTAACAAACATACCGAACATGCATACAAATTTTTAACATTTTGTAATAGTAGTCCGATGAGTATGTTCTCACCACACTCATAATAAAATACCTTATGTATTCAGCCCTTTTTAACGTCCCACTGCTGGGCTCGGGTCTCCCTTCAATGCGATGGGGATCAGGCCATAGTCTTCCACGCTGGACAAGTGCGGGTTGGCGGATTTCACATTTCTTTCGAAAACTTACTAACTTTTATGCAGGTTTCCCCACAATGATTTCCTTCACCGTAAGACAAGTGGTAATCATGTTGGAAATGATTCAGAAGAAAATATCAGAGATGTGAGACCCGGGATTTGAACCCGCTTCACTCGGTTTAGCGTTTACCAAGTAAGCACATTAACAATGAGCTACCATTAAGTTTAAGTAAATACTTTTATGTTTCAGAATTTTCTACAATGAGAAGAATAAAAATAATCATAGCCAGTGTGTGAATTGTGTCACATGTTCTGGTACTCTTGGATTACAAATATATCAATGCAATTCTGGCCATAGCTCATGCAGTCAATGTAGATTTCTCAATAAACGCTGTGGCATATGTTCAAGGTTAATTACAGACGTGAGGAATATAACTCTCGAAACATTCATTGCAGACTTGCAAATCAATATTAATGATGATGTAAGTACCACATTGTAAATTAAATATTTTTTAAATATTCAGTGTTAACACCGCCAGGTAAATTTCTAAGAAAATAATACTTTCTTAGATTTACGCGAATATTTGACATTTTAAATAAAACTATCTTTTCGGATTATTTCACAGATTAATTTTGATTTTTGGTTCCGCGAAATAATCCGAAAAGAGAGTTTTATTTAAAATTCTAAAAAAATAATTAAATTTCTAAGAAATCTATTGTTAACTGTAACGCTGGCGTATCCGCGGTCGTTGAGGGATTAAAGGAATATATGGATTTTATGATACAAGCAAGATTTTGCAAATGCCACTCGTCAGTATGTTTGTTTAATAGTCCATCACTGGAGGATGGCTGGGTGGAAGAAAAATTTAAGGGGTTAAGTCACAAGTATCATATGTATGTATGTATTTTTTAGAAATTAAAATTTTAAATTTGTGAGTATTGTCCTTACAACTTGTGACAAATGTGTTCTCACTATAATACCGTCTGCCGCAGTTGGCTATTCCCGGTAAGATTGGGCGCCATTGCCTAAATCGGATGACATTATTACTATTAAAATATGTGTACACTAACCTATCCTATCTTCCCATTATCTTTAAGGAACGTGTAAAATGCCCCAATACAAAAGATGGTTGCTGCCTTTCATTTAAAAAAGATGCTATGGAAGAACATTTAAAAGAATGCCCTTATAAAGATATAGACTGTCCATTATTAAAAATATTTGGTATCTGTAAATGGCAAGGTAAGTTAATTTTTTAAGAGTGCAGAATTAAATAAATATGTTGGGACATTAACACAGCACCAACTAGTTCCATGGCAAGCTATGTGGCTTGTATTATGGATACCAGATCGTTGACACACTACACATATGTAACTTTAAATACATACATATTATAAATATAAAAACCCAAGACTAAGAGAATAAACATTCGTGCTCATCACATGTATGAATGCCCCCAGCGGAAATCAAACCCATGACTGCTGGCATAGCAAGTAGGGCCACTACAAACTCAGCAAAACATGTTGTCCTCCTACAACACTAAAATGTAGATTATAATATGTTATTAAATATAAATTGTTTTCAGGTAAAGTAAATCATTTACTGCAACACTTTAAGGATGTGCACCCGGAGCACTGCTTTGCAGATGTGGATAAAGAAATGAAGATTCTAGATGCTGAAACAGAGTTTTATAATGTTTATTTCGTAAACATTGGCTCATTCAACTTTTTAATTCACATTAAACGAGACTTACAAAAGACAATATATATGACAGCTACACTGTTTGGTACCAAATTTAGTGCTTTAAAGTGGACATATGAGTTTCAAGTATATAATAAAAAGGAACCGAGACGTAAATTCACATACATCGATATTTGTAACTCATTTGTCACACCAGCTTTAGAGTTATTTGAAGCAGGTCATTGTGCAGTTCTTGATAAACAATATGGTAAATCTTTTTTCAATAATAAAGAATTAACTTATAAATTTTATATAAAGAAAAAAAATTGATTCTAAAAAGAATATGCAAAAAAATTGACTATTAAAAATGATGTTATAAAAATTTGGGAAAATTCTTAACAATGTTATGAAAAATTAAAAATGTTAACCTATAGTTTACAAGACTGTGGTGACGTGATAGCTCTTTATTATATAAGGAACATAGACATGTCTTTGTCAAAATGTGCAAAGAATCAGCTAAAAATGGCGGAAAGACTACAGAGACAAAACGAATATGCGGCCAGAAGTCTTCTATATTAATTGAAATGCGATTAATGAAGATAGATATTTAATTAAATGTATAGATAGAATTTTAATAATATTATATATTTCTTACATTCCGTTTATACTTTCAAATTAGAATAAAAGACGAGTATTGAGCGCACATTCGCTTTCTCTCTTTCTAGAGTGATCAATTTCATGACAGTATTGCTCAGTCTAATCTTTACGCCTATGTTATGAAAAATTCCTAGAGTAAAAATTACAGACATTCAAATAATTTGACACATACAGTGTATAATAATACTAATGGCATTGATGTAAAGTGAATATTGATGGAGTGTCTCATATTTTAATTAGTATAATATTGATATGAAAAATTATGTTCCTTTTATCATTAAAATGCTAATTTGATAATATTTTGATTATTTTAGATAATGTGTTTGTTTAACCACTGTTCTATTTAATAGTAAACAACAGTAAATGTTGATTCATTCGTAGTCTCATTGGGCTTTCGTATAGATCATATTTTTTTATTTTGTGATGCTTGTGATTGCTGTAATGTTGTAAATTTAATTTGGACAGAAGACTTGGACATTTATAGCTCATGACATAAAATTATACAGAGCATTTGTTTTTTGTTTGACCTCGGTAAAATGTAGATGGCGTTGGATAACATGTCATTAAAAACCCATTCACTATAGTTTGCATTTATGATGTTACGTCACGTCTTAGACATTGGGAGATTATTGCTACGATAAATAGTCCATATTTGTTATATGAGAAATAGAAATTTTTACATGAAACAAATTAAGTACCAACGTTCTCTATATTACTTATGTAAACATATCTTGATTATCTGGTTCTTTATTCACTTAATGGAATATAAGTTATATTTAAATATTTCTTTTTTAATTGATAGTAAATGACATGGGCGGCGGCAAAATTATTTCCAGGGGGTACATTTGCTTCTTCACGTTAAACTACTAACGAGTTTTTAAATGATTTAACTCAATACTTTTTGTCCATCATATCTTATGTATCATCTTTTTTTCACAGATATTTGAATTTACTAATACAATTTTTTTTCTTTAACTTTTTCTATATGTTTTCCTTCATGGCAAATGCACACCCTTGCATCTCCTAACGCCCATGGTCAATGAGCTTATTATAACAATATTTTAAAATTTCTTTTTTTATATTGTACTGTGAATCTTTATCAATGAAATTGAATGAATGTTGTCACTTCCTAATTCATATGGTAATGACAGGTGTCACCTGCACCATGATATAATGAAATGGGTAATAATAATTATTATTGGTTGTACTTGTGAGTTTGCAGTTATAAAAACCCCCAATGAAGATAGCGTGACATTAATTATATATATTTAATAATAAGATATAACTTTTGTTTTATAATTTGAATAAAAAGTTGTTATAAACTAGCAAAGATGCTTTTTGTTTTATTTCACGTTGCGCCAACTTTTGGCCAATATTACTAACAGTATCCTATATGTTATTCCAGATCTGTCGATCAGTGTGCTCAATTTCATTTAAAGCCAGTCCTTTTAATGTTGAGAATTATCCTTAAAATACCCTTTCATTATAATGTGAGCCAAATCATTTACATAATATATAAGATTAAAATAATATAGAGATAAAATTGTTTGTTTTCATGTATATAAAAGAAGAAACAATTATTGAAAAGAAACTTCTTTATTGCCACATACTATAGAATACTATAGGTTATTATAATATAAATATATGTAATGGTACCAAATATATTTTTGTATATTTATTGCAATATTGTGCAGTTTGTGCTTTATCTACCTGACCAAATAGTTTATTATAAATGATAATTTATTGCAAAAATAATATGATTTAATAGCTGGTAGCTCTTTTACGGAAAGATGATTTAACGCGATAGAATTTTTACCAGCAGCAGTCGCAGCAAATTATGACAAAAGAATGTTTGTGTGTGTAAGGCAATTCCATACAAAACTGTTAGACTGTATAACCAATTACTCTACAAACAATGTTTATTAAAACCTTTTCTAATTTCTATCAAAATTACGTCTACGTTGTTTTTGGAAAACTTATAAATATAAAAAATTCATCGACATCTAACCTTCTATACTTGTAAGGCAGTGCTTTTTATTTCAAAATAAATTTAAAAATTATATAACATGATTTTCAAGAGCATAAATTATCTCATCCATATTAAAACACATAATATTGCTAACAAGAAAATTTAACGAAGATGAATTTAAAATCTTAAATCAAAATAAAACTCAGCACAGTCAGATTGTAGTGCATCTTTAACCAATTTCTAAAAAGGAGACTGTTCTTATGATGTGATAACAATAGGTATGATATAGGTAGGTAAAGGCAGTGGTAGCAGAGCACGGTACGGTTACGGTGTAACATAATTTTCTATATTTGTGGTCCGCACAGGCGCACTTGGCCAGCGTGGTGGACTATAGCCTGATTCCCCTTGCATTGAGGGGAGGCCCGTTTTCAGCAGTGCAAAGTCGCACTGCCCTTTATAAAGTCATAAAGGGCAGAATTATTATGATCATCATGGTAGGTCGTATATACGCCTACTATTTTATAGGTATACCTACCACGTATATAGAGCATATTATACTAGTTGTAATTTGTAGTTATTTCTTTTAATTTACTATGGGATATATTTATAAAAAAATAAATGTCATGCATCATACTTTAATACATAATATTATTACAATTTGTAATATAAGCTTCGTCATCTAAATCTACAGGGTGAATATCACTATATCTTCTTACAAATTATTTCAAATGCACAGATGGTTTTACTATTCACAATATACTTAAGTATATAAGAAAATAATTAAAATATATTATTGAAAAGTGAACACATGCAGTTCGTATGTTTACATTGAAAATATTTTAAAGCAAGAGATCTTGTTATGATAACAAGTCAATGGACGGCATGAAAGAGATTCTCACAATTATTTTTTGAATGATTTTTATACATTATGCCGTCATAAATAACCTAATATGTAATTAATTCATATTTAAAACAAATTGTTCATAACTATACTTTCTAGAAACACTGGCAGTGGTTGTTCTATGATTCTAATAAGTAAATAACCTTGATTAATTAGATGATTAACTTTATACAGTACCTACCATACATTCCGTGACCTTTAGCAATGTCATAAAAACAACTATTAAAATTTTCTCATTAGTACTCGAGGCATTTTAGCAATGTATATTTCATAAATACTAAGTAGGTATTTTATCAATATTTATATTTAATTTTTTTTATAGGTAAACCAAAATATATGATAAGTACAATATCATGGGTAGGCATTAGCATTAAGATAAAATAATTTTGTAACAATATTGATGTATAGGGTTCTAAAAAATATTTTATATACATGACGTAGGAGGATTTTGTTAGCATTTTCTGCTATGAAACCTTATTATTGTTTAAAGTCACTATGTTATTTAATTTACTTTTTATTGCTTTTTAAGTGATTTTAAATTTAGAGCAGACTACGTCTCGAGCGGGGTCGAGACGCCATCACGACATTCATTGCAGATACGTGGCTTAGTAAAGTTGGTAGACCTTGGTGGATCATAGTTATGTTTTGGTATTATATAGTTGAAAGTCGATGATCGATGACTGTGAACCCATTGGCTATACTAAATTATTAGAATTACTGTTTCAAGTTTATAACATTGTGATTTCCCTGATCATATTGTGTATTGAGCATTGAATACTTTCTCCTTTGACCCCTGATAACGCCCACAGGATTAGAAAGCAGTAAATATGATGTTCGTAGTATATGAATAACACAGCATACATATAAAAAAATATAGGTTATATTATTATTCGGTACCGTAATGTTTAAAAATATGTATATAATACTTATCATTAATAATTATAGGTAAAAGTAAATTATCGCAAGGCGCACCCATTACGATTGATTGTCAATAAATAAAACATTAAAGTATCTTTTTAAAGTAATTATTTACAAACTTGAATACAAACGTTATATTATAAGCATTAATCACATCACGTTTTCAACAATGTATATTATCTTAATCCAATTCCCTTTCCCTGTAGGTTATAATTTATTGTTATCAAGCCACCAAAGTTCAAACAAACACACATTAATAAAATGACTAGAATTCGTTTAAGAACAGTGTACTTACAGACTATAATAAATTTAAACAGTGTTACACACAAAACATCTAAAGATAATTCAAACTGTGCTAAGTGAATATGTCACGATAAAGTAGCAAAAACTTCAGAAAAATCTTTGTCAATAAAGCTAATGAGATCCGTATTTGATATTTTAATTTTGACATAATTTTCAAATTAAATATTCAGTATCCATAATGCACAGTTAAAATTTTTAAGAACTACGTAATTATTAAAAATAAACAATATTAATTATTATCACAGTCTACTAATCCATACAGTATTAACGAAGTCAGCTGGAGTCTATACATTATAGTACAGTCTAGATTCTAGACAATCATCAGGGCACTATTAGGGCGTGCGGGAGAAACGCGGGTGACGCGGACCCGACTCGTAAGTTGTACGTTATTTTTTGTGTCAGTCGGGACCACAGTCCACAGATCACATAATATATACTATACTAGTATAGCTGCCTCATCAAATACAAAGAAATTGGCAAGCGCTAATTCGGGCTATTTTTGTTCGCTTGAATAGATAATAGATGTCGTTGATTCGCAAATAGTTAAACTGTTTTATTTTATGTGTGCAAATAAACGTTTGGTAAATATTGTAAAATTCATCATGCATTCGAATAAAACAGTGAAGAAGAACGATTCATAAAATGTAAAAGCGCCCTCTGTGAATATACACTACAAACCCATCATCTGATTGCTGATATTTCAATTAATCAGTAGAATTACGCAAATTTGATTTACGGTCGCATTATATTCCGTTTTCCTTCACTTAGAATATTTTTTAAAAGAATAATACACAGTTTTGGGTTAGTTATTTTTTTATCTTCTGTTAATTTAGCACAACTTTAATAGCAAATCGATACATGTAACGTCATCTTTTGATATTTGAACTAATTTTTCTTTGTTCGTGATGAGACCCTGTAGTCGGGACACTGCTTTAGAGTTGTCGTGACTACGCTACAGCTACGCTTTAACTTTGAAACCGATCGCCACGAAAATTGGTATTTCTTTAAGAACTTGCATTTGGCAGCATTCCCGTTAAAATAAAAGGCAATTGCCTTCTGTATGGATTTTTATACCGTGCTATATCAGAGCATCTTTTAATTGACCGACATGATAACGATAAAATTCTCCAGGTCATACATAGTTTATATAAGTCAACCAAATTCACCAACATCCAAATTTCACCGTTACGGAATAAATATACAAACACGCGTCATTTATAATATGGTCTGATATCTTTTAAAATGAAAAGTAATTCAAATTAGTGAATTTTAATAATATAAATTAGCCAATCTGTGCTGATGACTCGTAAATATACCTACGGCGACATCATTTCGCGCGTTGATGAACTTCTTTAGTGTAAAAATTATAATTTTAGTGGCGCAGTTTTGTGTCCGATATTGGTAAGTCGTATGTAAAGGTACCAGTCATAATTAAACATTATCGTGTTGGCCAGTGTAAAAGCACATGGAAGATGAGCTCCTTTAATTTTACAGTTTAATAGTACAATTTTTGATGTAGATTATGGAATGTTTTAATTCTAAGCTCTTTATTTGAGCCTTTTTAAATTTCAGCATTATTAAATAATGACATAGATACTAAGTATTGTTTCATTTTATAGTTATTATCGAATTATGTTCATATTCATTTCATCTAAACAAATGAACCTATATAATATAATAATAATAGATGTACAAACTTTTGTGAGGCTGACAAGAACAGATAATAATATAATAAATGCTATGCATCTTCAGCACAAGTTTGTTTTTATATTATTTGCTCCATTTTAATTTTAAATAGTTAAGTGTTTTCATAATAGCAATGTCTTTAAATTAGTGGAATAAAAAGAAACATTATATATTAAGCTAATTAGTTATTTGTACCTCCATTGTATGCATAATCAGCTTTGTTATGCATGACCAGATGATTGTCAACAAAGTAAAAGCTGTCAGAACAAGTTTCAAAAGGAGCAGCTATCATCTCTTCAACTGAAATAAAAAAATAAGCATTTTAATTATTATTATGAACAAAGTCAAATTATTCTATTTTGAGCTTCTTCTAAGTTATATAATATAGTGACTCACCCTTGCTTTGCTCGGGTTCGTCCCTAGCTTGATTCCCCATACAAACTTTCATTCCAATTTTCACCCCCTTAAGGGATGATTTCTGAGATAAAAAGTATCCTGTGTCCTTTCCAGGGTCTCAAACTATCTTCTTACCAAATTTCATCTAAATCGGTTCAGTAGATTACCCCTACAACGTCACATACTCACAAACTTTACCTCTTTATAATATTAGTATAGATAAAAAATGAAATATATAATAATAATGAATAGTAAAAATTACATAGATATTAATGTATATTTTTAATTGTTAATATAATAATGGTGAATGCTCATTGGTTTGTGCCAAAACTGATCTAAACATTAACACCTCCGTCCAGAAAATCAATTGTTAACTGCCATGCCGGCATGTTCCTGACCGTTGAAGCGTTAAGTAGATACATATTTCTAAGTTCGAAAGAGTTAACAAAAAACTCAGTATCGCTAGCCTAAAGCCCTACAGGAAAAGCCGTAAAATATTCACTAGAATAGTGTGAACAGTAACAGATTATAAAATTTTGAGTTTAAGTCCAGGATTAGGCAAAATTAGCTATTAGGTTTTTCTGTTGAAAGGCAAAATGAGTTCAAGTGCACCAATATAAATTTCAACTTGTGCATATCACATAATATTTCCTATGCAGCAATCTCAATAAACATCTTTTCAGTATAGGTATCACAAACAGCTGTGCTCTGTGCAGTACCTTAGAAGGAATTAAACTCCAGCCCACATTCTGCTCGAATATAGTGAACTGGAATACCAATATGCAGAAAAACTAGGCCCCAGGAGATCACTCCCGGAAATCTTCCAGGATACTGGCAGCCTACTGCTGGGACACCCTAGGGTGTAAATAATAACACACTAAATACAAGCACAAGCTCACGCACAACAGGTAGATTTACCTAAGTGCGGAAAAAGCTGTGCAACAAGAAGATTTCCCATGCAAGTCACTCAGCAACATTGGCTTAAAAATCAAAACTAGTTAAGACTTTGTTAATAACAAACAGTTATTGTACTTTATACATACCTAAATCAGGTGGTAAGGAGGGAAATTCATAAATGTGCTCACAAGTATTTCTTGAAAATGGAATACAAAAGCCAAATTCAAAATCAAAAGTTTTCAGTAAAGTGTCTCTAAAAAAGTGTTTTTCAATCATCCGAAAGTGATTAACAGGGCGGGCTCCTACTGTAAACTCCACACTGAAAATTAGAAAACAAAGCAAATATTAAACTTGTATAATATTACAATATTATATATATATATATATATAACCCCCGGATTACCGGATTACCGGGGGTCCACTGTATTATGAAAAAAATACATACGTAGCTCCAACTGTTTTTAATTTTAAAAATTGAGGTGTAAATTGGTATCGGACGAATCGTCCAGCGTTGGGATCGAGAGGTTCTTCTTGCACATCATCTGCGCCTTCATTATCAACACCAAAGTCAGTAGGTGGTTTAGCGATTTCAAATAAAACTGTGCCGGTTTCCAAATCACGAATTTTAAATCTTGTAAAATCTATATCATAAACATTTGCCTCAGGACTACATAAATATGTATCTGTGATTTTATCCAATCTTAAAACATCTTCTGGTGTAACATCACTGGGCAAAACTTCATCTCTACTCGTTTCAATATTAGTTATCGATTCACACTTTTTCCCAACCAAACTCATTTTTAAAGCTACACTTAGCTATTAAATCAATAAATAATTGATATCATGAATAAATTTTCTAAGCAATATAAGGATAAGGAATATTAATAATTATCAAAATAGTTTATATATCATCATATTTGTTTAAAATTCATACACTTTACAAAATACAATTTCAATTGCGTTGCGTCAATTTATACCTATGGGCTTCGACATCGACAAATGACAATAGCATTTATGTCAAATGTCAAACAACTAAATGTGTATTTATAATCTATGCTTACTACACCAACCCCTTTTTTTTCATCCTCGGGAAATGCATTTACGCATACCACCTGATTCCCCAGGTAGTGATGCTCACCGGCTAGAAGAGCCGGTATACCCACTAAAACCCGATATCCCTTCCCCCCGCCTTAGTGGGACGCTGCAGGATCGCTTGCGCATAACTACTACGGCGCCCCGGCGGCAGGTCTTCCTAAGCGCTGGCAGACCACCAAACCAATCCAACATCCACCAAACCAATCCACAGTCAACTCTGCTACGCCAGAGAGGTACCCGGAGCAGCCCCATTATATCTAACCTCCACCCACCGCAGTGGGCCACCTCCAATCGGCTGCAGAGGACAGGGAAAGCGGCAACGAAACACCGACACTCCTCTTCCCCTGCAGCCCCACCGCGTCCACCATCAAACGCTGGCGGCCCCGTCTAGGCCGCGGAAGGTAGGGGGGACGGCGCACCGAAATACCGGCACTCCTCTTCCGCCACGGCCTACCCCTCCGCCGGATGCGGGCCTGCGACCACAGTCCCGCAACCGGCACCCATCATCCGGTTGTAGGACCAAGCGGTCTCACCACCGGTGGCCGCAACGCCTTCGGCTCGAGGCCTAGACGAGCGGCCCCACCCAAGCCATTTGGTCCGCGCCGGATTTCTCCGGTACCACCCGCCGCCCTAAGCGGGTAGCATTCCCCTATCCGCCACCTGGGGACGCGCCCGGTAGGAGTTGGCTTCTCTCCTGGGTTACTACACCAACCCTATGGAGCGTAGAAGTAAGGAGGAGTAACTGTGTATGAAAAAGTGGATCCGTCAAAACGCTTCCAATAAGAGTACAGCTGCGATAGCTACCGGTTATATTTTAAAAGAAGCGCCAAAAGTAATTAGAGTAAGATAGAGAAATAAACAAGGATGGTTATAATTACTAAATTATTTTAGACTATGAAATAGTTGAGGTTTTGTATACTGGTATTTCTTTAACCACTTGAATCCGCTGGTGCCTATAGGCACCACTTCCGGCGTTACCGTCAAACCCCGCTGGTGCCTATAGGCTCCACCTCGCCCGCTGCATTTTTATCACATAGTACACGACGAAATTAGTTTATTTTATGCTCAATGAGTGACACACGCAAACTTTAGAAGTGTCATTAACCATATAATAAAATAAAATTTTAATTAAATGCTGACAAAAATCAAAAACAAACGCATGAAAAATCGTTTAAATTTCAACTGAAGCGCGCGTGATACCCTATTGTTTTTGTGTAATTTAAAATATTTAAACTAGTGAATTTGTGCCGTAAACGTATGAATATTTATTATTAGAATTTTTTGCGACTATTGAAATACTAATAAGTGTATGATCACGTTATAAAAGTAGTTTTTTGGCCCAACGAATTTTCATGTATAAAATTCGTAAAATAAGTCGCCATTATATAACATGAATTTTGACTTTCATTCTCTGCTTTGGTGCCTCATGAAGGTAAATCACTAACGAAAAAATAATATAATTTCATATTTTCAATTGTTTGTAGTATATTTCAATAGTTTTAGTTTTATTATATAAATTATGTTTATTTACAAATAATACCTATGAGCTGTCAAATTTGACATTTTGAACTCTCATCAAAAACCAGTTAGACATTGACATATGTCGATATGTGCTATCGATAATATCGATAATTTAATATAAATATATGTTGAAGATATTAAGATTGTTTTTTTAATTATTTTTAGACACAGTGGAGAATAAAATGCAAAAAAATACTTATATGTTTTATAAAATATGGTAGGTATATGTAAGAGCCTAAATACAAAGTCAAACATATTATACGACACTATAATAGGAATACAAAGACGCTCGTCTATATCAATATAAGTAAAAATGAATGGCAAAATGTTGCTAAGCTTAAAACTCTATAAGGGCTGTACTAATTAGCCTAATTATTTTTTTCAAATATTCGTCAGGGAAGGTTCTTATGAAGAGAAAAATTACAAAAAAATCACGGCGAAACATAAAAATCACATTTTTCTTTTTCCTTACAACATTACAATAATGAACGCAACCTTACAATTAATGTAAACTATGTGAATGCATTTGTATATTTGACACACTCTCTTTCTACGGTATACAATTTGACGTTGAATTTATTTGTTTGTTTGTTTGTCCTCCTTTCACGTCGAAATAAAATGCCAGATTGTCGTGGTTTTTGTGTCAAGATAGTTAGAGGGCTGGAGAGTGAAATAGGCTACTTTTTACCATGGGAGATTATCTCGTTTCTACGGGAAAACAAGTTATATCTGTTCCACGCCGGAACAAGGCAAGGGTGAGTCGCTAGTCTGAAATAATATAAGTGTTCCTTGACTGTCTCGTCAGACTAATAGTAGTGTAAAAAGCTATAGAAATAGTATATATTATTGAGTTGTTCTGCTCAGAAACACTCAGTAACAATAGTTTAGGAAAGTGTGTACCATTTGAGAGGTTTCAAATATTGTACTTATAGTGGTTTTCACATTGTACATCAATAGAAGAAACTAAAACTATAAGAGCTATATTATTAAAATTCTCTTTTTAAAATTATTATTTTAAAAATAAAAAGATAGGGGCATATAAAACTACATGAACCTAATGAAAAATAACACCATATAAACGGTACAAATATTTAAATTGAGATATATATTTGTCTTTTTATATACTTTTAATGTTAATTATTATTTGAAGAATATGATATGTGAGTGGTTTTTGTGATATGGTATCTTTTAAGTTACGGGCATTTGTTACATACAAAAATTGTCACTTATTTGTCATAGAAATACAATAAAATACAAATCAAGTTATACTACTCATGAAAAGAGTATTGTATATGAATAAACAATATATAATGTTATTTTTTTTCGTAATACATATATATTGCATATTGTATTAAAATATATAAATTATTTTTTTCACGCTACGAGAGCTAGCTAGCTTGCGTGCCAAAACTTGAAATCTTGCGTTTATTAGATTTTTTATAATAATAATTTTATTCATGTCATATTTTTATAAAAATGGCACTTCATTTAATGATTTTGCATCTAATTTGTCCAAAAAATTACATTATTTTATTGCACCTATTTTGATTTTTAAAATACTTACTTTTGGTTTCGGAGCGTTTCGAAAACTATTTATACTAACTTAAAATTAAATTAAGAAAAAAAAATAAAACTAAATGAGACACATGTAGCCGATTTGAGACTCCTTTAATGTCTAAATACATACTCGTCCGGCGGATGCCGGGTGGGCCGACCAGACGCTGAGTTTGCGTCTTTCTTATTCTATGTAAGTCTTAATCTAGAGCGGATGGACGAGGTGTAATCATAACTTCTTAGTTTTTTATTGTTATAAATATAAAAATTGTTATTGTGTTTATGTGTGTTTAGCCGTTCGCAAAAATAATCGATAGTTTTTTCAACGTTTACTTTACATTTACATGGGTGATTGGGTGCATCACTACGCATCTAAATATTATTAGTAAATTATTTTAGTCAACTTCACATGATTAAATGTTTAGTTTTTTGAATGAAAAGTGTTAAGTTGCTTTGTATGGGCTGGCACCGATTTCAAAAATATTTGATTAGGTATGTATTTAATAGATAGTCTTTAATTACTTAGCCAAAGAACACCGACTTTTTGAAGTCGGTTAAAAAACGCGGGGTTCTAGTGGTGAACTACTTTTGTCATGAAAATTTTATATTTTTGAACTCAGTACACTTTACTCCGTATATCACAGCTAAATTCATATCATAGTTTTTCATACGCCAGCGCCATCTATTTTCGGCATATGTAGGTTTTTCATAGACTCCTCTTTACCTTTACCCTCAATAACCTACACTATGGACAATATGTCATTAAAAGTTTTGATAAGAAAAGTTAGTAATGATATTTAGAAATTATAAGATTATCAATTTTATTTTATTTATGTATGTAATAAACTTGCAATTATTTATATACCTGTTTTCAATTATATAAAAATAATATAGCGTTTTGATGATTATTTTGAACGCAGCCGTAACTGTTGACGTAATTTCCGTTGCATCATTGAGCTGAAGCATGCGCCTTGTCATTTTCAATCATTGGTTGGTCTAAGATTTTAAAATTACAATAAATCGGGTAATCGGGCCATCGCTCAAGTGACGAACTGTGATAAGTTTATTTTAAGGTTGTAGTGAAATATCTGATGTGCATTTAAGTGAAATAAAATAATTAGTCAAGATGCTTATCAAAGAATAGTGAGTATAGTTAAGGTTATATTCTCCTTTTGTTAATATAAATCGATTTTTTAGTCGTCAGCTAAATCTCTTTAGGCACTGTCAAATTGTGTTCTCCTATTTGTATTATTTTCTTTGTAAAATTAGTCTTCCTGACAATATTATAATTATTGCAAGTAACTTAATAAATTTACCATTTATCTCAACTCGTATTCTGGCAGTTAGCCATTTGTTGAATATTAAATATTTTTTCGTTCGTACCATAAAATGTACCATATGGTAAAATAAATAACATACCTAATGTTTTTTTTTTCAGTCGTGTAACACTTCCTTTAACAGTTGAAGAGGTAAGCACCTTGTTTTAAAATTTAAAAAAAGAACTCATTAATAATTTTCGAAATGAAATTTATTTTGTGTTTACATTATGTCATATAATATCAACAAGAAACCTATATGTTGACTAAAAATAAATTAGACAAATCCTTAGAAAATATTTTTATTATAAAATGCTTACTACTTTAAAAAAAATTATTAGTTTATAGTTTTAGCACAAGATCATTTTCTAACTATAAACTAATTTTAATGTTTATAATATAATTATATGAATGGGGATTTATAGCAATTATGCCATATTATATCCACAAAAACTATAAAAGGGCACCATTCATTTAAATATTTAATTTTGAAATTTAAATTGTGTAAATTTTGATATGTATTTGTTTAGTACATGTACTTAGAAGATTTAGGAATGAAAAAATTGAATTTCTTATATATTTTATTAAAATATTATTTCTCATTTAAATTTTTCAATCACATGACTTTGTGTATTATATATAGAGTATAAATAATAATCATTGAGCCCTTTTATTGTCCTACTGCTGGGCATGAGCTCCACCTCAATGTAAGAGCCACCACACTAGACAAATGATGAAGTTTAAACTCTGTTCACTTGGTTTTAACTATATCTTTTTTGTTAATACACAAAGTAGAAAATAAAAAAAATAAAGGCTGAATAACCATTATTTATATGATAAAATATTTTTTATCATATGTTATTTGAGAGTACTGTAGATATTAGTTTTTTATTAATAAAATATTATAGAGTTTCATGTCCAAAACATTATTACAATATGTACTACCTTGAAAAATTCATTTACAATATTCATTGCTTATTAGGACATACATATAATATACTAGCAGAACCCGCGGCTTCGCACGCGCTAAAACTATAAAAAAACTAAGTAGGTAGGTTTCATACAAACTTTTATCCCCTATTTCACTCCCTTATGGGATGAATTTCGAAAAATACTAAAACACGTATGTATTTAATTGTATTGAAGAGCGTCAATACCAAGTTTCAAGTAATTTTGATCATAAATATTTTTTTCGGTTGTATTATTACGTGTTTTCCCGGAGGAATGATATAATTTCCCGCGGTTAAAAATTAGCTTATATCACTGTCTAGCCCTCGAACTATCTCAACACAAATAAAACCTTAAAAAAAATAGATACCAACTTCCAGGCACTGAAAAGTAAAAAATAAGTAAATGTGGGGTTTTTATTTAGATACCTAATCAGATATTTTCGAAGTCGGTGTGCAACGACAACGAAATTTTTCTATCATAGGCATCAGTTTCTATTTCTTAGTGATGTAAGATGAACTTCCTAAATACTATATCAGTGATGTCGTTATAAAATTATTAATTATCGCATATGTAATTTAGAACATAAAATGGCAACATTATATAATGATAGATCATAAAATGCTATAAAGTATTCTTTAAATGCCATTTTGGTGCACTGTACGTGCTTAAAGTTGAACATAAAAACCGCTTATTGGAAGTCCTTGAACTATATTGAAGGACAGATTTATCTATATATATAATAAAATTGTAACTAAGCCGAATCTTTATCTACATTAAATATTTTTTGGAAAATCTTATCGAAACAGAGGCCGAATCTATAGTTTTTAGAGTTTTTGTCAGTCTGTCTGTGATCGCATCACAGAAAAACCACTAGAGGGATTTTGATAAAATTTGGTATGCTGAAAACTGGTTATCCTGGTCTACATATAGGATACTTTTTACTGCTGAAAAATATCTCATCTCTGAGAAATCTATAGTAAACGTTAAAACGTATGTAGTGACGAACCCGAGCGTAGCGAGGGTGAGTCGCTATTAATTTATATAATTGCCTTTTAAACCAGATTTATGGAATAATTGGTCTTTCGTTAAAATTTTAACATTAAATGCTCCATTCGTATATATACATATGTATCAATTAGAAGTGCATTCTAAACAACGCTAATAGCTGTTTTGTGATAGGTATGTTAAGCAAAAGCAAAAAGCGAATGTGAAAAATTTTACGTTATATAAAAAATACTAGCATTGCCAGCGGCTTTGCCCGCGTTCAGATGACCAAAAACCGAATTCTTAGGTTTTACATATTAGTATACCTACTGTTACATTGTAGATTTTGTATTTTTTCTCAGAAATGAGACGTTTTCCCGCGGTAAAAACTATCCCATATGTTGACCCGGATGACCAGCTATCGCCATACCAAATTTCATCAAAATCCCTCTAGTGGTTTTTCTGTGATGCGGTAACAGACAGAAAGACAGACAGATAAAAATTCTAAAAACTATAGATTCGGTCTCTGTATCGATAATAATGTCTATTTCAATAAGATTTTCCAAAAAATATTTAATGTACAGATTTGGCATAGTTACAATTTTATTATATGTATAGATTAACGGCATGCTATAAATTTGTCTTGCTGTAAAAGTTGCATTATTAATTTGTCCCTGACTTATGGCTTTTCAGTGAAAGATAAATTTAAAAAATAATAAAAAGCTATTAAAAAAACAAAGAATAATCCGGAAAGTCAACAAACGGACAAACCGATCAACGTTGGTACCTATTGGGAAATGTCTCCTAAAATTAACATAAATTGTTTTTTTTTTGTTTGAATCCAGTCTTGTATGTAACAATAGTATTGTATGTAATAATAGTAAAATAAATGCTGAATTTAAGAACCATGTGTAATTAGTCCGCACAAAAGCTGCGCTTGCAAGGCCACGGGACTAGGTCAAGGACCCTCGAGTATAGTACCTATTCCCTCACTATTGTTTTCTACAGCTACACTACAAACAAAATTATTTTTGGTTCCTTTTATATATTTAAGAATAAACCCTTATTATTATAGGTTTATTGGCATTTATTATATTTTATTTATTAATAAGTTCACAAAACCGACATACAAATGAAATAAACAAGCTTAATTATAATTATTCTAAAGTATACAATCAGACAAATGATGTCTTCTAAGATGTTTATATTTATTTTTTCTATTTATGTTGAATTATACATATTATGTAATCTGTCCTCACCGCCAATTGTGAACGGATTTTCTTAATATTGTTATAAATTAAAAAAAAACACCCCTAAGAGTGGAATAGTTAGTGGTAATTATAGTATTACGGCGTAAGAATACGTATGTGACAAATATGTAAAATTTAAAATTATAGTTTTGACTTCTATCCTGTAAGAAATACACAATTATCGACTATTTCCATTGCTTAATAATAATGTCAATATTAATAAAAATATGTGTGTAAAGTTTAACATAATGTTTATAAGTACGTAAACTTACATAATCTATACATACACTCGCCGGCATATTTAGCGGAACACAAAAAAAAGGTCCATTATTAAAAAAATATGGTTTTATTTTAAAATCTACTTACTACACTTCTTTTGTTATTTAAAGTTTCATTTGTTTTACTTAAAATGAGATCACATTAAAAACAGATTTTGCGAGTAAAGGCTATTTGTGAAAAATGGTACATTTTTGAACTTTTCATATAACCGGGAAAAGTGAAAATTAATATTAAAATAACAATTAATTAAATTAGAAAAATGGTGATTAATATCGCGTATTTCCTCCACGTGCTCTTATTAAAGTTTCTACCCGTCTAGGCATACTGAGAATGATGTTATCGATGGTTTCCTGGGATAGTCTCCGCCATTTCTCAACTACGGTGATTCGCAGTTCACCCACGTTGGCAGGAGCTGGAATTCTGGACTTAACTTTTCTTTTCAGCAAGTCCCAAACGTGCTCTATTGGGTTCATATCTGGTGATCTCGCCGGCCACTCCATAACAGTGATATTCATATCATTAAGATAAGCTTGAGTCATCCGAGCGGTATGCGGCCGAGCATTATCCTGCATAAAAACAAAACCGTTACCGATATATGGGGCAAACGGTACGACATTTTCTTCTAAAACTTCTCTGATATAGCGGTCTGCAGTCAGACTCTCTCTGTCAATCACTACCAAGTCTGTGCGAGCTCCCAAACAAATGCCCGCCCAAACCATTATTGATCCACCACCGTATGCAACTGTAGTTTCAAAGTTTGTCTGAATGTATCGTTCTTCTTTGCGTCTGTATATTCTTTGCCTGCCGTCAATTTGATTTAAGAGAATTCTACACTCATCACTAAACAATACCTTACTCCATTGGTCCGCGTTCCAAAGTCGATGTTCCTGAGCAAAAGTTAACTTGTTTCTACGATGATTTACCTCGAGCCTTGGAGCCTTGGCGGGCACAAATGAACCCAAACCAGCTTCTTCGAACCTTCTTCGTACCGTACGCTCACTTACGGTTACACCCCGCACTGCTTCTAACTCATGTCGGACTTGAACGGCTGTCAAACGGGGGTTCCTACGTACACGAAGCCGAATGAAACGGTCATCCCTACTCGAAGTGCGTCTTTTTCTGCCTTGTCCTGCTTTTCTCACATAAGTACCGGTCTCCCTGAACCGTTAGATACTGCGATGGAACGTTGAAACTGGTCGACGAAGATCTCTGGATATCACTCTGTAGGTTTGACCATTTCTTCGCATTTCGAATGCCCTGGCAATCTCCGTTGGGTCTAAGTCAGGCATAATTCAGTCCTCAACTCCAAAATGATACGCGATTAAAAAAAACTAACAAAAAACAGTAATTCAATGAAATTTTAAATCAAACTCAGAAGGAAGAAATACTCGAAGTTCGCTCCAGATAAGGTGTATTTGAATAAAATTAAAACAATTACATAAAATGTGATGTTCAGTTGTTTTCTTAATTTAAAAATATTTCTTTTTAAATTAAATGACGTATAAACCAGCCAGCAACCTTATATGATACTGATATCAAACCTTTATTTTATGTTCCGCTAAATATGCCGGTGTGTTTATAATAAAATTGTAACTAAGCCGAATCTGTACATTAAATATTTTTTCAAAAAATCTTATTGAAATGGGCGTTATTATCGATACAGAGACTGAATCTACAGTTTTTAGAATTTTTCTCTGTCTGTCTGTGAACGCGTCACGAGAAAACTACTGGACAAATTTTGATGAAATTTTGTATGATGATAACTGGTTATCCGGGTCAATATATAGGATACTTTATACTGCAGGAAAATGTCTCGTCTCTGAAAAATTTATGCTAACTGTTAAAATGCACCTACCAGTCGCTAGTTATGAATAAATCCTTAAATCATAAATTAACTCAATTAAAATTAACGTTGAACAGTTAAATTAGATTGGATAAATAATTAATTTGGAACCTACCTACACTAGGTTAAAAACCTGTGTTTCAGGTTATAGTTTTACCTTGCATTTATTACTGTTACAAAAGTTTATAAAAATAGCAAAAGTAAAAGAAAAAAATAGAAAAATAAGTTTAAAACTTAAGAAATACATATAAAAATTGCTTAGGTAAGGTATATCTTAACGCTTAGTTTTAAAATTAGTTCGTTTTTTCCCCGTACAAATCCTACATTCAGCTGTATCACCTTCTGGTAAATTTCTAAGAAATTAATTAAATTTCTAAGAAATCTATTGTTAACTGTAACGCCGGCGTGTCCGCGTTCGTAGAGGGATTAAATCACGTATTTCCGGGAACGTAACCCCATTTTTACATTACGTAAAGTTTTTCACATAACTCAAGAAATGGAAATCAGCCTCCTACAGAGAATATCACTATCAATGGCCAAAAAACCTTCCCGTAGTAGAAAAAATTTAAATCTCCATAGTGTAATTACCAACCAAGATTTTTCATATTAACTTTGTCACTTCTTATGGGTGGAATTTTCAAAGGAAACTATTTATGCTAATTTTTATTAGCTTAGATATAAGAAAATATTATACAGTTTCCTTGACGATTAAGCTGATTATAAGATATTTATTAAATTAAATATATATATATATATATATATATATATATATATATATATATATATATATATATATATATAAAAGGCAAAAGTGATTGACTGATGTATCAACGCACAGGCCAAACTCAATTGAAATTTCGCACACGTATTCCTCATAATAGGCTCACTATTACAAGGTTCTATGTTACAATTTTAGTACTTATTTAGTTATTAATGCTACAAGGCTCTGTGTCATTAGCTACAGTTTTGCAAAAACAAACCACTAGATAGCGGCACTTTAACTACAAAATATTCAATTTGACATAGTTCTATGTTGTTTTTTTTACGATAACAAAATAACGAAGTTCTATGTAAAAATGACTAAACTTCATTAAAGTTAACATAGAACCTTGTAATAGTAAGCCAACGAATTTATGAAGAAGGCATTCTACTAAGGAACAATTTTTTAAAATTCAACCTCCAAGAGGGTGAAATAGGGGATAAAAATTTGTATGAAACTTTTTATTTCTTGGACATATTTGCATGAAATTTCGTTTGAATTGAGTACGGCAAAAATAATGAGTTACGTGTTTTCAGCGTTTTCTAAAATTCTAAGAGGGTAAAATAGGGAATGAATGTTTGTGTGAAACCTACCTTTTTAGATTTTTTTTTGTAATTTTAGCGCGAATGAAGCCGCGGGTTTTGCTAGTTAAATATATTGTCCGTAACTGCGCTACGTGAAACGTCGATAAAAATAACCTACAACTATACATACATATTACTCAAGCTTTCTATGAGAATAAAGCTTTTTAAAATCGGTAATTGATGATGATGTTCTCCTAGCCGATTCCGGCTACGGCGGCCAATCTCATTTGAGATTAGCCAACTGCGCAGGAGATATTATAGTGCTCAAGTGTACGCGCAGACAAGTGCACTCTCAATTCATGTCACTCTCATACTCCGGTGGGACGACTATTCGACACGACCTGTGAGAGTTAAGGCGCAGGACCGACGGCTTTACGTGCTCTCCGAGGCACGGGGGTGAAACACCGCCAACTTCCCAACTCCGGGCTGTTACTGAGACTTACTATACAGAAAGACTCAATAACTAAACTTGGCCCGACCCGGGAATCGAACCCAGGACCTCCGGGTGTGCAGCCGTACATGCTAGCCATTACACCACCGAGGCAGTTAGTCGGTAATCGGTAATTACAGAGATACCCTACCTACGCCTACTCAAACATTTTACTTGTATATATTATATAACATAGCGTTTCCTCACAGTTTCGCCCGCATAGTTTAAATAGATCCAAAGATCACACAAAAAATGTCATATTAGTACTAGAGGCTCATCATCAAACCATCAAACAAACCATTTCAAACCATCTTCTTACCAAATTTCACCTAAATCGATTCAGTAGATCCAGAGATTACACCCTACAACGACACAAACTCACAATTCACAAACTTAACCTCTTTATAATATTATAAGTATAGATTACTTCTCCGCTCTGTCGGGTAGTAAGTAGCATGATGATATATAGCCTATAGCCTTTCTCAATAACGGGCTATCTAATGCATATAGAATTTTTTAAATCGGATTAGTAGTTCCTGAGATTAGCGCGGTCAAACAAATAAACTCTGCCGCTTTATAATAATATGAACATATTGCTACATATCCTAGATAGATAAATTAAGCGTTAGGTAACTTGTAAAAATACAAATAAATTACGTTGTTGATTGTGCTTAATATTCAGAGGTTGATTAATGTCCTTGAAAATTTTATATATAAAAATATTATAAAAAATTGTTTATAATTTTTCTCATATTTGTTAAATATTAAGTAACTTTTATATATCCAACCCTGACTTGTGTATGTAATCACTATTGTAATCACTCGTTAAAATACGTAATGTGAATTTTTAATTTAATATTATTATGTAAATTCACATCTTACATATAAAAAACTTTAATTAGCTATATTACACATACTTGACTAGAAAGAATAAGATTTTATATATCGCTTCGCTCGCGCTTGTCCCTAGGTACGTTTTAAAGGTTAGTATTGTATATCTATACAATATAGATAGATAGGCTATATAATATTATATATATATATATATATATATATATATATATATATATATTATATAGGTATAATAAGTTGTTGTGGGTTGTATTAAAACGTGTTTTTCCGTGGGAATGTGATAATTTCCCGTGGTAAAACGTAGCCTATGTCACTCTCTAGCCCTTTGACTATCTCCACACAAAAAATCACGCCAATCTGTCACTTTGTTTCGACGTGAAAGAAGGCCAAAGAAACAAACACTTTCACGTTTATAATATTATTAAGTATGGATATTAATACTATTTTTTGTGCATTTCACATTAACAATGGCAGAGTTTCTGACGAACTTTCATCGTCTATTTTACCCCCTTATGAGGATTAATTTTGAAAATTCTTTAAAGTGAAACTAATTGAAACTGTCATCAGTGGGATATTTTAGTCAATCTATTCATGTTTTTTTACGTTTACATAGAAAAATGCAACACTTTGTAACATCGGCGAAGTAAAGTTTGTGGAACTGGCATGATGATGTTAATTATTATTATTATTTATTTTACTGATTATAATAATACAATATCAAATGTCAACAACAGTCTTTGCGTACTCCATCTATCTTATTCTTTAAGTCAGAGTAGAAACGTTTAATGACTGAGTATTTATTACTATAAGCAACGTCATCATAATATATAGATGACTGATGATATAGATGACTGATGACTATTCCACTTTTGATGAAACTCATTTTTTTTTTTAATTTTTTGTTTGGTAACATTCAAATTTACACTCCGCGAAAATAAAATTGGCCCAAAACTTGATATTGACACCAGAAAAAAAAGATTAAAAGGCATGATTTCGTCAAAAATAGATTATTCCAAGTCAAAATAACGTTACCCATTTCAAATACACATTTTTGGAACGAAATATGATTAGTCCAGAAGTTATTTAACTATTTTAATCTAAATTGCAACAAAATTAAAGATACCAGGAAGAAATCCTTTATGAAAAATGAGATTTTTGATACCTAATTAGTTTCAGCACAACAAAATTAATCCACAGTGGTTTGAATAAAAAAATGATTATTCCTCTAGAGCACATAACAAAACTTGATTATTCCAATCAGCCGCGTCAAAACTAGATTATTCCATTTCAAATTTTGGATTTATTCAAAACATATTATTGCTAAATTTTTGAATCCTGTACAAAGCGATGATTATTGTTGTCGTCTACAATAATGCATCAAAATTTCGGGTTAAAAACATAGCTGCATACCTACAAAACTATTTTCTCAGATTGTGAAAAAACAAAAAGTGGAATAGTCAAGTTTTGAAAAGAACCTCCTCAATTGATATATGATTATAAGGTTAGTAATTTTGCACTTTTTTATCCAGTACCAAGTCGCACAGTTGTATTGTGTCGCAGAAGTCTCCAAAAATGAAACAGGCGGTGGAGAAGGGATCGAGGTCATCAAGAATGAACCTTTCAAAGACTACCCCTTGCTTGGTGAGTTCATATATTTAAATATATATAATTTATAGCGTATAGTATCGTCTGTTTTTCAATAATTCATGTTATTATGTTGTGTCTTGTGTTTTAGCTAATATGTGAAATGGTAATACGTAGACAGTTACTACCTACTATAACCCCTACCCCCCTACCCTACAAAAAAACTTAAATCCTGAACACAAAGACATTTGTAATCTATTCTTTTATACCTTCATAATCGAATTAGCTTAGACTTAATATTAGTTTCGTTTCTAACAGAAATAATAAAGTTGCTATTGCTGATAAACTCAATTTGATATTTATCAAAAGTTACAACCGATTATAATAAAAATAGCGTGATAGCAATAAAGTCGACACGTTGATGACACTGTAAAAAGCTAAATGTGTTTTTGTTTATCTAATCATATCGTTTCTTGGTATAATGTGGTAACTTCCTAATTTAATAACAAAAGATAATTCACGTTGATATAAGATTAATAGAGCTCGCCATGTTATTTATTATGTATGTGTTGTTTCGATTGTTAGAGTATATTTACTATTACTTCTAGCAGAAAATGAACCTGTATAGGTTACAATAATGGTATACAAAAAAAAAAAAACAATATTATGCATCTTTTAATAATATATGATGTTAGAATCAGCCGGTTATAAATAATTTTTATGACGTTCATTTAACAAGCTCGGTGAGGGGGATGATTTGATCCAAACCATCTGTTTTGTAAGGCAACATTTTTTTCTTGTTTTATGTTGGCTTATCCCTGGATTAAATAGTAAAGCAACCTGATAGTAATAAGTTTTAGACACTTGCATCTACCAATTGAAGCTACTCTTGAAGTTTCAGCATGATGCTAAACATTAAGAAAAAGGCGTGGTAGGTATACCTTTTGTTTTTAACGTTGGGAAATGCATTTACGCACGTGGTGTGGGACTCACCGGCAAAGCCAGTACTACCCACTAAAACCCAACAAAACCTTCCCCCGTCTTAATGGGGCGTCGCAGGATCGCTTACGCATTCAACTACGACGCCCCGACGGCAGGTCTGCCGAGGCAGACCACAACGACCATGGGGTTGCTCCAAAGTCCACTCTGCTATCAGAGAAGTACCAGGAGCAACCCGCATGGTACAAGTGGGCCACCTCCCTGTGCGTTTTTCGGCTTCGCGTCCGGCTGTATTGCCGGGCACTACTGAGCCCCCCCCCCCCCCCCCCCCCACCACGACAAGGTGAACGCACGGGGGGGAGGCGTGGTATACCTACTATAGCCTATTAACCCTCGGAACAAACCTGTGAACCTCCCACAACCCAAATGTGGGACACATTATTATCGATCAATAAAATAGTTCTCGATTACGGTTCTTACAACATGCATTTTTAAATCTTTTCTGCAAACCGTATGCGGTTTCTATCGACCTATGAAAATGCACCTCACGAGATATCTGTGCCAAATCACTTCCGGTTTAATTTAATAGTTTAGATATATTTTTCGTAATTCCCATTTATATTAGGATCGATATTGTATTAATATATAAGTAGAAAGCCATATTTATATATTGCTTTCTACTCTAATTGAAACAATGATAATTTGAGTAACAGTTAGAATTTACAATGATTTGTAATATTACTAGTGGCCCAGGTGACCCTAAAGACTGTGAATTAATTCAAAAATACCAATTTTGTACCGATAGATTATATTTGCAAAACGTTTCTAAATTATAACCTTCCTATATATGTAGATACCCTATTGGTGAAAACCGCATGAAAATGAGTACAATTTGTAGATTAGCCCGAACTAATATAAGTTCAATTTTAATTTATAGTAGGTATGTAGTGATGTATTCCATATTTAATTAATATTTTGTACACGTTTCGATATTTTTGATTACAGTTCATCGATAATTTCGTTAAATTATACTTACCAAATAAGGCACAGTCGTTTCGGTGAAAGTGAATGACCTCGTATTCAAGATACCTTTATTTTCAGGATCAAAACATAAACAAGCTTATTTGAATTCCTATAATTAATAGTAATATAAATATCAGTTTCGTATTACGTATTAATTACGTTCTATAAACTACAAACATTATTTTCTTAGGTCTTTAAAAAAGTAAATTATATAAATGCTAGAATTTCTACGATTCGTTTTATTATTTTACATTTTTAATTGAATATTTTTTAGTACCGGTAGATACCAAACGTGCCGCAAGTTCGAAAAGTGCTGGCGTACAATCGAATGAATCGGATAGATGTGGAACCTGCGAGCCGTGTGTTGAGAATGGTATAATAATGTAAAATATAATACTTCAAATAATTTTGTAACCTTGGTGTAATGCTGTAGTTTTGCAGTATTGTAACTAGTCTAGTTTTAAAAAAAAAGTAAATAAAAAGTAGCCATTCTTAACGTGAAAAAAAAAAACAATATTTTTACGATTATTTGGCCAGTTTTATACAATTTGTCATGGATGTTTTAAGAACTAATAAATAATAATACCACAAGTTTATACAACTATATTTTAGAATATCATATTGTATGCAGTATGCATGCATGATATTCTCAATTTTAAAGTATATCGCACATCTGTGGCTGAGTGCCAAGTGTGATATTCTCCATGCTCTATAAAAGGTTTAGATATTGATTGACAGTGCGAAGCTCACAAGTTAGTGGCAGAACACTTTGCTTTTTATCTTATTAGATTTACTCGAGGAGATCTCGACGACCTATTTCTTCTACTTCTAATATAATATTGATTTAATTTTTTTCTTTACCCGTAATATTAAAACGAACTTACATACAGTTATTGCTGAATTAATTAAAACCGCATCTCTCTGGTCTTAATTTGAATAGCAACAATCATCGTCGGCACGTCTCGTAGTTTAATTTTCATCAAATAATCACGTTTAAATTTGCCAATTAATTACTACCTGTTTCGTTTTAATACTTGTTAGCGTATTTACGTACATTGTCTACATAATGCGGAAAAGACCACAACGTTTGAATATAACACATAAATCCTAAACGAAAAGAAATCGCATATTTACTTTAATCGATAATATTATTACGAGTATATTACCTATATATATACTACCATTACCCGCGGCTTCGCTTACGTTCAAACTACTAAAAAAAAACACCGACAGCAGCGCCACCTACCGGGTCCAATTGTGTTTTCAAACCATCCAGAAGCCCATTGAATTAACACACAAAATTTTACCCAAATCGTTCTACCCCTTTAGGAGTAAGTAAGGTGACAAACACACGTACAGAAAAATTATATACGTTAAGATACACGAATCTGTCTATTAAATCATCAATAAGATGGCAACTATTATAAAATATCACGTCGTTTACTGCCTTTATAAAGTAGTAAAGTTCATTTTACATAAGGCATTTAGTAGCCGGTTTAACGAAATTTTAACTGGCGATTGTGTGAATGACGTCACATTCCTAGTGTAAACAAATGTAGCAATGTTTGGTTAGGTGTAGTTTTAGAACAAAGTTCTTTATTATATTTTCATTGCTAGACTTTGCTTTCCGCCCTGTACTTATAATGATCTATATATTTTAATTCTATAATTTTAAAGCGCAAGTATGAATCAGGATTCTATTATTAAGCCTACTGCCTATATCCGTTTATCTGTCTTATATTCAAGGGGTTATATTTTTCAAATCCTAAAAAGAAATTAGTAGAAGATTTTCATCATTTGTCCTTTTAAACCAGACTAGTTAAAAAAAACAAAATAAAAGTTCAAGAGTAGTGCTAAATTATACGTACAAAAATAATAGAGTTACATAACAAAGTGTTGTGTAAAGTTGGCCAGTTTTTATTCTTCGTATTGCTTTATTGAAAAGGCTAGGCTTTTTTTTATAATTATTGTATGTTTTGTTATTTTACCACATAGGATATACCTAATACGTTATAATATATAACAATTTCGGTGGATTTATATTCGAATTATTCCCTATTTAAAACGTTGTTGATTAGTTCAAGTTCAAGTTTCCAACTTCTGTGCAAAAATCTTTTAAAGGCAAAAATGATTTTTTCCTTGGTGAAAATGCATGTATTGTAGATTGATCTGTTCTCTATGACGTTGCGTATCGCAAAAAAGCATTGTGGTTCAGTTAATGCAAAAAAATAATTTTAAATGTGTGACTATTTAAATTTTAAAAATGGCCCTATGTAGAAATCGAACTTGTACCTACAAACTACAAAGGAGTTTTAATTACAAGGTAAAACTCCATCGCAACATTGTTTTGATTTGATGTTTGATGCTGTAATGTAAAAAATAATACGTTGAAACATTATTATTTATTAAGTATATATTATACTTTGGAACAAGGAAAAGATCTTTAGTCATATAAATCATATAAAATTTTAAATATTGCGTGTAAAATTTATTTGTTTTTGTTTGTGGAAAATTTTACATTGTTTGAATCGTTATGTAACTTAATTTACTAAACGTACTTGCTGAAACAGAATTTAAAAAAAAAGTAAACCGAAAAGAGACGATTTGAATTTTGTAGGATAAAATAAGATAATTATTAAAATCAGTAAAGTGGATATCAAATTACACTTATCTAAACTTTTTTTTTAATATAAATTATGATATTTATTATATTCAGGTGGCAAATACTCTTCTGGACAGTATACCTACAAGATCTATCATCTTGCATCGAAAGTGCCGGCTTTTATCAGGCTTCTGGCACCAAAGGGCTCCCTAGAAGTACACGAAGAGGCGTGGAATGCATACCCGTACTGCCGGACTGTGCTAACGGTAATACTATGTCGTCTTACTGCATATAATATTGATTATCTCATAATTTTTACACATTACACAATAATTCAACGCTTTTAACAATCCCTTGTTGGGAACAGGCTTTTCTTCAAGGGGGAGATTAATTATGCCTTAACCAATTGTCTTCAGACCTTTTTTTAACGTCACACTGCTGGGCACAGGCCTCCCTTCAATACGAGGGGGATCAGGCCATAGTCCACCACGCTGGCCAAGTGCGTGTTAGTGGACACATGTCTTTCGAAAACTTGTTAAGTTCTCTCAGACATGCAGGTTTCCTCACGATGTTTTCCTTCACCGTAAGACAAGTGGTAATCATGTTGGAACTGAATCGCACATGAAAATATCAGAGGTGCGAGACCCGGGATTTGAACCCGCTGCACTAATTGCGCTATCCTAAATAGGTGTCGACGGTGTGTGATATTACTATCGAGAACTAGTTAGTAGTAGATTTTCGAAAGACGTTTTCCTTCACCGTATTAGCTAATGGTAAAGTGAAGAAGTGGTTATTTTCTTTTTATATTAGCAGTGCATGTATGTAATTTGTTGGTCAGTGCTATGGGCACCTGTGACTAACAAACTAGAATTTGTGTATTAAGAACGAATTTAAAATGTATTTGTGTGTTATGTTGTTGGTGTTCTTAATAAATAAAAAAAATGAGACTATCACCACAGGCTGATGATTATTACCCGAGTCTTGATAAAGTGAGGTTCGAATTTGAACCCTCGTTTTCAAATTAAGGGTATTCCTAATGGCGTGTTTTGCTAATATAAATTTATAATTTATATATTTATTTTAGAGTATCTTTATCTTTTTAGAATCCTGGCTACATGAAAGAAAACTTCGTAATTTGCATAGAGTCCTTGCATCTACCTGACGTGGGCGACCAGAACAATGTAAGTTGTTGATTTCTTAAAAATATATTAATTAAACTTTCATAACCGATCGATGTGTTATCACTTATCACTTGTTTAGACTCGCTTAGGTAGCTCTTTAGCATTTATTATACGCGTATGTACAAATAAAGTGGTTGTGTACATGGTATTTTTTATCCGACTGTGCGACGCAAAGGAGGGTAATGTGTTTATCAGTATGTAGGTATGTTTGTTCCTATGTGGCATTCTAGATCGTGTTCGCGTGGGCCGATTTTGATGATTCATACGTCGTTAGATTCGTCCTCCATCTCCATCGATTCTTATGCGATATTTTCGCTATATTAAAATATCAAAAACTAACTTATTTTTAGTTTAATTTAAATCGATCTAGTAGATCTAAAGGCACATAAGCTTTTTTCTACACGTACCTATAGCATATTTAGTTATTATAATGACTTACGAACATCACGCTAGCAAAGCCGCGGTTAGTAGGTACTAGTTCTCCTATGTTATAATAATAATGTATCGAAGAGTAAATTATTACGGTATTTAATAACCTCACTATCTTTTAAGGTATATCGTTTAAATTTTATTTGAGTAATAGATAAGTAATTATCTAATGATTATTATTATCGGGAAAATATACAATTTTGTTGATAAGAAACATTTCAGATTGCGAACATCGATAAGTCCGCAGATTCGCAAGTCGATTACGTGTACCTACTTTAACACATAAAAATTGTATATTGTCATGAAATATTAATAATATTTTTTATGCTTAGTGTAATAAATTGAAGGATAAAGTAATTATGTAAACATGCTATTATCGGACTAAGACTAAGGAAATGACGTGACGACACTGGCCTTGTTGATGATGATGAACGAAAGATAAAAAGCAATAGTTTGTCGAAAAGAATAAACGAATATCTCATTACCTGAATTTAATTAAAAAAAAACGTATGTGTATACTTATGTACGTTACGTACGTAAGAAGTAATACTTATTTGGCGTAACAGAATAAAAATAGCTAGATTTCATATCGTATGTCACAACTCTCTGTTTGTAAAAGGAATGTAGCTTCATCATGTCGCTTTTTGGCTGTCGGTGTGCGCGCGCATCTTAAAAATTTTACTCTTATATTTTTTTCCAAACGTGCCAAAAGAAGTATAACTTCAAAAAAGAAAGATTGCTTAGTAAATAATCATTGTATTATTTTAATTTATTGTAAGATTTAAAATGTCGCTATGTACACGCGATAAGGACACATATCAGTACCTTGCAGGCTTTCCAGATATCATTTTAAAAAGCATCTCTTATTTAATAATATGTAATTTGTTTACTATACAATTGTTGATATTTACCACTCTTGTTTTGAGTCATGCGTCACACACATGATCTAAATTTAAAGTTACATTGCGACTCGATAAAGGTCATTTATATGGGCGTGGGTTATTGCAAATATGATCGAAATTCCCATTAACGATTTGTTTCGACTGGTTTTGAATAATTGATTCAAACGACTGAGATTGTTTCAAATTAACCCCCAAGTATTAAAGTAAGTAAGGTCAAGTAGTTCTGATTCTTAACATTGAATATTTTTTATCGAATCATATTATGTTCATATACTTACTACGAGTGCATTTTAGTTTTTAACGGATATCTTCATTAGGATATATGCGTGTGATTTAAATAAAGGTGAAATAATTTTTTTTTATAATCTTTATTGCTTTTGAATTAAGCCTCTATCAATATTATTTTATATAATTTCTTTTTGATTCAGCAAATAATTACTAAAACGTACAAATATAGGTGGGAAATTCATAGTAGTTGAAACTCACGCCATTGGTCAGACCGAATATGACGTCAAAATATTGTAATAACAAAGCGATTTTGTCGCTACAAACTAAAGTCGTATTTTTTCTATATATGAAAATCTGCGTAATGGGCGGGCGTTTAAAGTATCCGCATCGGTATGATATTTTTTTTATGCTAAATTTTAGTTTATAAGAGCTGGATATTTTTTTACCATTACGTAACGATCTTAGCTATTGTATAAAATAATTAAAAAAAAAACACACACATTAATTATTACCATGCACTAATTAAATACGTAAACGTTTCTTTAGTTTCATTATCAAGTGTCACAGTATTAGTATAGTAGCAGTTCGGTTGCGTAATGAATCTTAATGATACTTAATAGATGCTATTCTGCCATTACAGTACAGAATGTACTTATAATACGAGTTGCGAGACTATCATTTATGACCAATACTTGGTCTTTTATCTTTATAAACCGGTTTTTTAATAACTCGTGTAACTCTACGCTATCGTTGTCGTGGTACATAATCTAAAGAGTATTATTATATAAGTATACTAGCGACTCACCCTCGCTGTGCTCGGGTTCGTCCCTAGCTTGATTCCCCATACAAACTTTCATCCCCATTTTCAACCCCTTAAGGGATGATTTCCGAGATATAAAGTATCCTATGTCCTTCCCAGGGTCTCAAACTATCTTCTTACCAAATTTGATCTAAATCAGTTCAGTAGATTCAAAGATTACCCTCTACAACATCTCAAACTTTACCTATGTATAATATTAGTATAGATAGATAGTAAATAGGTACGTATGATAAGGTTTATTTTTGGAAATTAATTATTTTATAATTCTGCCCTTTTAATATGTTATGTAACATATAATTATGTACATATATGAAAATGAATTTATGTATGTCTACATATTTGTACTCGCCAGTATGTAATAAAATTTTATACTATACCCTTTGGCGGATTTACAGACACATTTACCGTAAATAACTGACTCATAGCTCTGTTGATAAATCATAAGGCGACTATAGATTCAATCCTGGCTAACATATCAATCTATTCTAATATTATAAATGTGAAAGATTGTGAGTATGGATGTATGGACGTTTGTTACTCTTTCGCGCCAGAACGGCTGAACGTATCTAGATGAAAGACACAGAGATAGATTATATCTAGTCTGGAATAACACATAGGATACTTTTTATCCCGAAAAAATTTACCGTTTCGGTGGGATAGGTTTGTTTTTGTTTACTTGTTGTTAACAATATCTATAAAAACGAAAGCTTAGTGTCGCTATTGACTTTCTAGGTCTAACTTTCATTTCTATAAGAAGAAGAATATTAAATTTTTAAAAGCGTATCTCGGTCGGAACTAGTAATATCATAATAATATTTTTAAATAAAATCACTTCATATTATATATTAAAATCACCCGCCGCGCCAAGTTGGATTTTGTCTGGGCTCAGAAGCTACTAAGCGGATTTTCATGCGGTTTTCAGAAAGTTGGAAAGAGATATTATATATTAATTTAATATGATATATGAACATTCTAGCTAATTATGGGTATGACAATATTTGTGAATTAAATCGAAAAAATGGTCGTTTCTAAGAATTTCTGATATATTTTATACTAGCGACTCACCCTCGCTTCGCTCGGATTGGTGCCTAGCTTGATTCCCAATACAAAATTTTCATCCCCATTTCCACCTCCTTAAGGGATGTTTTCCGGGATAAAAAGTATCCTATGTCCTTCCCGGGATCTCAAACTATCTTCTAACCAAGTTTCATCTAAATCGGTTCAATAGATCCAGAGATTACCCCCTACAACGTCACAAACTCACAAATTTACCTATTTATAATATTATTATAGATGAGAAGAGTCACTAGTAAAATACATACATTGCAACACAGGTACACGAATTGCCACCGGAAAAACTAAAGAACCGTGAAGTAGTGAACATTGATATCGCAAACGATCCGCTCCCGTCCGCGGACTACAAGCCGGAGACCGATCCCACCAAGTTCAAGTCGACCAAGACTGGCCGCGGCCCCCTAGTGGGCCCCAACTGGAAGAATGACGTGAAGCCAGTGATGACCTGCTATAAGCTTGTCACAGCAGAGTTCAAGTGGTTCGGTTTGCAGGTGAGCCACTACTTTTATTATATTTATATTGTAGGTATAATTTATTAACTGCCGGGATGATAATATTGTACTGGTTAGCATGTTCGGTGGCAGATCCGGAAGTTCTGGCTTCGAGTGTCGTGTCAAGCCAACGATATCAAATGGAACCTACTAAACAGCCAGTTTTGTTATGTTAAAAAATACAATATATTTTTTTATATCTTTTCAAATTTTTCCTGTTTGCTTGTTAATATTATATATGTCATTTTTATAATTATAGTATTAAATAAATTGTAAAATATAATAGAAGTAATTAAGACACAACTTTTCAATGTAAATATTTTATAGATTTCTCAGAGATGAGATATTTTCCCGCAGTAAAAAGTATCCTATATGTCGACCCGGGTAACCAGCTATTATCGTACCAAATTTCATCAAAATCTGTCCAGTGGTTTTCTCGTAATATGGCTAAAAACTACATATTCGGTCTCTGTATCGATAATAATGATTATTTCAATAAAATCTTTCAAAAAATATTTATTGTACAGATTCAACTCAGAATTTTATTATATTATGTAGATTATTAAAAGAAATATTCTATATAATATGATAAAGTTTTTAATTTTATGAGCGACATTTAAAGTTCACAATGACTAATTTAAAAAAGTAGTTCATATCTAGGGCAGGTCTCAACAATTTAACCAAATTGAGTAATACGAGAAAGCCGTAATAGGATGAGAAACGCCTACTTTATATGAATAGACGTCGTGGACACTATTTAATACAATATTATATTATTACGTTATTAAAAGGTCATTCAGATCTTAATCTGAGTCAAAGTTAGACTTCTTTATGCTTGCTATAGTAAGGTTTTCTGCAATAAAACAACTGCAGTAGTCTAAGTCTGCTAACTGTATTAACACTTGCACTGTTAGCAAATAGGATTAATGCGTAGTGCGATCATTACCCTAATCCTGCTACTTTCTCTATACTTCACAATGTAAATTCAATAACGTAGAATACATACGTGCAACAAAACTAACTCTTCCTTTCAATGAGACCTTATAAATTACTAGCATTACCCGCGGCTCCACCCACGTTCAGATGACCAAAAACCAAATTCTTAGATTTTACATATTAGTATATTCTTTTATTGCAGTCTTCGTATTGTATCTCAGAAATGAGATATTTTCCTGCGGTAAAAACTATCCTATATGTTGACCCGGATAACCAGCTATCACCATACCAAATTTCATCAAAATCCCTCCTCCAGTGGTTTTTCTGAGATGCGGTAACAGACAGGCAAAAAATCTAAAAACTATAGATTCGATCTCTGTATTGATAAGAATGTCTATTTCAATAAGATTTTTCAAAAAATATTTAATATGCAGATTCGGCTTAGTTACAATTTTATTATATGTATAGATAAAATTTTTACTTCATTATTTGATTTTACTCAATTTTTCAAATTGGCATTTTGCCTTAGCTTCACATCGTATTGTATGCTGCGTTTCCGATTTATATATAGTACATTCAATCTAATTCAAGTAAATTCAAAATAGTTCACGTAATCATTTCTTAGATTTTCGCAAATCTTTGTTTATTTAAATAAACTATATTTTCAGATTTCTTCTTGATCTCATTTTTATTTTGCTCTTGTTCCAGAAGTTTGAAATGCTTTACAAACATGGTTCGGGAAAGGGTTTTGACATCTGATAGCTGTTACAGATGGTGTCATCATATAAAGAATTATAGAATAATTTGTATGAACAGAATAATTGTACCCAAATTCGTTACAGTTAAAAACACTTCTAATTACTGATGATATGATTTTACAATTTTAAAATTGTTTAATTTGGGCTACTATTTTGAGGGTTTTCTTTTGAGTTTTAAAGTTATACATAATTATTTTAGACTAGTCGTTTTAATATTCTACACATGAGGTTAAATGTCAATCCTTATAAGGAAGACGAATTTGATTTTTTTTATTGTTTTACACGTAATTGGAGACGAACTCGTACATATTGCATTTCAGACTTAGCTACTTAATCCTTCGGATACGGTCTTGATTATTTGCAAAATTGAAAATGCAGTACATTGACCTCGTACATTTATGTAATTAAATGCTAACTCAGTCGAATCTGTACACAAAATATTTTTTTGAAAAATCTTATCAAAATAGTCATTATTATTAATTATCGATACAGAGGCCTAATCTATTGTTTATAGAAAATTTGTCTGTCTGTCTGTCTTGGGAACGCATCACGAAAAAACTACTAGACAGATTTTGATGAAATTTGGTATCATGATAGCTCATAGCTGGTTATCCGAGTCAACATATAGGATACTTTTTACTGCGGAAAAATATATATTTAAAGGCTTAGTATAGATTTCTCAGAAATGAGATATTTTACCGCAGTAAAAAGTATCCTATATGTTGACTCGGATGACCAACTATCATGATACCAAATTTCATCAAAATCTGTCCAGTGGTTTTTTCGTGATGCGTTCCCAGACAGACAAAAATTTTGAAAACGCGCTAATGTCAGGAACTACTAATCCGATTTGAAAAATTATTTTTACATTAGATAGCCCGTTTATTGAGGAAGGCTATAGGCTAGGGAGCGGAACAGTAATATCATAATATATACTCTATCTATTCCATACTAACCGTTAAAACGTACCCAGGGACGAACCCGAGCAAAGCGAAGGTGAGTCGCTAGTTATAACTAAATATAATGTTATATATAAAATATAATATATTTTTTGTTTTATTTTCAGAGCAAAGTTGAAAATGTGATCCAGAAGTCTGAACGACGACTGTTTACTATATTCCATAGGTGAGATATGTTCATTAATTTCATGTGAATATTGTGTGAGACTAGCTTTTATTCGCGCCTATCATCTTGGATTTTCAGGAAAAAATATATGCATAACAAACTATGTGCATATTCCAATATGCTTGGATCAGTTGTTTGTTGTTTAATTTAGTCAAAAATTCATGTGAAGGGCTAATGCAAAACACGCAACATTTTGTTGTGTGCATATTTATTTTCCTTGTTAAATGTGCCTCAGTTGATTATGATTATATATATATATATATATATATATATATATATATATATATATATATATATATATATATATCTTCCAGGTTCGATTCCTGGGTGAAGTCTCAGTCCAGCTGAATCAATTTCTTAACTGTCCCTGATAGCTAGCTCCTTTGTAAACCGAAGAGAACCCAAGCTATTTCGGTCTCTTTCTTCAGTCTATGAAGACTGAATAAATAGTGATTAAGGGGAAGATGGCCAGTGCCAGTGAAATTGACTATACTGTGACCGTTATTTTTTAGGTTCATTAGTATGAATATCAATCATAATTTATTATAATATAGCTACATTTTATTATAGCAAAAAATAATATTATATTAAAAATTTATAACTATATTGTAAAATTTTAGATGACGTGACTGTAATGAACTAACTATATCAAAGTTTGTGTAGTTGTTTGAATCGGTCTAGCTCGAGAGCTTGTATTGTTTTTACCTCTTTATATAGGTACCTACTATGAAAAGGAACTCGGTTCAAAATATGAAAAAAATATTAAAATTAGTCATTTTAAAGTCTAATTTGAAGAAGATATATTGTAATTAAATATCTTTTTAATATTTATTCACATAGAAGATACACTTGTTTTTTTTTATTTATTTTTTGTTAGGATCAATATAATATATTATACTAGCGATAAACAAAAATAAATCTATCTCACTGGAACTGTACATTTTCCCCGGATAAAAAGTAGCCTGTGTTATTCTGATATATGAGCTATATTATTGTAAAGTTTCATTAAAATCTATTCAGTAAGTAGTTTTTGCATGAAAGAGTAACAAACATTCATACATACATACCTCTGTACATCCAGACATCCTCACAAACTCAAACTCGCATTTATATTTTCGAAGGAGAAAAATACACAAACATACCTTTATAATATTTCTGTGATTCTGAGTTAAAGCCGCGTACTTGTATGTAATTTTGCTCGTAATTCGTTTGCAGGCAAGTGTTCTGTTCCATGGACGACTGGTACGGCATGACGATGGCGGACATCCGCGCCATCGAGGAACGCACCAAGGAGGAGCTGGAGAAGTTGCGCCGCGAGGGTGAAGTGCGCGGCATGCGCGCCGACAACGAGTAGACCCTCCCCTCTACTCATCCCCCTCCCCCCAGCCCTCCCACACCAACCCTAAATATTAACCCTTCAAGATCCCCTTTAAATGTTTGTCTCGTATCGTAAACAAATAGTCTATATTTTTTTAACTTTTATATTATTTCATTATTTTTAGTATCTATTGAAGTGTAAAAGCTTCTCTTATGAGACAAGGGGAATTGTTCTTTATTATTAGGTATGTGTAATTTATTAATGTATTCGGTATTTTCTGAAGGGTTAATATTATTATATGCGTGGGAGGGCGCGCTCGCCCGCGCTTTGCCCGAGCCCCAACAAGAGATTGCGGTAACGACTGCAGGCAGTCGAGCTCATTATTTATATATTTTATATGTAGGGCCGTTTATCTCGACATTATTATGAAATTTTAATATAATTGACTTTACTATTGATTTTTTTGAACTTCGGTAATTGTTTTGTAGATTTAGCGTATGTTCCTATGTCGACGGTTATCACACAACACGAGTACGTGTCGCATTATATATGAACATTGAAAGCAATATTTTAGTATTAAAAGCTACATATAATATTAGTTAACCAACTGTGAGACCGTAGTGACCGGTGTTAGGCCTATCATCTATCATGTATTGCACCCTCGCGTCGCGTGGCGTCGATCTCGTTCGTTCGAAGCGCGGGCATGCCGTTAGACATAATTTCATTGAGATGTGGTATAAATACTATTTAAATATTAATAAGTCGATGTAGTCCGTGGTTAAAGGTAGTGTCGTCGTTACCTAACAGAGTTAATTCGAGTTACATTTTTCGGAGAAATACTTAAAATTTCCGTGGATATAATGGCATTTTAGATCAGACGTTTGAATATTTCGCTGTTTAATAAGTATCGCCGTACGGTCGCGCTCGCCGGCTCCGGCCGTTGTGTATCATAGAGATACGCTGTTCATATTGCATAATCGCACTCTGAATCGTTAGATACGAATGTTTTAGGGAAAAATATTTATTGGTGCAATATATTTTTATCGGAATCCTGAGGTATAAATATGTGTGGCGGTAGCTCGGTTAATCGATTTATAGAGGTGTTGCAAGGAATTTAGAATTATTGCTGTATTATTTATATATTTGTCGGTTTGCGGGAAATCAATGGAATAACACTGTCATGGGGTAGGTTCGACCGCGACCCCCGACTGGCGCAGAGCGAATGCAACTATATTAATATTAAGTTTGTCGTTTAACAGATCAGTATTTTAATATTTGAGTGACATTCCAGGTTCTGTACCGAGACGTTTACGAACATTTAGTTCGGAATGAAACGATTAAGCTCCCTTTAGCTCTCTTTCAAGTAGCGGAAATGCAAATGGTGCATGTAATATAGAGTTCACGATATATTTACTTAATTTATTGTCAGTTCGAAGTGTCAAAAAAGTTGTTATTCAGTAGATATGCTGTTATCATTGGTGAAGTGAAATGTTTCACGATGTTCCTTATATTTTTATCTTATAAAATAGTGTGTGAATGTTAATTTTGCTTTTATATTCAATTTTCATACTTGTCAGAATTGTGATTTTTTTTTATAAATACATCTGATTTATCATAAGTTTTTATGATTTTTCTTCCCTTGCTCGATGTACCTTTTTGCTTTTTATCTCATTGTTATATGCATTCAAATTATAGCATAGAGTAACATATTTGAGTCATTTTCTTACAATCGGCATCCGCTTTTAGTGTCGCATAGTGCTTCGTGTTTTTATGTATTTTTATATTTTGTTTAATATCTGTTCGCATTTAAGGTACTTAATTTTGGCCACTGTTTTTCTCACTCCATAGAATATATATTTTTGTTCTATAGAGAAATTATATAATATACTGTGCAAAATGGTGTAAAATTAGTAAAACATTCAGTGCGCTCTTATCCATACTG
Source organism: Brenthis hecate (assembly GCA_951806755.1). Classification (NCBI taxonomy): domain Eukaryota; kingdom Metazoa; phylum Arthropoda; class Insecta; order Lepidoptera; family Nymphalidae; genus Brenthis; species Brenthis hecate. The sequence continues at coordinate 6,268,248 of OX638249.1, forward strand.
TTTACAACTCATGAAATGCAGTTACCAAATAAAAATTAAGTACATATAAAATTCTTTTCTTGTGATTCCCTTAATATAGAAAATTAGATGGCACTTAGTGCAGTGAGTAATTAATATTGTTTATACATTCTAAAATGCATGTAATGCTACTTCTATTTATTGACATTGCTAAAACACTATTGTTTTTCGTATTTACAAATAAAAAACCTTCAAGTAATTAAGACATACATTATTAAAATAAATATTTTTAGTAAACATTTATTTTAACAAAGTATACGTTTTGAATTACAAACCAGTTTCTATTGTACTCTTGAGTCTTGCTCCTTAGGCTTCTTATAAAAATTTAATGTAGAGTTTTCATAGTGATTTATAAATAAATTCTTGACATTGATCTGATGTTTGCATAACTATATGAAATCCAAATATTGTAGATAATTTTGCACACGTTAGGTACTGACAGTGCAACTTTGTATAGAATGCTGAAATTGTCAATTTTTAAATATGTAGCAAATAAAAATTTTTGACGAGTCTCGCATTAAATATATAATTGTAAGTTAAATAACATTTGTTGTAAAATGTATTATGGATATTTTGAATGCCAACAGAAATAAAATAATTATAACCTGCCCATTGTCTAATATTATTTTTTGGTATAAAATACCTCAACACATGGAATATAAAATTACTTAGTGTATGTAATGAATACAACGAAAAGTTTTTTTTAATATATATATTAGCAAAAAAATAACAAAATTCATTTAACAAATGAATAACTAAAGCTATTTTCGAGATCTATTTAGGAAATGTCAAAACATATACAATTAATGAAATAAATTATATAATTTCAGACTAGATTTATAATTCTGGTTTTAAAATGTGTATATTAAAAATTATACTGTATTTGCATACTCGATGCAAGAATGTTGTAAACAACAAGAATGCCTTTTAAGCTGATGTTTTTAACATCAACTCAATAAAACTGATCTGAATAGACTGAACTATGATAATTAAATATAAACAATCTTTTTAATCTTAGTACATGTAGGCTGTAGCCTTTTTGTATAAAAAAGCTTTCACACTAAAGTAACAGATGTTAATATAACAATAATTGTTTAAATTGGATTTCAAACATATAAATGAATGTTTTTTTGGTTTTCTTCTGAAGAATGAAGGCTTCAAAAACCATAATTATGTCGTAATTTAAATATTATGGAATAGACCAATGTTTTTGATACATTATTTGTTTGCAATATCATAATATTTGTTTATAAATTTATTTATTAAAAAAACTGACTTCAAAAAAATACCGATTGATAGTTTTCATTTACTAAAGATGGAAATTATATTTTTTATTTAATTATTTACCTATTGAAATTTTTGGAAGTCGGTGTGCTTTGATTAGTATCGGCTGGTAAACATAAAAAATACTCAATAAATTTGTCGAGTGAAGGACCTCCTTCTTTTTCGTCGGTAAAAAATAAGATTTACTTGGCATAGCAACTAGGCTCAATTTAATAAATATGTTGACATTTTTGTATCAAACTGAAACCAATTATCATAATACGTTGTGGTTGTACATTTACCCGATACAGTAGAATATTAATACTGATTATTTTTAGACGCCTAAGTAAAAGGGTGTGTTTTTCAATTTTCTTGAAAAGGGACTATGCGACTAATGTATTATGTAACACTAAACCAGGGTCGAAATGTCAACATTAAAATCAAAAATGGCATCATAATACATATTAACAAATAAGCTCCAATCAATACTTTTTAAATAGAATATTAAGCATCACAACACGCAATTATATAGCAAATTTACTTGTGATAATTATTTCTAAATTTACTTAGGAATTTTCATAGAAAATCCCTAATGGAACATAATTACAGGTGCAAACCTTACCTAGCTTTTACAATGCACAAGGTAAGCATGCAACAATCATGGTGCATATGCCCTGTTGAAAAACTCCAATAGAATACCATCAAAAGCGACAAAAGCCACATAGAAACCAATAACCATTTATTGGTTTCTATGTGGCTTTTGTCGCTTTTGATGGGATCCTATTGGAGTTTTTAAATAGGGATATTCGTTGCTCTTAGCAGTCACTGGCAATAACGAAGGAGCTGGCGGACAGGACTACTTATAATTTTGCTTATTATAAGGTGATTTTAAGAGTATTTTCGAATCTAATTCTTTCCCTGACTAGCTATTGTGACAAAAAATTAAAGTGACTAATCAATATAACTACCATGAGGAGTTGTTGTTTTCCCAAGTTTATTAAAACTTGTGTTCCAACATTGGAATCAACCTATTCCCATCAGTACATTTTAAACAAAACAAAATCTAATAAGTATTTACCAAACATCTTTACTAAAGGATTTTAAAAATATACATATACTCGAAAATGATAACCGTCCTGGCGTTGTCGGGTAATTACTTCACCACCTCCATAATCATACAAGTTACTATTCAAAAATAACAATAATTATATGAAATATTAATGAAATTGTCGCTAGAACGCGATGTCGTCAATCCTAAAAGCATCGAAAATAACCCTCGTGTTTATATACTTATATAACAGTACAAACATTCCTAATCTCCTTAATATCTAACATTTACAATAATCAAATATTGTGATTCTTATGGTCAAGATTGAAAAAAATATATATTCGGGTTTTTGTCTTTGTAATAATGCAGAGGGAAGAAGAACATCTATACATCTGTTAACCAATTTTTTTTATAAACGTAAATATAAAACACACTGAAATTTGAGAACCTCCTTTTTTGTAGTTGACTAATGATGTTTACCTAACAAACATTATCAGTATTTTATATTATTATTTCATCATTTCTTAAAAATCTCTTCTTTAACTTAGCCTAATTTGAACATTGTGTTTTAAATTTTTACTATACAAATTCATGTACAACTCTCATAATTACAAATGCTGAACCTTTTATGTTTATGTCGACTACAAAAAACTTTTATTTTACAGCAGTAAATGAATAAATAAATTAATGCCTAGATTTACAAAAAACACTATCTTAATGATTTCATAAATAATTTATCCTTTTTACAATTTCAAAGTATATGTTGAAGGGGCACATGTATGTATGTCATATATTATGTAGAAATTAATATCTAACAATATATGCAAAAAGTACAAATAATCTATACAGATAAATAAAATTGAAGTCTCTGTTTGTAATATCAAAATAACAGCTATTTACTAAATGCATATGAAATTATATACGGTACTTATAAGAATAACACTATTTTTAACATTTTTGTCTGTCTGTTGGTTCCGGCTAATCTCCGAAACGGCTGGACAGATTTTGACGGGACTTTCATTAGCAGATAGCTGACGTTATAAGGAGTAACTTAGGCTACTTTTATTTTAGAAAAAGAATTAGGATTCTGCTTTAAATATTAAAAAGTACCTAGGGACACACCAAAAGCAAGTAAGGGTAAGTAAGTATTTGATACTAAATTAGCATTGCATATTTCTTTACCTCCGCTTAAAAGAGACTATAAAATCAAAATAAATGAACTGGTTTCATTTGTTTGTCTTATACATTTTTAATTACAGTAAAAATCTATAGAAATATAAAAGCCACCATAAAGTGATATAGATAAAGCTCCAAGTCTCATAATTAATTGATTCAAATGAAAATGATTTTTCAATCATCAACTTCAAGTTCCAGTTCAATGTCTGCAAGATTTATTTTCCTGAGAGTATTTATGATCATGTATCTAGAAAACATGATATACAAATATCTAAACCAAACCATTTGACTTTTATGTTGCTTCATAGCTCGTGTGACTCGGCGACTTTCTGTCCAACGCAGGAAATATCTAAATGTAAAAAGTTATTAATTCAATATAAGTTTTACTAGTTAATATTACTACTAAAAATATTAAAAAAAATCAAAATTACCTTTTGGAAGACAATACAAAACTTAAGGGTAGATCTAAGAAACCCAGATATTTTCTCAATATATTTACTGAATCCAATGTGTAGACTGCACACTCTGAAACCAATGTTATTGATTTCATTATTTTTAGACTTGCAACGAATATTCGGCTACTTTTATGCTATTCGGCCGAATACTTCAGTAATATTTTTTACTGTAATCAGAACATAATAGGGAATATGCGTGTGATTAAAAGAAAGGTGAAATATTTTTTATAATCTTTATTGCTTTTGAATTAAGCCTGTATTAATATTTTTTAATATAATTTCTTTTTGTTTAAGAAAATAATTATAAAAAGGTGTAAAAACACGTGGGAAATTCAAAGTACATAGTTGAAATGCAACGCACATTGGTCAGACCAAATATGCCATCAAAGTATTATCCTATCAGAGCGATTAGCGATTTTGTCGCTTACAAATTGTCATTTCCGTGTATATCGTACTGTGACGTCACGCGCGAAATGGCGAGAGTTTAAAGTAACCGTATATAATGTAATAGTATGTTATTTAAAAAAATATTTTATACTAAATTTAAATTTTTTGGAGCTAGATATATTGTTTTTTTTTTACAATTATTTATTGATGTAAGCTGTTTTATATAAAAACTAAAAAAAATTCATACATATTCCCTTTTGGTAAAATGAAAATATTGATTCATTTTATATAAATATATTTTTCTTATTACAAAAATTAAAAAAACTATAAAATAAATGTCTATGCACTTGTATTATCATAATTAAAATTTAGAAATGAAAGATTATGATGAAGAAAGACTAATTATACATATAATTTTTCTGCATTTTCAGGCAGTAGTTTACTCCTAGACAATCCCCGATTCAGAGAAAAGACGCACTGAATAAATACTACTTCCTGGCTCCAAACAAGAAACAAACACATAGATACAAGTTTTCCCCTCACACGCGCACTGAATACTTTTGCCTAATATTCCGCTATTAGGCCAGAAAGCCCACCGAATATTCAGTATTAAGCGTATGGCCGAATATACTATTTGTTGCAAGTCTAATTATTTTCCAAATAAATTCTATACATCTCTTACAATTGGTTGGGTATTTGTTTAATTTAATTTTTAGTATTTCTATATAATATTTATATAAGATCTTAACTTACTTTGTGGCATGTTTTTTTCAACAAACATATAAGCAACTGCATAAAAGACAGCTGAATGGTTAGGATGTGAGGAAACACCTCCCCTGTCAAATGTGACTAAGGTATCTATGTCTAAGGCTTCTAACTGATGTTGTATAAGCTTCGCTATTACAGGAACTGGCCATTGTTCCTTTGGATTATCTTGTAATCTTGTATCGGAAATGAGACATATGTTGCTATCAGGCACTCCAAGTGTATAACAAGCTTGCCACAGTTCTTTTCTCCTCTCATTGCCTTTTCCTTCATAATTACCTATAATGAAGTTTTATATTTTATTATGATTATGAAAATCTGCTGCATAAATATTATGTAGGTATAGAATGTTGTAAATTGTAACCAATTTTGATACTAGATTATCTACACATAGAAGATTATTACCATTAGATAAACAAAGTAAATAAACTTCAGTTCCTTGTTCGCACAATCTGAAAATTGTAGGACCAAAAAACATGCACTCATCGTCAGGATGTGCTACCACTAATAGGACTCTCTTAGCTCCAAGAGCTCCTCGAGTCCGAGTTGGCAATTTCCTCGCATAACGACGATACACAATGCAACACACGCACAAGTAACCAATTAGCCACACACCGATATATAATATAAAATTTCTTATATAAATTAAGGTTTCTGCGACAAAATGAATGTAAAAATCATAAACTAATCTATGTGTTGACTCAATAAATAGCATTTCTGACTAGAACGTTATATTCTTTAGTTGAATTTGGTTATGTTACACTATTGATTCGTTTATCAATAATAATAAGTAACATATTCCAAATTATATCAAAAGCTTATAATCTTAGAATTGCACTTTAGGGAAAACATATTTTTCATTTTAATTTAATAACTTTATCAGTCATCTGTAATAGTCTGTGGCACACATAAATTATAGACCAGGGAACAACAAGATCACAGACTTAAATTTGTCATCCATGATCAATTGATCACAGACCAGCAACAACAAAACCAAGTCTGTGGTTTATTGTGTTTTGACCACAGACTAGGTAAAGATCATTTTGACAAAGTACTGTGGTCTGTGAGTGTGGAGGACGGAGGTAGACTTAACGAGAACTGATTATGAAAAAAGTCCGTCAAAATGCGTTAAATTAGGCCCTTCTCCCATTACGAAACACGTAGGGTACAATACTCAAGTCGCTTAATAGCTGAATACTTGTTGGCAACTTGACGTTCGTACATAACGCTACTGAAAAATAACAAAATGTATCATTGGTTTTGTGTTTTTTTTAATGGACGGACAATTTTTTTCGTAGAAGACGCGACGCGCAAACGACCGGCACGGCGGGTCGCGTGCGATCTGTCGTCGCTGACGCGTGCGGTACCGGTAGCGTAGTGTGCGAGCACCGATACAAATGTATGTGCGATATTCCGCGGCGATTAGTCTCCGTGACCTCGCAGTCGCAAGATACTAGAGTCGCCTGGGGGCTGAGCGTATCGTAATGGGAGAAGGACCTTAGGGTAGCACCGGGTCGTAGAAACGTGGAAGGACGTATTCCTAATATGATGTAGGCATCCGATAAGAAATAATTTTTCAAAATTCATCTTCTAAGTGGGTAAAATAGGGGAATTAATATTTTATAAAACTCTGTCATTCTTAATGTGAAATACACGAAAAGTGGTGTGGTGTGATAAAAAAAGTAGAATAAAAATTTCAAAACAAAAATTCGAAAAGATAGTTTTATTTAAAATAGAATAAAAATTTATTTATTTGATTTATATCAAAATTTATTCCTTTAAATGGGTAGACGGGTGTAAAAATAATAATAAGGGGGGTATATGGGCAAAGAATTATTTATAATCAGAATTACTTGAAACTTGGTATTCATGCTTTTCAATACAACTAAATAAATACGTGATCTAGCGTTCTTCGAAATTCAATCCCATGGGGGGGTAAAATGGGAGATGAAAGTTTGTTTGAAACTCTGTAATTATTAATATGTGAAAAATGACAAGAAATTAAAAAATATTAAGCTAATTTAAGAGTTTTAAAATCACTTTCTGCAAAATGATATCCAAACCTTAAATATAAAAATTGTTATTTCTCCAATTTTAGTTGTCTTATTGCTTTAGCGATTTGCCCTCAATTTCTGCAGTTTGTCTTTTGGAAACAAATGATATCCATTTTCTTTGCATCCTGGCACTACACAATTGTCATTTTAATTATTTTATTTCAATGAAAAAATCCATACAGGCTATAGACTGAGGATTATAGTGATCGAGCTCACGATCACAGACCAGGAACAAGACTCACGATCACAGAACACTTTTACTCAGGAGCTCACGATCGTCTGGCGGGAGAAAAAGGCAAAATTCATCCCCATTTAAATATTTAGGTTGGCAATTGGCATCTTGTTGTTTCTGGTCTGTGGTTGGCATTTTAGAATTTAGAAATATTCTTTAATCTGTTTTAGAAATCGTAATATGGCAATGTCATCCATGATGGCAACATTGACTATCGAAATGAATGAATAATAAAACGAAAACAATTTCACTTCGTCCTAAACATAGAGTATATTGCTACATATATAAAGTCCTAAAAAAACATATTGTTTCATGTCCCATTCTGTGAAGTTATAATTAATCGTGATTCGTGCATATAATAAAGTCGTTTCAAAAATAGTCTGGACTAAGAAATAAAAATGATTCAGCCTGATTACGCTTCGGCAATGGGCTTGTTAGCTCATCTCAATTCAGATGAGTTAAAGGAAATGCTTAATGATGATACAAAATTTGACTCTATTCTTAAAGATGTGAAACAGGTAAGGATATTACAAAATGGAAACACTAGCACCGACATTGTACTGTAAAAAAAATTGACTTGAAATAGGTATAATTTCTGTATTAAATGAGGCATTAATAACTTTACAAGGTATAGGATATCTGGTGTACTTTGTTTGCTTACTTGTTTACATTTTTAGGTTAAAGACTGGGAAACCGAAAAGGAAATGATTATTGCTAGTAATAGATCTCTAGCAGAATTTAATTTGAGTAAGGAACCAGATTTAGAACAACTGAAGGCACAAGTACAAGAGAAGTCTGAAGCAGGAGAAAAATTGTGCACTCGTATACAGGAACTATTAAATGAGTATAGTATGTCATTTTAGAGATTTAAAATTTTTAATTTTAAATTAAATAGTATAAATATAATAGTGCAGTAAAACAAGTAAATGTCAATTTTTGCATAGCTCTCAGTTTAAGTAACATTTCACTTCCAGAATCAAAATCAGCGGGAATATCTCCAGATACAACATTAGCTCTTTTACAAACTGCAGCAGCAGAGGCAGAAGAAGAATCCGAGAATATTTCACAAGATTTTCTTTCTGGTAAAATAGATGTAGATAAGTTTCTTGAAGACTTTGAGCCAATTCGCAAAACCATGCACTTACGAAAATTCAAATCTGAAAAAATGGGTGACCTTTTAAGAAGTGGCAGTCAAAGCTCTTATGGTAACGGTTTAGCTAAGCCATATTTACCATATCCGAGTTATGGTCCTCCGCAAGGTGCGACGAATATACCATACCCTGTAGGTCCCCTAAATATGCCAATGCCGGGTATGTATGGAAACCACTTTTAAAAATATTCATCAGGTGATTTTAAAGTTAGGATTACATATAATAATGTTATGATAATTATATACCTGTGTCAGTGATAAAAAAAACGTACTAGATACACAATCTGCTACAAAAAATGTCCTCACCGAATGAGCACCCATTTAAGCACATTTTTTTTATGAAAACAATTTTAAGTATTGCATTTAAGGTTCAATTTATATTGTTGTAAATTTATTTTAACTAGAATAATTACCTGAACAGAATTGGTGACAGTTTTAAGAATACTTTTACATAGAACTGTGCATCTAGTACTTTTTTAATCGATGACCTGTGTCAATATAAACAATTTCATACCAATGATTTGGTTTAAAATTTTAATTTATGAATTATATTGGCTTAATTTGGTTTTTTTTATTTTTATGTATGTAGAAATAATGTCATAATCTTTTAAGTGTTTATCAAGAATTATAATTAAAATGTTTTAAATTTAAATTGCATTTTACAAGACTTAAGAAATTTAATTCAAGATTTAAATATAATAATTTGGCCTTTTCTTTTATTTTGACATACTAACTTAATCAAGCAATACATATTATGTATTTTTAATTGTCAATTATATTATTAAGTATGCTAATTAAATTTACTTTTAAATTCATACATTTTTAACAGTCCGCTTGATGTTGGTGCTTGTAGAAAAAAATGTGATTTGACATTAGTAAATAATGTTGTAGATTAAATATGAAAAATTAATGCTATAGAAATGTAAATTATGCAACATTTATTTAACTTTTGGCTGCCAACAAAAATATTTTATCGATGCAATAAAATTGGCCAAGGTAAATTTTGGTCTTTGATTATATTATTTATACTAGCGGCTCACCCTAGGCTCCGAATCGTCCCTAGGTATGTTTTAATGGTTAGAATGGAATAAATTGACCTAGGGTAATGAGTAATACCATAATATATAGCTTATAACCTTAATGAACAGGCCATCTAATGCAAAAAGAATATTTAAAAAGATTAGTAGTAGTGTTCAAAGAAATAAACAAACTCTGCCTCTTTATAATATTAGTATAGATTATATTTTTATGAACTTTGTATGACAATTCAATATGAAACATTTATACATATGTTTCTGGGTAATTGTGAGGGGTAATTCAGAGGTATTTGAGTAGTGTTTCTTTTACTAAATTAAAGCCAGGTTACAAATTATGATATGAAAGAAGATAATAATTAAATTGGAAAAAACATTATGTATGTAACAGAATGCCAAGAGGCACTCTATTGTCTCCGATTCTTCCACAATGAATGTCTTGTGGTGTGTTAAGGTTAACCAGTAAATAAGTAATTTATAACATAAACTATTACTTATTTTCTTAAATATAATTCTTTAAGAAAATTGATTACGATTTGGCATGCTTATTTTTGCCCTTAAAACCTTTAGTTTTATATTTAGTGATTTGATACAAAATATTGGTACTTTAAAATATTTACAGGTTTATCTTATTTCATATATTTTCTCTAGAAATGATATAGTAAGCAAAAAATGTTTTTAAATTAAAGGTGGCAGCCAATTAGTTAAAACTGTTTAATAAGTACTATTACATATGTATTTTTAAATTTTGATTTCTTATATGAATGAAATTAGACCTAAATCTATCATCATATATGTGTTTAATTTAGACATTTTCATTACTAATATTTTATAGTTAATAGTAAGATAAGTAATAATAAGGAATTGTAATTAGCAAAAATAATTTAATAACTGTTATTCATTGGTAAGGTATGTACAATATTTACAGTTAAATATTCATAGAGCTTTAGTCAAAATATTATTACAGAATTACTATATAAGATGCACCAAAATCTAATTATTATAATAAATTAAACTACTTTCACAATCTAACATTTTTAACTATTTGATACTTTCTCCGGCTTCTTGGTATTTTTTGAGCACATATTGGGATCTTTTTGTTTCTCAATGATATTTTGATCATAATCAGACTTTCCATAAATAAGAAATCCAGCAAAAAGTGCACAAATTGAAATCATAAAATACATCACCATCTCTTGGTTGACCGATGTGGACTCATCATATATTTTTTGTCTCTTTTTCTGCATAAATTCTTTTTCATATTGAGATTTCTTTAATAAATCGCCATAATGATTTTTAGACCTATAAATTAAATAAAACAAAATAAGTAACTTCATACAAAAAAAATCTATGCTTTAGTTTGATTTTCTACTAGAACTACTTAGCAATATTAAGTAAAATATCCTCGGTCTATTCTTTTAAAAAAATAATTAAAAATAAGATGAAGAAATTACATACAAAAATATTATACATAAAATGTATTTAAATAATACCAAGTGTCAAAATCATAAATAGGTGTTTTTCCATCCATGGTAGGTACAACATTTCTTGTATGACGTGATTTATAGAATTTAAGAACAGGATCAGTAGGCTCATCATCAGCCTTGTAATCCATGCGGCTTGTATTCTCTCTGCCTACAAGTAGACCTTAAAGAAAAATTATGTATTGTATTACTAATTAATTTCATAATACTTTTCGATAAAGAAAAAAAATGTAAATAATTACCTTTATCATACATTTTTTTTAATTTAATATTTCCTAAAACTTTGTAGGCTTCTGTAATTGCTCTAAATTTTTTGGCAGATTCGTCATCCTGAAATGTACATAATCGTTTTCTAACTTTTCGTGTTTATGTTAAAATTATAGTTTTCTCGTTATTTTAAGTTTTTTCATAAAGAAAAACTATCTTACCTTGGAAGTATCTGGATGGTATAATTTGGATAAGTTATAATATGCAGATTTAATATCACTTTGTGTTGCTTTTGGCGTCACTCCTAGGACATCATAATGACTCGCACTTATTCGAGATGTTGTACCAATTCTGCGTGATATAATTTGAAGCAATATTTTTGCTTTACTCTGACTTAACATTGTAACTGTAAAGGTTATGTTACTTATTAGTTATTATTATACATGTCAACACATATTTTACCATATACTTTTTGAAAAAAAAAATTGAAACAAGACCTCCAGATCAATTATAAAAAGAAATGTGTTATTCAAAATTGTTAAGTTGGGAATTTTACTAAGGAATGTAATTTATTCATGTTTAGATTATGATTATACAATAAATGTCAATGTCTAAAATGTTAAATGACACTGACAAGTACAAAGAAAAGTCTTGACATGCGTAACATCTCAACAAAAGTTCGTCTCACGAAAGAAGTCCCGCAAATGCAGCGGTACGGTCTTGCGACGGAATGTTGCGGATCTCTATGGTTTTATACTCCTAAAATGGGAAAAATTTTATCGCCCATTTACATTCAGTTTGAGGTTAAGCAATTTATTGTGATATCTCTTGTATACTTTATTTTTTTGCTTCTACTGTGTTCGCATCTTACCTGTGCAATGTATTGTACCTGGAAGTTAGATCAGCTGAAGGAAGAATTGAGAGGGAGAGTTGCATCCTGTAGAAGTCCTGACTGACTGATAGATCAACACACAGCCTAAACTGCTGGTCGTAGAAACATGAAGCTTGGAGATGTATTCCTTCTACGATACATGCATCCGATGAGAAAGAAATTTACGAAATTCATCCCCCAATTGCGTAAAATGGGGGATTAAACATTGTATGAAACTCTGTAATTCTTAATGTGAAATACACAGAAAGTGGAGTTTAGCTTTAAGATAAAGAATGAGAAATATATTTATTTGATTTTTTCGAAATTCATCCCTTAAAGCGGTAAAAGGGGGGTAATAAAGTTTATATGGGCAAAGAATTATTTATGATCAGAATTACTTGAAATTTGGTATTAATGCTCTTTTATACAATGAAGTAAATACATGTTTTAGCATTTTTTGAAATTCAATCCCAGAAGGATGTAAAATTGGGGATGAAAGTTAGTATTAAACTATGTAATTGATTTGTAAAAAAAGTACAAAATTTAGAAAAAAAAATCATCTGAAGACGATTTAAGTTTTAAAATAACTTTCTGTAAAATGTTGTCTACATAGCCATAAATATAAAGATTGCGATTTCGCCAATTTTCTTCGTCTTATTGCTTTAGCCCACTATTTCTTCAGTGTTCACCTTTTGGGAACAAATGATATCCATATTCTTTGCATTCTGCTACTGCACAATCTATCATTTTAATTAAATCTATACTCCTATACTAATAATAAAAAGAGATAAAGTTTGTGACGTTGTAGGAGGTAATCTCTGGATCTATTGAACCTATTTAAATGAAATTTGGTAAGAAGATTGTTTGAGACCCTGAGAAGGACATAGGATACTTTTTATCCCAGAAGTCATCCCTTAAAAGAGTGAAAATGGGGATGAAAGTATGTATGGGGAATCAGCCTAGGCTATAGAGCTTTACAATATACTGAGCGCTATATTGATCACGACACCAGGCGGAAGAAAAACGCAAAAGTTTTTCTCGTTGGATTAGCCTATGGTTGGTTAAAAATATCACAGAGTGAAAGAGAAAATTACGCATGTCCATGATAGTATGTCTATTCTACTCTTCTCGATTCTACTTACTTATGGCAGCCACACACGTAGCGATGTACTTAGGCAAGTTTAGACTTTTGCAACTGCAAATACACGTTAAATTCCGGAGTGAACACAGACTGTTTAAGTACGCTTGAACAAATATCATTACTGTCAAAAGCGTCCTGGTGTGTTGATTTGTGTGATGAATGACGCTTTAGCATTAGTTGGCTTTATTTATGCGACAAAAAACAAAAGAAAGCGAACTATATAGAGTAAAGACTGGTTAAGAAAAAAGAGAGTAATATTCTCATTTTGGCGGGAAATCGATCGCAGAATGTACGTGGTGTAGGCGGCTAGTAACGCTGTCACACATGTTCAAGTAAACTTGCGCAAAAGCAAGCTTGATAAATTGAGAATCGAAAATTTGAACTTTTTTTTTTAAATTTGTATAAGTCAGAAATTTGCGCAAGTATCTTCCAACATACGTAACAGTAGACCTGTGCAAGTCTAATCCTGTTTTTCAATTATAGAGCATAATGCCGTGCTTTGGCGCACAATGCCGAAGTGTGCTCATGCTAATGCCTAATTGGAACGTGAATTAGTTTTCAAGTGCACCAGCAGAGGGCACTAGGTTTAGTATTGAGAGAAAAAATACAACTAACTTATATTTTTATAATATATAATAATACGTAACGTCGATACTATGAATTATATAATAAACTAGCGACTCACCCTCGCTTCTCTCGGGTTCGTCCCTAGCTTGCTTCCCAATGCAAACTTTCATCCCCATTTTTATCCCCATAAGGGATAATTTCCGGGATAAAAGGATAAAAGTATCCTATGTCCTTCCCAGGGTCTGAAATTATCTTCTTACCAAATTTCATCTAAATCGGTTAATCGGTTCCGTAGATCCAGAGATTAACCCCTAAAACGTCACAAACTCACAAACTTTACCTTTTTACAATATTAGTATAGATACTCGTATATAATACTATATATATATATATATATATATATATATATATATATATATATATATATATATAAACAAATATTACTAACGCTAATGTAAATGAAATTTTGATCAATGCCGCCTTGAAGAAAAAATACTTCTCATATTTTCTGTTAATGAGTTGGTATTATTGCACGCATCATCATGCCAAAGCAAAGCAGTACTATTAAAAATGCTCGATTGAGCGGAGCGTTGCTGTAATTGGAACATCTAAAGTTAGCATTATGCGAATGCGCTTTAGTACTCTAATTGGAAAACAGGGTATGCTTGCGCAAGTAAATCGCTAAGTGTGTGGCTGCCATTACTTAATACTTACTACTTAGTCTGTGACCGTTATAATACTTTATTTAGTTTATACGTAATTACTAATTCGTAAATTTCTTCCGTCTTCGTAAGTTCGTACGGTTTGCTGTTCCCTTGACAATTGATATTAGTCATCGCTCATCGTTGGGCATTTTATTTTTAATTTTAACCAATTGCTATAACTGGCATTATATATTTATTGTAACATTTAAAGATTGATAAATTGGTAAGTAAAGTACATTCCTCTTATTTTGTGTATAGTGATACTACCACTTTTGAAATACCAACTTTAGTAGGTTTGCTGCTTGAATTATCAATTCAAGACCATATATGGTTTGATACTATATTTAAGATCATGAATTACGAAATCGTGTCCTACATATTTGCAGTTCTTTTTAAATGCATCAAAGGGAAGTTAAGTTTTATTAGGTAGTGAGTGACTCAGCTATACCATAACGGATACAAAACCTTTATTAAACGTTTACGAGATAAAAACTTTATTTCATTTTTGGTATGAAGTAAAAATTAACTATGTATCTACTTTTTGTTCTCTGATAAATGTTTCAATTTATAAATTTTCATTAAATGTATAGTTTATTTTGCATAAAGTTTTCTTTTAGCCTTAGTTCAGGTATTCGATTTAAAAATTAGTTTAAGATATTGATTATAATAATTATTATTTTCTAACTTCAACAGTAATAAAATGTCGTCACGCAAAACAGCTGGCCGTCGTGGAACGAACAAAAAACGCGCACAGCGTGCTACTTCCAATGTATTTGCTATGTTTGATCAGGCACAGATTGCAGAGTTTAAGGAAGCTTTCAATATGATTGATCAGAACAGAGATGGTTTTGTTGACAAGGATGATCTGCATGATATGTTAGCTTCCCTGGGTGAGTATTGTATTTAAGAGTTCAATAAATCTTCTTTTCATTGACGGAAGGCCCTAAGCCCAGAAATGGGATCTAAAAAAAATGGGCTAAATACGAATACACTGTTTACAGGCAACATAAAACAACAAATAATAATAATACTAAGTTTGTTCAGGTAAACATTGCATGATACATATTAATTTTTTTTTATTTTTTTGAAATAAGTCTTTATTTTGATTTTTTGTAATAAATAAAACCAGTTAAAATAAATATTTAAATGTTTATGTAGGAAAAAATCCCACTGAAGAATACTTGGAAGGTATGATGAATGAAGCACCAGGTCCCATTAATTTTACTATGTTTTTGACTCTCTTTGGTGAGCGTCTTCAAGGAACTGACCCAGAGGATGTCATCAAAAATGCTTTTGGGTAAGTATGATAAAATGTAATTAAAAAAATATTTTTGAGAAAAGTAAAGAAAATTAAAATTTTCAATACTTTGTATTGTCTCCCCTAGCTTTTATAACGGCTTGCATGCGATTTTTCATCGATTTTATCAATTTTTTGATAAAATCTTGAGGTATCGTATTCCATTCTTCCTCTAGCGCAGTTTTGAGCTCGACGATGCTTGATGGAGCCGTATCTCTAGCTCGCACCCTCCGTTTGAGCTCATCCCATAAATGCTCAATGCAATTCAGATCAGGACTGAGGGCTGGCCACATCATCGTCTCAATTTGCACCTCTTGAAGAAACTGGCGAGTAACACTTGCTGTATGGCACCAAGCATTATCATGCATCAATAGAAAATCTTCTCCTATGCACCCTGCATAAGGTACAACATAATATTCGAGTAGAATGTTTTCCACGTACTTTTGAGCTGTTAGACCACTACTCCAACCACCACCAGGCACGAAAACAAGCTCGGTCTTCCCTTCATATGATATTCCAGCCCACATCATGACTGAACCACCGCCATATGATACTGTTTCAGCGAAACAGCATTGCGAGAACCATTCCCCTGGACGCTTGTATACTCGGTCTCTTCTGTCGTTGCCATGGAGACACATTCTGCTCTCGTCAGTGAACAGAATGGAGCTCCATTGCTCAATAGTCCAATTGAGGTGTTCACGAGCAAATTGAAGTCGGGCTTGACGGTGAGCTGCGCTCAGTTTCGGGCCTCTGGCTGGCCGTTTAGGAGTTAAGTTGGCTTTCTTCAGGCGTTTTCTAATTGTCCACTGACTGACAGCCACTCCTCGAACCCTTCTGAGCTCCTGTTGCACATCAACGCCCGTGAGATGACGATTTCTCAACGAAGTTGAGACAATGAAGTGGTCGTCAGTCTCAGATGTGCTCCGGTGTCTATTGATTTGTGGTCTCTGAACGAAGCCACCAGTCTCTTGAAACCTTCTGTATACTCGTGAAGCTGCTGATTGGCTCATGTTAAGTTCACGAGCGACTTTCCGTTGATTATGGCCCGCTTGCAACAAAGCTACAACTTGAGCCGCTGCTTCTGAGGTAGTGTCCATTGGATCGCGATTAAAATACTGGGAGCTTAAGAAGATGTGTGCCTGTCAACGTCTGACGAGTGACTGATAAGAAATATGGGTCACGTGAGCTTTTATACATATTTAGTCTCGCAACTCGTGGGTACCGCAACGAGTAATTTCTGTAACGCTCATGTTTGACCGTATTTATTTAAAAAAAATTGTCATTGTTTATTTGAAAATTGCTATATTTATTAAAAAAATATATGTCTATCGAATAAAAAAACTTTTACGAAAACCGGATAAACCATTTTCCGAAAAATCAAACTTATATACCAATATACGGCTTGAGTCGATTCAGTTGCACGCGAGTGTATATCTTGACCAATAGACGACACTTTTATCTTCTATGGTCACATACAATAGGTTTGTAAACAGCCATATGATTGTCATCAATGATATTACGGAATTGTCCTTCTGTTTTGGGACCTTTATGATTGATTGTCAGCATATTTATTTCTTTTTTATCTTTAACCTTGCTGTTATTGTTATCTCCTAGTACCCATAATAAGAAGAATTGTTGAAGTTATACTTCTTTTGCGACCTTTGGAGAAAATTATGAGAGTAAAATTTTTTGGATGCGCGCGCGCACCGACAGCCAAAAAGCGTCATGATTAAGTTAGCTGATAATTGTTTGTAGTAACCGTTGTTATTGTCTGACAAATGATATATAATATTATATTCTTTTCTTAAATGATATTCTATAAATATATGATTATAATATGCCTAATATGCCTTATTTAATTATTTTATTAATTTATCATTCCTTTTACAGAGAGTTGTGACATACGGGATGAAATCTTTAGCTATTTTTGTTCTGTTACGCCAAAGTAGTACGTACAACTTCTTACGTGCGTACATAAGTACACACACATTTTTTTGATATCTCGCTTATTTCTTGAAGTTTTGAGAAAATGGCGTAGCGGTGCCCCGAAAATTGTAGTCTTCCCATCATTGTATTATTAGTATACTCGTAGGCCCAAATATAACATTCATTATTTGAACATAACAATCTCCATGAAAAGTACACATTTTAACTAAAATTAATTTTGAAGTGTCTTTTTATGATTACAAGCTTTAGCTACTCTACTATACAAAACCTCAAGTATCGTTGAATATTTGTATGCCTGTCTGTTTGTTGTATATCTCCAGAACAGCTAAATCGAACCTTATCTTGCTAATGTTATTTATAAGTAAATATGATTGATTTAATATAAGTACTAGTAGTATTAGTAATGAAATTATAAATATTTCTTACCTACCCAGCCTCACGTACACTGTCCTGTCCTCAATAAAGTTTATGATCTTTGAGTTCATACAAAAATTTTATAAAAAAAAGCAAACAATGTGAACACAAAAGTCAAACAAATAGCCCTCAGAACAATATATATATATATATATATATATATATATATATATATATATATATATATATACATACATATATATCTTTTCTCAGATGCTTTGATGAAGAGAATACGGGTGTGATAGCAGAAGAGCGTCTCCGGGAGCTCCTGACCACGATGGGAGATCGTTTCACCGACGACGACGTAGACGAGATGCTGCGTGAAGCCCCCATCCGCGATGGGATCTTCGACTATGTAGAGTTCACGCGTATATTGAAACATGGCGCCAAAGATAAGGATGAACAGTAAAAACATTCACGAAAGCAGGTTGTTTAAAACATTATTTCATTCACCCCAGCAAAGCTACGAGTTTTTTTATCATTCATATTATTTAGTGCAAGATTGCAATTTTTCAAGCCATCCGTCCGCAATATGAAAGTTTTAGCGGGCCTCATTACATGAACTATTTATTATAATTTTCAACCTGCCTTATTTATTTATAACAATTTTATAAAATTATTTAGCCTTACTATATAACATATGCCTAACTAACCCTTATCAATTTTGTATAAGAATTTTTTCCTAAATACTAAGTTAAGAGTTTATGGATTTCAATAATCTCAAGACACTGAGGTGCTAAAATAGATATTATAAGATTTGTTGCATTTTCGATTGATTTTATTTTAATCATGCATTTGTTAAATACATTTCCAGTTAAATTAGGTTGATTGTCTATTTAATTTAGGTGTTTTGGATTCACCATATTTTCCCCATGTTATCAGGGGATAATTATTTCTTTGTATTTTACAAGGTAATAAACTTAAATAACAAAATTTATAATATGTATAAGTGTTAATTAAATTTCATACTTATGTATTGAGGATCAAGGTAGAAAATTGCAAACACCTATAAATGGAAATAGTTAAAAAAAGTGAAAAAACAAACAATCAGTATTCACTAAAGAACTTTTAAATTTAACTATATTTGTCCATCCTTATTGGTATCAAGTAGACTGATTAGAAGTATTCAAGCCATTCCGTTTTTACTAAATCATTGACGGCAATTTTGTTGTTAAGATGAAGTACTTACATTCTTTAAAATTTCAACTAATTATGAATTACTAGTATAGAATATGATTTTATATAATCACAACTAACAATCGTGTGTAAGAAATATCATTTATTTAATCACGTATGTATTTATTTTGTGATTTTCCAATAAATTCTTTTAAATAATGAACTTGTTTTATTTTTAAAAAACCTTAGTTACCGTAATTGGCGACAAAAATATAGACTTGATAATGATGTTTTTGCGATGAAAGCTACTTAATTACATGATACTATAAATAAAGATTAATTTTAAACTTTTTATTTTACATGCTATTTTTATTAAAAACACTGTGCCCGCGTCTTATTCGGGTGGATATCAAAAAACAAATTGTCGCGTGGAAAGGTATAACAACTCTTTTATTAAATTAAGAGAGGCCCAAAAAAACCCAGAAGCCCTGAGACCTATTGATTTTTTCTAATAACAAGCGCGGCTTTTAGAAAAATGCTTCTTTGTTAATGGTATTTTTTTGCAATTGTTTTGGTTGTATAGGACATTGGTGAAGGTATCATCTAGAAGTTAGTTACACGCAACAATAATTTAGACAACCTGGAATAGAGTATGCTATGTACGGAAGAAAATATTTTTTTAACTTTTAATATCGTTTTAATTTATTTTTCAAATAAATGAAGTTAAAGCTATATAATATACACTTAAGTCTGAAAATATATTTTTTATAATGTTAAATACTCTTAACCTATTCAAATGATATACATATCGGAAACGGATGCGAAAGTTTGGATGGATGGATGTTTGTCACTCAATCACGCTAGAGTGGCTCAACGAATCTGGATGAAATTTGGACAGTAATAGATTAATCTGTCAATATGTGTAATAGGATGGAATAGCGCATAAGCTACTTTTTATCCCGGAAAAATGTGATGTTCTTCTGACCGATTTCGGCCACGGCGGCCAATGTCATTGAGACTAGCCAACTGCGCAGGAGATATTATAGTGCACAAGTGTACGCGCAGATACAAGTGCACTCTATTCCTATCACTCTCATACTCCGGTAGGACGACTGCTCGACACGACCAGTGAGAGTTAAGGCGCAGGACCGACGGCTTTACGTGCTCTCCGAGGCACGATTTTTTTTCGGAAAAATATACGGTTCCCGTGGGATAGATTTATGTTTTTCACTAGAGACTAACTCCAGCGAAGCGAGGGTGACCCGCTAGTTACACATATTATGTCATAGATTGGCCAGGTTTACAGATTTCTTAAAATATGATTTTTGTTCAATACAGTTATATTTGTTGAGAATCTACCATGTGCATACTGCATAAAATAAATAATATGTTGGGACATTAACACACAAAGCGCCATCTAGCTCCATGGTAAGCTACGAACGAGGCTTGTGATAGATACCAGATAGTAATACTCTAATCACTACATATATATTACTTTAAAAACAAACATTATAAATATAAACATCCATGACTGGAGTAGAAACATTCGTGCTCATCACACAAATAAATGCCCCCAGCGGGCCTCGAACCCGCGACAGATGGCACAGTAAGTAGGGTATTCGTCGAAGTATTTATTATAAATGAAATCGAAATAACATTTTTTAGACGGTTTTTTAACAGCTACCTACCTATATATTTGCAACATTACAAACTGAGCTAAACGTGTCGTCAAATATCGTAATATAGCTAATAGGAAATATGCGTGTAATTTAAATAAAGGTGAAATATTTTTTTTTTAATATATAATCTTTGTTGCTGATTAATAATTATGTAATACAGTGATGTGTGTTTATTGATTGCACAGGCTTGGCTTTCCCTCGGTTAAAAGTACTGCCCACTCCAAGACGTGATGTATACGCATATGTGGATTTTCATTCTTTACTGAAACAGAAACATTTATGTAGTTGTAATTTCCTTAAAGCTTTCTTTAAAATAAATTTTTAAACATTGAATAGAATTGAAAAGTTTATACAACTACCAGCTGACCCAGCAGACGATATTCTTTTCAAATTTCATCGTCATACAAAAGTTCTATAAAAAGCACTTTTAGATTTTCCCGAATTGCCCAATGTTTCGAGAAGTTCTCAATTTTTTCTCTATTTATTATATTATATATTTGGACTATTAAAATTATAAAAATAAAAAAACCGAGTAGTTGCGAGTCTTATTACGTGTACCTATTTACAAACATAAATGTCTCCGACTGCATAATACTATGTGTTCCTTCGTCAACTTGTTCCCGCTTTTTTAGTTAGCTTTTTAGACAGTTGGGTTTTTATTTATTTTTTAATATTTTTTTTATTTACAACTTTTTAGTTTTGGTCCGTAAGACATTTTTAGTTTAATTAACAATTTCTTATCCTAGAATATTTTGAAACATGTAAGTTGTAAATATAATATATTTTTGTAATCGCCTCTTAAAAATCTGTATTTAGAAATCTCATTCGATTGATTCGAACGAAAAATTTCCGAAGAGCGAAATCGGCCCATCCGTTCTTAAGTGAATCTGCTGTATACCAACGAATAAATATTTCATTGTTGACCGGCTTCCAAGAAGACGAAGACTAAATTGACGACGAAGACAACGGCAATGTTCGACGTAGTCGTATATTATGCAAAAGCATTATTATTTATTTCTATCACAGACTATAGAGTAATTTATGTAATCCTTTTTACTTTCTATTGAATAATTTGCCGCTGATGACGTTGTAACTTATACCTAGTAGGTAAGTATTTATTATGTCAAAATTACCTTGAGCTCTAACAAATTCTTTCGTCGGCAAATCATACGGTTTCCATTTTGGTCTACTAAGTTGAAAGTGAGTTGTTGAGGCAATTCCTTTATGCTGTTCCTATAACGATATAAGAACTTATAATAAAATACAGAAAATCTCAATAGAGAATATGCTTGTTTTTTTTTAAAATAATAGCTTACATAGTTATATGATTGTATAAAAAAATATCGAGCTCCAAAAAACTTAAATTGAGTATAATTTTTTTTTTTAAATATACCGGAAATTTTTAAAAATTTTAAATTACTGGTACTTTAAATGCTTGCCATTTCGCGCGCTTGGCGGGACGTCACAGAGTTTATACACATCTTTATTTAAATCAAACGCATATTCCATATTAGCACAGCTGGTCGTTTGAATTTTTCCGGTCCAATATTGTAACAAATAAAAAATCTAAAAGTCAAAAGGCCGAACACAAGCGACATGTTTTTTGTAATATCCGATAATGAAGTGTAGACTTGTAGAGGTATCTCATAAAATGTGTCCGTCGAAAGGCGTTAATTTAGGGTGGCGCTACTGAAGCAACTAGCAAGTAGGTAAATAAAGAAAGCGCCAAAAGTTATTACTTATTAGTGTACGACAGACAGAGAGGTAAATAAAGAAAGAAAAACTTTTCTTTTGTTATATGGCGCATTTTTCCAAAATAGGTAGTGGTAATGCTTGCTTGGAAAACCGAGTGAAGCCGGGTTCTAATCCCGGGTCTCGCATCTCTGATATTTTCATGTGCAAATCATTTCTAACATGACTACCATGCAACCTGCTTATCTGAGAGAACCTAGCAAGTTTTCGAAAGACATGTGAAGCTCGCAAATCCAACCAGACGTTTCCAAATAAATATAAAATAGAAAAACAACGACATGATATTTATTTAATTAATATTTTCTTAGATTTACGCGAATGTTTGACATTATTAAATAAAACTATCTTTTCGGATTATTTCGCGGATTTATTTTGATTTTTGGTTCCCGACGTTTCGAATGCTTTACAGCATCCATGGTCACGGGAGAGATTTATTTAATTTTTGTAGTGTTTTAAAACGCCTTATTATAAATTATGCATAAATATGCATGTTTTATAACCTTAAACAATATAAAATCACTAAAAAGTATTATTAGAAATTAAAAATTAAAATAATATACTATATTATTATAATAGTAAATTATTTTGAACTACGTAAAAAGATGAAGTTTTTCATACTGAGATTTTATTAACTACCTAGGTACCTACTCGAGAGTCACCAAAAATATTAAATTTTCTAACCTAGCACACTTTACTCCGTCTAGGACTGCAGAATTCATATCATATCCACTTCTTAACTAGCACCATGCTACTCGGTTTTACATTCTATTATTTACAGCTTACCTGCTGGTGGACACTTTTAACTTGTCCCTTTATAAGACGGTTTATATGGGGGTCGGTTTGTTCAATTGACACTATACGATATATTATCTCTACCTACCTTTTTTTAACGTTGGGAAATGCATTTACGCACGAGGTGTGGGACTCACCGGCAAAGCCAGTACTACCCACTAAAACCCAACAAAGCCTTCCCCCGTCTTAATGGGGCGTCGCAGAATCGCTTACGCATTCAACTACGACGCCCCGACGGCAGGTCTGCCGAAGCAGACCACAACAACCACGGGGTTGCTCCAAGGTCCACTCTGCTATCAGAGAAGTACCAGGAGCAACGCGCATGGTACACCGCCCTCCGAAGAGGGCCACCTACCACCGCCCACCGAAGTGGGCCACCTCCCTGTGCGTTTCTTGGCTTCGCGCCCGGTTGGGTTGCCGGGCACTACTGAGCCCCCCCCCCTACCCCCCACCACCACGACAAGGTGAACGCACGTTGGGGGGGGGGGGGGGGGGGACCCTACATACCTAAAAATATTCCCTGATATTGTATAATTTTTCTTTAAGTCAAGTGGTTCAGGCATACATCATTCATATAATTATAAAAATCTCCATCCTTATGTCGTGGACATACCACCCGTCTGGACGAAGTGTTTCGCTACGTCATTTATTATACGTACGGCTAAGGATTGGAACAACCTGCCTGCGTCAATGTTTCCGTCCGATTACAATATGGGTGTCTTCAAGACAATAGTGAATATGTGGCTACTGAAATAGTGCGACTTACCATCTACGACTGCGAATTACCACTTACCATCAGATGGAACGTAGTCAAGCACTAATTCAGAATACTATAAAAAAAGCCGTTAAAAGCTTTTTAAAATTTGAACACCATTATTATTAGGCTTAAGGTATATTAAATGAATAGAATTAGTAAATTATAATATTATTATTACGGACTACCTACTTAGTGTTTAATCATGAATTGTTAAATTCCTGGAGGGATTATCTCACCTGTTCCCATATATTGCGCCTTATTATTTTCGGCTCTTGGCGATCAGATCTAGCAGACTTAGGATTATAATCAGGAGGATGGTAAAGCATGTCATAAGCACAAAGATGCTCTCTATTCGACTTCCACTTTATATTGAAGTAAGATTCCTTCGATACTGGGATAACCATTTGTGTTATAAGACGATCTGCTAACATCTTTATTTATCCCATTGCATCGTGTCAATTTTTTTCATTTTCGAATAGTAATATCGTATTTATTGATATATTTATGTATGTGTTAATAGTTATAAAATTTAAAACAAGTTTATAACTAATTATTAGCACACAAAAATTTTGATAGAATGGACTCAAGTCGCATATAATTGTTTTTAAATATATGAGTCAGGCATTGTTGTAGACCAAGAAGGTCCCATATTCTGCGCGTTATAAACTGATTAATTTTAATGCTGTCGAAAAATGCACATTATAGAAGATATATACTCACTTATCTATCTACATAAATACGTCTAAGTTTAACAACATTCCCCTTTAATTGTCTAATGATTGATGCTTTAATTTTTTGGATTTTTTTATGTACTATGAATTATAATAGGAATTAACCAGCACGTAATCACTTCTAAAAATGTGATTCGCTTTCACTTTAACAATCTATAATAATAAAATATATTTACATAGAAAAAAATATTTTGACTTGTACCTATATGAAGCTTTATAACTTTCATGACCTAGATTCTAGATCTATTAATAATATTTATCAAATGTCTTTGTCATAATACCTACTTATTGTTATTTATCTGTGTGTCATATGTCGAGGGAAATGGATTTACAGCTGAAACATTGATTGTTGTTGAATAAACACAATTTATTATAATATTTAATCGTATGTCAAAATTACTATCATGAATTTAAGCAGCGTCTCTAAAAATATTGGTCAGTAGGTTAGCTAAATTATAGTTATTTTTTATTTTTTTTTATTTTTGTGCTATATAGTCATATTTTTTTGTCTAGAACCACAGGAATATCTGAAGTTCCCTCTTAAAGAGCGCTGTACTCGCTTTGAAAGTGTGTATGGATCTAACAATCTAAATTTGTCGTATGATGTAAATCAAACTCAGAAAAACACAGTAAAGGTAACTTAAATATTTTTTAGTATTTAATTATGACTCCGTTTGTTTTAATATCAAAAAACTTTCTAAGTTGGTTCCGAGCCATGAACTTTTCATCTTAACTTTTTAGTTAAGACGGGTGTATTCAAATCTATCTACTAAACAGGCATTTAAAATTTTAAGAATTATCCTTATCAACCAGTATGTAAAATCATCTTACATATCTATTATTATAATATACTAATATTATAAAGAGGTAAAGTTTGTGAGATTGTAGGGGGTAATCTCTGGATCTACT
Organism: Brenthis hecate; assembly: GCA_951806755.1. NCBI lineage: Eukaryota > Metazoa > Arthropoda > Insecta > Lepidoptera > Nymphalidae > Brenthis > Brenthis hecate. Next base: position 6,294,198 of record OX638249.1, read on the forward strand.
GAACTGATTTAGATGAAATTTGTTAAGAAGATAGATCGAAACCCGAGAAAGGCCATAGGATACTTTTTATCCCGGAAATCATCCCTTAAATGGGTGAAAATGGGGATGAAAGTTTGTGTGGGGAATCAACCTAGGGACGAACCCGAGCGAAGCGAGGGTGAGTCGCTAGTAATAAATATATACCTACATAATTTTAATCAATCTTTTTATCTTCTTTGTTTTGTAGTCGATTCGAGAATGTTCAATCTTAAATTTGTACAACACCACTACGAAACTGTACACGAATAAAACTTCGAAGTTCGTTAAACCTGTTTTGGAAGTAACAGTTATACCAAAACATCCTACAATACGAATATCGAAGGTGTTTAACAAACAGAAACATTACAAGAAACTTCAAAATACGTTTTCAAATTACGAGAACTCTGTGCAAAACTTAAACTTATATTCTTCTAAAGGAAAAAGAGCAAAAGTTTCCAAAGTTAAAACTTCCGAAAGTGACATCTTATACAACAAACACAATTCTAAATATGCAGATATAACTTTATATGTGCTTAATATGGAAAGGAACAAGCGAAAAGATGCCAAAACCAATCGTCTTAAAGATATTAAAAACAAAGAGTGCTTTTGTAAAGCAAAGGAGGATTATAAGTTAGAAGATAAAAATGCTCAAAAAAATCGAGTTACAATTGTTGGTCAACTAGGATTGACACAAGATGAACGTTACGTGTTAAAATGCGCTGCTACAGTAAACGATAAGCCTAGTATGGATATAAATTTAAAAAAGAAATTAGTTCTATACCTAAAATTAAATGCTAAGTGGTGACGAGCTTGTCACATTTATTTAAAGAGTAGATATCTATTGTCTGATATATCTAAAAGATTCGAAAATTCTCTTAAAGTGGAAGCTATATTATAAAACTTACAATTTTATTTTTCTTACTAACTTCTTAACTTATAATTTTAGATTTATATTGTTAGCAGTGTCTTTGATCGTTATTTTTTCGTTTAAAGTTATAATCTCAATGGATTTCCATACTAATATTCTCCTCCTGACCCGGCAGCCTATCTCACTTAGACTAACCGCCTGCGCAGAAAATACTGTTTGATAATACTTATAATTCATGAATACTATATGATGACAGATTAGGCGCACGAACAATCTCTTAACATGCTCTCTGGGACATGAAACCCCATTATATAGGTACTATACTTGACTCGACCTAGGATTCGAACCCAGAACATTTAAATCTGCGACCCTACATGCTAGCAAGACTAGTGCAGTGTAAAATATTTACTTAAAGACTCAAGAGCCTTAATCTTCTCTTGATACCGTGGACGTAACTGTGTTCTGTTTTATAAAATATGTAGGAGGGACTCCATAAAAGTAATTGCAGGAGCAATTTATATAAGAGATTATTTTATAAGTATATCCTTTTCTCGCTTAAGCAAAAGGCAAGCAACATGGAGATAGACATACATATGTAGGTTACCTAATTATGTCCTCCCCGCGCATGGACGCGGAGCCGCGGGCGAAACGACAAAATAAAAGTTTAAAAATAATTATTATTTACAGTTCCAACAAATTTTTCGCAAGTATCTAATAGTCCTGATCGTCCAAATATGAAACAAGCTTTTGTAAATGAGTAAGTTGTTTTATGTCATCTAAAAACTTAGACATAACATTAACATTTGAACTTTTAATTTTTACCGACTTTGAAAATCAGGAAGTACCTAATCAATTTCGGTGAATAATTTTTGTTATTTTGTGGGTATTTACAACAGAAAAGTTTTTTATCTATCATGGTATTTCCTCGATATGTTAGAATTCATTATTGTGAATCACTTTACTGAAGAAGCTCAACGATAGCCATAAAAGAATATATCCTTAAGCGGTGCTATATTCATAATTACATAGTTGATGAGACAAAATTTAATATTTATCTATTAAACTAACTACGTAAATTTCAGGCAGGCAACACAAGCTACTCAAGTTAATTTTAATTTCTCACATAACAATCCTAAAAAAGCTTACAAAAATCAAATTGTGCAATGCAACTGTACTGAAAGTAAAGTTGAAACAACAATGTCTAGAACGAATGTACTTAAAGAGTCTAAAAGTCCTTTGGTCGTTATATCTGTGTATCCGACTCAAAATGAAACGGGTGATATCGATACTAGTCCTGTTAAAATTATCCAACATAAAAATGTACAAGACAGATATAAAGTAAAAACGCAATACAACAATTTTAAAGACAGTGAAAAACAAAAGAATGGAAGAACTCTTTCAATGAATAAGATGGTACGAACACGTAATAGTAGATCTCCATCTCCAGTTAACATAGCAAAGAATGTATTTACCAAAAGAACTGAAGGTACAAATACGTTCGCCATAAACACCAGGAAGCAGAGTCCTGGTCGTCAGGGAAATATGAGCAAGCTTCCTAGTAAGCCTGATGATTTGAAAATAGAGTTGTCTCATACAGTAAAGCAACAAAGTGATAATTTAAAAAATAAAAAAGCTAAATCTGACGTAGAACAAGTTAAAAAGGCATTAGTTAGCAGTTTTATAAAAAATATAGAAAAAATTGATAAAGATGTATCCAAAAGAAAGTTTATAGCCCCCAAAGACGATGCCTCTAAAGTAACAATAAATATAGAGGGTGACAATGAAAACTACGATGTTATGTTTGAACGAAGAAAATTCGATACCGGTGTATCGGTTCGTAAAACAGCTAAAGTTAATAAAAAATATAAAAGTAATAATGAAGCTGGCGTCTCTTCTATAGAAAACTTTCCTATGTTATCCGATGACGCAGTGGACGTAGGTCATTCAGGGGTACACTATATGAATTTTATTTAATTTTAATAGGGTTTTTTTTTCATTTGCGGTCTTGCCGATCTTGGTATTATTTTATTTTCAGCAACCAAATTACGTTCCAAAAATTATAACAACTCAGTCGAAGTTAAACGTACGAGATAGTCTTGAGATTAACCACAGGTAGAAAAATTATGTACTATCTTAATACTTTATAGGCAGTGAAATGAAGTAAGGCTTTTATAGCGTATTATAAGACCCACTTGACTTTACTGGGGTGCGTCCCTTCAAATTTATAAGAAATCATCCCTGTCAAGGGATGATTTTTCACGACTTAATTCATAAATATTATCACTTTTATCACAAGTAGCTTTGATTTCGCAAAATGTTCATAAGATAGAACAAAATTGTCTACTTATAGTATTCTACAATCCCTCTTTATAAAACCGTAAGAATATACGTAAAGTAGTTTCTGAGATTATTCTAAACAAACACAAACTCAGCGCGGCATCCTAATTAATATATTTTAATATATGACGAACATATTTTGTTGCTATAAAAATATTTTCCAATTTATCATTATTTAATAGTTCAGTACATTTTACATCATCGTCGCCCTGCCCATTACCCAATCACTTGGGGTCGGTGCAGTAGGTACATCTTCCATACTGCTGATAGGATTTGGCAAAAGTTTTACAACCGTCCGCCTGCCTGACATCAACCCTCCTTGGGAATGCTATTGTATATCGCGGACATCTTGTAATATGCACATAAATATAAATTTTGTTTTGACGTTGTTCAGTACATTTTACATATTCTAATTAAATTCAATTTTGTCCATCTAGTGTCCTAACAATTATTTTTTATTTTAGGCGAGAGCGAGGAAGCTCAAGTCTTAAACCTAAAAATAATGAATTAAAAAAATCGGACAAAAATGATTCAAATGTTTTCGGTAAGAATTATTATACCTACACCTTTAAGTGTTGTCACTTGGGCTATTATTACATTACAACAACCATTTGTTTCCGTAGCACAAGTAAAACACTTTCGAGGTGATAATTGTTCTTTAACCGACCCTAACGATAGAGATAGAGAAATCAGAGAGCTCTTAGGAGTCATTCGGGACAGCAGGAAGTCAAAAGTAAGTACATATTATGAATTTTATTTTACTCACTGAAAATAAGCAAATACCATTATATTTAGAGTTTATTATTTTATTATTAAATATATTTTATTTTATAGATATCTACAGATGTCCAAGATAAAGATCGTAACTGCGTTAGAAAATGGTTTATTTTTCTTTTTTTTATATAAGCTAGAATAACATAAGTTATAAGGATTTCTATTAATTGATTCACAATTTGTTTTTTCACAGTTCCAAGAGCATAATGACAGGACTTAGCATTACAAACATATTTCAAAGAAAAATCAACAAGAATGGAAACAATAATGCCAAAGTTCATAACCAAAAATGTTTCTCGAAAGAAAAGTATTTAAATAAATTTACAATTGCAAACGAACTTACTTTATTAAATAAATCTCTTAATTCTCATGATATAAAAGATCCAATCACATCTCAAAATCTGATATTAAATCGTAATATTCAAGTATTTTTACAATTAGAGCAGTTTAACAAATCCCGCCCAATAATTCTGAATAGAAAACAATATAATAAAGTAAAAAGAACAATACAATGCACTATATCAAAGAAACTTAGCGTTGACAAGAATTACAGAAATGGTAGAAATCACAGTATAGTTTCTATTGGAGAGATAAAAGCCAGGTCAAAACATCTACCGTTGCATTTTGATCGTGAAGTACAAACAGAAAGAACGGAAATTAAAAGAATCTTAACAAATAGTAAGAAGCGCAGATCTGTTCAAACTAGAGAAAATAATAAGAGTGGAAACAAAATAAATGCCGCAAAATCCATAAATGATGCCTCGATTGATATTTATAGAGGTGGTAAAGAAAAATATTTTGTAGAAAACAATAAGTTTCGTAAGGTTGTATCTTCAATGGAGATACGTTATACCAGTGTTGAATACATGAAACATACTACCACGTCCTCTGCACATGTCGCAGAAAATGAACGCAAATCTTTTCATCGCATTAAGCAAGATAATTCTATTCACACAATTTTTAAAGGTACTTCTTTTTTATATTGATACAGAGATAATCTAATTGATGTATAATGTATACATATATCTAATATCCCATTCGATTTAATCTCACTGAGACTAGCCAACTGTGCGGGAGATATTATATAGAACAAGTAGGTATGCGCACAAGCACAAGTGCACTCTCTATCTCTCATTTCAGTTACTCTCTCATTCCTGTTACTTTCAAATTCCAATGGGACGATAATTCGATACGACCTGTGAGAGATCAGGCGCAGAACTGTGGGCTTTACGTGCTCTGTCACGGCACGGGGGTGAAATACCGCCAACATCCCATCTCCAGGCTGTTACTTCGACTTCCCTAACAGAAAAACTAAACTTGGTCCAACCCGGGACTCGGACCCAGGACCTCCGATTATAAAGCCGTATATGCTAGCGTATACATCACCGATTCACTAATAGAAAACAATCTAATTAGTCTTATATCGGACTACTATTGTATATGCGAAAGTTTGACTTTGTGTGTGTATTTGTTATTTCTTCAAGCTCAAGCTTAGCGAGTAAAATTGGCATTGGAGGCGTCTTTTATCATGGACACGGCTAGTTTTTATTGACACTCCTACTATGCGAGTGAAGCTAAAAAAAATAATTATAATATTAACATTATGGTTTATTCTTTGTCTATATAAACATATTTCCACAGGATATCGAAGATCTGTAACGCCCAATCTTGGCACTTCGGCATTTTCTTTAGATTCTGATAGAACAGATTCTAACAATTCTATCAGACCGTCTGGCGCCGGTGATTTTAAAGCTAAGAAACCTTTTTTACGGAGGCTAATATCATGCTTAGTGATGCGATCAGCTCCAGATTCAGCGTTCAAACGTACACTTCCATTACAAGGACGCATACGCGCAAATAGCTCTGTAGATTCATATTATATTAACACATCCCTTGGCGTAAATATAATCTATTTTATTTTTAAGAATATTTCATTCTTTGAAGATTTATATCTTCATATGATTTTGTTTTTAGGCATTAGAAATGTCTTCGTCCCTCTATGATACGTCGGCATCTTTCTACAGCAATCACGCCACATTCCCAATAAATAAAATGAAAAGAGGTTTTTTTACGTCTGTACGAGAATTCCTTACGAGTCGAAGAACTTAATTATTCTTTTAATATTTTGTACTATATGTATTTGATTTATATTAAACTGTTGAACTTTATATTAAATCTTTTATTTTAGTACCGTACATAATTTCATGACCTAAATAGATGATGCCTCATACTGCTAAACACCACACACAACAAACTTAAGCTGCCTTCTGCTTTATACGCTCATTTATACTATTATACAGAGACAGAGTTTGTTTGCTTGTTTGTTTGTTTGAAAGCACTAATCTCAGGAACTACTAAAACGTTTTAAAAAATTCTTTTTGCATTTGATAGCCTGTTTATTGAGGAAGGCTATAAAGGCTATATATATTATTATTCTGCTATCCAAGGTAGCGGAGCAGTATTATATAGTCTATTCTATACTAACCGTTAAAACGTACCTACCTGGGGACGAACCCGAGCGAAGCGAGGTTGAGCCGCTGGTTTTATAATGAGTTATTTTCTTGTTATCCCTAGCGCATATACCTCTAGTATAGCCCAAAAGAACTTATAACATTATTAGGTTCGTACTTAATTTGAATATTTATTTTGTTAATAATTAAGTAATAGTAACTTAAGTATAATTAGTAGTCACAACTTTATATTAAAGAACTCTCTTGCCCAAAAATACAACGTGTATCATAAATTAACCACATATAAGTTAGAAACCCTCTGGTGTCTATAGCAGGGTCATTTAAGTTATATACAAATCACGTGGTAATTCAAATATTGAAGTTGTCCCGCGTTACAATAGAGATGGCAGGGTAAAACTTATAAAACTACAATTGAATTCGCTCAATAGATGTCACTGCTGAGACCAGATGAGATGAGTTTTTAAATGTCCGCCGTTGATTTATATATGTAGCAATATACTCTATGGTCTATAGGCACCACTACCGACGATTACCGCCAAACTTTTTAGCAATTTACTCTATGCCAAACTCCGCTGGTCTCTCTATAACTTAGAGTATACATATGATATATAATCTATATACATTATACATCTGGCTGGCTAGTCTTTAAGCACTACCTCGGGCAAGTCGTCACTATTATCACTTATTACATGGCGAAATTACTTTATTTTTTCAATCAAATTAAAGTTTTAAACAAGTGAATTTGTGCCGTAAACGAATGAAAATTTCATAGACAGATACTTCTCTGTCATAGAGTATATTGCTACATATATAAATTCTCTGTCTACGGATAACGGAATGTTTATTATTAGTATTCTTTGCCACTATTAAGATAGTAACATTAATTAAACCTCATATATTTTAACTTAAATAATAGGCGCGACTTGTTGATAGGACCACAGATTGTATTCTTTTGTTACGAAAATTCTGAATTAATTTTGCTGGTTAACTGTTAGCATAGCGCTCTTCATGTTGCTTTTTGGATTATTTCAGAAAACACTAACCAGTGTCTGGTGGCTTAATATTATAGTCTGTGTACATAATACCTATGGACCAAGATATGTCAAATTTAAATGTCTATGACATAACCTCTTGTTTTGTTTGTCTTAAAATCTAAATTCAGCTCATTGAATTGGATATTTAATATTTAATTAAAAAATAAAAATTTAAAATCTTATTGCAGAGGTTAAAATGTTAATTTAATACGTAACCAAAAAAAGTACAATATGGCTTTTGTAAGGCGTGTTGCACTTGTATTAATAAAGCCTGTTAAATATGTCCCAATTAACACACAAAGTAAGTTTAATTCCATCAATTATAATCTTATAATTATTAATAAAAATATTAATATCTATTAATACGTTTTAATTGTGTTACCACTTCATTCTTATAACTTCTATCAAATAAATCTATCTTTTTTTCAGCGCGACAAATAAAGCGATGGGTATCTCCGACTTTAATAGAATTAAAATTACGTGAAAAAAAACTTGGAGGTAAGGTGACTAATCCAAGAAATACATTCTTAGAGTGGAATTTAGAGGCTGAACTTTACGCTTTTGGAAAACGTTTAAATGAAGAGTTTGATGCAGACCTTTTACTCCAAGCATTTACAGATCGCTCATATGTTATTAAAGAAGAAATGAAGCAGAAAGAAATGGAATTCGATTTAAAAATGAAAGATAATAGAGAGCTGGCTGATGAAGGTAATATTAAATAACCTTAGATTTAATCACAAAGTAAAACAATAAATAATTAAAACTTATTTGCAGGTGAAAAATTTATGAAGGATTATATTAAAATTTACTTAGAAACTGTTTTACCTAAGTTTCCAATGGAAGGAGTTATTAGTGTCAGAGATTACCTTGTTAGTGAAAGTGTACTTGCTAACATATCCTTACATCTTGGTACTAAAGATATAATTTTAGCAGCTGTAAGTAATAATCTTATTTTATAACTAATAAAATAGCAATAAATCCCCTTCAATATTGATAATATTATTTACGTCATATTTATAAATAAATTCATTCATTATTTACAGGAATATCCTGTTGATAATCAAACATTAGCAAATGCCTTTAAAGCTATAGTCGGAGCTTTAATACAATCATCTGGTGAAGAACAAGCAGCACATTTTGTTAGAGACTTTGTTATTACACAATTACAAGGTACTATTAAGTATTTTGAGAATATCTTATTAAGAGAAATATGGGCTACTTGTATCAATTTCTTAATTTTGTAAACAGTACAATAAAACATTTGCTAAACCTATAAAACAAATCATAAATTTGTATGCAATACTTTTTAGAGTATTGCAATCATTGTTGTTAATGGTGAAATATGTATATAGCTTTTAGGCACTGGGCATATAGGGTTTTATATATAAATGTGCCACTTAAATGATCAACATTTACTTATTAGTTCTTACTATATCCTCATTTTAAAAGATTACCACAGATCTCATATGGTAATTTTTACTTTCAAATAACTTAGAACTGTGATAATTTAGGGCATTATACTACTGATATTTTTTGTTACATGGAATAAGGAAAAACTGAGTATTTTTGCATGTTTTCATAAAGAGGTATTTATTGGAAATGTTATTGATGTAATATGTAATTTTATTATCTTTTAGATAAGGATGTTAATGAGTTTTGGCATTTAGAAGATCCTTGGGCAATACTAAAAGATCTGCTTGCTAAAACAAATAGTGAGTTGGAGCCACGGTTGATTGGAGAAGTTGGAAAAAATACTTTGCTTGCCTGTTACAGGGTTGGCCTTTACTTAGACAAGAAAATGTTATCATCAGGTTTGTTTACACTGAATTCCGAAAATAATTGTCAAGCTTGGGTTGAACCTAGTTGAGATTTGCTCCAGTTTTAATTTGACACATTGATATAGAAGCTATGCATAAATATTAGTAAAGAATTTAATTAGGAACTTTTATTTTGTACATTAACTTAGTCACTGTTAATTATTTTTTAGGTTTTGGTGAAACAGTGGAGATTGCTAAAGAAATGGCTGCAAGAGAAGCTCTAAAAAAAATTTTCGGCACACAAGAAAATATGCATCCAATTAATTTTAAACTTAGTGGTATACCAAAAGCAAGTTCTATTAAGAGATATAAAATATCTGCTAGTTAGAAATGGAAGTATTGTTAGTGCAGAAAAAAGTCTCCAAATAATAAATATTGCATATTAAATTGTTTTTATTTTATACATCCTTAGTTCATAATCAATTAACAATTTATAAATATATTAAATTTTAATGCTTAAATCTAAATTTAAAGTCTAAACAGTCTGAAGGCACATAAAATCACAGTTATACGCAAATTATATCATATTTTTAGTTATTTGTCAACCAGAAGCAGAATCCATTATGAGATTTCCTTGTTTATCTTTAATTCTGATACGACCTGATGCATAACGAGTTTCTGATGTTCCATCATTGTATACCAATTTCACCGTGCCATCCGGAAATTCACGGCGCTGAAATAGAACAAACATGGTATGTTATACTATATACTAGCATTACCATTCTTAGGTTTACAGATTAGTATACTCTTACATTGCAGTTTTTGCATTTTTTCTCAGAAATGAGATATTTTCCTGCAGTAAAAAGTATCCTATGTGTTGATCCGGATAACCAGCTATCACCATACCAAATTTCATCAAAATCCCTCCAGAAAAACTATAGATTCGGCCAATGTATCGATAATGTTTTTTTCAATAAGATTTTCCAAAAAAAATTAATGTACACATTCGGTTTAGTTACAATGTTATTATATGTATGGATTAGACGAAGTAGAAGCATCTTATTCGTCACTTCTGTGTAGTAGTTTAAAAGTTTGATTTATAAGTGGTGTTTTTATTGAGACATTTGTTCTAGCACAGTAATATGACACTTGTAGCAAGTGAATGCTTATATGTATAATATGTATTTAATGAAAAAATGAAAGAGAACGAAAGTTCATCTGTTCACTATAGATATTACCATGAAAATAAACATTTTAATTTTTATTAGACTTGCAACGAATAGTACCGAAACACGAATACTGAATATTCGGTGGACTTTCTGGCCGAATATTAGGCAAAATTATTCGGTCAATGGGTGACGGGAAAACTTGTATCTACGCGTTTGTTTCTCGTCTGGCGCCGGGATATATTTTTTATTCAGAGCATCTTTTCTCTGAATCTGGTATCGTCTAGGAGTAAACTACTGCCTGCAAATGCAGAAAAATTAGTCTTTTTGCATCATAATCTTCCACTTCAAAATTTTATTTATTATAATGCAGGTGCTTAGACATTTATTTGATAGTTTTTTTTGTTAATTTTTGTAATAAAGATGGTGATTATGTACCTGTGACGACTTTAATGATTATAAAAAAAATATATTATTATAGAATAAATTTATATTTTCATTTTAAAAATAGGGAATATGCATGATTTTTTTTAGTTTTTTTTATAGAATAGCTTACATCGTTATATAATTGTAAAAAAAATATCCAGCTCCAAAAAACTAAAATGTAGTATAACAAAATTTCATACCGTTACGGATACTTCAAACGCTCGCCATTTCGCGCGCTTAGCGTGACGTCACAGTACGATATACACAGAGAAATGACGACTAAAAATTATGATATAGGTACTCGGACGTCATATTCGGTCTGACCAATGATGTTGCGTTTCAACACTTTGAATTTCCCACCTGTTTTTGCACTTTTTAATAATTATTGTCTTAATCAAAAAGAAATGACATTAAAAATTATTAATATAGGCAGAAAAAATATTTCACCTTTCTTTACATCACAAGCATATTCCCTATTATTATCTGATAACAAAACATATTAGTTAAGTATTCGGTATTCGGCCGAATAGGTAGAATATTGAATAATTTTTTTTTTCCTGGTATGATTTGCGATCAGTCTTTTGATTATAAGCAAATTTGTTGAGAGATTGCTGTCATGTGGAGTGGATCCTCATTAGGATCTAATCTCCTTCATTAGTCAGGCTAGAATTATAATCCTAGATCTAGTATGGCTTTTCTTTTGAGACGTCTTGGACAGTTATCATCCAGAAGTCTGTGTGCTAGGATGTTAGGGTGATTAGCCAGGCGCGTTCTATATTGGCAAGCCAAACTACTAACTTCCTCTTTTATTTTAGACATGTGCAAGTTGTGGTGGATTTCGTCATTAGTAATGAACCACGGTACATTAGATATTGTACGTAGAATTATGTTTTGCATTCTTTGGAGTATTGCAATATTGGAGTCACATGCGCTACCCCAGAGTTGAGCGCCATATGCCCATGTTGGTTTTAATATTGATGTATAAATCAGTAATTTGTTGTCTACCGACAATTTGGAATTTTTACCCAACAGCCGGTGGAAGTGTTTGTAACGGATGTTTAATTCGTCTCTTTTGGTTTTTATGTGATTTTTCCAAGTCATTTTCCTGTCAAGATGCAGACCTAGGTATTTTACACCATCCTTGTGAGGAAGTGTATTTCCACCCAAGTTAACTGACGGACAGTCACCATGTTTAAGAGTGAATGTTACTTGTACTGATTTATTTGCACTGGCTTTTATCCTCCAATTTTTAAGTCAAGCATATATTTTATCTAATCCCTGTTGCAATAATGAGGAAGCAGAAGCAGCATTTTTATCACTTGCCAAGACAGCTGTGTCATCTGCAAATGTTGCTGTGGTAATTTTAGGCATTGTAGGCAAGTCTGCAGCATAGATAGTGTATAAGATTGGACCAAGGACAGACCCCTGTGGGACTCCTGCTTTAATGTCGTAAAAGTTCGATGTCGCATCTCCGTCTTTGATTTGAAAACATCTATTTGATATTTAGGAGATAAGAAGAGGTATATAGCTGTGGGGTAGATGAGTTTTTAATTTACATATGAGACCTTCGTACCACACCTTATCGAACGCTTGCTGTATATCTAGGAATGCTGAAGCGCAATATTCTTTGAGCTCTAGGGATTCTCGTAACTTGTCGCATACCCTGTGGACTTGCTCGATGGTGGAATGGTGTTGTCTAAATCCAAATTGGTGGGCAGGGATGACATTATTTTTACTTAATAATGGGGTTATTCGATGTAACAAGGCCCTTTCGAATAACTTGGATAGAGTTGGTAGCAAGCTTATTGGTCTATAAGATTTGATGTCATGAGGTGGTTTTCCAACTTTGTGTATCATTATTATTTGAGAGACTTTCCAGATTGTAGAGAAATGTTGGGTTCTTAGAATGCCATTAAATAGATAGCATAGAAAAACCACTGCCTTTCTGGGTAGTTCTTTCAGAACTTCTTTGGTTATCAAATCAAATCCAGGTGCTTTTTTGCTATCTAAACCTCTGATTAGATTAGATATTTCCTTTGGCGATACTAACTTTGGGGGAATATCAAGCTGGTAGGGGGCTGTGATAACCGCATCGACATAGTTGATAAAGTCATCATTGTAAGTGCTTTCATTAGGTGTAAATACTGCCACAAGATGTTCAGCAAAGGCTTGTACTTTTTCTTCGCAACTCCTAGCCCATATCCCATTGGGTAGTTTTATAGGTGTTTTTGCTATAGTAGGTCTACTTATAGATTTTGTTAGCTTCCACAGAGAATAGTTTGTAGCAGCCGTTGGAGTTACTGACAAGAGTTTGTGCTCTATTGTATTATCTTGCACTTCTTTGAGCTTTTCCCTTAGATCTTTACATGCTCGATTGAAAGCTGTTTTATCACTGGGATGTCTGCTAACATGCCATACTCGTCGCAAGCGCCTTTTTTCTAATATTTCTAATTTTAGTTTTAAAGGAAGATTGGATGTGGCTATATATTAATATTTCATTAGAATCGGGTGTGCTTCTCCAACAAGCTTCTTGTATTAGGTTGGTTATATGATGAGCTGCAATATCTATATCTTCTTGTGTTTTTAAAGCAATTGTCATGTTAATATTTTTTCTACATGACAGCGAAAAGAGTCCCAATCTGTGTATTTATTATACAGGATTTCAGGTTTTTCGTTATAGATTATGGTGGTGCTGATTGTTAGAAGTACCGGTGTGTGATCGGAAGAGCTGTCAAAGCAAGATTCGGCTTTTAGGTAATGTCTAGACAATCCTTTAATAATGAAGAAGTCTAGTAAGTCGGGAATTTTCAACCGACTTCAAAAAGGAGGAGGTTCTCAATTCGACTGTATGTTTTTTTCAGAACTCCGTCATTTATTAACCGATTTGGACAATTTTTGTTTTGTTTGAAAGGGTATACTTCCAGATTGGTCCCATTTAAATTTCAAAAAAAATACCACCCCTAAGGATGGAAAAACAACTAATGATGAATTTTACCTACTTCTAATTGTCATATTGACTTGAAACTTTGCAAGTATTTCTATTTCCGTTGATAGTACAGTGGTTCGGTATTGTTGAACTGATCTGATGGTAAGGCCAGAAGGTGGATAGGTGGAACTCTTCAACGGCTAATAGTAGATACTTTGAGTTTGGGCTTATTTTGTTTGATTTGACAAGCCTAACACGTTGGAATTCTTACTTTGCTACTACTATCTATACTAAAAAGGGAAAAATAAAAACTTTTTAACAAAAAAATAAAAACCGACTTCAAACAAAAGCACTAAAAAGTAAAAATTACCGATTGGTAGTTTTCATTTACTATACATACCTAATCAAATATTTTCGAAAGCAAAGCGTTGACATTGAACAATTGTTCTCTTTTTTCTTGGGTCTTCTATTATTACAGACTGGTGATATATATATATATATATATATATATATATATATATATATATATATATATATATATATATATATATATATATATATTTAATTTCTTTAGCTTATTTATTATTAGGGTGGGGAAGAAGGTTTACAAAGAATGTAGACGTTGGTTTCTTTTTGGGCCCATATCGAGCATTAATTATTTCGCCTGCTATAGTGTTTCCAGTTTTTTCAATGTCTTCTTTAATAGCATCAAGGGGAGTAGTTGATGTAAGTTCGTAATAACATTCACTATTATTCCTAACAACATTTACTATTAAATGTGTGCCCAATTAGGCCTTTTTCTCTGATAACAGTAATTAGCTTTTTATATACTTCCATATCCACTGTATTAACCCTAAGTTGATTTTTATTGACAATTTTAAGATACACTACTTAACAATTCTGTTAATTAGAATAGAATACTGAATAATAGAATATTAGAATACTGAATAATAGCCGAATATTCGTTGCAAGTCTAATTTTTATGGTATAAGAAAAATTCAATAATCCAATAAAGATACCTTATGGTCCTTAGCGTGTACTTCAACCTGTCCGTTGGCAAAGGTGATTCGCTGATCGCCATTAGCTGAAACAGTGAGCGTGGCGCCGTCAGGGAATCGCCACTCTTCACGGACGTGCTCATTCTTGGGATCATAGTATCGTATACTTCCATTGGGTAGCCTAATTTCTGATGAACCATCCTTATATCGTTTCTCAACCTGACCACTGCAAAAATAAATTTGATTTATTTTTATTTAAAGTTAAAATTAAAGAATTTAATTATACATTAGAAAGATACATTATTTTTTTAATTATTTTGCAGATGGCTCATCAGAGAAACCATACAATTATTCAATTATGGTGAAAAAAATTAGCTTCCATAGACTCATATCTTCAAATAATATATTAAAAAAATAGGATATCTAATTTAAATAACCAATTTTATCACTTACTCTGGAAACTCCAAAACTTCCAATCCATCAGGATATGTGGTATGATATGTCTTCGTTTCTGCATAATAATACTTTATTCTGCCTTCATCATAAAAATTTTCTTTTACATCACCATTGTAGTATATAAATTTGCTGTATTTACCATTTGCTGATATAAGCTTAATGTTACCATTAGGGAACCGAAGCTCTTTTGACCCATCTGGTTTGGTAATTTCAGTTGGACTCAATTTTGTTTTTGCCAAACTTGTTTTACTTGATGTTGGCTCTGGACTAGGATTGAGTGTATCATAATCTTTGTGTTTATTTATGACTGTTCCTGATTTTTGACTAGAAGATGATCTGTTACTCAAGATAGATACTGGTGATTTTGTTCTAAAATTGGAATCGTGATTATATATTGTCAAATAATCATCTTCATTAGTCAGGCTCAATGATGATTTAGATCCATTGGACAATCTATTATTAAAAGATGGTGATTTTGATGTCATTGGGTTTATATCAATTGGCTGATACTTAGATAATCCATTTACAGAAGATTCTTTTTTATTATCATTGGTAGATTTTTGTATGAAGAACTCATTGCTAGTTACTGAAGGTCTATTTGAAACTTTAGGTGCGTTTTCAAAATATGAACTATTAGACTTGTTGCTAGAAGTTGGTGATAAAGATTTAAACCTTTCATTATATATCATCTCTAATTTATTTTCATCTTCACTTTCTGAACTAGTACTAGACCCCTCAGAATCATTACATATATTGTCATTATTTGCCGATAAGTGTGCACAATAACTATCTAACATATTATGTTTTTCTCTTTCACTAACTGAATCTTTTTGGCTAAAATACTTAGCATATCTAGAAGTAACATGTAAATTTGGGACACTCTTAGCTCGTGGTTTCATCATACCTTTCCTCACAGGCTGAACTTTTTTTGCTCTGCTTTGCCTTTCAATTTCGTAAGATTTATATTTAATGTCAGAATCTAATTCTACTTCAGATTTAGAATCTTTTGAGGTCATATTAGAAAGCTTTTTATTTATTTGCTCTAGATATTTAATATTAGTTAATCTTCTTGTCATTTCATTGCTATGTTGTATTCTCCTATTTTCCTTCTTTAATTTTTCAATTTCCTCTTGCAGATGCTTCTTTTCTTTTTCCATTATTTTCATTTGATTTCGTAGACGTGCAATTGTCGATGTGGATTTAGCATCTTTTATTTTAATTTCCTCTTTTAGGTCATGAATCTCTTTTTTCAAATTAGTAACTTCATCTTTTTCCTTTTTATTTAAGCGTCCCCTCATATCTCTTACATATCTTTCATATATTTGCTTTTGTTTGCTTAATTTTTCCTTTTCTTCTGCCAAATAATATTCAGACAATACTTTTTCCTCATTAAACTTTTGTTCAAACATACTTTTCTCTTCATAAAACTTTTGACGTTCTATATCTACTTCCTCACGCATCTTAGTCAAATTTGCGTTTTCTTTTCTAAATGTTTCTATTTCATCTTCTAATTCTTTAAGCCTATCTCTTAAAAGTTCACTTGTAGCAATTAACTTAGAATTCATCTCTACCATATTAGCATTCATGATTTCATTTTCAACAGTCACATTGTCATTATTCTCTTTTTCTTTGCAATTGTTTTTTGCCTCACATGTTTGTACATTTTCAGATAAACCTTTTTTGTGAATTTGATCATTTTCAATGCAACTGACATTTAAATTAGTTTGTGTGACAGTTTTACAAGAGCAGCAAATTGATAAAGTAGAACAATTTTCACTACATTCTGTATATTCACTGTTACAAGTGTCAGTATCACTATATGAGTTGTTCCTTCGTCTTTGATCAATATCAGGAAGTATATGCAGTAATTTAGGATTTTTAGATATATATTTTTGCATTACTAATGGTGTGCTCTCTCCTGAACATTCTAAATTATTATTTCTTAAAAAACGGTTAAAAAATGAACTTTGCATACTAAAACTTTCATGACAAACTTTATTTTCTAACAATTCAAACATTTTCTGCTCAGCTATTTCTCTTTCTTGTTTAAGTCTAGAAATATCTTCATTACAACTAATATCTGACTCACAACTCTTTGCTGGGGAAGCAAAATTTTTATAATACTTACTTTGTTTTAATTTCCTTAAGAAGTCATCTTGTTCCTTTGTTAATACAGCCGCCCAGGTTTTACCTTCACAATTTTTAACTGATTGATCTTTCGGGGAGTTGGCAGAAACTAATTTACATTTCTTATTTAAAGTAAAATTGTTGTTTAAATGATTTGACATTTGTTCAATCAGTTCCTTCTCAGGCTGTTTAAGTTCAGTTACAGTTTGAAATTCAACATCTTCTTTTGGATTTGATTCACTAGTTTTATTTAATTTGGATTCTTTTAGGCCTTTTTCAATTGGTACATTTTCTGATTTATTGATTTTATCTTTTGAATTTATTGTATTTATTTTAGTCTTTGAATTAAATTTAACATTTTTTGCTCTCCATGGCAAAGATTTTGTGTTTTGTATTACAAAATCAGATTTCTGAATACCAAATCTTGCAGTGCCTTCACCTCTTCTAAGAAATGGTCTTTTAAGAATTTTATTTTTTTCAAGCTCAATATCTACCTCTTTACCAGACCTTTTGTCATTTTTTAATTTTTCGGAAATTAATGTTTCGAAATCCTTTTTTGGAGAAAGTATAGGCATATCATCTAAGGATATTTGTTTTCTTGTTTGTTTAATTTCTTTAGTATTCATAGATGATTGGTCCTTATCATTATTTCCCTTAATTGAATCTAAACTTCTGGTTGAAATGGGTGAATTAGCAACAAATTCAGATTCTTCGGAAATGTTGAGCACAGAAATACCATCAATAATATTATGTATATTTTCTTTAGTAGAGAAGTTATTAGTGTTCAATCGAGGGGACACATCATTTGAAGTATCTTCTGACTGCAATAAACTTCTAAATGTATTGTAACTTGTACTGTCACTAAAATGACTCACAATCTCTGTAATACTTGAAGTTATTTCAGGGGTGTTTTGATATTGTATGCGTTGGTGCTGTAGTTTCCCACGTTGTAATAATTGCAACTGTCTAAGCAATTGTAAGCGATCTAATATTTTTGACGGGGACAAAGAAACATCACTTTCTGAGTAGGACTGATCCATCATTGTATTTTGATTTTTTACATTATATAGTTATTAATCCCAAATTGAGATAAATACTGATCAGTGATCACAATCAAACACAGTTTCCAATTTGTGGTTTTACTTTGGTATTTGTGTTTATATAGTTCAGACTTCAGTTTTCATTTTCAAATAACGGCAGTTGTAACTTGTAAATTGTAATTTGTAAACTCTGTGTGACATTTAAAAGGTTGTTGTTGCTATCAATAAACATACTTCCATTGATAACTCTTGACAAATAATCTTTTAAATAACTTGACTCTTTCATCATATTTTAAATTTTCTGTTTTCTTTATAAATATTATTATTATAGGGTATATTACTCTATACTCGACAGTACGTTTTGAAATCAATAGCAAGAAAACTAAATTGAACTCTTTTTTATGAGCGAATATGCGACCAATATGTCTTTTGGGCGAGTGAGCGCACCCGCTAGCAACGTACAGCACGGGAGGGAGTCGTTTGGAATTTTAATCAGGCATCTAGTTAACGAGATCCTGATCCAACGCTGGTGGAAAGACTTGGGTACTCTGGTGAAGTGAAGTGAAGATGTTATATATAAAACTGAATTTATAATCTGTTTTACTGAGTTTATTAAATTAAAAATCTCAACTCATTAAAGGATTACTTAATTTTGCCCTATCGGCAATTTATTTTTCAGCATTTCAAAATATTTTGGGAAAACTACTCAGGGAGCTGCGATTTTCTATCACAAAATTCTTCTTCTTCCTGCCCATTTCCCAAAAATATTAAAAAATCTATTGATGTCTATGAGTAGATATTCTGTCAAATGTCAATTATCTGACAAATACACCAATAAATGTCAAAATTTTTGTCCAGCTTCATTCAAATATCATCTGGTCACTTAACTAAACACATTCGGACCACAATGTCTAAAAGAAGCAGTTTTCATAGGGCTCCAAAATTTAGGCCAGAAGTAAAGGTTGTGAATGGGCCGAAGCAAGCGATAGGTTTAACTGGAAGAAAGGAGAAAATTGAGGTTCTTTCTGAACCTATAAAATCTGTGTCTGATAAAAAACTTTATAAGTGAGTACTTTCTAACCATAGCCATCACTAAAACATTGCATTTAGTGCATTTACGATATAAATATTTTACACATTTTATATTCTTTTTATTTATCGTATTCTAGTATATTAGATATAGATGAGTTTGATTCATGTACAACTTTTATTAAATGTCAACTAATATTCATAAATGTCAGCTACCCACAAATTTTAATAAATTAATGACTTGACCAGGTAAGCTTTTATTATAATAATCCAATTGTTACAAAATATATGAAGAAATAAAAGAAAACAAAAAGAAATTGTACTTATGTATATTTTAGTCTTTTATATTATTATTTTAACAATTATTTTCATTTTGCATCTATCAGAGGGTTATAAACAAAACTATCTTTTTGGGGTTTGTTTTTTTTTTTGGTTGCCGATGTTTCAAATGCCGATGCTTTACCCCAATCATGATCACTGGTAAATCTAAGAAAGTCAGATATTCAAGTTCTAGTCCAAAAAATCACAAATATTCACATAAACTTAAGAAAGCATTATGTCAGAGGGTTTTTAGTTTGTTTATAAATATTAGATTAATGAGCCTTATTTTTAAATTTCTATAGAACTATAAGATTAGAGAATGGCCTGACAGCTTTACTTATATCAGACCCTAGTAGACCATTCATTCTCAATGAGAGTAGCTCCAGTGAAGAAGAGAGCAGTAGTTCTGATGATAGTGCTGGACAAGAGAGTGATGGTGGTAAATCTGTACAATCTGCTGCTAGTGACCAGCATGGGACAAAAAGGAGAGCTGAATTTGATGAGGAAAAGTTGGTAAGTTAAATTAAGTAATTATTTTTGTTTGTAAAATGACAAAGCGTTTATGTGTAGTAAATTTCATTTATTTCAAATTGACAGTGATCTTGTCTTTAGCCTTGAAAACTGATATTGCAAATAGTCTTTATTTAGTTCACGGTCAAGTTTTCTTAGTGGTTTCTAATTATGTAACAAGTAAAATGCAAAACTATGTCATACATGTAGTAAATTAAAGTAAAAAGGAGTGTTATCCTGTATGTTAACTTTTATGACAGCAGAGACTTAATAATAAGGTACAGATGCCTAGGTTGCATGCATTTGAGATATCATAAATAATTTAGTATTTTTAGATATTGTGTCATTTTAATTTTGTCCTTACCTTAAAGTATTTTTTTATGACAGTTACTTAGATACTTAGATTTTTTAATTATCATGATCATAACAGACCTGTGAATACATATCATATTATAAAATTTTTATTTAAAAACTTTACTGTATACATTTTAAAGTATATTTAATATTTATAATATAACTAGTGAATCACACTAGCTTCACTTGGGTGCATCCCTAAGCTTGATTTGTTTAGGAAAGCATAAAAAGACAACTGTCCAAAAATATTTTTTGCGGCAGTAGCCTGCATAATTGTATACAGAACAACCCTTCAGAAGTTCATTACAATCAGGTCAATGGTTTAGGAATGTGTATTAGTTAATTATATGTATATATATCCCTATACATTACTCGGATAAGGTGAGAAATTTACGTCTCATCATTTATTGTAACATGACTTGGGTACCTCATATTAACGAACTAAGTAAACATATGCATTTTTCCTTTCATTCTCTCAAGCGTCTCCAATACTTTCTCCCATTCAAAACCAAAGTTATGCTAGCGCGCAATCCATCCTATTACCCATTTTCGACTACGCTGACGTCTGCTTCCTGGATGTGGCAGAGGAGCTACATAATAAACTGGAGTGTCTTCAGAATCTTGCCATACGTTTTATCTTTGGCTTGCGGAAATATGACCACATCTCTGACTTCCATGCTCAACTTAAGCGGCTCCCCATCCGTCTTTGCCGTAATATGCACACCCTATCATTCCTTTATAATAATATCTTTAAAAATCAAAATTTCCCTCCTTACCTTTGTTCCCGTTTTAACTTTCTACCAATCCCTACACATTCCAGAAGATCTTGCAGTGCTTCTATGCTTGACATTCCAAGGAGCAAAACTAAATTCCAACAAAATTCTTTTTCGTCCATGCCGCATTACTATGGAACCAACTGCCCAAAACCATCCATGAGAGCCCATCTATCCATATCTTTAAATGTAAATTAAAAAAAAAATTATTATCACAAATGTAGACAGTATCAATCAGCACCTATCTCTATTTCCATATTTTATATATTAAGTATGTATATGTATGTATGTATAAGTAGAGTCTTTACACTAGGTATTATATATGTATAATATTATATATTTTATAAGTAATATATGTATATGTATATATGTATGTATATGTGATTATTATTACCTTTATTTGTAGTATATATTTAGTATATTTTTTTGCACTATATTGCCGCTGACATCTTCCACAACCAGGGGTTGACTGGAAAAGATCTCTTTTAGAGATTAGTCTACCTTTGTGAACTATGTTTATATGTGTTATTTTTTTCTGTATCATATTTTAAGTGCAATAAAGAATATAACAATTTTATATAATATATATTTATGTAAGTATTTATATTTGATTAACTGCACTTTAGCCTGCTTTTTAAAACTATCTCTCTAACTCACTTAGGTTGACTGGAAGAGTTCTCTTCTAGAGATAAGTCCACCTTTGCTAACTAATTTTATTGTTTATTACTCTCTGTATTTTACATATAAGTGCAATAAAGAATATTATATATAGTAGCGGATCTAGAGGTGAAGCTAAGGCCTCAAAATATCATCTGAGACCACTTATAGTCTGGTCAAAGTAGACATATCAAAGTGCAAAAATTTGCATAGATCTTAAAATTGGTATGAAATACAACTTTTTCAAGTTTTTCAACCATTATATCTCTGAAATGATGACGTCCAGGAGAAAAATTTTAGAAACTATTTTTGTAGATAATTGCATAATATACTTTTTTGTCTGATTTATTTTTATCATAAAACTTACGGTTTGGCTAAAAAACGCAAAAAAATCATATTTGTCAACTTTGACCTTGAATAAATTTTTTTGCAAGTGTGGGATCGATGAGGACTTTTTACATTACATTTATAATGGTGTTCCGAACATTCATACCAATTTTCAGCTCTATGCGAATTTTTGTTAATCTATCATTATTTTTTGAGCTAACTTAACCTGACTATTATGACAAATCTCAAATTAACACACATAATTCACTTTTAAAACTTTAATAAACAAATTATTAAACTTGACAATCTTGTTAATAATATCAGGAGCTCAGGTACATAGTATAGTTCTAACAAGTAGCTAGTAAGTACAAAAATCTATTTTTAAAGTACTATGATACTTGAGGATAGAAATAATGTGTATTTTTAAAGGTAGTGCTTAGGTTTTCCCTACGATGGATCAAGCCCTCCCAAACTAAAATCCTGGATCGCCACTGTGCCAATGATAAAGGACAAACATATGAAAATTCATTTTTATTTGTATAGATTAATAATCTTCAGTTTTTATATAAAGTTAATGCATGTTTTCACCTAACTATTTGATTAATGTACCAGTACCTAAGTTACGTCGATTTATTAGCCTGATAATCTATTAGAGCGAGACAATGTAGATGCTTCGAGTGTTATTGAGGTGTCTGAAAATCTTTAATAAGCAGTTGATAACCTGTGAAAATATTTTTGTACTATTCATTTTATTTTTCATTGTTATGTATATTATTATACACACACATATTAAAATTTTATTAATATGTATATGTACTGCCTCGGTGGCCGCAGATCCAAATGTCCTGGCTTCGAGTCCCGGATTGGGTCGGGTTTAGTTATTGAGTTTTTCTGTTAAAGAATTCTCACTAGCAGTCCGGAGTTAGGAAGTTGTCGGTGTTACAGCTTCTTGTCTCGGAGAACACGTAAAGCCGTCGGTTTTGCGCCTTAAATCTCATCGAAGTATCGTCCCATCGGATTTTGAGAGTGAAAAGGTATAGAGAGTTCACTTGTGACTGCGTGAACACCTGTGCACTATAATATCTCCTGCGCAGATTGTCTAGTCTCAGTGAAGAAATCATTATAGTCGTAGTAACATTCGGCGTAATAATTTTCTAATTGAAATTTTATATAATACTTTCTTAGATTTTAGGATCTTTTCGCCGATTTATTTAGATTTAACCAGTACGGACTGGAAATCAGCAACCAAAAAACAAAATAAAAACCGGTTAGAAGATCACAAAATTTGATACTTTAAAAATTTATATCAGTACCTACGTTTAATACTTTTAGGAAACTATGTTGAAATAATCTTTATAAGCTAATAAGGGACTAACATCGCAAAAGTGAAAAGAACAATTTTCAAAGAAAGGTTTGTCGGTTTACGTGTTGTTTATGTTTCACAAAAAGAAATAGATGGCTTCTGATTCAATTTGAGATTAGTCTGCATACCCATGCTTCACATCAGGTACTTTTTATCCACGAAAATGAAAGGGTTGGTCTGGGAAGGAAATATCAATTTAGTAAGATAGCCAAAGTTTAACATAGACTAAACAGTAAACTCTAGCTAAATATACACGTATTTAGTAGCAAAGGCGGGCTTGAATATAACTAACCCAATTATCCTTTCTTTTATTAGGTTGGAGCAATTTATAAACTAATTAATATAAAATTAATATTTTTAAGATTCGTCCCGATCATCATAATATTACTAGGTATTTTAATTAACCTCGTCATTATTATCTAACACTATCGATTTCACCACATGAATGTACCACAGTCGCCACAATCACGTTACTTTTAGTCTTTCACTATCGTTAAAGGCTTGTCATTGCAGCACCGGCATATGGGCTTAAAATTCTGAAAACCTCGAAAAAGTCGTTATGATTTTAATAGTAGGTCCTTAATCTTATAAGGCAGCAGATACATACTCTCTCTCTCTCTCTCTCTCTCTCTCTCTCTCTCTCTCTCTCTCTCTCTCTCCTACTGTTTCTTTATTGTCTGTTCTCTCCTTGAATCGAATAATCAATATAACATAGATACGGAATTAAGTGATTCTACACATATAAATCAATTAAACTCAATTATTGAAAATTATTATCGGTATATTATCGGTAATGCTAATACTACGGTTAATACGGGTAAATTGGTAATTAAACTTAAAAATCCATTTTCGAGCCCACCTTTGCTTGTGAAAAAGAAGGACGGCTCAGATCGCCATTGCATTGACTATAGGAAACTTAACTTATGCACGATAAGCGATAATTGTCGACTTCAACTTATAGAAGAACAGATAGAAAAGAGAACCACGACGCCCCAACGGCAGGTCTCCCGAAGCAGACTGCAATAACCATGGGGTTGCTCCAACAGTCCACTGTGCTATCAGAGAAACATCAGGATCAGCCCGCATGACACAACCCACCGAGGTGGGCCGTTTCCTAATGCGTTTCTTGGCTTCGCGCCCGGATGGATTCCCGGACGCTAATGAGTTCCCTCACCCCAACAAACAGAACGCACATGGGGGGAGGGATAACTGATACCTATGTATGTCTGCTGCAACTGATTCCATAGAGAAAACGGCTTTTACAATCCATGACGATTGAAGAGTCCTTTAAAAATTTAGAATATTTTTTACAAGCGTACAGACGCCGGTTCTTCATAAAACTGGACAAAATGTATTTTTTTGAAAATATCCATTAAGTATTTAGGATAAGTCAGTAATGGTACTATTAAATAGAATCCAAAAAAGATTGATGCTCTTGTTAATGCACTTCTCCCTAGGAATATATAAGAATTACGCCAATTTAACGAAATCGCGAGGTATCTCACAAAAATCCCTAATTTTTCATCAATCGTCTATAATAGATGAACATAAAGAATATCTTTGATATACCTAAAAGAAAATTCCCGTATTATATAATTTGAATACAAAAGGCTGTAAATTTTTATCAGGTTTATTTTTTTATCAGAAACACAGTCTCCTTTCAGAATATGTAAAGAAAATATCAAATCGTATGACATAATTTTTTTTAGTTTTTAGGAAATGAGGCCTTATCGATACCCTTCCTTTAACAATTACTTCTACTCAATATACTACTATTTTTTAAATAATATGAAAGAGTGTTTGAAGTAAACATACTTTCGCCTTTCTCATCGAATCCTTTATCGTGCTAACTTCATACTCTTGACAGGTTTCTAGCCAAAGACACCATATATTTAGATATATAAAGGACAAGTTTGAGCAAATCTCTAGAAAGCGATGCAAGATATTTCTAAAACAACTTTCACTTGACACGGTATGAGGTGTTAACATCAGTTTATGCCACTTTTACTTACCAATTAATATTCCATACAATATTTTTGTTTTAAATCAATAGAATTAAATACATACATACAAATATGCATAGTTTAAATTCTTTGTGTTGTAGTGTAGATGGACAATAGTTATTTATCATGTACATACGTATATATAGCATTATTTAGCTTACTGATAGAGATTTCTATTCCAAAAGTAAATAAACAGGTAAATTATAACTACATACATATTGTATTTCTCGTTTAAGTGTTCGAAAAAGGACTCGTTAAGTACTAATGACGAAAAAAATAAAAACGTATTGATTAGACGGATAGGTTTTAGTCGCGATTAGCGGTCTGCATCATTCGTGTATCGTTTGTAGCCGAACATGTTATTCACTAAACTGTAGACTAGAGATAGATATAGGAGGCAGTTAGGCATAAGAGATATCTAGAGGACTAAGTATTAGTTCCTTTGTATTGAAAATGTGTTCACAATCAATATAATTATGATAATAACGTCGGACATAAATGCATAGCACTGTGTTTTTGCGTCCTGAATTGTTATTTTAATTTGGAAGTTTTAAAGTTATAGATATTCAATATTAATTATTTCTATTTATTTAATTTTAGTCTATACTAATTCTATACTAATATTATAAATGTGAAAGTGTGAGTATGGATGTATGGATGTTTGTTACTCGACCACGCCAAAACGGCTAAACGTATCTGGATGAAATTTGGCACAGAGGTAGATTATAGTCTGGAATCGCACATAGGTTACTTTTTATCCCGGATAGATTTGTTTAGTCTAGGGACGAACCCGAAGCGAAGCGAGGGTGAGTCGCTAGTTTTATAATAAAGAAAAGTCAGTATTAGCCAATAATCATATAATGGAGAGTGCCTTCTAGAGAGAGATACACATAATATATATCGAATATAAAACCTATCGAATTGACAGTGCGTTCGAAAAGATTAGCGATTTAAGCCGCGCGTCAGAAATCGATCGTGTATTTTAGCTTAATTAGACGAAGCCTTCTGCCTCTCGCATAATTACAAAGACCTTAATTAAATCAAGATAGGTCACGAAACCACATATTTAATGCAGAGTCATAGACCGTGTAATCGTATGGTAATACGTGCTAATAGAATTATTATCCGATGGCGTAAGTAGTTTTGTACTGTACATACAGATAGTTACTTATCCTAATAATTATTACATGCACAAAAAACCCGGCTGCGTAAAATCTAGGACTAAAAAGGTACAAACAAGATGACGTAGGAATATCTTTTGTCTATATCTATACATATAATAAAATTGTGACTAAGTTGAATCTGTACATTAAATATTTTTTGGAAAATCTAATTGAAATAGACATTATTATCGATACAGAGTCCGAATCTATAGTTTTTAGAATTTTTGTCTATCTGTCTGTCTGTCTGTCTGTTAACGCGAAAATCACGAGAAAACCACTGGGCAGATTTTGATGAAATTTAGTATGATGATAGCTGGTTATCCGGCTCAACATATAGGATACTTTTTACCGCGGGAAAATATCTCATTTCTGAGTAAAAATACAAAAACTGCATTGTAAGAGTATACTAATATGTAAAACCTAAGAGTTTGGTTTTTGGTCATCGGAACGCGGGTGGAGCCGCGGGCAATGCTAGTAATTAATATAAATGAATCACAGAAATGTCTGTACACGCATAACTTCGGATCGACTGCACCAAATTGGATAATTCTTTTTTTTTAGTGTTTGTTATTGTCAGGACAAGTTTTGTGTAGAAGAAAAATAAAAGAATTTTTTTTTTTACTAAAATCATTCTTTTAATCTCATGATATGAAAAGTGAGTGAGTGAAATAGTTTTTATCTTGGAAATCATCCCTTAAGGTGGTTAGAATGGGTATGAAAGTTTGTACGGGGAAGCAAGCTAGGGACGAACCCGAGCGAAGCGAGGGTGAGTCGCTAGTAGTATTATCATTATGCATTCGGTGTAGTTATTGTACTTATAGTTCAAATCCGTATTTTGAAACATAAGCTCAATATCATGTATTATATTCATTGTCGTTGTGTAATGTGTATGTATTACGCTGTATTTATTTAACCTGTTGTTGTCAGTCATCGCATATTTTTTTACAATACGATGTGGTCTACCGCAGGACTTAATGATAGTTTCTTTGTTGTAATAACTAGTATGTACGTTTTATACTCAGACTAAGGAATAATTTAGACTAAAGTGTCGTAGTGTGTAGCCATGAAGCCAAACAATAATGTTTTAAAACAGTTTTGATTGTAATTTAATTAATCCTTTAAAACGCTTCTATAAAAATGGTCTGATATATTTTTGTTGTAAAATGATCGAAAAAAAGTTGTACGACAAATAGAAAAAAAAAATCTCAAATTTTCATCGATTTTCGCTTATAACTTTATTATTTTTGGTTCTACGACTAAAAGTTACTTGACCAAAGTTGTAGAGAATTTTATTGGCAACCAAAAGTGATTTAACAATTTTTTGTGAGATCTATAGTTTGTTAGATAAACCATAAAAACAAGATGGCGGCCGTGGTTGCAACCACACTAACTTGGATTTAACTTTTCACTAACCCCTCTTTGATATCTAAAAAATAAAATTGCGTCCTCTGACAAATGCACGCTAACCCAAAAAAATGTAACATATCAATGGACTACATAGTTAGAGATGTTAGGGTTTAAAGATGATACGTACTAATTCTTAGTTCTTTTAGGCGGCGTGTGCGCTCTCCGTGGGAGTTGGTAGCTACAGCGACCCACCAGATATACAGGGTTTGGCACATTTCGTAGAACATATGGTATTCATGGGGAGCGAAAAGTACCCTAAGGAGAACGAATTTGATTCCTTCATTAAGGTAAATTATAAAAAAATGTATTTCATTTAATTTTAAAATGCCACATTTTGAATGTGAATTGAATGTTAGATTGTAAAATGATAGAACTTCTCTTACAAATCATCAGTGTAGGTTAATTACTGAACTAAATATCTAAAAAAATACAGATTATATTTTATATAATATTATTATCTATGTGAATAAAATTATGATCCCCATTGTGTATATATATGATGACACATAAGAGAATGAGATCTTACGTTTTTAATTATAAAAGTTAAAAACGAATTTTTCATCTTATATTAGTTAAATATTTGTTTAGTATTATAATTAGCTATTATTAAAACAATATATAATAATTTATTACTCCACGCAGTTTAATAAGTAAAGTTAGTTAAATCAGAACTTTTTTAATATTAACAAATCATTTCCCATCCATATTCATACATACCTAACAATATTTATCATTACTTCTTTTGGTAAAATAGAAAAAAGGCGGCTCGGACAATGCCTCGACGGACTGTGAAGTCACAACATTCTATTTCGAAATTCAAGAAAAACACTTGCCACAGGCAATGGATATATTCAGTCAGTTCTTCGTCAGTCCACTCATGAAGAAAGAGGCCATGCAACGAGAGAGAGAAGCTATTGAGTCGGGTAACAATATACTGTGTATAATTAAAATTGTGTTAGACCATTTTGACAGTTTTTTTTAAATCGTAAAATCTGTTAAAGTTGCGAAGAAAATTTGGAAATACGGGAGAACTGAAAGTGCTTTTTTCTATATAATTTTATATAACCTCAAAGATCGTTGATGGTTTTATTTGAATTGGTAAGGACAACGTCTGTTACCCTTAGCTAGTTATTTGTACCTATAAATTAACAAAAACTATTAATATTCCAGAATTCGCAATAGCCTCACCATCAGACTCAAACCGCAAGGACCAGCTCCTCTCAAGCATGTTCCCAGAAGGACATCCCGCAGGCACCTTCACTTGGGGCAACCTGCGCAGTCTGCGGGACGACGTGCACGACGACGAGAAGCTGCATAAAGCCGCACACGAGTTCAGGAGGCGGCATTATAGCGCTCATAGGATGACCGTCGCTGTACAGGTGTGTGCTTGTGCTATGATTAATATTGACATAAATAAAAAAAATTACAAAAATTTCAGCAGCTGTCAGAAATGTCATGTTTTGTTTGGGGACTGGGGCTAATTGGTTAAATCGAATTTTACTTGTAGTTTAAGTGAGACTGCTAGTTTTAAGTTAATTGAACTGATATTAGTTGTCAATTTTTTTTACAAACTACTTTGTTAAAAAGTGTAATACAACACTTTATTCTATTTTAAAATCTCTAAAGTAAAAAAATAACATTTTATTGATTTTTTAGATATTTAATTGACTTTAAGCAAGTTTAGAACTTCATTTTCAGAATAATTTAATGTACATACATAGTAGACGTAATTTATTATCACTTATCTGAAATGATTGTAACTAAACAGGCTCGTATGGACCTTGCAAGTCTAGAACAATACGTAGTCAACACATTCGGACAAATTCCCACCAACAAATTGCCGGCGGATGACTTCAGTGACTTCACCTACACGCCGGAGATGGTCTCGCCCAAGTTTAAGGATATATACTACATGAAGCCAGTCAGCGATACGACAGAGGTACCTTATCATATATATTTTACGGTCCTGTAGTTTCGAGTGTGCAGGTTAGGTTTACTCAATATTTCAATTTTTTTATTGTTAGGTATCTATGGGATATACAATTTTTGGTTTAAAACATTAAGATGACTTTCATAAAATCGCTCAAACTTTCGCCTATTTTTACTTTAGACCTCTAGTCATGTTTAATTTTTATTAACAGTACTACTAACAAGATTTTGACCATGTACTCAAGTCACTATTTATACTAATATTACAAAGAGGCAAGGTTTGTTTGTTTGTTTGTTTGTTTGTTTGTTTGTTTGTTTGTTTGTTTGTTTGTTTGTTTGTTTGTTTGTTTGTTTGTTTGTTTGTTTGTTTGTAGGAACGGAGCAGTAATCATAAATGTCAATAAATCGGGCAGACTTCCATACGTTATTGTAAAATACATAATACATAGATGTATAGCATAAAGTCAAAGAGTCTTTTTGTAGATTGAACGCAGGCGAAGCCGCGGGTTCTGCTAGTTGTTTATAAAATTTGTACAGCGAATTTACATGTACATACATACACGTAAATACTTTAGTGAGATGTACATTATACATGCTACATGTCACTAAGGTACAATAATTATTGCTTTAAGCGTGGTTGTTAATTATTAGAAAACTTTATGTGCGGACTAATGGCCAAAAGGATCATCAAAGCGTGGTGCAAGTCAAAGCCGTACTAATGTACACGGTCCACAGGTGCACCTGACGTGGTGCATGCGCTCGCTGCTGGCGGAGTACGAGTCCAAGCCGCACCAGTACGTGTCGCACCTGCTGGGGCACGAGGGCCGCGGCAGCCTGCTCTCGTATCTTAGGAAAAAGTTAGTGACACATATTAATAGCTAGCGACTTACGTGTGTCCCCTACATGTTTTAGACAAAAATATTTTAAATTATGTATAACGGGATATTTAAAATATATAAAGGTATGTTCAAAATAAAGTTCACCATTTCAAGTACCTAACAAAGATAATACTTGGCTTTCACGGTGTATGATTTGGGTGTATAGTTAGGTAGATATTTGGTGTATAGTTAGTTAGGAGATATCTTTAGAAATAAATAAAATGGAAGTGTCTGTTTGTAATGGTAACAGCTTTTCACTAAATATATATGAAATTATATAAGGTACTTATAAAAAAAATGATTTTTAAAATGTTTGACTGTTTGTTTGTTCTGAATAATCTCCTAAACGGCTGAACCGATTTGGACGGGACTTTCATGATGCGGTTAGCTGATGTTATAAGGGATAACTTAGGCTACTTTTATTTTAGAAAAAGGGTACCTCACAAAAAAATTAAACCCTATGAAATTGTGACTAAAATCCGCGTACCTAGCGAACGCGAAAAATAAAGATAAATTACAACTAGCATACAAAGAGTTGTATGGAATGGATCGCAAGTCTAGACTTTTGAAATCATTTTTGTAAAATAGTGGGTAGGTACTGTCTGTAACAAGTATGTGTTTGAGATGTCTATAACCTTAGTCTCTCCTGTGACCATGATTGCTGTAATGCATCCGAAAAGTCGGGAACCAAAAATCAAAATAAATTCGCGAAATAATCCAAAAAGATAGTTTTATTTAAAACATTTTTTTAAATTTTTTAACAATAGAGTTTGGGCTCTGGGCATCTACACGGGTAACTCGGAGAGTGGCATCGACTACACTTCCATGTACAGCCTGTTCTCCATACAGGTTGTCCTCACGAAGGACGGACTCGATCATGTGGACGAGGTTAGATATTTATATTGTTTAAAGTTTTTTTTATTTTTTAACTTTTAAAATGAATATTAGTATTATTTTAAACTAATATGCTTTACGGTTTTAGGTACTAGAAGCAATATTTTCCTATATTCAAATGTTGAAACAAATTGGACCGTCAGAGAGAATATTCGAAGAATTAAAGGTAATATTTGATGTATAATATATTAATATAATTTAATAATGTAATCATATATTAAGATATCTTCAAACAATATAATAAGGAAATTGTTTCTTAGATTTACGCGAATATTTGACATTTTAAATAAAACTATCTTTTCGGATTTTGTCGCGGATTTATTTGCATTTTTGTTTCCCTTTTTTTTCTTTTTTTTTCGGATTTTGACGCGGATTTATTTGCATTTTTGTTTCCCGACGTTTCGAATGCTTTACAGCATCCATGGTCACGGGAGAGACTGAGGTGTTACATGTCTTGAAGGTATAGTTGTTACAGACAGCCTACCCACAATTAACAAAACAAGTAATGTAATGTAATTGGTGCAAGTTTCATTTTTTCAAAAAAAAAAAAAAGAATAAAGAAAGGGAAACAAAAATGCAAATAAATCCGCGACAAAATCCGAAAAGATAGTTTTATTTAAAATAAGGAAATTGATCAATAATGTAATTATTTTATTTTTGTTCCAAAAAAAAGGAAGTGTTCGGTCTCATATCTTTTGCGCAAGACTTTACTTAGTGAAGTGGCCGGCAACGTTTGTGGATATTATTATTTTTGAAATTATTCTTTTGGCTCGTTATGTAAAAAATGATGGAAGTGATTTTTTTACGATGTGACAAATTTAGACTACGTACAGTATTATGTTAGTCCTTATTGGCTACAGTGTGACGTTAGTCGTTAATCTTCTTTTAGTATAGTGTGATGTGTATATTCAAGATATTTATTCCGATATTTCTATATACACAAGACGTGTTTTATATCGATGAAAATAAAAAATATTTAGTTTCACCTGTCCCGGTGTCTGTCTGTAATCAAATCTTGTAAATTAAATTTGACCCACTTCCCAGTATCCGATTGAGCTGAAATTTGGCACACACGTTTGGTTCTCCGAACTGCACAATTACTGTCATTTTTAATCCAATAAGGCGGACGTTCCAAATTATCATTTCCATAGTGACCCTTATGATAAGGGCATCAAATGAAAGGGCTTGCTGAGAAGAATATGGAAAAAAATAAGCTTTTATTTAAATGGTCTTAAAAAATAAAAAAGTATAACTTCTTACGTGCGTACATAAATACACATAAACTGTTTTTCTATGTTAGATTACTAATAGTGACACATTTGCAGACAATAGAAGAGACAAGTTTTCGTTTCGAAGAGGAGTCTCAGCCAGCAGACTACGTGGAGTCGTTGTCAGAGAATATGCACTTCTTCCCACCAGAGCACTACATCACGGGAGACAAGCTGTATTATAAGTTCGATCCTAAGGTAAGGGTTGTATTTTAATGTTTTTTATTTATTAAATGAGTGTAAATAAAATTAGACAAATATACTATTTCACAATGACAAATATCTCCATCTTATCACAGTATCAAGATAAATCTAAGGTCTAAACATATTTACTAAACTTTTGTACAACTATTTAAAAATAATTTTTTTTAGAACTTCATCATATTTAAATTTCTAGGTTACTACTAACTACCAAAATCGCAATAGATACTTAAGAGCACAGATACAAAATAAAATAGTTATATTACGTAAATAGCTTCTTAAGTTAAATTTTATTAATTAAATAATAAAATATCCGCAGGGTATCACAGAGCTGTTAGACTGCATGAGGGCGGACATGGTCAACGTGCTCGTCCTGTCCAACAAGCACTCCGTGCCGATACAGTACGACGCCAAGGAGAAGTGGTTCGGCACGGAGTACAAGAGATTAGGTTATTATATTACTAGTGTTTTCCCGTGGCTCTGCCCGCGTACTTTAATTTTGTAGCACTACTCCGCTCTTGTAGCTCGTGGTGTAATGTAAGATAATCTATAACCTTCCTCAATAATTAGGCTATAAAATGCAAAAAGAACTTTTCAAAAAAAAAAAAAAATAGGCAAAGTAATATAGTTCAAACAGAAACTTCACAATTACTTGAAAGTTAGGTTACGTTAGTTATACATTTTTGTAGTGGTGCGACATCTGTTACGTAATGAAATTCTAAATCGATTGAGAATTGGCGAAAATATTACGTAACACACACAAAAAAATACGGTATTATTCAGGCTCACTCTCAATCCACTGGACCTCGACACATTTTTTTCTATTATAATTAAATTAATAATCTTTAATCATTTTACAGAAAAACCTAAGGACTGGTTAAACAGATGGCTGAACGTACAGCCCTACAAAGAGTTCCATTTGCCAGAAAAGAACGTTTATATAACGACAAACTTTGATTTAGTTCCTCCCGCAACGCCCTACCTAGAAGAGGCGAAGAGACTAGGTTTAGACCTAGCCAATAGTTCAGCTAAAGATATACACAGGAAAGTGTCTGGCAGTGAGAAAACTACTAAAGTGCTGTCTCAAGGAGATTTGATAGCGACTGTTAATAATTTTAGGTATGTTATAGTAATTATTTATTAATACTATGTAAAAATTTTTTTTCAAAAGTAACTCACCCGTCAGATGTTGTCTCAAATTTGTGATGATTGAGTTTTTATAAAAATTCTATAGATAAAAGGACATCCAGTTTTACTCTATTTTTAAAAAAAATTGGCCTTTTTTTGCCTAAAAACCAGAACCAGAAAAAAAATCTGTGTAGATACAATACACATATTGATTGTAGATTACATATATATTTTTTTTCACTAAAAACCTTATTCAGATAATTACTAACTATTGAAAATAAAAATGGCTAAAATCGTTCTAACTATTCTCAAGTTACTCTCGGCTTACCAACGAACAACAATTAATTCATTCTAATACTAATTAATAAGAATTTATATAAATAATAATTTTCTCTTTGTAGGTTAGATCAACCGAATCTCCTGCGTAAGAATCGTCATATGGAGCTTTGGTACAAGCCGGACTTCAAGTTCCGTTTCCCGACGGCCTTGCTCTACTTCTATTTCATAACGCCGCTCAGCCTGCGCTCACCCAGGGAGTGAGTATGACGTGGAACGTTCTAGATTATACACACACGCAAACACACACACACACTTTCATTGACACATATTCATATACATGTAACATGCACGCGTACAAGTTTATAGTATATATAATAATTTTATTATCATATTCCAGATTAGTATACTATATTTGTGATATATTTTATTTATGTCTCTTAAAGTTTAACCATTCTGTAGATCAATAAAAAGCAATGAAACCCTTATGAGAACTCACTCGTACTCGACCGTCTGTCGTACTTTATTAAGGGAATAAAATAATAGCATTGACCTTAAAATCTGTGCTCAACTAGCACGCTTTGAAGCCAATTAACAAGACAATTGAATTGAAAATAATAGTATTAATACATTCTAAATTAAATGGTTAATGTGAAATTTAGAAATATAACCAAATTGTCTTTATAATATTGTGCTTGTCTGATTTGTTGGAACGAAGTTCCTTATCGCGCGTTACACGCTCTGAGCGGATGGGAGAGAGACCGAAAAAAATGTAATAAGACTTTTCGAACACTTCTTGCCACAGTTACAACCGTGTATAAACTATATACATTATACATCGCCGCAAACAGCTCTCCCGCGCGCCGAAAGACTAAATAGCTCTCTTCTTATCGGCTTTTTTTAAACTGTTATTTATATTTTTATAGTAAAAATTATAAAAGTATTATTAATAAAATAAGATTTATACAGTTTTTATATTTTTATTTGCTATTAACTTAATTATTCCAGATCATTCAGTGCTTAATTTATCTTTATTTTTTGTATACATAATATATTTTATCGTAAATTTTTCAATTGAACTCTATCAACTTGATATTTTATAATATAAATTATAATGACTGTATAGCAAACGTCTACTAAAAAGCGAAAGGAACTTCGCTCCGACCGGGGTCCATAGATCCCTCATTATATTTTTTGTTTATTCATATATAAATATATAGTCGCCTTGCACAGAAGTCACATTGACTAATTTCAAACCAAAAAGTGGAAGTTAAATAATATTCTAACTACATTGTAAATCTTAATAAGGATGTTTTACAAAAAAGATATAAATATTTATTCTGTATATAACAATTAGTATTTGAAATAATCAATTACTAATGTAATGTTACTCACAGCGCCTGCCTCATCGATCTCTGGACTGACGTTCTACAACAAGGACTAAAGGTATCGTTTTTTAACCCATTTTATTACTTAAATAAATAAATATGTTGGGACATTAACACACAGCACCATCTAGTTCCATGGTAAGCTACGAGGCTTGTGTTATGGATACCAGATAGTTGATACACTACACATATTATATAACTTAAAATATATACATATTATAAATACAAACACCCATGACAGGAGTATAAATAATCTTGCTCATCACAAAAATTAATGCCCTTGCGGGACTCGAACCCGCGACTGCTGGCACAGCAAATAGGGTCACTACAAACTGAGCCAAACGTATTGTTAAATTATTACTTATAAATAATATTTAAAAAACTTACAAAATAAATAAGAATATTAGAATATTTGTTTATATTCTATACAAGTCAATAATTACAGAATTCTGTAATTGTTCTTTTGATACATTACTTATATAAAAAAATTTGAGAACAAAAATTGTAACTATAAATATATAATCTAAAAAATCTAATTATACTCTCTTAGTAAAAAAAAATGTAGTTTTTCTTTAATTATTATGTATATTATCAATTTATTATGACAGGAAGAGGTATATCCCGCGAATATGGCGGACCTGTCGCACTCACTATACGTGTCCGATAAAGGGTTGACGTTGAAAGTGACCGGCTACAGTCAGAATTTACATGTAAGTATTTTTAAATAATATACTATTTTTAATGGAAGTAAATATTAAAAATATAAAATAAAGTACTGACTTCATAATAAGTTTCGATGCTTTTCAAAAATTATTTTCTTAAATGCAAAAAATCTGAACGACGGGTTGACTTCATCCATACGTCTTTGAAAAACTAGTGGAGTTCTAATCGTATTATACTCTATTCACGGAGTAAACCATGCAAAGCGCTTTCTCTGTCCCACATTAGTATACAAATTAATAAGGACAGAAAACTGTCTAGCACGGCCCACTAACACTTGCAACTGGTTTGAAATCATAGGGCTCGTTCATGTTTGCTAATGCTTTAGTGAGGAATTATTAATAATTTGTAATAAAATAAATCAACACACAAAAACGACATTAAAGAAAAATTGACAGTATTTTTTATTTTCACTTTCCGACGTATCACTATCATCTCCTACATTGATAATAAATGAGGTAACTACACGAGAGACGTCTGAACGGTACGGAATGCAACGACGGACTAATTGACTTGTATTGTAATCGCGGCCTAAGCGTCTTCTCTGCAACTAACCACGTGGAAGCGCAAAATCTCAGTGCTTGGTTGTTACATGTTGCATTTGGCGAATATAGTATTAGTGGTGATAATCACTTTATTAATGAGATTGACGCATGTCAAATCTCTGAAGTGCGTGTATAAGTACGATCCGTTTCCGTATCGAGCTCCCAATGCTCTATTAATGCTGCTTTTACATATGTATAACATACACACATGTACATATAATTAAAACAATAACAAATTAAAAAATATATTAAAGAGTGCGTGTATAAATATGTACACGCGCAAGAAGCAAAACTTTTGTAGCTTATACTCTTTATGAAATTCAATTTGTTTTAAATAATTAGGATATGTGAGATAATAAAAATAACGCAAATTAGGCATATTACAATCTATACATATAATAAAATTGTAACTAAGCCAAATCTGTACATAAAATATTTTTTGGAAAATCTTATTGGAATAAACATTATTATCGATACAGAGGCCGAATCTATAGTTTTTAAAATTTTTGTCTGTCTGTCTGTCTGTTACCGCATCACGGAAAAACCACTGGAGGGATTTTGATGAAATTTGGTATAGTGAAAGCTGCTTATCCGGGTCAATATATAGGATACTTTTTACCACGGCAAAATGTCTCATTTCTGAGAAAAAATACAAAAACTGCAATGTAAGAGTATACTAATATGTAAAACCTAAGAATTTGATTTTTGGTCATCTGAATGCGAGCGGAGTCGCGGGCAATGCTAGTCATATATAATATCATGTAAGGAAAGTATATAATACTATTTATCATTTATCAGACTATAACAATGGTTACATTGGCAACAAACGTACGTACATTTTTTCATAAGGCATTCACCAGCTAACCGCCCAAGTCAAGCGTGCGTAAAGAATTTTTACTACAATAACAAAAATGCGTTATTCTTAACTACATCATGTATTTTAAAAATAATGTCTACTAAATAACATTTACGTATCCCGTGCGCAGCTGCTGGTGGAGCTGGTGTCGCGGGAGATGGCGGGCGCGTGCAGGGCGGGCGGCAGGCTGACGCCGGCGCTGTTCGCGGCCGTGCGCGACGTGCGCGCGCGCGCCTATCACAACGTGCTACTCAAGCCGCAAAAGCTCGCCAAGTACGCACTGCCGACTGTACAACTGTTACAATTCATTATAATTACATAGGACGTAAGTCCTACTCACCGATTTCAGTTACGGCGCCAATCTTCTTCATACTAGCCAATTGTGAATTTTGTTATAAGTATAAGGTTTCAATTAGAAAATTATTACGAATGTTACTTAGTATAATAATGTCCTTCTTGTCAACTTCTGGCCACGGCGGCTTACCGCAGTAAGACAATCCAACTGCGCACAGCGCAAGAGATACACAAGTATGCGCGCAGACAATATACACAATGTGCATTGTGCACCCTCTATTCCGTCACTTTTATACTCCGGTGAGAGAATTCGACACAACCTGTGTAAGATCAAACGAGGATCGCCGCGAGATGTGCCGGTAAAAGCACGGGTAGAAACGCCAACTTCCTAATTCCGACTGTTATGAAAAATTTCTTGACAAAAAAAACCAATAACTGTACTCGGTGGTGATCCGAGACCAGGGACCTTCAGATCTGCATCCGTACATTATAGACCATTTGATATCCGAGGTAATAAGTTTTGTATTACTCTAGCTGTTGCGCTATACACCGACAAAAATTGTGTGTTAATTGTATATATTAATCAAGGCCGCAATCTATATTAATTCGGAATTTTACTTAAACCCGTTCAACCGTTAAACAATGATAAAATAATAAACACTCTCACAAACTTTCCTATTTCAAGAAATAATAATCTAATACTTTAAGAAATATTAACTGACAAACTGCTCGTCGTAGGGACGTGCGTATGAACGTGCTCCTCGAGCCCTACATATCTCCGCGGGAGAAGGCCGCCGTCGTGCACAACATCACCTTCACCGAGCTGCAGGAGTTCACCGACAAGTTGTTAGGCAAGATGTACTTACAGGTGAGCTTCTTAGACGCTAAACGACAAATACTTATATTTTAGGGTTCCGTACCTAAAGGGTAAAACGAGACCCTATTACTGAGACTCCGCTGTCCGTCTGTCTGTCACTAGGCCGTATCTCATGAACCGTCATAGTTAGACAGTTGAAATTTTCACAGATGATGTATTTCTGTTGCCGCTATAACAACAAATACTAAAAAACAGAATAAAATAAATATTTACAGATAATGATACGGAACTCTTCGTGCGCGAGTCCGATTCGCACTTGGACGGTTTTTATTTATACATGATTATTTTTAATTTTTTAAAAAGTAAGCACTAATATTTAATTTATAAGCAAATAATATATTTTTTTACTAGCTGACCTGACTGATAGTCATTGTCCCAATTTCAATAAAGTAAAATATTGGTTATGGTAATACACTAATATATATAAAAGTTAGTCCTTTTTTTAAGTACTGAGTAGTTAATTTTAAAATTTCTTAAATAATGTAATAATACGTTATTGTAGTGTCTATATTACTAATACTTTTTATATATATATATATATATATATATATATATATATATATATATATATATATATATATATATATATATATATATATATAGTCTAAATCTGTATAATAAAAATATTATATGTAAATGTGAAAGTTTGTGATTATGTATGGATGTTTGTTACTCTTTCACGCCAGAACGGCTGAACGGATCTGGGTGAAATTTGCCACAGAGATAGATTATAGTCAGGAATAACACCTAGGCTACTGTTTATCCCGGAAACATATACGGTTCCCGAGAGATAAATTTGTTTTTGTTTGTTTGCTAGTTTTATTTATATAATATAAATATTATTTGATTAAATACGTACATAATTTATTTGTAATAAACCAAAATATTGAAAGTTAAATGTTAAAAAACTAATAAACATTACTTAAAATAACATAAACTATGTATTTGTTTCAGGTGCTCGTACAAGGAAACCTACCTTGGTATGACGCCATTACGATATCAGAAAATGTTTTCAACAATATCAAGTGGGAAGAATTGTCTGAGAGTGAGATGCCCGAGGTACATATTACATAATTTTTTTAATAATTTTATTAGTGATTTTATATATGTACTTGTACATATAATGGAAATCAACATTTAAGTAAATTCTTTAGTCCACGCGAACGTGCGTTAGCGAAAATTTTACAGAATATACGTAAAATGTCTGTTCATATACATATCGATATTTTGAGTTACGATCACTAAAATTATTTTTTATAAAATCTGAGAAATAATATGTAACGCGAACTTATTTTTGCAAATAATAAAATATGTATTGCGAAAACGTAAAAAAAATATTTGAGTGGAAATATAGTTGTAAAAACAACACAATATTTGGCGGCACGGAATCCTCGATGCGCGAGTTACAATCATACTCGTTCAAAGTCTTTACTGCCATCAAATTATTGCTAATAGCACTTGAGTATAATTTATAGTCCATGAGGTTTTTTAGTTGTAGCGCGAGCGAAGTCGCGGGTTCTGCTAGTGGTACATAATTCTATACTAATATTATAAAGAGGCAGAGTTTATTTGTTTGTTTGTTCGTTTGATCGATCGATTGATCGACCGAGTGATCGACTGATTGATCGATTGATTAATTGTTAGTTTGAACTCGCTATGTCAGGAACTAATCCGATTTGAAAAAATATTTTTGCATTAGATAGCCCGTTTATATAGGAATATAAGCTCGTATATCATATAATACATATAAAAACTACTCGTGTCTATACCATGCTAACCGTTAAAATGTATAGAAACGAATTCGAGCGAAGCGAGGGTGAACTGCTTTACTATTACTTTACATGAAAAAAACATTAAACTAATATTTAATGGTTCAAAAAATATTGATTTTTTTTTAATTTCTATATTACTATTTATGGAATACAAACTATAAATTGTGTATAATTTATAGTTTGTATTTTTGAATTAGTTTTTTCTTTAATTATACGTTTGATCAATCAGATAAGGGTGCACCAGCTGCCGCTGGGCGAGAGGCGCGTGCGCGTGGCCAGCCTCAACCCCGCCTCCACCAACAGCATCGTCACCGCCTACTACCAGGGCGCCGCCGCCGCGCCACGCGACACCGCCGCGCTGGAGGTCATGATGGTACGAATCGACATACCTCTACCTTAAGCTGTCTGCCCACTACACCGTCTCATACCATGACCGTGCTATGAACGTATCAGGCACGGAAACGACCATGGCACGGACTACTATGCCCACTAGAACGTATCAACAGCGTATCATAACCGTACATAATGGTTTTACTGCTGCGTATGCTCACCATTGCGCCGCCTGCGCGAACCGGTCCCACGACGTCATGTGCCAGGGCACGGAGCGTACCGGCACCGGCAAAATATTCTCGCCGACAATTATTGTTACCGCTCCGTGCACGGCACGCGACGTTGTTTGGTCGGTGACGGAACGGTTTAATGAGCAGAGTCTCATACTTTTCAATACAAAGAATATTTTTTGCCTGATACGGTCCTAGCACGGTCATGGTAGGAGATGGTGTAGTCGGCACACTCCTTTACTCTCGTGACGTTAAACGTCTGTGCAACCACACCGAAACATACGGGTGTCAAGTCAGAAAAGTGGACAGTAACGAAACTGTACCGTCTTACCTATACCATCTCACCTTAATGATTTTAAAACTATTAGTCTTAAAACAAATCCAACGTCTTTATTTAGCTTATAGAGTCAGCTCGCTGTTATGAATTTGAGTTTGCGTCGGGGTGAGGCTCTTGCTTCTTTCTATTTAGAGTAACTCATACGTGATAGCGCGATGATTCTTTCGTGTGTTTATAGAGTTCATCAGCTCCAACGAGTTTTAATGTCTGCTTTGAATAGCAATTATAATGAGAAGAATATATTTTGTATGTTGTGAATATAAGAAATTCAGTAGCGTACACTCTCTCTTCGCTCGGGTGCGTTGCTATTTGTTTTACAAAAGACCGTGTTACTCTAGGTCCTCGATCATGGACTACCTGTGTACCAAAACCATCTAGCCTTTTTTGTGTGAAGGACTATCAAACACACAAACTTTCGCATTAACATGAGTAGTGCTATGTAGATGCTGATGGAGGAGCCTGCGTTCGACGCGCTGCGCACGAAGGAGCAGCTGGGCTATAGCGTGTTCAGTATGATGCGGTACACGTTCGGCGTGCTCGGCGCCTCCATCACCGTGAACACGCAGGTCGACAAGTTCAGGTGAGAGCTTACTATTTATTGTATAAATTTATTAAAAGTTTTTATTAATTATATAATTCATCTGTCAACACATCTCACTCTCACGTATTAAGCGTTAACAAAATTAATAATCGAGGTTATCATTTTGGATATGAAGGTTACCGCTCATAACGAAAATTAAAAATAAAATAGTTTAAAAATATTCTTTATGTAAAAAATAGTAGGTCGTTGTATGTATGACTTTTAAAAATAACTTAAAGTATAGTACTGTCCACATTTTTTGAGATTTGTTAAAAATCATTATTTCTCTACAACAGTATGAGTATTGATGATAACCGCGAAAAAAAATAAAATAAAAAAAAAGTAATTTACAAGCCCCTTATCCCCCTTATCCTGTAGCGTGTCGCACGTGGAGCAACGCATCGAGGCGTTCCTGAAGAAGTTCGC
Source organism: Brenthis hecate (assembly GCA_951806755.1). Classification (NCBI taxonomy): domain Eukaryota; kingdom Metazoa; phylum Arthropoda; class Insecta; order Lepidoptera; family Nymphalidae; genus Brenthis; species Brenthis hecate. Next base: position 6,337,432 of record OX638249.1, read on the forward strand.
GCGCGACACGCGGCGCGGCGGCGAGCGCGCGCTGGCGCCCGTGCGCCGCGCGCTCGTGCAGCTCAAGCACAACGCCGACTACGAGCTCAAGGAGGAGGTACACACACACTACTTGCTTTCTGTTCGTGCCTAATGTATTAAAAATTACCACTACTTACAGTGGTCAAACGGTGTCTAAAACGCTATTGAAAGTCTCTACCCACTACACCGTTTCGTATTACGATCGTATTGGTATCGGCTCATGCAAAAGTGTGTCGATAGTATTTTATATAAAGATTGTCTTTATATAATATACTATCGACACACCCTCGCTTCGATCGGGTTCGTCCCTAGCTTGATTCCCCATACAAACTGTCATCCCCATTTTCACCTCCTTAAGAGATGTTTTCCGGGATAAAAAGTATCCTATGTCCTTCCCAGGCTCTCATACTATCTTCTTACCAAATTTCATCTCAATCGGTTCAGTAGATCCGGAGATTACCCCCTACAACGTCAGAAACTCACAAACTTTACCTCTTTGTAATATTCTAGTATAGAAAGAACAACGCCTACTACAGTTCCTTCATCGACTAACACAAGAACGTGCCATGACCGGACCGACCAATTTAATACTTGACACCATTAACCAATAATTCCGAGACACGACTTCTCTAAAAACACTTTATTTTAATTAAATAAGATTAATTTTTAAATAATTATGAAATTAAATGTTTAAAACAGTATTGAAAACACCGCTTTGAGTCAACCCACTCCGCGACGAAAATGAGTGTATGTTACACTTGAATGATTCAAATAAGTAATAGGTGCTGTAATTTTTATTATCATCTAATAAATATATATAACAATTTAATTCGTAAAGAACTTCATATCGTGGAAAATAGATAAAGATTCTGAAAAATAACGTGAAAAGTAGTTTGTTTCCAACTTTGCAACAAGCCTTGTAGGGATATTTTAATTTTTTTTAATTCAATTCGCAGGTAGAAAGAAATTGGCGGGAAATCGTGAGTCGGGAATACCAATTCCAGAGATTGTTTATTGAGGTAATTATTTACAATAATTATTTATTATTTTTATTACATGTTATTTTTTATATTTATTATTATTATTATTATTTAAAATTTTAGGCGGAGGCGATAGAGCAAGTGAAACTCGCTGATGTAAAAAATTGGATCGACGATCACTTCTCTACTGGGAACAAAACGCAATTCAGAAAACTTTCCATACAGGTAAGTTCTTTTTGGAGTTTCCTTTTTTATTTTCTGTAAAAAATTAAGTGTAAAACTTTGTAATTGTCAACTTATGATATGACATTTGAAACCATAAATATGATATAATTTAGTGTCCGACCGAAGCTTCGGCTTCGGCTTCGGCTTCGGCCACCTTCGGCCAAAAAATCCACCTTCGGCGAAACATTCGGCTTCGGCCCAAAACCCGGCCGAAGCCGAAGGTTTCGCCGAAGGTCCGAGCGACCGTCGAGATTGAACGAACTGTTACGAAAGTCATGAGGCGGCGGGGAGTCACTGTCAAAATATCACATTGCATGCATCAAAACAAGTTCGTACGTGTATTTAAACGAGTGTTTTGTTTTGAATTTGTGTTTATCAATTAAATTGTGATACATTAGTAATCTGACTGATTGGTCTAATTGTAATTTGTGAATTACATAATAAAGAAATGATTATTTTTTACCAGTAAGTATATCACAAAATCACAAACTTTTATTTATCTCTAAACCAACCATCTCTATGATATATCATCAACTTCTATATGAGACAGTCAATATAAACCTTCAATATTGAGGTTATTTGAGGTATTGATACAAAATTAATTACTGAGTGCTGAGAGAATATAAACCTTCGGCTTCGGCTTCGGCCGAAGGTTGTGGCGATAGCCGATTAATCGGCTTCGGCTTCGGCTTCGGCCAAAAATAGACCTTCGGTCGGACACTAATATAATTGTAAAAATAACTCTGTTTGTTTATTACCGTAAAAGGTAAGGTTGAACAGATTTCGATGATATTTAGCAAGGATATAAAATGTACCATGAGATCCTGTCCTGAGACAGGATTTACCACGAGAGTGGAGCCGCCAGTAAAAATACTATACTAAAAAATATCAAAATATAATTTTAAAAATCTAAGTATTTGTATATAATAACACTAATGTTTTTGTACAAATAAAGGTCGTGGGCCACAAACCTAAAGACGACAACGCGATCGCAGAAGAAACGGAAACAAAAAATTTGACCCTTCATTATCTCGACGCCAGCGACTCCGCCGGGGACTCCCCTCACGAGAACGACGATGACTTTATTAAAGACATAGAACAATTCAAGAAAGATCTACCCCTTATAAATGTTCCTAGGGTCGAACTGACTCAGTGCTAATAATAGTAATTAATAACAATAATTAATATACCCAATACTAGCCTTATAGTATAGAAAAGTACGCTTTCTACTTCTTTTGTACGTTATTGATAGCGTCTATTTTACACTTACACTTTGTTTTTTAACCGACTCACTTGTTTAATACATATTTTAATTTTTAAGTATTGTTTTTACTACAAATAATTTTTATATTAAACATCTATCGTACTTTCGATAGCGTACCTGACAGCCGAATTATTGGAGCAAGTGACTTACGATGTTGATACTTATTCATAGTTAATACACATATTTAATATATATAAATATATAACTATTATGTAGTCCTGTAATGGCGGCGATTGATTTGTAATATTTAGGAGTAATGTATCGCGTTACAAGTAGAGCATTACACCAGTCAGTGCAGCGCCGAATCGCTCGGTGCGAGCGCCGCTACTCCATTCGAATGTCGGTTTTTTCACGAATTTCTTTGTTTTTACAAGTCACTACAGCTGAAACGTCGTCGTGAACGCAAAAGTTCTGTACTGTTCAGTAAACTGTTGGTTTCTAAGAATATTCATTAGAATATTAAATTCGTACCACTATCTTCGATTCTTCTTTGGTACAAATTGGATATCCAATATCGTTTCGTTTTCTTCTTATTTTTCAAACAACAATACTTTGTAAAATTAATGGACCACATACAACCTTTACTTCCGCCATTTTGATAATGGAATGGAGCACGCTTGAGACATGAGCTCGAAGTGTTACGCCGTGTTAATGTGTATCGCTTATTATACCAAACTCATCTCGAATGGTACATTACAAGTAAATGGTACAAGTCACTATCCACCTTAATGTTTTAATTGAATTGATTCATGAGCTATACACTAGTAGTTAGAGCTGATTTTAAAATGGTTGTACGATATCCTTTAAATCGCAATCAAAATATATATTTATAGGACATGTTAGCAATTTATATTAAAAAAATAACTGTATATATGTATGTATGTATTTTACTAGAAATTATAACGCCTTAAATTAAACGTGTTCATAAAAACAAATCGCAATATTTATTGACTTTTGCTTAAATTTTATTTTGACGTGTCTCAATGAATAATTAATTTATTAATTGATAGATTATAGACTAATTCAAGTTATGTCATGCCTGTCCTACTGGACATACCTTGCTGTAAACTGTACTGTTTTTTTTTTGCGAAATAGATTATGGTTGACCGAATTTCTACTTGAACAAGAAATAAAGACTTTATCACCACTTGTTTTTTTTTACATCACCTTTAATCCCTCCACGAGCGCGGACTCTCCGGCGTTACAGTTAGCAATAAATTTCTTAGAAATTTAATTAATTTCTTAGAAATTTAATTAATTTCTTAGAAATTTACCTAGAGGTGTTCAGGCTGTTTAAAAAATAAATAAATAATATTATTTTTTCATGTTTTTTCTTAAATTTATTGTTAATATATGTATGTAAAAAAAATTAAATTTAATATTTAAAAATCAATTATGTAAACTTATAATTGTGTGTCTGGTAAACAATATGTAAAAAACAAAATGAGAATATTACATAATTATAATTAAATTTATAATTAACATTATTTTAGTAATGTGAGGAATATCCTTTTTTTTAGACGTCTATGTATTGCATCTTGCTGTCACTGTATTATTATAGTACATTTAATGTTGTGTTATTTAATTTTAATTTTATGTATTCCAATATGTATGTAACCCTGTATAAGTAGGTACTCTTTTTAACACGTCTTTTTTGACGACACGTTTGGCTCAGTCTGTAGTTACCCTACATGCTGCGCCAGCGATCGCGGGTTCGAGTCCGCTGGGGGCATTCATTTGTGTGTTGAGCACGAATGTTTGTACTACAGTAAGGGGGTTTATATATAAATCATGTGTGTATTTAAAAAAGTCATATATGTAATCTCCGTTACCTCTCTTTATGTTTTCGCTTGTCGTGGTAGTCTTTAAGTAGAACAAACTTTACCAATTGTAAAATTTAAACTAGTTTTTGCACGATTTAAGTGTATGTTCTGTTGGCTACCCTAAATAAATAAATTACACAAATATTAGACCATAAAGGCTATATTTAACGGGGTTGTAAAAACCATTTCATATTCAATAACAAAATATATTTCATGATTCGTCATTGTCTCTCTGTTACAACAATATGATATCTTAGATCATATTGTAGGTGTTATTAAAAGTATTTTTTTATAAAAAATATTAAAATAGAATTGTCAGAGTTAGTACACGATTTGTATGCGTCCGTCGATATCCCTGAGCACCGTGCCCTGTCGCCGCAGGTACTCCTGCAGTAGCTGGTAGTCTACGCCTATGTTCTCCACATTTTCTCTGTTTCTTGATAGCATCTGAAATAATTCCGTAACATATTATTGACAGTGCATAGATTTTTGTAACAGACAAAGATTCCTAAGCCCTTTTTAAATTGATTAATTACTATCAAACACAAATCGTTTTTCAATTTGAATGGTAATATGGTTTACCCAGTCTATAATATCTTCAATTATTACGATGTATATCCATCTTTAACTCCAGACTACTTTTGAGTCATTTTTTTATAATGAAATTGAAATTCAGTAGAAACAATTTCGAGAAGGAAATAGAAAGGAGAATAGAGATGGGCTGGCCTGAATCTTAATCTCGCTTATATCATCACTTAAAGTCTTCCAGTCTTCACCAATATAATAATTACACTACTTTTACTAATTTTTACTAATTCGTTAGTGGCTATATAACTATTTATTCCCGAAGTTTCGACAGGGTTACACCAGCGACCACGGCGTTTAAGTCATGTAGTTTAATTATTATATTATTATGGAACGCAAAAATTTAAAAAGTTATGTCTTCTTTATAAATTTTTCTACAACCATTTTTCATTTTTAACGCACGAAAGTGTATTAAAATCCCAACAAGTTCGGATTGTATTCTGACGTCGGAACTACACGCACGTATACCTACGTACGACAAATTCACACGCAGGCTGCGCGCCCCCATAGTACTTGAAAGGTACGGATCATTCGTGTGTGTTCGTACGTGTTCGTATGAGTAAAATTCGGACGAAAACGTATTCAGAGTGCGCGCGGCCTAAAGCTCAAGATCGCGCTCAATCGCTGGGAAAGACCTAAATATGTTGTGACATTAACACACAGCACCATCTAGTTCCATGGTAAGCTACGAGGCTTGTTTTATGGATACCAGATAGTTGATACACTACACACATATATAACTTTAAATACATATTATAAATAATATATATAATAAATAAATAAACACCCATTACTGGAATATAAACATTCTTGCTCATCACACAAATTAATGCTCCCAAGTGGGACTCCAACCCGCCGCCGCTGGCACAGTAAGTAGGGTCACTACAAACTGGGCCAAACGTGTTGTCAAAATATAGACCTATGTTCGAAAGTGGACGGAAAAGGGCTGATGATGTAGATGATAATTAAATTAAATATCGTACCGTATAACCGCCGCCGCCATCGCCAATATAGTTCTGCGTGAGCACCTTGTAGACGGCGTCGCGCTCGAGCGGCAAGTAGCGCGGCACGTCGCAGCGCACGCAGCGCACGGCGGCGGACGCCACGCGCGCGCCCACCGGCGCCGACGCGTTGTACACCACGCGTATACCTACACGTTAGTGTAACGTTCATATTGCATTTTAAAATTCATTAATTTATTTAAAGGACATTATTATTTATTATTTTACTTTTTCAAATGGGATTAATGTGATTCGCGTGCTTCTTATCACTTTTTGTGTTACTAATTAAATATTCATTTTAACTGATATTTCGACCACTGCATTCATAATCATAATAACATCCACGAAATATAATGTCTAGGCGATAAATATTAAAAAAGAATGATGTTTAAAATAGCTCAAATTATGAAAACAATTTAAAGCAATATACATATTACTTGTTGTTTGGATGTAGCAATGCTTTAAAGTATGATAGGTTCATATCAATATAACATATTTTACTTGTTAAAAGATCTGACTCATTTTCAAACATACCGCCCACTTGTAACATTCGGCCGCTATAGAAGTTAGCAGGATCGGTCTGCGTCACTCCGACAGAAAACTCTAAAGCTTCCAATAAAAATTCTCCTTTCAAATCGTATACTTGCACATAATTTTCAAATGGCATTGCCATGAGGAGTGCTTCTGTTGTAATTTCTGTAAAAAATATATATTAATACCAGCCAAGTAACATTAGGATTTTTGTAAAATATTCAGATATTAGTATATTTTAGGGAATCGGTCTACTAGGTATTATAAATACGTACTACGTAATAAAGTATGTGTGTGTGTGTGTGTGTGTGTGTGTGTGTGTGTGTGTGCGTATGTGTACGTGCGAGTGTGTGTGCGTGTTTACAGACGTATGTATGTCCGTTACCATTTCAAGCTAATTTGGATTTGTATGAGTACATAGAGGGACTATGACCTGTAATAACACATAGGCAGTTTAGTCGCACCTAGACGAACCCAACCGAAGAAATACAGTAAAGTAATACAAGTATATTTATTACTCACCACCTGATTCAATGTTAGTGCGGATGCCGCCCGCGTTGATGAGACACACGTGCGCGTATCCCCACGCGCCCTGCTCCGCGCGAGGCATCAACTTTAACGATACACAAAAACTAAGTATTTACAATGACAAATTAGGTTTAAAATTAGTATTATTTTGTAAAACATGTATGTATTTATAACTGTTAGTGAAATGTATATTTTAGAAAAATTGTGGAAGTTGTGGTATACCTAACACACTTAAAACGTTCTATATTTGAAAACATATGGAAATTGTCGTTTAGTCAATTTCGGCACAGACAGGGCAACTTACGCGGGTCCCGGGTCCCGACTGTCATACGTACTTGTTTTCATATAACAGTCAGGAAACGGCTTTATATAAGGCTAATGGTTATAGACATATAATAAAATTCTTTTGGTGATGAAAACGGCAAAACCATTTGCCATTAACATTGGCATTTTTAACAATTATTGCATTTATAGATGTTCATAAATGAGAATGTCTCGTTATAAATAAAAGTATTCAAGGACAAACTCGTATACAAACAAGCTTTAACGTGATAGCCGCTTTAAAATCAATTATAAGTATTATTACTTCTTCTAGAAAGCCGTCGCAGGCCCAACTGCCGAGGTTGCACTCGCCGCGGTAGCACCCGCGGTTGAGCGCAGATAGCGACGAGCCGAGGACTTCTTTGCCGATCGCGTCCACTTCATTCCTCCAAGGTTCTAATAATCTTTCTATTGTGGGATCTAAAAATATATTGTATTATGCTTATGCTAAGTTTTTTTAATTAATAAAAAAATAAGTAGGTACTTGATAAGAAGAAGAATTCTTTACATCGGATGATTTTGCAAAAGTTTTTGTTACTTAAAGTAAGACCAGTATGAAAATGATCAATTATATTTTATATTAAAACTTGTCGAATATAATTTTGAATTTACTAGATTAAGTAGCAGGTGTCGGTACCTCTTACAATTGAAGTGCCGAGATAAATCGCCTTCCCATTCCAAGACATCATCTTACCGGTACTGTCAAAAGTGAGTTTAATGTTGCCCAAATACCGAGTATACGCGGCTGCTTGTACGATCAAGATCTAATAGAACACAATTAGGTATGTAAAGTACTTATGTATTTTCAAAACAAGTTAGTCTATGTATGTTTGGCTGATAATGAAACAGCCAAAAATACTAAAAATCTAAAATCATTTAGAAAGTATTGGTTAGATATACAAAAGTATAGGTAAATGATATAATAAAGTGTTACTATCTGAAACTATAAAAATATTTTAATAAAGAAAAGGTACCACGATGTGTACTTTGTGTAATATAGCTCCAACATTTAATAAACTTAATCTTAAATAGATGTCGTCTATTTTCTAACTTTACCTGATGTCCATTCGCCTGTGTGACAACAGTAGGGTACTCCCCGACTGGTGTCGAGCCATCGGGTGCCACTCCGTTGAACAGTAGTGAATGTGAGTGACCGCCTACGATGATGTCCACTTCAGGTGGCATGCGAGCGGCTAAAGATCTATATTTAGACATACATTTCAATAAATTTAAAATACTTTTGCATAGTAACCTATAATTTACAACAATACGCAAAAATTGTTGAATGTGAATATTTAGTAAAATAAAGGAAACCGTATCTCCTATTTAAAATATACATATCTCCATCGCTTTTAGTTCGTAGACAACGCTGACATTTTTTTTTGCAATGTAATAGGTATAGAGTGACAAAGCATATAGGAACCGGAAAATTTCGACATTTTCTTCGGTGTACTTAGATTCGTTCTGCAACCTGTTTACATTTATATTTACATTATGTTTCAAACAAATTAGGATGATTTTATATTTAAATCGCCCCAAGCTCACATCACGTATCGCGTACGTAAACAACACAGTCGAACTGCTGAGAACGGGTATCCCTGAGTCCCTTCATTGAGAGAGGGGTAGGCCAAATAGGAAATAGCCCACCCTGATGGCCGCACGCTGATTGACGGATTTCACATCATGTCTTTCAAATTAATTAAATTATCTTATATTCAGCCCTTTTTAACGTCTCACTTCTATACGGGGGGCACGGGCCTCCCTTCTATACGGGGGGAATCAGACCATAGTCCACCACGCTGACCAAGTGCGGGTTGGCGGACTTCACAGGTCTTTCCAAAACTTGCTACGTTCTCTCAAACATGCAGGTTTCCTCATGATGGTTTCCTTTAACGTAAGACAAGTAGCAATCATGTCGGAAATAATTCGCACATGAAAATATAAGAGCTGCGAGACCCTAGATTTGAACCCGCTTCACACGGCTTCCCTCGCGAGCGCGTTACCACTGGGCAAATTAAATTATCTTAGTGACGTAGATTCCTTCATTTTTCCTTTACCGTATTATTAAGAAGTGGAATCATGTTAAAAATGATATAAGCCTTTATAAATTATTTTCATACAATAAAATCTACAAAATCGATAAACACGTATTTATAAAAAGAAATACCTACGTACATGTCACTGTCATATCCAACGTGAGAGAGTACAATAATTATATCAACCCCCTGGGCAGTTAGAATGGCGGTTTCCCGGTTGACCGCTTCTAACTCATCTTCCATTATAACATTACCTATAGGAGCTGAAAACTGCATATAAACGTATAAGGTACTAAGCAAAAAAAATTGTACAGTTTGAGAACAAAAATAAATTGTCCTGAGAATGTTTATTGACACAATAAATAGATACCTATTATTATTTCATCAAAGTGCGTTTACCGAGGATCTGCGGTGTACATTTTAGCAAAAGCATTAACATTTTGTATATATTAGATAAGAACTTAGGATAATTTTATTATGAACCAGAAATATTACCAAAAACTACTCACTATAATATCTTAAAATAATTTTCGTTAACAGTATATCTGACGACTTACAGTCCGTAATAAGATCCCAATAATGCCAATTTTTCGTCCTTTTCGTTCAACTATAATATGATTTTTCACATATGGCGCAATGGCGGGCTCCAAGGTAGCGTTAACGTTGGCCCCTAACATAGGCGATTTGAGCATCTCTAAATATAGATATAAACCATCTATTCCATGATCGAACTCGTGGTTTCCTAAGACCTAAAATAAATTATAACAATTTTACTTTAATATATACATATATCTAATTTATAAAATACTTACTCTGTATCAAGCACTAAGCAGTAGCGTGCTTTGTGATACCAATACAGATAATCAACTTACATGAGCATCATGAGGCAGCATATTCATGAAGTGTTGACTAACGTTCCAACGTAAGTAGTTATACCAGATGGTGCCTTGGAACGTGTCTCCAGCGTTAAGTACCAAAGAGTCTGGCTCGGCCTGTAAAACCTCCATAATAGCCGTGTAGAGACGTGAGAACCCGCCAATGCAGTCTCCTTCCGACGGGTTGCATGGCCCACCACTTAGTGCTACCTGATCAAAACTTATAAAAAATGTTTTTTTTTTATTTCGCTTATTTAAGATTTATTTAACATTATAATAGGGTTTTTTATTTATTTATTTAACATTATAATAGGGTTAATGCCAAAGCTTATAAACTTTTAGAGCTTCCTAAGGCTTTTTGGGTGTAAATGTTATTTATATTTCTTTCAATTAATTGCTAAACAGTAAACATACATATAAAATTTAGATACTATTAAATCTTACAACCCTACATTTTAAAGTTTTCCAGACTTCATGTTTTGTCAGTGAGTGAATTAAAAGACTTCTTAAATAGATAAAATTACATATAAAACTATCATTTCGGATTTTTTCGCGGACTCCGTGAAAAAATCCGAAAAGATAGTTTTATTTAAAATGTCAAATATTCGCGTAAATCTAAGATAGCATTATAAAATTATAGAGGTAAAATTCCAGCATTTTTTTTTGGATATTTTAATTAATTAATTCATTATTATCGACTAGCATTGCCCGCGGCTCCGCCCGCGTTCTGACGATCAAAAACCTAACTATTAGATTTTACATATTAGTATACTCTTACAATGCAGTTTTTGTATTTTTTCTCGGAAATGATTTATTTTCCCGCGGTAAAAAATTTCACCAAAATCCCTCCAGTGGTTTTTCTGTGATGCGGTAACAGACAGACAGACAAAATTTCTAAAAACTATAGATTCGGCCTCTGTATCGATAAGAATGTTTATTTCAATATGATTTTCCAAAAAATATTTAATGTATAGATTTGGCTTAGTTACAATTCTATTACATGTATAGATGATGAAGATGATTAAGTTATATAAAATATTACTTACTGTGCATGAAAATCGTTATAATGTATAATATTTAAATCAAATAACTCATCACTTTGCGCCGTCACGGCGTGTAACAGGAAAAAAATCACTAAGCTTCTTAACATAATATCTAAAGGCGCAAACTCTATGGAGCACGGGTGATGACGGGTGCAGACAACGCGAAAGTACGGATTATGTATCTTATATACAATTAAAGATAATCTTGAGATTATGTAAGTATACGAGGGGCGGCTGATAAGTTCACGGCCTAAGATACTTAGCGATAAATAATCACCTTGTTACCTATATCACTAATTATGCGACTCATCGCTAGTATAAATAGCACCCCTTCTTTTTGGTTCATTATCACTTCATCCCTTGAACAAACAACGACACCATGTCAACGGAAACTGGAAATTTTGGCAACTTGGAGTTTTTAAAAAATGGAAATATGCTAGGAGAAATTTTTGAAGAGATGTCATCGGTTCTTCAGGATTCTGCACCTTCATACACTATGGTATAAAAGGACTCGGCTATTTCAACAAGAAAGAGAGAGTAAATACGACACCCGAAAATGTCAAAAAAATCGAAAAATTAGTACTGGCTGATCAAAAAATGAAATTATGGCAGATAGCAGAAGAATTACAGATTAGCAAAGAACTAGTTGGTTAGATTTTTCATTAAAGAATAATGGCAGTTTTTACCTGAATGTTTCTAAAGGCGTCTTAGATTACAAAAAGTCCGTTCTAACCGTTCGGGTTGCGAGGAATGCTTATAGTCCAGACCTGGCTCTCAGTGACTTTTCCTTTTTTCATTCAAATTTTAATAGTGAGTTACGCGGACAAAGATTTTCGGACAACGGTGAGAAGAAGGTAGCCTTCGAAAGCCATTTTGAAGCGAAATAGAAATTTTTTCTGTGGTTTATAGCATTATGTTCACGATTGTGAAAAGTGTATTTCACTCGAGGGAGATTACAATGAAAAATAAAAAATATACATCTATACTTTTCATTCATTAAATACCTTTTTTTTTTCTTTCTTAAATGGCTTAGAGTTGGGCCGCGAACTTATCAGTTGCCCTTCGTAATATAAATTTTAATGCGAATTGTGATATAAAAATTCAATATCTAATCAGGTAATAAATAATATGATCACTTCCTTGATTAACTATAACATTTTGCTTACAAATTGAATTATTTACTTGCCGTCATGATATACATGTAATAAATATTAGGTACCAACAACCTACGTAAATGTTTACGTGGTGCCTATAATATCGTAACATGTAAAGCTCTTGGAACTCTTGGCTGTTCCGTTCCTCCATTCATGTTTTTATCATTTTTACTTCTGTATTTTTATTTCATTAAGGGACTACTGTAATTATAATTTAACTAGCGACTCACCCTCGTTTCGCTCGGGTTCCTCTCTACCTTGATTCCCCATACAAACTTTCATCCTCATTTTTACCCCCTTAAGGGATGATTTCCGGGATAAAAAATATCCTGTCCTTTCCAGAGTCTCAAACTATCTTCGTAGAAAACTTCATCTAAATCGGTTCAGTTGATCCAGAGATTACCCCCTACAACGTCACAAACTCACAATCTCACAAACTTTACTTTTTTATAATATTAGTATAGATTAAAATTATTTTTATTTTAATATTTATTTTATGTACAAAAGTGGTTATTTTGTCTGTTTCGTTGTAAACGTATGCATGCATTTCTAAATCATTTGACTGATTGCTATGAAATTTCCATACTATAATGAATTCACGCTGGAAGTTTCTAAGCTATTAACGTACGCTAGATGGCGCGCGAGTTGTATGGACAAATTTTAGAATTATATATTAGTATTTAGTGTACATTACTATACCTGAGCAGGTCGAATAGTTGAGAGATGAAGTATATTGAAAGTTTTATTATAATAAGTTTTTTTTTTTTAATTTGTGTATCTATATTAATAAGTTAAATTGTTTGCAAATACGCAATAACAACTGGATTTGTTTGTTATATTGAACAGTTTTAATATACCTAGCCTAGATTTGTGTACATTTTATGCCGTAAAAGTAGAGTTGAATATAAATATAAACGAAAATACGACAAATAAAAGCAAAAAAAGGTTTGAGACATTTATTCGATAAAACAACAATACATTTATTAAATACGAGAACATAACATTTTCTAATCTATATTTTTAAATGCTTTTAATTATTATCTACGCTATCGAAAATGTTTCAGATATGGTATGACTATTAAAAATAATCTCAAATTTTGTAAACATGTAGTCGGAAATTAATGAAAAAAAATGTATCCCATTCTATCTAAATATTTTATTACAAATATGAAATTGTAGTTATCGGCAAGTTCTCTGTAGTAAGTTCACAACTTTTATGGTAAAAATGAAATAATTAATATTAATCAACATATAATTAAATAGGAAGCTGTAAGAGCGACATTTTCTAAAACTAATTTTTTTTTCGCTTACTAAGTACCTACATAAAGTTAAATAGATTTATAATCTTATTTCAATTAAAGGCACTTAAGTTATATATATTTTCGTTCTTATATCATTTTTGTTCTTTGACGGGAAGTTTAAATTAAAAAAAATATATAAAAACTTAATGCCGTAATATATGTCATGCTTAAATAAATAGTAAAATATCACAAAAATTAATACAATAAAATTAAAAACTGTTCAACCTCCGTCGTCTTTTCATAACAACCAAATTTTCATATTTCAATAGAAGAACATTTAGATTTTTGGTATACATACGTATACGAAATCTAATATAACATGAAATTAAATATAGCAGTTTGATAATAATCATCATCACAATAATTTTCGTCATATTTTAAATTTTACTAGTAAGTGAAACAGTGCTACTATATCTTAGGACTTATAAAGTACTTGGACTTAAAAATAAATATGTTGGGACATTAACACACAGCACCATCTAGTTCCATGGTAAGCTACGAGGCTTGTGCTATGGATACCAGATAGTTGATACACTACACATATATGACTTTAAATACATAAGTAGGTATTATAAATATAAACACCCATGACTGGAGTACACACATTCGTGCTCATCACACAAATGAGCTCCCCTAGCGTGCCCCCCACTCGAACCCGCGACCGCTGGCACTGCAAGTAGGGTCACTACAAACTGAGCCAAACGTGTCGTTTAAACTTCGGACTGGACTTGACATACGAGTAAGTACTAACTCATTTACAATAAACATTTCTATTTTTCTGTAAAAATTTTGCCAAAATAGATCTAAATAGATTTCAGTTACAGCGGTTTATCTTAATGAGAGTAGCCAAAAGTGGTATCCGAGACACAATATTGTACACCCGTTATCCAAAAAAACTTCATAACTTCATTATTGTTAATGATAGCTAGTATACACATAAAGATAGTAAATATAATTATATATTAACATATTTTATTTTGTATACTAGAAATAATAATATATAGTACCACTGTAATTCATATTCTATACATATTGCAAGCAATTTATATTTTATTATTACTTCTCTATACTTTACTACATTTAATTAAATAGCGTAGAAAACTTCCGAATTGAAAAAAAAATCTATTTAATATAATAAATATTTTAATATTATTTACAGTCAATTGGAATAACTTTTGTTTTTATCAATTTATGCAACTCGTTAGATTTTTTCTTTACTTTTGACATAATATTTAAACAATAAAATTATATTTTCGGATTTTTTCGCGGTTCTATTTTGGTTTTTAATTCCGCTCTACATTAAATCCGAAAAAAAAAATTGTTATAAAACTTGTTAAAGAATTTATTCTAATTGACTGTAATGGCGATATCATTAAAAATTACTACTTAATTATTACAAGCACAATATTACGGTGAAGACGTTTAGCGTGTAAGTAGGCGTGAAGAACTAAGTAAAAATATTATTAGTGATAACTATCACTACTCACTTAAGTGAAGTAATTATTTAAATTATATTGTGTATTAGGGAAGTTGTTAACACACGTCAAAAAAGATTTTACCAATGTTGCAATGACGCTATGGAGTTTTCATTCAAATCTTTTCATTTATGTTACAAAAAAATATTTTTATTCCTTTGAAATCATAAGAAAAAAAAATGAAGAATATACGAGTATATGAATGGTTGGTTGAATGAATGGAGACATTGCTTTAACACAAGTTTTATTGACGTATGGACAAATGCAAAAATTAAAAATAAATTAAGTTATAGAATTACTTATTTCTATTCCTCCGGTTGGTTATTTTCTTTTTAATATATTTATAGGTAACATGTTGTACTGATCGTTTGTTTTGCTTTTTAAGAGTATGGGGTGCGGGGGTTCACGTTGATCATCTCCGTTGTGCTGTAAATGTAAATGACTATCAATATTAAGCTATACGTGATATATTACATATTGTGTACAACTATAATAAAAATACTAGTAATGTACAATAGACATCTACGAATAAATATGAATTCCAAGTACATACGCGAATTATCATTACCACAATAAAGTAATACCGTGAGTAATTAAAAAAAATGAAATCAAAATTAATGAAAATAAGGTTATTTTACGTTTTAATTATTTTTATTCTATAAAGTTCCTCAAACAAAATAAAAATACATAGAAAGGGAAAATACTTAAAGAAACGTAAATTATAAAAATCAGTACTTCAAACATAAACGACTTAAACAAAAATAAAAATGTGTACTTACATATTACGAAAAAAATAATAATTACAGAAATTCTTAGTGTACAATTTCTATATTATTTATGATAATTTGAAGTTCATTTCGTCAAATTAAAAATAATATACGCAGTAAGGAACTTACGAACTTATTACAACATTCTGAGCAATAGGACCATGTTCCACATATCTTGAAAGAGGAATAGGTGGGGGATATCTATATTATAACACATTTTGAAGTAGGAACTTTAAATTATTAAATACTTTAAATAATTCTTATATTTTTCTGTATTTAAATAGAAAAAGATTTTCCATAAATATAGATCTACTGCCGCCTCCATCAATATTTATTATTATTATTAGTAATAGCAAAAATTATTTGTAATAATTTAGTCTTTAAACATTTACAAATGTGCTTTCACACACGTTTATGAAAACTAATTACATTACTTGATGCGTCATATAAATTCCTAAAAAAAATCCTTGCAACACTTTAATCATGGTAGGTAATCATATTACAAAAATTCATATATCAAATTCACAGAGAACCGTTCAATCACTTTTCAAGCGAGTGAGTTACCAATGGGCTAAAGCTTTAAATAAAATTATTAAACACGCTAGAATTATTTTTCTGTGTTACTACTGGTCAATATGTACTAAAGTTATCTCAAATCCATCTAAACGTTTCAGGATGAAAAAGTAACAAACATAATGTCCTCCAGATCGATTTCGATCACGGCGGCCAATCTCATAGAGACTAGCCAACTGCGCAGGAGATATTATAGTGCACAAGTGTACGCGCAGACACAAGTGCACTTTCTATTCCTGTCACTTATAATGCGGTGTGATGACAATTCGACACTCGCAGGGAGATTAGGCGCAGCGCCACGCCAAAGCGACAGCTTTACGTGCTCTGTGTCGACACTGGGGTGAAACACCGCTAAGTCTCAGCTGTTACTGAGACTTTCTTTACAGAAAGACTCAATGACTAAACATGACCCACACATGCATGCACACACACACACACACATGCATGCACGCACACAGACTCGGACACGGTACCTCTTGGAGCAGCGCACGTGTATGACGAGCAGCACGATGCCGAGCAGCAGGCACAGCGCGCCCACCACCACGTACGCGACGCCCAGGAACGGGTTCTTGCCGCCAAGCAGCGAAGTCGTAGAGATTATGAACGATTTAGTGCCGTCGAAGTCTTTCACCGGATAGTCTGGAAGAGATTTATTAGTTACTAGATGACCTTTAATGATTCTAAATCTTTGAAGTCATGAAGTTATAAAAAAATTGTTAACAAAAAAGGCATTTTCGGTCAAAACTCAACTAAGCATCGACGCTCGCGGCAGCCTATGTACTCGACGACATTTTTGAGGCACTGTCGACACGCGTTCAAAGCTCGATGCAAACTTGGTACGCGTTTGTATCGATACGAACGTTCATATACATCGCGTCTTTGGCGAGTTCATAAAACATAGACCCTCAGTTTATCGGCCAGACTACACGATACGCGTTAATAATTTCACTCACTGATTTCAAATGTTTGTAATTATATTACTAATAATTTATATTTACTGATGGCACTACTGTTTTGTTTTTGAGTGTTTTACCATATAGTAGTCATTTGGTGCTCAAAAAAGAGATTACCTAGAAAGTTTTCCGAGAGTTTTGAAAATTGGCGATTTTATAGATTTCAATGTCCTCTTTCCGAATTTCAATTTTGCTCCTCATATATTTTCCGCTCTCGCCACCATATTGAAAAAATGGCGTTTAAAAGCAGTTTTTTGACGATACCTCCTTTCAGAGTCATTTTACGATAAAAACATTTATATATTATACAAAATTAAACTAGAGAAAATTTCCTAAATTCTTGTTTTAATGATTTTTTCTGCAAAATCAATAGTTTCGACATTTGAGCGCCGCAAGGTGTTATTTAATACGCGTTTTCGCATAGTGAGCGTGGCGCACTATTATTCATCTAGACTAACACATTTTGACGACACGTTTGGCTCAGTTTGTAATTACCCTACTTGCTGTGGCAGCGGTCGCTGCAATATTTAAGAAAAAAACTTGCCTACGGCCTGAATTAGGATCATCCAATTTCTTTATATACTTACTGTAATCAACTCTCAGTACATAAGGTCCTTTGACGAGCCCGGGTCCGAAGCCCTCCTTAGAGTGATCAACTCGCCGGTACAGCTTCCGGAATGTTGGCAATGCCGCAGTACGCATCCAAACTATCAGATCTTCGTTCTGAAACAATTATTTTATATATAGTGCAGTGTGTATGAGGTACATTTGATGCGAACTCTGTATCATTAACTTCAAATGAACTTGCACAGTCCCTAGCTGGCCCGTCATTACCACCAAGAATATTGAAGAGAAAACAAAAGGCTCCTGAAAGATTTGATTTTTACAGTATTTATTATTATTCTAGTAATTATTATTTTTTAAAAGAGGAATGTGATGTAATCGGGTTACTAAGCAATGAGGGTTTCAAACAAAAACATACTTTTTACAAATAAATTATTATTTACGTAAAAAGTAGCCTATGTTACATTCCAGCCCTCCAACTATCTACACAAAAATCACGCCAATCCGTCAGTTTCCACGTGCCAAAAAAAGAACAAACAAACACATTTATAATATATATATATATATATATATATATATATATATATATATATATATATATATATATATATATATATATATATATATATATATATATATATTTATTATAAATGTGAAAGTATAATAATGTATATATAATATAATGGTTCCTATTATTTCATAGTTAATTTAAAACAAATTGACACTTTAATTGTAAAAATTTCTTTAGAAAAATTACATAATTAGGTTTTATTACCTGGAATCCATTATTTTCTGTATTGTTTGGATCTAACATCCATACAGGAATACGCCAGTTAATCGGCTTGGTGTAGTTTTCGAAGGCTGAAGATATAAATAAATGTTTAAATAGTTCTCATACAGAAAATTAGTCTTTGTGATTTCTCCACCAATTGTTTTCAAAACCAAACAAGTATGTAATTATTATTTTTTATTTCACCTGTTAGTGGCAAAAATTATCTTAGTGACACTTTTAAAAGCAAATGGTTTGATTAAAGTGATTAAATATGTTCCATTTCTTATACAAGGAAAAATGTAGAAGAAGAGTAGAAGAAAAAGTATTTTGTCAGAATGAAGTCTTAACATTCTCTTATTACTAGAATGTCTTGCATAACCATTTTTTTTTAAATAGGTGTAAATTGATTGTTTTCCATAAAAGGTTACTTCAGTTCCTTAACCTGCCAATAACCGGTGAGCCACTGGTGGCTCGGTGAACAATTATTTTTTATACAAATTATCCTGGAGGGGTATGGTTCTTGTATAAAAATTTGTATTACAAAAATATATAGCATTTATTATAATTAGATATAAATTACAAAATAAATATTTATATGAAATAGGTAGTATAGAAATAAATCTTTTGCCAAAATCAGCATTTCTAATAACATGCTTTATCTGTGTAGATAGTACATTTTAATAATGTAATAATAAGAATATCTTTATATAAATGAGTATAAATAACTTTGGACTTACCAGTCTTCAGATCTCCAGGAGGGTTTCTAAATTTAATATCTTTGTCAGAAGTCCAAGCAATTCCGGTCCTCAGTACTGGCACATCTTTGTTTAAATCTTGAGATTCAACCGTCAGGGTATCTAAATTAAAATAATAATTAATTTTGTTAACTAATTAAATAATGAACTCATCATTAAATAAACTATAACAAAATATGAACTATATTTTTCATTCATTCTTAAACATTAAAATAAGTTTAGTAAAAAATTTCAAAAACTCATTAATTTTTATACTTACCATTAAAAAGGGAATTTGCAATAGCACCGCATGGGGCAATGGGTACCTTCTCAGTTTTCCCTTCCACATCAGCATAAGCGAATGGTGCACAATCACCTGAAGGTGGCTGTGACAAGCGCCCAAGTAGCTGGTTATCATCTCTAAAGCAAAAATTCAACAGAAGTTAAAACCATTTTACAAAAAAAGTTATATTTTTATTTATTTAGTTCACTTATTGCAGGATAATTCATAAATACATATATTGTGCCTACCTTGATTTAACATATCTACGGTGATTTTGGTAGTAATTACTGAGCCCATAGTAAAAATATACATCCCCCTTGAAGTCCTCAGTGAGATTAAATGGAATTTTACAAGTGCAAGCACTTAAATTGTTTATTTTTATATAATCTGCACATGTGATGTTTTCATCTTCTTTCATACAGTATGTATAATCTATTACATGTTCCTTTACCTGTAAATTTGTCACTTAATAAATATGTATAACAATGTAATTAAACATAAAATAAATTGTATTTACACTATATATATGTACACTTTGTAGTCCAATGGGATCGTATCAAATTCAAATCACAATAAAGTATTTTAATTTACTCAGCACTATCTAGTTACTAAATGTTAAAAGTGAAAACTAGTTATTAAATGGCAAGTTTGACATCTATTTATGGAGCATACCTCATCTGAGAAATACAGTAAGCCTATTCCCACAGGTATAAATGCAATACCAATTACAAAAAAGGTTGGAAGAACTGTTCCTGCGGTTAGTATAGGTTGCCATGCAGGTAGCCGCTGTTGTTTGAACGCAGATTCTAAAATGTAAATTAAATATCATAATCGATATTGCGAGATCGTGAAAGGTTTCTATCTTATTACAAATAATCATACCTGCAGGCCGTCTAGATTTAACATTTTGGTCCGAGGTATCACTTGAAGTCGCCATTACTTTGGCATCTAAATCATTAGTTAAAAACTATATAAAAAAATATAGTAATGTAAATGTAATCAATGAAGGCAAGACTCTTAGAACAATTTCAAGATAAATTATCAAACGTCACTTATTTGTCATCCATGAACGTCACAAAGTGACAAACTTATATGAATAATGTCACAAATGATTAGACAGTTCAGTGTTGCCAACTCCAAAAATTTCGTGTTGCTAGACTCAATATCAAAAGTCACCAGAAAGTCGCTGGCCTTCTTGATGAGTTAAATTTTTAAGCTGTTAGAATATCGCTGGTCTAAGTGTACAAAGATGAAAGATACAGAAAAATAAAACAAATACTGAAAAAATGTTTTGACGTGAAGTCTTATAAATAGACGCGACGTAAGGGGACCGTAACTTATGCTGCATTAAATTGCTATAGTAACCGTTGTTATTGCCTGAAAAATGATTTAAAATATATTCTTTCCTTTGTTGTCTTCAAAGATTACTATATTTTCACAAATTTGTTATCAAATATGCAAATATTTATAAGCGATTATAGAGGCTCAATATTTATAACTATAATCACCATTCTCGCTCCTTTCTATTCGATGTAACTCACAGCTCACACATGATAGCGCGTTGATTTTTTATTTTCATAGGATCTATTCCGGCCGATCAATTTAAATAATAATACGTGTAATTTGGACAAAATTTATAAGAAATAATATAATCAGAAAGTGTATAAAAAATATAAAAATTTAATGTCGGCCACAGCTCGTGCTCTAGAATAGACGTTTCACGTTAAACTAACGGCCGTGTGCTTCCAACACAGCTCCAGCCCCAAGTACTGTAAAACTACCTGTAGGTTTCGACTCCCGACAATAAGTACAACTGAAATCTAATTACCGTTAATACCCACTTACTAATATTTGAAGGAAAAAAAATTCTGTTGTATTTTATAAATATAGAACTTTATTATAGGAAATTTCGGCATGTTAATAAATAACGACATTATTTTGACAATGTGTATCAAATATATTTCACAATAGTTTGTTCATAAAAGGAATATTACGGACGAGCTTACAAATTGACGATAATTTAAAAAAAAAAGAGCTATTAGAAAATAAGTTGATTTATAGATGCATAGCTAGCATTTTATCAGTTGTTTATACAACCCCATGGTACAAACACTTATACTAAGTCACCGAAAGTCGTTTTATAGATTTTATTTTTAAAAAATTTATGCATACATTTATAAAAAAACTAAAATATTACAGCATTTTTCTAGTAAGCGCCATCTATCGTCTAATCTAGCAAATCAAAATAGCGTGAATAGGAAATCGAATTTCTTTCTATGGGGTCCGTGCGCGAATGTAGAAGTCAGCACTATTGTCCCCCTAGTGTTAAGTGTTTTATTCCTGAAGATAGTGGGATCAAAATATTCATTTGTAAATACAGAATATTTATAAAAATGGAAAAAATAATAAAATATGGATGTCAACCAGTTATCAATAATATTGTATGTGGTTAGAATAATGAGAAAGGTAATTATTCAAGTCCAATGAAGTTTATGGTGTAGTAGAAAAAAGTAATAAAAGTGAAACTGTCTTAACTGCAAAAGTTGTGCCACAAACGAGTGTGTCAATAGTTTATGATGTGAAAATTGTGGTACCTATGTTTGAAAATTTACTTTAAAAATACTTAGTGTAATCATATTAAAACAAAACCGACGAATTGAGAACCTCCTCTTTTTTGGAAGTCGGTTAATAACTAGGGATAATTATAAAAATGTTATTTTTCAGCTTAACAAGAATCGAAACGTCAATATTTTTTCTTGACGTTGACATTATAGAAAAATGGTCCCATTAAATTCAGGTGTTTGCCACTGGTTGGCGCAAAAGTCTGGACGCACGGTTCGTATAGGTTGGAGTAGATATCTTCACTAGCATTATCTTAGCTGTGCTTTAAGATACAAGAGACATTGATATAAATATATCTTTTTTTTCAGGTTACATTACTTGACATCTAGTGAAATCCTTTTAAAAATTCAAATGGATACAGTTTATTTCACTTATTTAAAAAAGTTACATTACAAAAAAAAAACACTTCAGAATCGCTTAAAAATATACATAAATCTCATAACCCTTAACATGCTCTATTCTTAATATTAATAAAAAATAAATATGTTAAGTATCTTTAATTAACTAAGTTATTAATAAATGCTTTAAATATTTATTTCTATGCCACGAATGTCATTGCCACGAATTTTAATTCTAGCTATAGAATAAATTAACTACTTTAGACGAATGAAATTGTTAAGCGTGTTATGCTTTGTTTATAATATTCTCTTCTTTCTTAACTGCCTCGGTGGTGTAGTGGCTAGCATGTACGGCTGCGCACCCGGAGGTCCTGGGTTCGAGTCCCGGGTCGGGCCAAGTTTAGTTACTGAGTCGAGCAGTCATCCCACCGGAGTTTGAGAGTGACAGGAACAGAGAGTGCACCTGTGTCTGCGCGTACACTTGTGCACTATAATATCTCCTGCGCAGTTGGCTAGTCTTAATGAGATTGGCCGCCGTGGCCGGAATCGGTCAGGAGAACACCATAATATTTTCTGGTGTTATATAATAATATTTAGGATTTACTGAGAAACATGAACATCACATTGAAAATATTAAGCACACGCCACCGGAGGGCAACAGTTTTTTTTTATTTTGTTGGGATTTACTTCATTGATCAATTTATTTTAAGTGCAGTTTATTACCAAAATATCTACTTAGATACTAAATATAAATATATTTCGAGACATTGCTGATACTCAATCGGTTTTTAACGAATTCAGGTTGAATGATCGAACATTAGTTGGTTAAAATAAGTTTTTTGTGCGGTTACATTTGGCGAATCTTTGCTAATAGTGAATTGATTAGCAGAAATAAAAAATAAAATAAAAGCCCGACTCAAACATAAATAAGAATTTTTATGAATATCATACTGCTCGTTAGTAACGTTAAATAAGATCAATGGTTATTGGTTATAGTAGTAGTTTTCAGACTTTAAAGTCGGTCGCAGTCACCATTTCAAATTCTCGAAAGCTCGATTGCGAACTTACAATCACTCATTAAAATCCCCTAATATATAGGTTATACATATTATGTATTGATATTTACAATATTTGTATTTTTAGTAATCAAACTGAACACTAAGCCGAACACAACCAATACACATGGACAAAGCAAGGCGTTACACAAGACACTAAATACGAATCAATATAATCTACATATAAGTAGAATAAAACAGTATGAGTAAATAATAAGTATATATACAGAGACTAAGCATCTTACAACCGTCGTAAAAAATGCCGCCTATTATCGAACTTTGAATAAAGTTGAAAGTTTAAATTTTTTTAATTATTATTTTTTTGAAAAATGTAAAAAAATTAATTTATAAATGATATCAATTTTTCGAATAATGTACCTACTAGTTAATCTTTTTTCATTTTTTTGGAAAATAAAAAAAACCTTTACGATAACGTGAAGAAAAAATTTTTCCCACCCTCCGAATTTTACCGCCCCTAAGATTTTGCCACCCTCGAATGCCCCTAGTGTAAATCCAGCGCTGTAACTATATATGTATAGGTTTTGTTACTTATGTTCTGTGGCACTTAGTAGAGTTCGTTTACAAAAGGGCTGTGAAGGGTTTTCATTGGATTAAACAATCGGCCACGCTGTACATCACCTCTTGCTTTTATGACTAGGTTATTAATAGAAGATTCATCATATTGTTCTGTTGTCGGTCTGGCAACCAGCCTCCGCAGGTAAAGTCGTTTTCTGTCCACACAGCTCACTGCAAGTAGAAATCATAATAGCCTAAATAATTACTTCATAAATACACTTAATAAATGAATAGTAAAACATATACATATTTGTGTTTTGTAAATGTTTGTAAAAATAATCTTTATTTTTTTTCAAAGGGAAAAGTTTTCGGAAGCACATAGTTTGTTGTGAGAAGTGCCTGATTTGGTCGTCTGGTTCATTCTTAATCATTCCTTTAAACATAGCAATGATGTAAAGAGATGTTTTAGTCCCACTAACTTCCCGACGAAATTCCATTTTTAACTTAAAGACGACGAATATAAAAAAACAATCATTTTTTTTATTAAGAATGTCATAGCAATCTTGATAACAATTCCCTAAGAAGTAACACAATACAGACCAGTATAGAGCAAGAGCCCGTGAACGCCAGACCTTCGTCATTTTATAAAGGCTGAAAGTTTGTCAGACACTTAAAATCGCGGCAAACCCTTGCCAGACACCCTTTTCATGAAATCATAATTCTACTTACGTTATAGTATAAAAGCTGATTTTTATATATAATACTTGGGTAATAATTAGATGATGTTTCCTCATTAGCCAGACATTTTTGATAGTTCCAACCCCTTGCCAGACAAGCATGTAAATGTTAAGAAGAGATTCGTGATTCGAATGACTGAACACTGTTTAGAATGTATGTGGATAGTTGTTTTTTCCAATAAAAGGTTTTATTTCATCACTGGGCTAATGCGAAATGAAAAAACTCCACCAGAGCTTGTTTTAAATTTAAATTTTTCAATTCTTTCGCAAAATCACTCGGACGTGTATGATCAGGACCAGTTATAGTGTAGCTCAATTGTGCTGATTCTAATCGCTGAGAATGTTCGTAATCTTTGATCGATGGAGTCAGGTATTGATCTAAAATAAAGTCAATTCTTAGCGCTTCAAATTTGGTGACCATTTGCAACATTTTCTTAGGAATGCCTCCCAACTTGTTGGGAACATTTTTCATGGTGTGTAATAAATGCTATGCTAGCAGTCTGATAAATCATCTAATTATTACCCAAGTATTATATATAAAAATCAGCTTTTATACTATAACGTAAGTAGAATTATGATTTCATGAAAAGGGTGTCTGGCAAGGGCTTGCCACGATGTTAAGTGTCTGGCATTGAATGACGTGATTTTTAATAATATTCTGAAGGTAATACAAAAAAATCACACTTTATTATTTGACGAATTTAGATCGGTATTTTACACACCTTTAGTACCGTGTACCTGCCAAGGGCCACGATAGCCTGAACTTCATAATGGTCCATCGTTCTTATCTGTGTTGGGAGCATGCGCTGACAAACTTTCAGCTTTTATAAAATGACGAAGGTCTGGCGTTCACAGGCTCTTAGGCCATAATGGCAATAAAATGACAATTGCATTTTTTTACCTCTATATAATCGTAAGTTTTTAAGTCATCGATATATACCTTATCAGCTGTCAGCCGTATCTCTTCAGGGGAATCTGCATCAGCTGAAGAATTGTTTTTTGGATTAATAATAGTCACGTTCGCCTCTGGCGTATGTGTACCTGGAAATAATAAAACTGCTTAATAATTTTATTATTTATATATTCAAAACATATATTCTAAATTGCATTATATAAGTATATGAACATTTTTAAATGTTAGTTAATTTCATCAGTCACTTACGTCACTAATATTATAAATGTGAAAGTTCGTGCGGATGGATGGACGGATGTATGTTAATCTTTCATGCCAGAACGGCTGAACGGATCTGCATTAAAATTGTCATAGATATAGATCATAACCTGGAATAGCACATAGGTTACTCTTTACACAGAGAAAATGTACGGTTCCCGTGGGATATTTTGTTTTTGTCTAGGGACGAAGCTGAAGCGAAGCGAGGGTGACTCGCTATTAAAATATATAGGAATAACTATAAACCAAGTACATTTAAATGGCAATGCACATCGCACACATACATGTGCTATTTCTATACGGATATATTTTGAAGAATTACTTACCTTTTACTGGTTTTCTCATGAAATATATCATTACAATGAGAGCAGTTAGCCCAAGAACAATCAGAATACTACCAACAACTGCGAGCACAATATTGACTGATGTTGAAGTTGATTCAATAATTACTTTTCTTCGACCGTCGTACATGCTCGGAGGGTAGTCTAAAATTGAATACATTCAGAATTTGTTTTGAAATTGAAATATTTTATTATAACTAATTTAGATTAACTCTATCTGTGTTGTGAATTTATTTGTTACATTTAACGTGATAGGCAATCATTTTTTATTTTTATTAACACAGGAGTCTCATCGATTTCTGATTGGTTCGAGAAATTCTTAATAGATGGCGTTACACGTATCAATTTGGTTATAAGAAACTATTAAATATAAAACAGAAGCACTGTACCCTTTTATTATTGCATTTTTTACTATTACAAAAGCAAAAATTTATAATGTATGAAAATGTTTGTTATTTGTTCACACTGAAAGGACGGTTTTGAATCATATTTACTGTCCCAACAACATAATATATAGTCTTATAAACACAAAAGGCCTATAAGGACTTATCCGAGTGAAGCCAGGTTAAGTCGCTAGTATAAATATACCCTTAAATAGTACTAATATCACAAAAGTCAAATCACAAATGACAACTTACGGTATGCAACACGCAATGAATAATCACCGCTGGGAAGGTCTCGAGTAAGAAGCCCGCGGGGCTTACGTTTCCAGTCTGTTTTCATCCACCCAATAAACATTTCATTCTAAAACAGTTATTAATAAATTAAAAGGGTACTAACTATTGTGTTACGAATATTTAACAACAGGCCATGTACATACAGGCATTGAAAACTTATCGTAAAAGAATTTAGCTACAACGTTATTTTTTATTTTATTAAAAACAACTTTGATTTGACTTTTATAATTAAAATATTTGCCAAGAAATACAATGACATTGCCGTTTGTTCAGTGTTGGATAATCTCTTTACTATTCGATATATCTAACTTATAAATACATGTTCGACGTGCGCAAAAGGCCCGACCAAGGAGTCAATTTTTTAAAATGATTTAATTTTTCTTTTCAATTGATTCTGCATTATCAAATCATTTAGTAGTAATATAGACATATTATCAAATATTTAACAAAGTTATTTAAAAATCATCTTAATATTAAAAATGCGAACACTTCTGCGTGAATGTGTGTGTTTGGTTAAGCATTAAGTTAAAATTGTGGCTAGTATTTATTTTATACATATACAAGTATCTACCACATTATTATTATATATATATACACTCGCCGGCATATTTAGCGGAACACAAAAAAAAGGTCCATTATTAAAAAAATATGGTTTTATTTTAAAATCTACTTACTACACTTCTTTTGTTATTAAAAGTTTCATTTGTTTTACTTAAAATGAGATCACATTAAAAACAGATTTTGCGAGTAAAGGCTATTTGTGAAAAATGGTACATTTTCGAACTTTTCATATAACCGGGAAAAGTGAAAATTAATATTAAAATAACAATTAATTAAATTAGAAAAATGGTGATTAATATCGCGTATTTCCTCCACGTGCTCTTATTAAAGTTTCTACCCGTCTAGGCATACTGAGAATGATGTTATCGATGGTCTCCTGGGATAGTCTCCGCCATTCCTCAACTATGGTGATTCGCAGTTCACCCACGTTGGCAGGAGCTGGAATTCTGGACTTAACTTTTCTTTTCAGCAAGTCACAAACGTGCTCTATTGGGTTCATATGTGGTGATCTCGCCGGCCACTCCATAACAGTGATATTCATATCATTAAAATAAGCTTGAGTTACCCGAGCGGTATGCGGCCGAGCATTATCCTGCATAAAAACAAAACCGTTACCGATATATGGGGCAAACCGTACGACATTTTCTTCTAAAACTTCTCTGATATAGCGGTCTGCAGTCAGACTCTCTCTGTCAATCACTACCAAGTCTGTGCGAGCTCCCAAACAAATGCCCGCCCAAACCATTATTGATCCACCACCGAATGCAACTGTAGTTTCAAAGTTTGTCTGAATGTATCGTTCTTCTTTGCGTCTGTATATTCTTTGCCTGCCGTCAATTTGATTTAAGAGAATTCTACACTCATCACTAAACAATACCTTACTCCATTGGTCCGCGTTCCAAAGTCGATGTTCCTGAGCAAAAGTTAACTTGTTTCTACGATGATTTACCTCGAGCCTTGGAGCCTTGGCGGGCACAAATGAACCCAAACCAGCTTCTTCGAACCTTCTTCGTACCGTACGCTCACTTACGGTTACACCCCGCACTGCTTCTAACTCATGTCGGACTTGGACGGCTGTCAAACGGGGGTTCCTACGTACACGAAGCCGAATGAAACGGTCATCCCCACTCGAAGTGCGCCTTTTTCTGCCTTGTCCTGCTTTTCTCACATAAGTACCGGTCTCCATGAACCGTTGGATACTGCGATGGATCGTTGAAACTGGTCGACGAAGATCTCTGGATATCACTCTGTAGGTTTGACCATTTCTTCGCATTTCGAGTGCCCTGGCAATCTCCGTTGGGTCTAAGTCAGGCATAATTCAGTCCTCAACTCCAAAAAGATACGCGATTAAAAAAAAACTAACAAAAAACAGTATTTCAATGAAATTTTAAATCAAACTCAGAAGGAAGAAATACTCGAAGTTCGCTCCAGATAAGGTGTATTTGAATAAAATTAAAACAATTGCATAAAATGTGATGTTCAGTTCTCTTCTTAATTTGAAAATATTTCTTTTTAAATTAAATGGCGTATAAACCAGCCAGCAACCTTATATGATACTGATATCAAACCTTTATTTTATGTTCCGCTAAATATGCCGGTGTGTTTATATATATATATATATATATATATATATATATATATTATATATATATATATAAAATAAGGAATACAGCATACATATGAGGAAGCTTGAAATTAGTGTCAGTTACAGAAAAATTGAAAGGAAATCGTCTTAGTTTGTATGAACATGTGATGAGGAAGAATGAAATGAATGTGACGAGAAGAGTGATGGAAGTGAATGTGGATGGATGGTAGGGTAGAGGAAGACCGAAGAAAATATGGATAGATTGTGTGAGACAGGATATGAAATAGGAAGCGGGAATAATAAGGTGACGTGTAATATAATATACTAGCATTACCCGCGGCTCCGCCCGCGATTTTCCTGTTCAGATGACCAAAAACCAAATTTTTAGGTTTTACATATTGGTATACTATTACAATGCAGTTTCTGTATTTTTCCTCAGAAATGAGATATTTTTCCGCGATAAAAAGTATCCTATATGTTGACCCGAATAAGCAGCTACCATCATACCAAATTTCATCAAAATCCCTCCAGTGGTTTTTCTGTGATGCGGTAACAGACAGACAGACAGACAAAAATTCTAAAAACTATAGATTCAGCCTCTGTATTGATAATAATGTCTATTTTAATAAGATTTTCCAAAAAATATTTAATGTACAGCTTCGACTCAGTTATAATTTTATTATATGTATAGATTAACATTATTGATTATAGAGAGGAAAATTACAAATATGGAATATTCATACATACTTGGAATCCATTATTTTCAATATTATTTAGATCCAACTCCCATATACTCTTTCTCCAATTTTTAGGTTTTGCAAAATAATTTTGGGCTGTTGAATAAAATAATAATTAATAAACCAATTAATAGGGCATTTATAATGTTATTAAATTTATTAATAAAAATATTTTCAAAATTTTATTACCTAAAAATACTATATATAAGCAAAATATTATTAGGTCATTAAGGATATTATAATTTAAATTTTTTATTAATAAAAGTATAACATTTTACTTTAAATAATACCTTCTGTAATATTTTCTGGATTACGAAATCCCAATTTATCAGCATCTGTCAACATCCCTGATAGTTTATAGTTCACATATGTATTGTCAGAATTATCCAGAATGGAAAATGTATCTGAAAAATTAAGAAATTTAACAATAATATATAGTTTTCAATAATTATATCAGGTTCATAATAAAAAATCAATGTTTGAAAATAAATACTTATGAATAAAGTATATAATATGATTCCAATATAACTACACAATACTAGGCCCCAAAGAAGCATTAAAAAAATTGTCTGTCAGTATTCAATAAATAAAATAAAAAAAAAATTACAGACAATATTTTTTTGTATCACAAAGTAATAATTTTAATTTGTGATACAAAATAAATATATCACAGGACACATATTTATCAGCACTATGTAGACAGGTTAATATTACAAAATAAAGGAAGTCTTCTAGTAACTAACCATTAAATATAGTATCTGCAATAATACCACAAGGAGCAATTGGCTTTTTATCTTCATTATATCTATATGGTTCACAATTTTCAGATGGAATAGTATTCAATATACCTTGTAGTTGACTGTCATCTCTGAAAAAAACATAAGTAAATTAATTATTGTAGCTCTTAGTCAATGAAATAGCATAATTACAAATATTGTATTTTATTATAGGTATTGTATAAAATAATATATATAAACTTACTTTGAATTAACATAAACACTTCGCAATTGGTTATATGACTCTAATTCATAATACATAATAACTTTTCCATCAAAGTCTTCAGTAAGATTAAAGTCATAGAAGCAAACACAAGTATCTCTTTCTTTTTTCCTAAAATCTTTACATGTTATATTGTCATCCGAATATTCTTTAATGCAATCAGTATAATCTATAATGTGTTCTTTGCTATAACCCTAAAAATGATATAAAACAAACATATAATAAAATTTGGTGAAACAAAATGACTGTAAGTGTAAAGTTGCAGAATTTTACAAAGTTTAACAGTTTTTAATCAATTCTAACAGTTAATAATTTTGATTACAGCAATCATTTTAAATCTTTTCCCCCTATCAATTTAAGATAAAATTTGGTATTTTTATGTAGGTTTGGTGATAATAAAATATTATTGAACCTACACAATAAACCATGTTGTGTATGGAGTTTGTTCTTTAAAAAAATTTTTTTTCATCAATTTATATTTATACATATTGAATCTCAAAATTTTGAGAATTATATCAAAAAGTAAAAACACATCAAACTAAATACTATCATTATAGTTGCTAAGTTTTTTTCCTCTAATTAACTCGACGGTACCTTGTAGGAAAAACAATTTAAATATAATTTGGCGATAAAAATATACGTACTGTTCGAATTATACTTAGAAGGCCTATTCCTGTTGCAATCAGAAGTAGAGCTATTGTAAAGATAGCAGACTGTAAGGCCATTGTAGACATGATAAATATTTAACTTGTAGGTACTATCCTTTTTTGGAGGGTCATTTATAGTACTAAGAAAGAGTTTTTTAACCTAAAAAATGCTACAAAACAGCGGCCTGCGGCAGCGGAATATACTTAATTATTAATAATTGTAAACAGTTTTAAAAGACATAATATCAAAACTTATAAATAACACAGTGTGCTGTCTTTGGTATAAAATATAAATGGTTTAAATTAATTTTACAATCTAAAAATAGTCCTTAATAATAATTCTTATCACTATTCACTAATGTCATAACAATATGTCCATTGTTTTATTTGTCTATGTCAACTCAATTGTCATTTGTCAATTGTCATCCATGGTTTATTGTCCAAACCAACAGAACATAAAATAGCTACAGATTTCATCCCGTATGTCACCACTCTCTGTTAATAAAGGAAAGATGAATTAATAATGTAATCACTTGAAGTACTCCTATACAGAAGGAATGAGCCTAAAACATTATTTTTAATAATACTTGCTTTAATAAGCCATTATACATTCATCGTATTGTACTCTCATTTACTCGCACATACAAGCACGCACGTACACACATTAATATACACATACACTCGTTCACACGCACACTCACACACACACACGTGCACACACACACGCGCATACACACACGCACACACACACGCACACACACACGCACACATACACACACAATCAGATATACACACATGCGCACAAACACTTTTTTATTTTTAAATTTTATTTTTGTAATCATTACGTTTTTTCTCTGACTCCTGTAGAGGTTAACTGGAGGAATAGTCCTCTTACCTTGCTCCCACTCAACACCTTTTTTTTTTTTTTTTTATTGTCGGGAAATGCATTTACGCATACCACCTGATCCTCCAGGTGGTTATGTGGGGCTCACCGGCTAGAAGAGCCGGTACTACCCACTAAAACCCGACATCCCTTCCCCCCGCCTTAGTGGGACGCCGCAGGATCGCTTGCGCATAGTTACTACGGCGCCCCGGCGGCAGGTCTGCCTAAACGCTAGGCAGACCACCAAACCAATGGGGCTGCTCCACAGTCAACTCTGCTATGCCAGAGAGGTACCCGGAGCAGCCCCATTAAACCCCAACCACCGCCCACCGAAGTGGGCCACCTCCAAGCGGCTGCAGAGGACAGGGAGAGCGGCAACGCAACACCGACACTCCTCTTCCCCTGCAGCCCCACCGCGTCCGCCATCAAACGGTGGCGGCCCCGCTAGGCCGCGGGAGATAGGGACGAGCGGCGCATCGCAATACCGACACTCCTCTTCCCCCGCGGCCCCCCTACCGTCGGCCCACCTCCGGACCAAGATGGCTGCCGACACCCCACGCCAGACACAGGACCAGAACTGGCCCCGCTCCAGCCGCCGCACCGACGGGCTAGCCCCGGCAGCGCGGCCCGCGCAGCGCCTCCTACCGCGAAACGGCCGGAGACACCGCGCTACCTCCAAGAAGGAGACGGCACCCTCCTGACGCCGCTCCCCCCTCCCATCCTGGCTGTTGGTCCGCGCCGGATTGCTCCGGTACCACAAGCTCCTGTCGGGTCCAGACAGTCGCGAGTGGTGTTCCCCTATCCGCCACCCGGGGGACGCGTCCGGTAGCAGTCAGCCTCTGCCCCGGAACCCACTCAACACCCTAGGAAGCTGGGTGTAACTGAAAATCAGCGCTGCTTGAGATTTAGGTCTTAGCAGCATTAGCTGAGTTATTACTCTTTGCCATAAGTTACTTTAAGCTTTACTGATTCTGTTAACATTTGTTACTGTTTTTATGGGAATAAATACTTTTTATTATCATTATTAATTAAATAAGGGATATTAGGCATATTACAATCATATATTTATAGAATATCATTTAAGGAAAGAATATAATAATAAATATCATTTGTCAGACAATAAGAACGGCTAACATGGCAACAAACAGTTATCAACTAACTTAATCATGTCGCACGCGCATCATTCAAATTTTACTCTCATATTTTTTTCTAAACGTCCCAAAAGAAGTATAACTTCAAAAATATTCACCTGTAGACGATTTACGAGTTTTAAAATCACTTTCTTAAAAATGATGTCGACACAGCATTAAATATAAAGATTGTAGGTTAGCCAATTTTGATCAACTAGTTGTTTTAACCCACAATTTCTTCAGTATTTGTCTTTTGGGAACAAATGATATCCATTTTCTTTGCATCCTGCTACTGCACAATTTGTTATTTTAATTAAATTTTAAATAAAATGAAAAAGATTCCATCCACGATAAAGAGCTTTATAATGTACTGAGGGCTATAGTGATCGCGACGTCTGGCTAGAGAAAAGGGCTAAATTAATCCCTATTGGAAAACGCCCTAATAGTTCTCTTCTTTAGTCTATGGCAGAGGCCAAATTTTTGGTGTTTTTAGTCTTCTTATTCTGTGGCATAGAGTATATTGGTGGTGTCAAGTTCAACATTCGACACTGAGTGACTAAAGATCATAGAGTATATTGCTACATATATAAACTAAAGATTGAGCCTCGATAGTTTTAAATAAAGTGTAAAATATCATTTTTATAAGTTTTACGACTATCTCACAAATCGGAACATTTTTAAGAATATTTCCTTAAATATTATTGTTATTAACAACAAGTTATATAGTAGCATATTTTTGTTAAATCGTCGAGAATTGCGATGTCCAACGAAACTTCAAAGAACGTAAGCTTTTTGTTTAGTTTTATTCAGATAATATGGGCCATTTGATAATAAACTCTTTAAATTATATATATCAGTATGCGTTTTTATTTGTGTATGATTCATGCTAGTGTATTGAACTTAGTGGTATTACTGAAATAGCATAGTGATAGTGAAATGAAGTATGACACTTATGTAGTTTCGATACAGTTATCGGCGGATGTATGTCAATGTTTGCAGGTGCCGGCTGAATATTTATCAGATGACTGTCCATCGTAATGATATTTTGTTAACTTACTTCTTTTGATCTTGTGCCATTTAAAGCTGTTTTAATCAAATTGTTTTATATTTTTACTTTAATACATTTGGTTTGTACATAAAATTTCTAAATAATATTTTTGGTAATTACTATTTTAATTTAAATGACCTACATTCAACTTTATAAAATTGGATGTTCAAAAAGTTTAGAAAAAAAACCAAATACAATTTAATTTGACAATATGTTATTACAAAAACAAAACTTCCTATTGATATTTAAATGGGCCGGTCCTTCACGATAATAAGTTTTAATGCAACTGTAACTATGACTCCTCTATTTAATGTGACATTAGTGAAAGAAATTGTATTCAACTTATGTGCCTAAATTGAAAAGCCTAAAAAAAGTAATCAAATTAAGCCATAAGCAATAGTTGTAAACTTGTACTGATATTACAAAATACAAATTTATTTTTAATATTAGTATAGGTTAACCTAATTTTACCTCCTTATTTGATCTTGTTATACTTTTTACTATTAAAATCAAATATGTAGTATGAAATCTTGTGAATTCACCTGTATTTAAAGGGTTACATAAGCAGCAAGCAGTAGATTAAACTTGTGTTTACTGCAGCATGTCTTGTATTACTGAACCTTGCAATAATATAAAATAAATCAAATATGTTTTTACAGTTTCTATAAATTTTACTCATTTATAGGACATAATTATTAACTTGATTATTGAAGATGTCTTAAAAATATTTATATAGTTTTATGTAAATTTTATGCTATTTAGGGTCACTTGCAAATGGTTCTTATTTTATTCTAAAAATTATATAAACTAGGATTTAATTTGACACCAGGGAAATAGTTCATAGAACTAACTTCCTTATGATCGGCAGCTTTTCAATCTGGCTAGAGAACTACAATACAATAATAAAAAATATATGTATATTTTATTAATTTTTTAGGTATACATTTATGTCAAAAAAATAATATGCCATCAATATCTAAACTTTAAACATTATTTTTGTTTCAAAAATAGTTTTCCAATTTGGAAACACCAGGATATGTGGGATTTGCTAACTTACCCAACCAAGTGCATAGAAAGTCAGTGAAGAAAGGATTTGAGTTCACTCTCATGGTGGTTGGTGAAAGCGGACTGGGAAAGTCCACTTTGGTGAACTCATTATTTCTCACAGATTTATATCCTGAGAGAGTAATACCAGATGCTATTGGTTTGTATTCTCATATTTTTTGTAGCACTTTATATCTAGAGGAAATATAGCAACAAAATCTATTAGTACCTATTATTATTATTATAGTATATTTCCTTAATGATCCTTAAACAAACTTGAGTAATTAATAAAAATTGCATTTATACTATGTTTTACTAGAGCATAATATATACAATTGTTATATACTTTATAATTGTTATCAGAAAAGACAAACCAAACAGTTAAATTGGATGCCTCAACTGTGGAGATTGAAGAAAGAGGTGTTAAATTACGCCTAACTGTAGTAGACACACCCGGTTATGGGGATGCGATTGATAACACTGACTGTTTTCGGGTAAGTGCATAATTCTAAGTTTTATCTACCGTACTGTCAAATTACAAGTTACAACCCTTAACTCCTAAATATATAATTAATTTAAAATTATTTATGAGAGCTGAATCTGTTTGTAGAAAATACACAACTCGGTAAATGCTAAAATACTAAAATTAATATTTGTGTGTACCATTTTGATGCAACAAATCCTATGCAAGATATTTTGTTTGCTATCCAGATAGATATTATTTTTTCACTTTTGCAATCCTATTTTTTTTTCATTTTTATGTAGTTATATTTGAGAGAAAGTAAGTATATATATACATATATCCTTAGGAATGTTTACTCTGAACATAATAATTATCTTTTGTCCCTATGCTTATCAACTATGTAGGAGACGAACAAAGTCCATAATTGCTATTGGTCATTGAAGTATATATAGCATTTGTCTGTTTAATATTAAAAGTCTACAATTACAAGTTACTTTGTTTGCTGGCAAATAAAAGTAAGAAAATTACAAGGAAACAGTCACTCTTATTATAAATATATATATCTTATAATAAAATTGTAACTAAGCCGAATTTGTGCATTAGATTTTTGAAAAATCTTATTGAAATAAACATTATTATCGATACAGAGGCCGAATCTATGGTTTTTAGAATTTTTGTCTGTCTATCTGTCTGTTACCGCATCACAGAAAAACCACTCGAGGGATTTTGATGAAATTTGGTATGGTGATAGCTTGTTATCCGGGTCTACATATACGAGTAGCATACTTTTTACTGCGGGAAAATATCTCATCTCTGATAAATCTATACTAAACGCTAAAACGTAACTAGGGACGAGCTCGAGCGGAACGAGGGTGAGTCGCTAGTACAGAATAATAAAAATTAGTACCGTCTTCGATTTATGTGAATATTTGGCATTATAAATAAAACTATCTTTCCGGATCTTTCGCGGATTTATTTTATCTTTGGTTCCCGTCGTTTCGAATAATCACGAGATAGTCATCTATAGAATCATCAATATAGAATCATCGTGACCATGATTGCTGTAAATCCGCAAAAAAAAACCGAAAAGATAGTTTTATTTAATAAAAATTACTTTGATTAGTAAATTCTTTTACGTTGATATTTCAGTCTATAATTCAATATATCGACGAGCAATTCGAACGGTTCCTACGCGATGAAAGTGGCCTCAATAGACGAAATATCGTCGACAATCGCATACATTGTTGCTTTTATTTCATTTCACCTTTTGGACATGGGTATGTACTATGTTTATAATAATCTATACATATAATAAAATTCTCAGTCAAAACTGTACATTAAATATTTTTTGGAAAATCTTATTGAAATAGTCGTTATTATCGATACAGAGGCCGAATCTATAGTTTCTAGAATTTTTGTCTGTCTGTTTGTCTGTGACCGCATCACGAGTAAACCACTGGTAAGATTTTGATGAAATTTGGTATAATGATAGCTCAACAAATCCCTGAGAAATCTATACTAAACGTTATATATTTGTAGAAATTCGTACTCTATCCTATTGTTATATTTTTTTTAATTAGGAGTAACTAAATAAATTGCTGCTTATATGCTAACACCAAAAAAATGTATATATTTATAATATAAGGAAAATTTCTGTTTAGACTTAAGCCACTGGATATTGAATTCATGAAACAATTACACAACAAAGTAAACATTGTTCCTGTTATTGCAAAAGCCGATTGCCTTACCAAGAAAGAAGTGCAACGACTAAAGACTAGGGTATGTATGTATATCCTGTTTGTAACTCGTATAGAAATGCTGTAAGCAAATATGTAATTGACATAATATTCTCTTTCTTTGTTATACAATTGAGTTGGTCACATATTGGTAATAGAGGAAATAATGTTATAAACTTTTTTGTTTGTAAATTCATAGGTTGGATTTATTAAATAAAATGTATGTTACATTTAAACTCATCGAGATAGCGTTTTACTCACTCTCATATGAACCGGAGGTCATAATAAATGGTTATTGCCTAAATAGAAATAAATAAGCGGAGCCCAGTCTGGGGCAGGAGCTATGAGTATATTATGTAACATGGGCATTGGACTTATTACGCTGTAATTTACTATCAAAATTATAAGTAAAATGTAAATTAAACAATTTATGATAGTAGTCATTAATATTTTATACTACATTTAAAAAAAAAATATTTTATGTTATAATTTAATTAAAAAGAGTATTTTTACCTTCATAATGGTTCTCTAACATAAAGAATTAAAATCTGTTCACTATTGGCAAAAACGTTGCTTTTACTTTTTATATAATATGAATACCTACTTTCACTTTGAAGTTTACTGTTTATGAATAAAAATAATACTAATATAGAAAAGAAATATTTTTGAGAACCTATTTAAAAACTATTGTCGTTAATAGAAAAAAATATGTTTAGGTGATGGAAGAAATTGAAAGGGAGGGAATTAAAATTTATCCTCTGCCGGATTGTGACAGTGACGAAGATGAAGATTATAAAGAGCAGGTTAGTTTGGATAATATAGTAATAATACCTAATAAGTAGTAATAATAATAATTTCCTAGTCAATAAGTAGTAATAACTTAGTAATCACTCAAATTTTTCATCTCAGTGCTTATTTGTTCAAACGACCAATTTACCGAAAGAGTTTTTACTTTTTACTTTAAAAAGCCGAATTAAGATGTATTTTATATTTATTTATATGTAAATCATATAAAATTAAGCTTTGTTATTAAATTAGAAGAAAAATAATTCTGCTATAAAATACAACAAGTATTGTTTGTTTGAACAAATAAAGCACCAAGATGACGATTTGGTTACTGATTACTAAAACATTATAAGGTAGTACTACTGACCTAAATGTATACTTCCTTTGAATATAAAGCGGTTTATGCCCATCTAACTAAATCAAAACTTCGGCCCTGATTAAAATAGATAGACAATTAACAATTTTATGCTCATAACAAAGATTTTTTATCCAAAAAACACCTCTGAACATACTGAGAGTGCTTGAAAGTGTCGATATTGACTTGAGTGAGCTCTTAGTTCTTACATCGCTGTAGACCGCAGTGAAATTGACGCGCTTATATCACTTGTGTTATTTTTGTATTAAATGACAGGATATTACAAAGGAAATGATCTAATAATCTATACATATAATAAAATTGTAAATAAGCCGAATCTGTACATTAAATATTTTTTGGAAAATCTCATTGAAATAGACATTATTATCGATACAGAGGCCGAATCTATAGTTCTTAGATTTTTATGTCTGTCTGTCTGTTACCGCATCACGGAAAAACCACTGGACGGATTTTGATGAAATTTGGTATGATGATAGCTGGTTATCCGAGTCAACATATAGGATATAGGAAATACATAGGACTTTTTATTGCGGAAAAATATCTTATTTCTGAGAAAATATACAAAAACTGCATTGTAAGAGTATACTTATATTTAAAACCTAAGAATTTGGTTTTTGGTCATCTGAACGCGGGCGGAGCCGCGGGTAATGCTAGTTCTTAATATATGTGTGTATAAAATTCATATTTTTTTGTCTATATAAATAAAAATGAATGTTGGTAAGCGCATAACTCAAGAATGGCTGGACCAATTCGGCAGAATTTTTTTTGTATGTTCCTTAAGGTAAAAAAAATGAAAAATTAACGAAAAAAAATATTAAAATTTATATGACTAACGCTGGCTAATAACTATATCTATCTAAAACTTACCTAGCGACGAACCCGAGCGAAGCGAGACTGAGCCGCTAGTATCAAATAAGTAGTAGAAAGATAGAGTAAGTATTTTCAGTAAGAGGAGGGGACAATGTATTTGGTACTAAATTCAATATGTTAGACCGTACTATGTATGTGAATGTTGGTATGTTTAATGCATTACGATAACAATAACTTAACCATATTCAGGGATATATCTAGGGATGAAATATTTGGTTAATACG
The DNA here is from genome assembly GCA_951806755.1 of Brenthis hecate. Classification (NCBI taxonomy): domain Eukaryota; kingdom Metazoa; phylum Arthropoda; class Insecta; order Lepidoptera; family Nymphalidae; genus Brenthis; species Brenthis hecate. The sequence continues at coordinate 6,377,787 of OX638249.1, forward strand.
GTTAGAGGTGCAAGTTTGACTTTGCCCACCGAGGTTTCCTTATTTAAGAAAAATGGCCGATGAGTTACCTCGGTTATTGGTTAAGCACCTAGGGACACACTTCAGCAAGGCGAGGATAATTGCTAGTAAGAGATAGTTTACGGCGAAGGAAAACGTCGTGAGGAAACCTGTATGTCTGAGAGAATCTATCAAGTTTTCGAAAGACATGTTCCGTCTGCCAACCCGCACTTGGCAGTTGGCCGGCGTGGTGGACTATGGCCTGATTACCCTCGTATTGAAGGGAGGCCCGTGTTAAATGTTAAAAAAGGGCTGAATCCAAGAGATTCTTTTATGTCGTGGTATTTTTTTAAATCTGAAAGTGATGTACCTCGCAGGTGCGTCAACTGAAGGCGGCGGTGCCGTTCGCGGTGTGCGGCGCGGGCCAGCAGCTGGAGGTGCGCGGGCGGCGCGTGCGCGGCCGCCTCTACCCGTGGGGCGTGGTCGAGGTCGAGAACCCCGACCATTGCGACTTTATCAAGCTCAGGACTATGCTCATGTGAGTATGCCTTTAATACACATTGCCACTAATGTTTTAAATGCAAAAAGAACTGCCTCTATGGTCTAGTAGCTAGCATGTACGAGTGCTGATCGGGTGGTTCTGGGTGTTGGTGCTGTTAAGATATTCTCAGTAGCTGCACGGAGTGGGCAACCTGGCAGTGGCACGGGGATGGTGCCTCGGAAAGCACAAAAACCGTCGGTCTTGCGCCTGACTCCCACCAGTCGTATCGAACATTTTTGTCACTTGTCATTTTGCATAATATATAAAGTTGTCAATTAATTCTTCTCTTGTAAAATTTGTTTTCTAAAATATACCTTTGACATTAATTTCTTCAAAGTAATACATTACATAATAGGCATGCGTAACCACGGGAAAGCGCTTATTGGTCACGGCGTGTTTTTTCAACTATGCCTATATTGTGTAAGGAAATAAAAAAGTGTTGTTGATTAAATATCCAATATGTTATTGCAGCACCCACATGCAGGACCTACAGGAGGTGACGCAGGAGGTGCATTACGAGAACTACCGCTCGGAGCGTCTCGCGCGCAACGGACAGATACCCAAGCGACACACGTATGTATATACATACAGATAAATAAAATTGAAGTGTCTGTTTGTAATGTCAAAATAACACCGTTTTACTAAATGCAAAATGAAATAATATACTGTACTTATAAGAAAAACACATTTTTTTAATTTTTCGTCTGTTTGTTCCGGATAATCTCTGAAACGGCTGGACTGACGGGACTTTCACTAGAAAATTGCTGATGTTATAGGGAGTAACATAGGCTACTTTTATTTTAGAAAAAGAATTAGGGTTCTGCTCAAAAAAATGAAAACGTACCTAGGGACGAACCCGAGCAAAACGAGGGTAAGTCGCATGTTGTACATATATAAACAATGGGACAGGAAATGGCGGCTTATAGGATCTGTATTCAGCCCCTTTTTAACATCTCACTGCTGGGCACGGACCTTCCTTCAATACGAGGAAGATCAGGCCATTGTCCACCACAAAGTTCAAGTGCGGGTTGGTGGACTTCACATGTCTTTCGAAAACTTGCTAGGTTCTCTCAGACATGCAGGTTTCCTCATGATGTTTTCCTTCACCGTAAGACAACTGACAATCATGTTGGAAATGATTCGTAAGTGAAAATATCAGAAGTGCGAGACCCAGGATTTGAATCCGCTTCACTCGGTTTCCCGAGCGAGTTGCCATTGGGCTACCACTGTGCTAAGTGTTGTAAATTTGTAGTAACAAAATATTATGATGGATGAATGGATAATTATTTATAAAAAATTATCGTGGTTATATTAGGTATTGTTATTGTTAAAATTATTAGGTATGTTATTTTGTTTGAAAAATAATCAAATATGAAAAATGAAACTACCAAGTTTAAGACGTTATATAGTAAAGATTTGTGCTCATTTTGTAGCTTTGTGTACTTATTGAAGATATAAGATTATTTTTTTATGTCCACAAAAAAATTACTTGTTAAGAATATTACATACATACATAGTTTGAAATTGAACTTATAGTGTATTTTATTCAAAAGACTAGTTGCTCATTACATACATACATATAATGACATTTATTATAATATTATGTTCGCAATAATCATAAGTATGTAATATAGTATACATATGTGTTCATTTCTTTTATATTTTATAATCTGTTATTTATTTATAAGTATTATTTAATTTATTTAATAATATATTTTCTAGTTCCACCGAGAGTGGCCTAAGCGAGTCAGACTCCGGCCTTACCAACGGATCTAACGACGACGCCACGGAACGCGAACGAGCTCTACGTGAAAAGGTAAATTTTTGTTTGAAACAATTTAAACATAAATAGCCTTATATTATAATTTGCCGACTAAAAAAACGACGTTCATCCAAACGCACGATTTTCGAATTGTGATATTGACGATTCTTTTTTAAAGAATATATTATAGCTAAATTGTGCTAAAAATCGACTAACCTAAAGATAGATTAAGTAGGTACTTTTAATTTGATTTGAAGTCGGAATATATTTTAATTGAATACGTATCACTGTAATCATGTTAAACCCATCATTCTACATTAATTTATTGTTTTACAATTATAAATAGACTTATTCAATAACCTAATATCTATTATCTGTGAAACGCAGGAGGCGGAACTCCGTCGCATGCAAGAGATGCTGGAGCAGATGCAGCGGCAGATGCAGCTGCAGGCGGCCGCCAACACCACATCCGCATAGTGCACCCGCGCCGCTCAGGTGCTTATATCTATAATAAAATTGTAACTAAGCCGAATCTGTACATTAAATATTTTTTGGAAAATCTTATTGAAATAGTTGTTATTATCGATACAGAGGCTGAATCTTTAGAATTTTTGTCTGTTTGTCTGTCTGTCTGTCTGTTACCGCATCACGGAAAAACCACTAAAGGGATTTTCATGAAATTTGGTATGGTGATAGCTGGTTATCCGGGTCAACATATAGGATACTTTTTACCGCGGTAAAATATCCCATTTCTGTGAAAAAAATACAAAACTGCATTGTAAGAGGTAAAACCTAAGAATTTGGTTTTTGGTAATCTGAACGCGGGCGGAGCCGCGGGCAATGCTAGTTTAATATATAAAATTCTCGTGTCAGTGTTTGTAACAAAACTCTCCTAAACGGCTTGACCGATTTTTATGAAATTTTGTATGTATATTCAATAGGTCTGAGAATAGGATGCAAGCTATTTTTCATACCCTTAAGTGATAAGGGTGGTCCACCCCAAAAAAATGTTGAATTTTTTGGACACTTTTTTTTATGATTCAACTTTAAAAATACACACAAACCTAAATTAACTAAATAAATTCACTAGGGACGAACCCGAGCGGAGCGAGGGTGAGTCGCTAGTAACCATCTATATATTACAATAATATACTAACGGTTTACCCTAGGAGGGATGTCTTTTTGCTATACATTTGATTTCTTTTATTTCAAACCCGATAAAGTAACTCAATGGGAAGTTTTTTTTTAAATAGAATGACTTAAAAATATATGAAATTGGATTGTTATATGTAGTTATAAAAATTAAATATCTTTTAATAATATAAAAATCAAGAAAATTCTTTTACTTATACGTCTGGCAATTTTTAAACGAACGAAAGGACATACATTAAAATAAAGTAAAAAAAATAATCCATAATAAATTATTATTTATTTATTTTCTAGCTGGAAACTGAAAGGGCGATCCAGCTGGCGGAAGCTTGCGACGTAGTCACCTCCATACTACGCGTCATACCCTATTGTATCACATCCACCTAATGGACAATGTGATAATATACATCTCTCTAAATATCTGCTTCTGCCATTTCGTACAATCAACTGCAAAAGTTATATAAACAAAAATATTCAAATATATTACATAAACTTGACAGCTGTGGATAATAAAAGGTGCTAGCAAATACAGCGAAATAATAGGCGAATAGCAATGAAGTCGATGTAGTGACTAGTTTTTTACAAATATTAAAGCAAAATCAGATTTTTAATTTTATACACAATGCCCATGTTACTATGTTATTATCCACAGTGAGAGTTTATTTATAGTGGTAGAATTGTAGTTAAAACACTTGTTGTACCTAATTGTACTTATTATCGCACTAAAGTCCATATAAATCTGTTTACAGCGACCACAATATGGGTGCAGTAAGTGTCTTATACTAAGTAGCTATAAAGTTTAAGACAAGTATAGATCTGATATAATAATAGCTCCTGTCGCATTAGCTACTCAACAACTTAACTGGACATTGTTGGTTAAGATATTTAAAATGATTGATGTCAATTTATATATTAAATTATATTGTCCAGGCCATTAACCCTTAGACGCTATTAGATAGATACGAAGTTCCATATTCGTTTCCATTATTATGTAATTTTTGTAAGGAAATTGAAAATATAAATATGATAAATATTCCATCAATTAATTACTATAGTCCATTTTCTTAACGCGAATGAACTAAAGTTTCTAATATTAATAACAGAATAGTGTTGTAATCAATTTACTAATGGATATTATCTTAGAATAACAATTTCATTATTCTGGCTTAGAAAAAGTCGAGCACTATTGCACTCATCGTTAAAGAGGTCTCATACAATAAATGTCTGACGTAAGTGTAAGCCTTTAGTTTAAAGTGAATGTTGACTGCAAAAATTGCTTTTTTACTTTGATTATTATCTAGACTAAATCCTAACTAATTATTAACATTAAAATTTGTGATGTATCTACGAATATAAACTTAAGTTTGTTACAGTAGATGTTTCGATAATTTTTAAAGTATGTTCCGACAATTAATTAAAATGACATTATCGAACCTCAATGTGATGTTGTTGTATAATTGTATTAAACTGCTAACTCTATTTTGATAGAAATAAGAATATCTTGACATTTTATTTTATACTATCACTGGACTTATTAGCTTAATACAAGATGCTACAATAGTAGATGATATTCAAAGCATTACAATTAATAATGCGTATAACAAAACTTAACAATAATAATGAATATCCTATATTTTATTAGATTTATTCATATATTTCGAGAATTTTATGAGTATTAGTGTTAAATTAATATATTTGCAATAATAATCAAATTTATAACTAGTTTTAGTGTTGCTTATCAATAACATTTTTTGTGTATTATTGAAATATTTAATCATACAATTTGCAATTAATGTTGCTATTGCTTTAAACAATGTTTCTTTTTTTTTTTGATTATACTAAAAAATATCAAGTCCAGCGCTCAAAAGTATTAGTTAATTTTTTATAATTTGAAATACAAAGTTGCAATGACAATACAAATTTAATAATTTTGTAAGTTGTTTTGGAATTAGAGCAGTTCTTGTCATATTATTTCAAAGACTTTATGTTTAGTAATAAATAAATCATTTTTTAAAAGATTCAATGTATAATAAATCGTATTTGTGATGTTGATAAACACCTGTGTGATGATTTAATAGCAATGAGTTTAATTTTTTAAATATTTTTAATTACTTTTGGATTACCCATTCATTCACACGTGTTTTATTAATTAAAAAGATTTGACATATATTCAGCTCTATATGAATTGAAATTAAATGTTACACTATACAGGTGATTATATAAATTGATAAAATTTGAACAATTGTCTTTGTTCCTAGAGATGTATCATTTCAATATTTTAATGAGCAAAATATGCAAAAGAAACATTCATAAGGTTTTATTTATTGACCATAGATTTGAAATTCTGAGACTCAATATATATAGCTGAGTATATACATGTTTTCATCAATCTTTACCATATGTTATTATTCAAGACTAAAAATATGTTCCCACTTATTAATAGTATTATTTTTAATATATTTTTAATTGACTGATTATGAATCTTCCGTTTGTATTAACTGAATATTATGTATTTTCAATTATTATATTTAGTTAAGAATTGTAATCGTATTATTATATTTGATTTGTATTCTTTAGTTATAATGGCAATAAGAGAAGTGTATTTTGTGAAACAATGAATCAGAAGTGAAAAAAAAATTTAAAATATCTGTACTTAAAATTGTTAGCACATCTCGAATATTAAGATCAACTTAGCACTAGATAATTACTTTTATAAACTGATAAAACTTCTAATAAAAATTGGCCTCCTGTAAATGTTTAAAATAGTATTCCATTTTCGGTGCATTTATAAAATAATACATAGAGTTAGTATGAAATAGAGATGAAACTTTAATCTTATTAGTGATGTGAATAAAGTCATGACACTAGAATATGAATAAGTTAATTGGCTAGAATATCATTATAGATGTAATTGGTGCCAAAGTTGTGAGGCAATGGTTGGGTTCTGAAAGTTTTATGAACTGGGATTGTCAACGAAATTTGACTATTTATCATATTCTTAAACCAAATTATTACAATAAAACTATGTAATCATATTTTTATATAAAATAAACTATAAATTAATATTAGTATTTTTTTACTACAACCAAATCTGGGAAGAACAAACCTATGGTACGCCGATGACATCTGCTTTCGAATTTTGCAGCAGAGTTGAGTAGCGTGCTGGAGGATAAGATCCTTGAGCACGCTACTCAACTCGATAGGGCAGACATAGACCGAGTCTCGAGGACGAACTTTATGCGACCGACAGACGTTGACTGACAGCCACTGTATGATGAACCAGCTTGGTAGAGCTTCGAGTGATCGTTTCATGGAACTTCGGTCACTTATAAAAAAAAACGTAAGTTCGACTTACAAAATACTATCAGTTTTTTAACCGACTTCAAAAAAAGGAGGTTATCAATTTGACACGCATGTTTTATATGTTTATATTATTATTGCAGTATTGTTTATCGAAGAGTATTGAAACTGCAAAATATTCGCTTGAGGGGCATTTCACGTGAAGCGGACAACGAAAAAAGTGTGATTCTGATATTCGTTCATATTAGGATTTCGGCGTATTCGTACCTCTAGTGAATATGAACAAGTGTGTCAAGCTATGGCATTCTAAAGAATAGATCAGGTTGAAGGAAGGAAGGTCTTATAGGAGTTTACTCCATAAGAATCGATTTTCATATAAGGCCCCCCGTATGGAAATTTACTGACTGAAATAACTCCTTTACATTCTCTTTGACTGAAATACGAATAAGCTATACTAAGAAGAATCATGTACAAAGAATGGTTGAAAAAAATATTTCAAAACTAGAACCTAGAAACTAGATTACGTACGTATACACATACGTGTATGGAATTTAGATATTTAGTTTAGAATTTTTTACTTTTACACATAACTGTAAATTGTATTATAGAGGTTTGTACATTATTGTACTACAGAGCTATAGATATATGTAGGTATATTGACAAACGAATGGTGTATGTCCTGGTAACTAGATGGCGTTGTCTAAGAAATGCTTAAATATAATTTAAATGCTTGCTTGTCCATCTCTAGTATAAATAGTAGTTTATACTCACAAAATTTACCTCCATGAATGAATCCTCTAATTCGTTCATGTTTACCTTTATAAAATATTAGTATCTAAGATATTATGGTATAGTTAAAATATTATACATCAATTTGTGATGTATTTATACATCTCGTAATAGGTTTGCACAGGTTGGCACCGACTTTGAAAATATCTGATTAGGTATCCATAGTAAATGAAAATCCCCATTCAATTAAACTTTTACTTTTTAGTGCATTTTAGAGTGCGTTTAATTTTTTTTAAATAGTTTTTTATTCATATAGCAATTTTTGACTAGTGTCAATTGATTTTGGCATATTTCGACCGCCATATCAATTTGTGTTGTATGTTGTCAAACAGTCGAATTTTTCTTATTTATTTCATTTACACCTAAAAATATGGCTATAGTGGAAGACGAAGTGAGAAATGGTTCCGAAGAAGAAAATGAAATAGAAGTAGTCGTAGAAGAAGATGACGCAGACCACGATTCTGACGACTCTGATGTAAGTATTTCTTCGATTTTAGTTCAAGAATGTAACAACAAGGTTAATGTGATTATTTTTTGTTAAAAATTTTGCAGGTACCTACATTACTACTTAACAAAATACTCTATCATTACTATTTAACAATATACCATGGAATTAAAGCGATTTCTTGAGAAATTTCAATTTGTTTATTTCACTGTTATATGCGAAAACAATAAGTATGAGTCTATTCAAAGTGAACATGAGGTTATAGTTAAACTTGAAAATTAAATTATAAAGCAACAAGATAAGCATGTAAAATTTATGTATATTTAATAATTTTATGGTTTTATATAAAATTAATAGTCAGTATTTTATGCATATTATAACTTAACTAAACTGTAGAACAACATTAAACTATGTTACATTAATTGGCATAAATTAAAACCTCATTACTTTAAGCCGTTTAGGGTATCGTAGGTCGCTAGAGACCCGAGCCATTTTTCTTTTGTCGTTTCTCAAATCCAAGGAAGGGATAAATACCTATCTGCACTCTAAAAAAACTTTAGTAGACTAGGACCCTATATACTCAATCACGCTTTCCTAGAACCGATCTGGCCTTTGAAACAAGCAAGCAAAGTGCTTGTTGGGTCGCCAGCGACCTATGATACCTTTAACTGTGATGTGAAACCTTTTAGTGACAAGATGAGTTTTTTTTTACCATGTGTGATTCGAAAAAAGAAAGGAAAACCATCAATTGCGAGATGTAAGTTGCCGATTTGCGATGAGCATAAATTTTTATAATATATCAATATATGTAAACATAAAAATATATTGACTTATTTCTTGAATCTTGACTTTCCTCTTTCGAAATATGCACTACTTGACACCACAAACTTAAGCATTCCTTTTGCTTTAATCGAGACCTCGATTTTTTTGGTAAAAACACTATTCGAAAACTTTATTTATGCAATTTAGATATTTCGAATATCTCAATTTGTTCAAAAGTTATGAATTTTTTAGTCAATGTCTGCATTTATGCGAAGTGGGTATGTGTTTGACAAAAAATAAAATATTCGTTTAAATTTTTTTGCAATCTTCATGGCATGCCCTTAAAGTAGAAGTATTTAAGAGTGTTCAGGAATTTTATCAGGTTTTATTTCACGAAAAATTGCGTGTTTTAACATGGCTCGGGTCTTCAGCGACCCATGATCTCCTTAACTAGGACCGAAAAAAGGAATACCCTGAACGGTTTAAAGAAGAATATGTCTTAAAATTAAATAAACGGTGGTTTAGAATGATTGGTATAGAAAGAATATCAATTAGATAAATATATATAGTTTACTTATTTGATATCTATCAATGAGAACAATATTAATTACTAGCAGATCACCCTCGCTTTGCAAAACTTTGAAAAACAAATCTATCACACTTTTTTACCTATCATTGTAATAGAAGTTGTGCCTGTAATTTTTACTTTATTTAAACTTACTCTAAGTAGTCTAAGTGCAAATATCTTTAACAGGATGATGATGATGATGAGATAATGGAAAAGAAGGTGGCCGAACTAGAACAAAGAATAGAGGAAGACCCTTACAATTACAATGATCACATAGAACTAATACAAGCACTCTGGTAAGAAGAAAATTTTAAATGAAAATGTTTAAAATCTTGTACAAAATATGTACATATATAATTTTTTGAACAAAAGGAATATATAGTTATACTTCTTTACTATGTATATAGTTTGAGGTATATTAAAGATATTTTCTTTAAAAATGGGCATTTTATCTCTGAAAGTACTGAGTCTTAAATGTTAAAACATGTAATGTAATATATGGCCTCAGTCGTACTTTAGAAAGTTTTGAGGAAAGCTATATTGTTATAGTTATTTTACTTTATTTTTGTATGATCCCATAGTGTACAGATTCTTCTTCATTTTTGTTCAATTAGCACTTTATCAATTGTTCTACATTAGTTCATTATCAAATATGTAGTTTCAATTAGATATTTGTTTTTAATATAAATTGCTATAATACAACAATATTTTGAAATTTATCTACTATTTATCTGTTCACACATACCTACCTAATGAAATAACAATGATGTAATACCTATAAAAACAACAAAGGTTAAAAGTGACTATTATTTATTATTTATGATGATAAATATTAACATTTTAGGAGCATCTCAGAGCTTGATCGATGGCGGGCTGCTTTTGACCGCTTACATCAGCTGTCATTATTGCGTGCAGAACACTGGCTCTTGAGACTGCAGACTGAAGAGACTCTAGCTCACTCTCCACAGTCACGAGAACACATAGCTAACCTGTTTCAACAGGCGACCTTGGATTGTTATTGTAAGATTCATAAAAAAGTAATGGCTTAAAGTTGGGAGTTAATTGTTTTTTTTGTGATTGTTACTTTTTCATATTTTCTGCTAACAGTCTATAAGAGCTCAATAGATATAATAAAATTTGAAATGTGGATAGCTTACTTATTCCAGGTAATATAGCTTGTATATTCAATTTCATTCAAAACCATCCAGCTATTTCACCATGAAGGATTAAAAAACAAACATCACACAAACTTTCGCATTTACAATTGAAGTCCAATTAAAACCACAAGCCATATAAGCAACTTAACATAAGTAATATTTTCTTATTTCTATTTTGCGGCTATTTCGTGTCACTACGACCACTTCTGGTCTATTGTGATCGTCGCTTTTTATATAACATAAGCAAGCGATCGCAGGTTCGAGTCCCGCTGGGGGCATTCATTTGTGTGATGAGCATGAATGTTTGTATTCCAGTCATGGGTGTTTATATTTATAATATGTATGTATTTAAAGTTATACATGTCTAGTGTATCAACTGTCTGGTATCCATAACACAAGCCTTGTAGCTTAACATGGAACTAGATTATGCTCTATGTTAATGTTCCAACATATTTATTTATTATTTCAGCCATACCAATCCTCTCTGAGTGGTGCTCGTGGTCGCTGAGCGCTGGCGAGGCGGTGTCTGCGCGGGCGCAGCTGGAGGAGGTGCTGCGACGCGCGGGCGCAGACCCACTCTCGGGGAAGATATTCTGGGATGCTAAATTGGAACTGGAGAAAGCTAAATTGGATAGTATGAAGTGAGTTGTTAATCTGTGTTAAACTTGATATAATGTCTATCTTCTTCTTCTTAACATATAAAATTTCCGTGTCACGATGTTGGTCCGCGATGAACTCCGAAACTACTTATTCGATCTTAACGTATTTTTTTTTAAATGTGTGATTAATTCAAACATAAAAGATAGGATAATTTTTATCCCAACTATTTCCCCATTTTATTGCAATATTACTTTTCATATTCGAGTTTCGGAGAGAGAACCTGAAAAATCCTAAGCTGCAAATTCTACCCCCATGCTAAAGAAAAAAAATAATAATAAATATGTTGGTACATTAATACACGGCACCATCTAGTTCCATGGTAAGTTACGAGGCTTGTGTTACGGACATCCGACTGTTGATACACTACACATATATGACTTTAAATACATAGGTACATATTATAAATAAAAATATTATAATTATAGCCGGGTCTGCTAGTGTTTAAAAACCGGGTGTATATAAAAACAATTTGATCTGAAGCAGCTTCAAGAAATGATATATTAACATACTGACACACATTCTCAAATTTTAATAAGAATATTTTGTCTGGGGTTCTTTATTTCAATATTCTTGGGTAGCATCATCCATTAATGTATTATATATATTAATGTAATTGTTTACATAATATAAATACTACGATACTTGTTATTATATACGACGATTATTTATTTAATAGCGAAGGCGACGAAGATTACAAAGAACAACGTCAGAGAGTGCTCTGGTGCCTAGAAGAAGCAGTGTCTAGACCGTTGCTGCGCGGGGACGAGGCGTGGCCGCAGCTCGAAGAGCTGGCGCTAGCTCTCCATGACCAAGCTTATCTTGATAAGGCTAGTGGATTTTCATCTATACTAACATCATAAAGAGGTAGTTTGTGTGTTTGTGGCGTTGTAATATCTGGATCTACTTAACCGATTTAGATGAAATTTGGTAACAAGATAGTTTGATACCCTAGGATGGACATAGGATACTTTTTATCCCGGAAATAATCCCTTAAGGGTGTGAAATTCGGGATGAAAATTTGTATTGGGAAGCAAGCCAGGGACGAACCCGAGCGAAGCGAGGGTGAATCGCTAGTAGTAGTAGTTTATAGTAGTTCTTTGAATAATTTTTTAATTTGATCTTGGAGTACTTTAACAAAACTTGTATTAACCAATCTTGTGTTAACCAATCTTAGTGATCACCCCAATTAAAAATTGGAAGACAAAATAGGGAATATGCGTCTAATTTAAATAACAGTGAAAATATTTTTTTATAATCTTTATTTCTTTTAAATTAAACCTATATTAATATTTTTAATGTAATTTCTTTTTGATTAAGAAAATAATTATTAAAAAGTGCAAATATAGGTGGGAAATACAAAGTTTCAACTAAACGAACGCCATTGGTCAGACCGAATATGACGTCAGAGTATATAGAGCGATTAACGATTTCGTTGCTACAAACTGTGTCTTCATTTTTCTGTGTATGATATATTTTGACGTCACGCCAAGAGTGCGAAGTGGCGGGCGTTTAAAGTATCCATATCGGTATGATACTTTTAAATGTTTTATACTAAATTTTAGTTTTTTGGAGCTGGATAGTTTTTTACAATTGTATAAAAAAAATCACGCATATTCTGTATTGAATATCACTTTTATTTATCATTGTTTACTATAGCAAACTGATTTATACACATTGGTATATTCAATACTAATAGAATGCAATTATTATTTATTGACAATGAATTTCTGTGTTCAATTAAACTTATTTAAATCATAAAAAGACCACATCTGTCTGTCTACTTAAAACGCGACACAACAAAGTGTCATTGTCTACTTCACAAGAGAAAGAATATTAAGTAAAACAAAATTATATTTATAAAATGAATTAATTTTTAACTACCTCCATGAACATTGTTTTCAAGGTCTCCTGATGCCTATGATACTTATAAAAATTAAATAAAAAATCTCTTTATTTATTACAATTATACTGCTATTATCTATAGATAAAATAAAATCCTGAGTTGAATCTGTACATAAAATATTTTTTGGAAAATCTTAGTTTTTGTCTGTCTGTGCGTGAAAACCACTTGACGGATTTTGATGAAACTTGGTATGATGGTAGCTGGTTATCCGGATCAATATATAGGATACTTTTTACTGCGGGAAAATATCTCATTTCTGAGAAATCTATACTAACCGTTAAAACGTACGTATTACGCTAGTGTATACTATTTTTTATTTATGTATATAGGCTTTAATTATATGTTAGTAACTATTAAAATTTATATTATAAGAAATAACTTTGGCAGGTGAAAAAACAACATGATGCAGCCACAGAATATCTGCAAAAAATAACACCATATGAAGATAAACTATTAACAATGGAGTGAGTTATATTATGATACATTTTTGATACTTATAATAGTATTCTCTTATGTTTTTTATATGTATTTATTTTCAGGGATCCTGAAGAAAAAATTAAAGTGTATCAAGAATATATAGAGACTGTGAAAGAGTTGTCCAAGGAGGAGAAATTTTCTGAATGTGATAGTAATGGCATTTTGAAGGTAAGAAGTGTATGTAATAAAATGTTTAAATTATACAAAATATGAATTTAAATCCTGGTTTTCTCAGACAAGATGGAGTTGTCTTTCGTGTTTTGACGTAATTTAGCTTACCCAAACCCAGGTTAACTTACCATCATAGTGTTGTCTACTGAAAGATTATAATAATACGAAATATTAAATAATAATAATAAAAAGAAGTTTATATAATACTTTCTAAAAGAAGTTTATATATTTGTCAATAGATGACAGTTCATGTATGGATTTTATTGATATTTATATAAAATTAATGTTAATAAAAAGTTTTAATTTCAAAATAAATTCCTAATTTTCCCAGTGAATATCAAAAACGTGGGTTCTTTAACCTAATTTATATTTTTTTACATTTTTAATTTTAGTTTTAAAAGCTAGTAGCTTATCCTCGAGTCATCAGGTACGCCAGATGCCTTTTGTATTAACAATATTGCCACACTCGCTTCCTTTATAATATATACCATCATTGTAAAATATAACTCTTTGTTTTCTCTAAATTATAATATACCAGAATATTATATATTTAACTCATCTTTATGTCTCTAGGAGCAAAACATAGGACCTTTATACTTTCATTTCACCCTCCTCAAGTTTTATTTTCATTTCATTCCACATTTCCTACTGTATGGATTTTTATACTATGGTATGACAATCGGGTGCGCTTCATCCGCGTCTCAACTCGCACGTCCCACGCAATAATTTGTTCTATCTGGACGCCGTCATTAGACCACTATAAATTAGTGGACTGTGGTATTATGTAATCAGTAATTCTATCGCAAATTCAAAAGAATTGTTAAAGAACGTTTGTGTGCTAAAAGTTATTATGCACTTAATGATTTTATAGAAGATGGCACACCTTGGGAATGACGTGATCGCCTTCAGGCTACTTAAATTGTATAGAAATATTGTAGTTTATAATTTAACTATATAGAAAAAGATAATGAAATAATATTAGTCCCGCTGAGTTTCTTTCGCCAGTTCTTCTCAGGTCTGAGGCTTCTTTCTGAACTGGTAGTAGACTCATGACGTTCAGTAAAAAATTGTAATAATTTAATGCTAAATAAGATATTTTGAATTTAAATGATATATTTGTTACATGGCCAGGTTTTATACGACCGCGCGACGAGCGAGTGCCTGTCGTGCGCGGAGTCGCACGCGCTGCTGCTGGCGGGCGCGCGGCACGCGCAGCGCGTCGGCTCGCGCGCCACGGTGCGCCGCGTGCTGGACGCGTGCACGCGCCGCTGCCCGCGCAAGGCCACCTTCTGGGTGCTCAAGATGCAGCAGGCTGAACATGAGGAGAAGGATTTTGATGAGGTATATATGTATGTATTTAGTACTTTTTACGTCCCACTGTTAGTCATGAGTCTCCCTTTAATGCGAGAGAGATCAGGCCATAATCCACCAACGCGTAACACCAACTTGGCGGACTGAGCATGTCCTTCAAAAACTTGCTAGATTCTTTCAGACGTGAGGAAACCTGCCCTCACGATAGACACCTTCACTGTAAAACAAGTGGTAATCATTTTGGAAATTATTCACACATGAAATATCAGTGGTGCTAGATCCGGGTTTTAAACTCGCTTCACTCGGTTTCTCAAAGGATAGGACAGTTTCATTTATTATATATATGTATGTATGACTAACTGTTCAATAGATTAATATTTTTGTAAATGAAATCTCAAAGGTGAAGACAATATTCGAGACGGCCCTGAGCAAAGGCATGGAGTCGTACAAGCAGGCGGAGGCGCTGTGGCTGGCGTACCTGGAGCACGCGCGCCGCCGCACCGCCTTCGAGCGCGCCGACCACGTGCAGCGCCTGCGCCGCAGCTTCCGCCTCGCCTGGGACTCGCTCGCTGAGGTACTCCACCTGTCACACGTCTACTATTCTATACAGTAGTCTATCTACATTTTTAGGATTCCATACCCAAAGGGTAATACGGAACGCTATTACTAAGACTCCGCTGTCCTTCCGTCTGTCTGTTTTGTCTCATGAACAGTGATAGTTAGACAGTTGAAATTTTCACAGATGATGTATTTCTGTTGATGCTATATTAACAACAAATACTAAAAACAAAATAACATAAATATTTAAGGGGGCTCCCATACAACGGACATGATTTTTTTGGCGTTTTTATAGATAGTGGTACGGAACCCTTTGTGCGCGAGTCCGACTTGCACTTGTTACCTTTAATACTAATATGTGTCATATGAAATGATTGCTTTGGATAAACTTAAAACTAAGTTAGAATAAACAAATGTGGTAAACCTTATAAGCAGCAATTGACTCTTTGTAATAACAGAGCTTAGACTGCAATCTTAAGGAGACGCGCGGTAGAGGCGACTGTCAACTTATTTTTTTTATATGACACTTGGGGAACAGCTTTAGGGTTGATTAACTATTAATTGCCACGATATAAATTTGTTTTAACTATGAAACCGTTCGACATGAAAAAAATATACTTTTGACAACCCTTACATTTGACAGTATTTCTGTTTAAATCAATGGATGTTTACTATGTTGATTTTTATACTATGCTTTTATTATCACTACTAGAAATATTATAATTTTAAAAATGCGCCATCTTTAAAGCAACTGAGTAATTATTTTGTTAATTGAGATACTATTTTTTCTTAAAAATGAAATGAGTAAACCTTATATATTTAGGCTATAAATAAAAAAAACTACATAGTGAACAATTGAAAAAGTGCCTGTGAAGCGAACTTATGCAACCATTTTTTATTAAATTATAATATGTATGTACTACATTACTTTATTGAGACAATAGCATTCCCAAGGAGGGTTGACGTCAGGTAGGCGGCCGGTCGTAAAACTTTTGCCAAATCCTTTCAACAGTACAGAAGATGTACTGCGCTGTCCCCAAGTGATTGGGAAATGGGCAGGGAGAAGAAGAAGGCTATATTACTTATCGACCATAATATTTTTATATACTTTGTTTAAATTAAATAAAGTCATATTTTCCAGGCCTGGGGCGAGGAAGCAAACGATTGTGAAGTGCCTCTATTTTGGGCACGGATTGAATACAAAAGAATAAAAGACCCCGCGCAAGGGAAAGAAATTTTCGAAGAGATTTTTAGTAAGTTTTAAATAATATATAATAAGATTAAACATCATATTCAAGCTATAAATTAAACTTTACTTAAACGTTTTTGTACTTTAATGATAAAATGTTTATTGCTTTTTTAATTACTTTTCTGTTGCAGTTAAAGTCAATGTGTGGAAATCCTAAAAAATGCATATTACAATTATATTAAATTGTCTTTTTTTAGAATATGGTGACAATAAAACTTTATCAAAATACTGGGAGGCGCTTATTCATCTTGAACGATCTCGTGATCCACCGTCCTCTGAACGCAGGTGAGTTTTAGTTTCCATTGTGGACTCGTCCAAGTATGTTAAGCCTATTCGTGAAAAACAACGTAAAGTAGGTCCAAACCTGGGTCTTTGCATCTCTGAGATCTGATATTTAATATAATTATTATCAGTCGTTAATACGATAAAGAAAAACGTGAAAGCCGGTATATTTAGTAGAACCTAACTAGACAAAAGGGACGTATAAAGTCTGCCAACTTGCATTATTAGGCCAGAATAGCGAGCTACAGCTTAATTAAGGGGGATTAATTAAATGTAGGATGTAGGATTTGGACGTCAGTAAAGGCTGAATTATATTAGTTTTAGTAAGAAATATTTCATAGAACATGGAATTAAGTCATGCAATTTTTAACATTTGCTTATTATAGACTAACACTTGAGGAAGTTAGCTAAAGTTACGTTTTTAAAATATTTTTTAAAAACCTGTAATGGTTTGTCAGTATTTTCGTTAAAATCGAAGGCGATCTACTATGTACATTTTTATATGTACTGTGCTAGTATCGTGCGTTTTTGTTGAAAGCACATATGTAAAAGCAAACCATTGTGTCGTGCAACAGGCTGCGCGACCTGCACCGCCGCGCGCTCCGCAGCGTGCAGGACTACCCGCCGGCGGTGGCGCGCCTGTGGGCGGACCACGAGCGCGACCACGGCCCGCTCGCCGCCGCCGTCGAGTGCGCGCAGCTCTGCGAGGTAATGTCGCCCTGGTACTTGTGGTGCCCATTAGAGAGATTCATGTAACATCAATTAAAAATAAAATGTTGAACGACTTCATGTAAATAAAGGTCACCACACGAAGTACTTTAGAATTGGCTTCTAATGTTCAATTAAGTTAATTTAGTGTATAGGGAGTTTCGATATAAATGCTAGGAGACTAGACTTAGCGCGTTAAATTATATAGCTGGCTTTCTTTAAATTTTAATATATACATTTTATAATCTTCTTATTTCTATCGTTTCGAAGATCGAAATTAAAATCTTAAAATTTTTATTATTAAATTAAATGTTTAAATTCAGTAATTTCTTGACAGGAAAAACTGAAAGAATGGCGTGAAAGCTACCAAGCTATGAAAGACAAAATGATGGGACAGAAGAACAAAGGCAAGAACGCACAGAACAAAAAATCAAAAACGGACAATAAGAAAAACAAGGAAGATAAACCGAAAGGCAAGAGAAAGTCTGGTGAAGCCTCGGAGGGGAGTGAGGTGAAGAGGAAGAAGGATGCAGTGATGGAAGTTGATGTGCCGGAGAAGGATAAAGATAGTGGTGGGGTAAAGAGGTCACATGAAGAGGATGACACAGAATGTAAGTAGACATTTTATATTTTTTTAATATAAATACCTAAATTATAGTCTTGTGTAGCTGTAAATGATAGCCATTATTAATTAGTATTTGACTGAAAATGGATCTTTAGCCGAAAACGTAAATGATTTAGACATTAAAAAACATTAATATTACTGTTGTATATTAAAATCTTGTTTGTTTTTTTATACCTAGGAAGAGAAAGAGTAAATATAGGCTTTAAAAGAATTAAACGCGATATTTCCATCAGAGAATACAAAATTTCGTGCATTTCTTGTTGTATTGATTAATAATATAATTATTCAATACAATTTTATATCATTTATGATTAACCACCATTAAAATCATATTTTCGTCTTGGCCGAAGCTTCGGCTGGTTTATGGACGAAATCGAAAATATGGCCGAATTATGATTTTTTTAGTCAAAAATGGCCGAAAACGAAGCTTCGGTTGGTCACTAATCTTAATATATTCTTAATCTATACTTGTATTGCAAAGTTATAATTTAACTCAGTAGTCTTTGCTTACCAGTTCAAAACAGTATATTTGCGTTTTCCATACTTTTTTTGTCACAAAGGTTTTCTTTTTCATAATTTTGATTTATTTGTTTATTATAATTATCTCAAGAATCGATATTGAAGAATAATATATATCTTTAAACATTTATGAAACTAGAATTGTATTTTTATCTCCAATTATAATATGGAAACCATTTACATATGAGTTATAAATGGTATATTATTATAGTGACTGATAGTAAAAGACAAAGGAGAGACTCAACTGAAGCGGGTGGCGGGAGGGAAGCCTGCACGCTGTTTGTTAGCAATCTCGAATTTAAGTATGTATTCTTTTTTTTATGTTACGCTTACTTACACTAAGTCATTTTAATATAATTTGTCCAAAACAACAAATTTTATATTCAATTGGACTAATTATAATAAAATTCATTCATTAAGATAAAATTGTCAACGTACAAATAAGGTCATTTTATATTTATTTTATATATTGGATAATTGAAGATTTAAAAAAAAACATTTTTCGGGTTTGCTTGGGATGTCAAAAAGCCAAATAAACAATTTTTAACATTTGGTCTGTTATTATAATTATAAGTAGATTTGTTTATTTAATATAGTTTAGTTATAAATAAAACGGAAATATACACCTAAGTAAAATAAATACGAATTTTAATTACTGAATACTTTTTCAATGCAGAGTGAATGAAGAAAACTTAAGAAACAAATTATCAGAGTTCGGAGACATCGTATCGATGCGTGTAAAAGCGGGAGTTAAAGCTTTCGGCGGCTCTATTTGTTACTGTCAATACAAAACTCCTGTGAGTACAAAATTTATAATTGTTTCAATAGATAAGTGTTTAATTTGCTTTAAAATAGCAGCGTTTTACCTACCAATAAAACGCATATTAATTTACTTACCTTATTCGAAGCTTACGTATTGAGATAGGCATTACCGTTTCCGCCGTTTATATATCTATCCTTGTCTATCCGTCTACTGTCTCGCTCTCTATCGCACCACCTGGCAGCAGAGTGGGGATCGGTGTGAGCGATTCCCACTCCTAAAATTATTTCTTCATTGAGTCGAAATACACCAGGCAGTTATTCAAAGTTAAGCTTCGAATAAGGTAAGTAAATTAATATGCGTTTTATTGGTAGGTAAAACGCTGCTATTAATTTGACTTGACCGTTATTCGAAGCTTACGTATTGAGACTTGTTTGTTATCGCCTGGTGGTGCAAGCGTAGGAGTCGGACGCCAATGTGATGAAATAAACTCTGCTGTATGTAACTGAAACACTGAGATGAGATTTTTACTAAGACCAAAATAAACACTTAATGCAGTGCTTTTCCAAAGTCCTTTTACAAATAAAAATGAATTATATTGTAGATAACACAACTCAAACAAGGTATTAATATAACGTGGGAGACATCTCCCTGACCGATTACGGCCTCGGTCGCCAATGTTTCAGAAACCAGCTGTTATGGTTTAAAAGTGTGTTCACTTAGCATGACCAAGTTCATTCTTACTTCCACTCTCACAGTCTAGTGATCAGGTCCGAAGACGAGACCCTAGACTGTTAGAGCTTCAGAAAAACTAATACCTAACATTCTTATGCGCGACCCGATACTCGAACAAGAACTTTGGATATATAGATTCGACGTACATGTTGATTTCAATAACTAACATTAACAATTAATGTGTTTTAAAATTCCAATTTTAGTTAATAATAAATTCTTCTGAAAACACACACATTAGTTGACTTTCGATTCCTCTTCGTTATTTATAGTGTGCCCCATTTTATACCATTAGTTTAATAACTCTGAAGCCCATTGGTTTGGGAAATTTAGTGACGAGAGTTCAAACTTCAAGCCCTCATCTTGCATTTTTATCCCTTTAGATGTTTGTATAAAGCCAACTCTTTACGTATATAAAAAATAAATAAATCAAATGTAACAACGCTTAAGACTTGATCAAGGCTTTGGAAGTGCCTATATTTATAGATAGAGAGACCTCAAGAGAAGAGATGATAACTATGGTAGGGAAAGGTTGACTTCGCATGATACTAACATATGTTGTAGGTAAATAAATAATAATAGGCTAGTAATAATACTAGGCTGTAAAAAATAACAAGACAGATCTACTTTCCTTTAAAGAAAGCTCAGCTTAAAGAGTCATTGTTTCGCCAAAGTGACTCGCATTCAAATTGAAATTCTAATAATATTATTTAATTAGAATAATACATTCTAGATTTACACGAATATTTGACAATCCGAAAAGATAAATATTTAACTTAGAATAATTACAACGCTTAACGTACATCCTTTCCATAAGTGTGCCAAAAATACCATAACGGAAATATTATACTGTTAAAAATGTTCGCATACACATTGGTGTAAAATTTATGATTTTTTAACAATGGCATACGTATACGCATATGTGCACGTTTAACCTCTATGACAAATTCATGATTTACGTAGAAGAAGCTACGTATGATGTACACGGATGCACCTCACAGGATATTTCCACATATGACAATAAATCGAGAACAATTGTTAGGCACGAGCACTATAACATAATTTTTAAAACAATGTCACTAAGACTCATCAAATAAACACCATAGCTTGTATATAGTATGGATCGGTCATTAGGTAGTCTGACATTTGGTAAAATCCATAACCAAGCGATGAACCAATTTCATTCATTTAAATTATCTTGTTAGTGGCTTCAAAAACGTCACTTAAGCAAAGATTACTTGCCAATGTATCGCAAAATGAAAGACTATTTTTATAATGTATTACGTACCTCCTCAATTTGTGCGTATAATTCATATTTTTCAGAACTACCCTAGCTGTCAGACTGGGGTTTCATAACAAAATGTCAAAACTTACAATTTTAGCGATGATTATATACGTCATTTCCGTTGTAGTTTATATACGTGATCCAAAATTAAAGATAAATTTTCACTGTAATATGCTACATTTCAAGCCTTCTTTGAGACAATGTCATTTTCTTAATATATGCATTTGCCAATGCAGTATTTTAAGTTATATTCGATGCTTAACATTGCCTCTTATCGTTTACTGAGAACTTTCAATAAACTTATTATAATTGAAAATTTGCAACGCCGTAGTTTACCAACATGTTGTTTGAACGATTGCTAAGCTCTTTAAGGCTTAATTTGTAACACAGACAACCTGTCGTTACAAGCACAGCAGGAACGCCTAAAATAGCAATTGCCCCTGATGCCCCGAGTGGGAAAATCAGTTGAATATAAAATACAATACGTTACATTTAATCAATGTAGTTCAGAACGACCCGTAACGTATGTATTTCGTAAATGTACACTGGTGTTTCTTCTAATAATTTGCCTTGGCCAAAACCAATTGGATTTAGCTGTTCGACCACTGGAATAGAATATTATACTTTTTAACGTATTCAGCAGTTTTTAACGACTAACTGCTGGGCACAGGCCTCCCTTCAATAAGAGGGGGACTAGGCTATTGGCCACTACCCTTGCCCAATGCGGGTTAGAAATTTGATAAATGGATATGCGATATCCATATGTTCAAAAATAATAATAATGTATAATATTTCTTATAATGCTCAAAAGCCAATCCATTCACAGGTTTGGAGTTTATGTTTATATATTACATTCATACCTAAAACTTATATTTTTGAATCCGACTTGTATCTTCATTAAAGTGACCCAATCTTATCGAGACGATGCCTTCCCATACAATTATAGGCTCAGTAATATAGCGATTGTCCTAATACAGTGGATTTAACCAAACTATATCATGCAAGTGATCATTCAGCGCATGGCTCGAATTTTATGCTATACATATCAAACTTCAATTGATATCAAAAACTGCACATTAAGCTCTTTTTCCAAAGAAAATTAATATGTGACTCACATTCGGACAAGAATCAACATCTGTAGAGATGTTTCATGGAACGAGTATACTCTCAATCCCGCGAGGATTTATATTCATATTAAACTCACTGCCATTTTCTCTTGAAGAAAATTAATATGTGACTCACACTCTGACAAGAATCAACAATCTGTAGAGATTGTTTTATGGAACAAGTATGTTGTCAATCCCGCGAGGATTTATATTCATATTAAACTCACTGCCATTTTCTCTTGAAGAAAATTAATATGCGACTCACATTCGGACAAGAATCAACAATCTGTAGAGATTGTTTTGTGGAACAAGTATATTGTCAATCCCGCGAGGATTTATATTCATATTAAGCTCACTAAACGGGGCTTACATTCAATATTTGTGATTATGATATTAATATCACAGCTAGATGAAAATCTTAGCGTTAGGGTCTCCATAGATCCTCCTCCAATGTGCTTATGTGTTACCTTGTCTTGGTGGAGAAGTATTTAACGTCCGGCAATCCTGCGACCCCCTTTAAGACAGGGTAGGTTCGGTTGGATTTTAGTAGGTAATACAGCCTTTGCCGATGAGTCTCACATAACTACCTGTATGTATGTGCATGTAGGTAGTATGCGTAAATGTATAGGGGCACCTTCGATACTCCTTAGGTACCCACATAACTAACCCTGCGAGGGTTAGCCATTTTACGTACTCCTGCGGGGAGACGTTTTATTTATAAAATACAGCTTATAGGACCTCTTCAAGGCAATTAAGATTTGTATTTAGTATAATAATAATCAATATACACACATGGCAGTGTTATGAAAAATAACTTATGTCCTTATCTTGTCACATAGATACTCGTGTTGACATCTTCACTGCATTTATGCTCTGAACTGAAATAAAGCTTATAAAATATCGTAGTTTGCTGAAAATAAATATGAAAATAAAATATTATATGAATTTGTCGACTACACCAGTAGGTTCTTCCTTTTTCCGAAAGCATTTTCACAGTTCATATCACGTACTTACAAATTACAACTGTAATAACTTAGTTTACATTGCTGAAACGATTTCTCAATTTTAATAGATATTCCATTACACTATCTATGTCAATTATCCATGAACCACAAAAATATGTAGGTATATAGCTTACATAATTAATATGAAAATGACATTTAAATATGTATTTAGTTTCAAGACGAAGCTTCAAAAATGTACTTGTTTATACCCTCAAATTGCTTACGCTATTTGAACAATGTATAATTATTGCATACTCACGTGAACCGTACAGCTATTGTTTCATTATATTTCCGTCGGAACATGCTCCAAATGCGAGTTACTGGCATTATCGGATGTCCCCACATGCCCTTTTCGTGTTGCTCCCTCTCTTTTGCAACACTGCATATTTTATGTAAAAGTTACCTATATATTGATATGTGTCCTGTGCTTAACCGTGTATGCTCCTTAAATAGGCCAAATTTTGGCTTTAACTAACAATGCACCCCCTATATTCTAAAAGTAAACAGCAAAGCACTGCAAGGTAGCTGATTAAAATGTAGGAATTATACCGTTGTACAATCTATGTAGTCAATAGTAAAACAAGATTTATAACCTAAATTGAATTGCGTAGTGCCAATATACTTTACCATGGTGTAAATTAATATTAATTTAAATTATTATGGCATGAAATGGGCAGGGAGATGATGATGGTATTAATTTAAAAATTGCAGTTAATATAAAAACATTTTTAAACATTTTAACAGTTATATAACATAACATGCATTAAATTTCTAATTCTCAAATACTATTAAGTATTTGTTACTCATTTTATTTTGTGCTAAACAAATGTCTAGAAAAAATGATGATAATAAATAAGGTAAATGTACTTACATGGTGTGAACCGTTACCTTTAAAATTTTTTGTTGGCGATTACTTCAAAAACTTACATAGAAACGTCTTTCTATAATGCTATGAGTTACTTGTATAGTCGGTGCGAGCCCAAGCCAGCACGACTGCACTCGGCGGAAAACAAGACGCCAATGAAGAAATAATTTTAGGAGTGGGAATCGCTCACACCGATCCCCACTCTGCTGCCAGGTGGTGCGATAGAGAGCGAGACAGTAGACGGATAGACAAGGATAGATATATAAACGGCGGAAACGGTAATGCCTATCTCAATACGTAAGCTTCGAATAACGGTCAAGTCAAATTAATTGTGCGTTAATACATGAAATGTTTAGTGTGCAACAAAAAACAAACTTTACTAGATTTCTTTGATGTATTGTCATAGTTTATATTATAAAAAAAATATTAGAAAGCTAATTATATTTTAAACTAGTAATAATAACAAAAAAAACACAAAAATAAATATATTTATAAATATATTATATATTTATATACTAGATGTCGTTAGATTTAGCACTAATAAGTTGAACGAACGAACAGGAATCAGTAGAGAAAGCAATAAAGCATGACCGCACGCCGCTCGACGGGCGGCCGATGTTCCTGTCACGCTACGCAGCCGGCAAGGGGAAGGTGTTCAAGTACGCTCTAACCGCTGAGAAGAACAAGTTGTTCGTCCGCAACCTGCCCTTCTCGCACTGCACCAAGGACGCCCTCACCGATATATTTGCCAAGTACGGCAAACTGACTGATGTTAGGGTTGTCACTTTTAAGTAAGTGTTAGATTAAATTTAATACAGTTTATGATTAAGGCATTACCGGTAACGATTTTTTCGCGCTTATCACAGCAAAAGACGCGCTTTTTGTACGCAATCTGTCCTTCGCGCACTGTACTACAGACATATTTGCTAAATACGGTAAAGTAACAGATGTTAGGGTTACCACTTTTAAGAAAGTTGTGGATATGATTAAATGAATTGATGTATGCGGGTAACTTTTTAGTTTATGTTGAAAATGTGTTGCGACGCGACACATTGTCCTGATTGGCAAATTAGTAATTACAATTATTGTCAAAAAAATCTAAAAGTTATTATGTTTTGGCACAGTTTTTTACATACAGTTATATGTATGTATGGTGACTGAAGGGTTTCATCTTCGAACCTTCTGAATCCACTATAAATAACTAAATATTTATAAATATTTTGGGACATTGACACAGCACCATCTAGTTCCATGATAAGCTACGAGGCTTGTGTTATGGATACCAGATAGTTGATACACTATACATATATAACTTTAAATATATACATATTATAAATATAAACACCCGTGACTGGAGTACATACATTCGTGCTCATCACTCAAATGAATGCCACCAGCGGGACTCGAATCCGCGACCGCTGGCATAGCAAGTAGGGTCACTACAAACTGAGCCACACGCGTCGTCAAATCTATGTATATAATTATTATTTTATACCGTCCAGATTAGATAAATTATTATGAATAAGTCTAAAGCGATATGACTAGTCATGGACAAATTAGAGACTGGACCTGACATAAAATACAAATGTATGAAAACTAGTTCAACCAAGTGACGCATAACGCACACAAAGATTTTATTACATTATTATAAACACAATACAATATTTCTAGTGCTTGAACGTAATCGATAAAATACATATATCGATGAACCAATGAATGACATTTTAGACATTTGTAAGCATAGTCATCATATTTTACATCTTTTAATTTAAAATATCTGTATTTATTATAATAAATTAAAATAAATGAATTAAAGAGGCAATAATAATGTGTCAAATAATAATTATTTTTTAATTTGATCTATATAAATACGATGGCATTGATGGCAACATTCTGTTGGCCTATAATAATGTTAATGAACAAATGAATATCGGGTGTATATTCCATTATTATATAATAAATATTATTTTGTAAAGATTAAAAAAATATTAAGCTAATTTAATTAAATAAAGTGATTCTGTTATTGAACTATTTTAATTGGCAGTTGATTGTCTCGGGTAGTTATAAAAATGTGACACTGTCCTAATTTTGCTCAGTTCTTAATAAACATTTGTGAAATTAGGATAAAGAAAAAGTGATTGCAAATTGTGAAAAAGTGAGTGTTGGATCGTGAAAGTAAAATAATTAGTGCAAGTGGTAAAGTGTTTTATTACAAATCGCCAACTCAGAAGTTTAGTGCTAAAACATTATTGTTTGATTTTGTGTAATTTATGTGTTGAAATAAAATGATCTTTATTATTATTACAATGGAATAATATTCCAAAGTATATAAATGTAGTATAAAATAATATAAAAAATTAAGTACACATACTAATTATAATTTTTGCATTTATATTTTTATTTGATTTAGAAAATATTTTTATAAATTAATTGTCATTAGATTGTAGGATACTGTGATAAAAGTATTTTATGTTATTGTACTGTACAAATAACACAATTCGTTCAGTTATTTCGTCAAATATCGATATATTTTTCGACATTGTCAAGCACTAGTCGATGTCAAATGGACTCACTCGACAGTTTCGTCATTTGTTCTGAATGGTATAATCCAGCCATTTTATGATGGTTGTCAGATGTCAACAATACATAGAAATATCGACTATATTTAACATAGTGGATAATATGACATTTTATTTTACATTTAATTAAATTTTGTGATAAATAACAATAAATGTAATAAAATAATGTATTTACAAGTGAAAAGAAATAGTGCTGCTTTCGCCGTTATAGTTTTTACACCATTTAACAGAACATTTAGTCATTTTTGGGAGATGTTTTGTTGACAAGTAAGTGCTTGAGACTGACACAAAAAACAAACGACCTAGGCTAAAATTCCCTGGTTACTGACATGACCGTTAAAGGTACGTCCGCTTATATGTCTGGTCCAGTGGTTAATTCGTTCATGTGACTAGTATTAAAAAAAGTAAGCTATTGTAGCTCTTACAAGTAAACCTAATAAATTAGTTGTCAAATGAATGCATTAAAATCTTGTGAAAGAGTCACTATAGCAAAACAAAGAAATTACTACCGTTTTTATACATTAAAAAATGAAATTTTCACACTGTACAATTTATATTAACATAACACAACCCTATTTTTTCAGAGATGGCAAACCCAAAGGCCTAGCGTACGTAGATTATGAAGACGAAGAATCAGCATCAAATGCAGTGAAACAGAGCAATGGTCTTTTGGTCGGGGATAGGAAGATAGAAGTGGCGATAAGCGCGCCGCCCGCGCGCGCCGGCGCCGCGCCCCCTGCGCGCCCCGCGCCGCACTCCGGGCCCTCTACTACGATGTGAGTATATCCCTATACTGTATTCGCCGAATGAACCAAACACTGAGTGAACCGAATGAACCAAGCATGTGATTAGTTGCAGATAAGACGCTTAGGCCGCGATTACAATACAAGTCAATTAGTCTGTCGTTGCATTCCGTACCGGTCAGACGTCTCTCGTGTAGTTACCTGATTTATTATCAATGTAGGAGATGATAGTGATACGTCGGAAAGCGATAATTAAAAATACAGTTAATTTTTACTTTAATGTTGTTTTTATTTGTATGTTGATTTATTTCATTACAAATTATTAATAATTCCTCACTAAAGCATTAGCAAAATGAACGAGCCCTATGATTTCAAACCAGTTGCTAGCGTTAGTGGGCGGAGCTAGACAGTTTCTGCCCTTATCAATTTGTATACTAATGTGGGACAGAGAAAGCGCTTTGCATGGTTAACTCCGTGAATAGAGTATAATCCTAACCTAACTCCCTCGGTGCTCGACTGGCTAGCATGTAAGGCAGCAGATCCAGAGGTCCCAGGTTCGAGACCCAGGACTGGCCAAGTTTAGTAACAGCCCGGATTTCGGAAGTTGGTCATGTGCCCGGTCTCTCACTGCAAATATTGAATTGTCGTCTCACCGGAGTGTGAAAGTGATGGGAATAGCGAGTGCACGCTGTGTTTGCGCGTACACTTGTGCACTATAATATCTTTTGCCAGATTTTTAACATAAACCTATACATCTGTCAGTAAATAATATAATCCGTCATTCGAAATCAACCAACGCGTTTAATTAATAACTATTCTTCGTCGAGACCTGGTTTTAAAACTTTTAAGTGTAATAAATATATAACCTCCAAAAGTCCTCCGAGGGGTCTCTATACTTCGCCTTACATTCACTATAACTTAGTATATTTTCCTGATCATTCTTCCAAACCATTTACTCCCCACCAGTAAATTTTAATTAAAGATCATAAATGCCAATTCAAAAAGATACTTAATACTACTACTTGAATACATAACCCTACTTGCTGCGCCAGCTGTTGCGGGTTTGAGTCCTGCTGGGGGCATTAACTTAAGTGATGAGCACGAATGTTTGTAGTCCAGTCATGGTTGTTAATATTTATAATATCTACGTATTTAAAAATGTATGTGTATTGTGTAGTGTATCACTATCTGGTGTCCATAACACAAGCCTCGTAGCTTACCATGGAACTACATGGTGCTGTGTGTTAATGTCCCAACATATTTATTTATTCTTTTATGTTCCAGGCGGCGAACTCAACTGAGCAGTTTTATACCTCGCGTCCTTCAAACCCCGTCGACATCAACTAGTGGTACTACCAGTTCCAACGGAAAACAGAGCAACGGCGACTCAAAACGACCACTCAGCAACAACGACTTTAGAAACCTGCTGCTTAAGAAATAATTATGTATATATAATAGGTCTGTTATTATGGTCTTTAATATTAAACTCGGTTTAGACGTTATAATGAAGAACGAATTTATGGAAGTACTTGGGTGTGAATAAATTGATTATTGTGTTTTGTGGCAGTGTCATTGGGCAGTTTCTTTTTAAATTAAATTAATTCTTGTTTATGTAATATGTATGTATGTATCAGAATGTAATATTGGACAATAATTCTTTTAAGGTAATATTTAAATTTAAAATTAGGAGTCCTTTTGTGGTTTTAAATTATTTTAGAACGATAAGTTTCCCTTTCACATCACATTTTTAACCCCCGACGCAAAAGTGGAGTGTTATGTCTGTGGTATCGTAGCGCCCAAAACGGATGAAGCGGTTTTCATTTCGTTTTTTTTATTTGAAAGGTAACTTAATCGAGTGTTCTTAGATATGAATCAAGAAAATCCGTTCAGTTGTTTGCAGGCTATCAGCTCTCTTCTAGACGGTAGTAGGATATGAACAAATTTCACACATCTAATCGATTCGAAGCTTGGTATCCCATTACTTCAATAGCATTGCAACGATATGATAACCTTGGCGTGATGCTGCAACGCCACCTGCAATCTGCAAGACACTCAACTCTCTTCTAAAATACTGAGGAGATATCGTGTTTCAAATGGCATCAATGAATAAGTTATTGTGTTGGAGTTTTTTTTTTAATTTTTAATCACAAAGTAAAAAGTTATCATAAACTCATTAAGTTTAGTTTTTTTTTGTTGTCCAAACCGTATATATTTTTTTTTGTTAAATATCTACATTGATAAATCTTTGTATAGTCAATTTATTCACGCTTAGTGCGCTCACACAAACGATATTGGGTGAATGAATATGTAAAATATTAAATAAAGAACAATTCTTAAAATATTGAAATGAGAGTGTTCGGTGCATTACAGTGTAAACTGTAGTTTTAGAATTAGATGTCAATAACCTAATTTTAAAACATGTCCTTTGCATTACCGATATAACTCTTCATCATATAGTGTTATTTACTTTGAAACATATATATATTCTAACGATTTGACTCTTAAACTTCAATAGGGAACATGCGTGATTTTTTATATCTTTCATACAATAGCTTACATCGTTATATATTTGTAAAATAAAATTTAGTATAAGATTTTTTTTTAAATATACGGATACTTTAAATGTCCGCCACTTAGCGTGATGTCATAGTCTATAATAACAGAGCCAGTGTTGCCAATTTAGCGATTTTATTGCTAAATTGGCAACACTGGCTCTGTTATTATACTCTGGCGTCACATTCGGTCTGACCAAAGGCGTTGCGTTTCTACTACTTTGAATTTCCTACCTATATTGGTTGTTATAATGTATTATTTTCTTAATCTAAAAATATTTCATAAAAAAATATTGCTTAATTCAAAAGCAATGAAGATTATAAAAAAATATATATATATTTCACCTTAATTTAAATCACACGCATATTCCCATTATTGAGAATGCTTCTAAGTTTAGTAAAGAAAAAATATGGTTATTTTTAAAAGTACCTAATTTGCAGGTTTGTCTTTGTATACTTAGTGTATCAATAAACTTATGAATTGTTTTTTTTTAAATAATTATCCAAAAATATATCGTTTAATGATAAAATATATAAAAACGAATTTGTAAATAATCATACATTATAAAATATATTATTTTATAACACACCAGATACATCATTTTCTATTTTACTACTTATGTCAAGTCAAACCTTTGGAATGTTGTTGGAATATTGTAGTTTTAATTTTTAAAACATATTTCTAATTTGTGTTAACAGATTGCTTATATCCAGTCTAATATCATTATTTTACTCATTTGGATTCGTATTGATAGCACTGGAAAGAGATATTTGAATGATTTTTCCTACACTAGGTTTTAAGTTAAATAAAAATTACATTTTTTATAAGGACTGTTATGGTAAAACATTTTTAATATTTTATTGTGACAACATATTAAGTAGTTTTTTTAGAAAGGAAGCGAAATTGAGAGACGCGCGTTTTTATTTTATGTAATGTTTTGATTAAGTGCGAATTTTATTTAAATAGTGCTAAAGTATTACTTTTTTTTCTACGTGTTTGCGCACGTTCTGTGGATACTTAGTCCTGGCTGGCTCTTGTGTGATAGTCATTCTATTGTTTTTTTTTAATCTGAACTCTT
This sequence comes from Brenthis hecate, assembly GCA_951806755.1. NCBI lineage: Eukaryota > Metazoa > Arthropoda > Insecta > Lepidoptera > Nymphalidae > Brenthis > Brenthis hecate. Next base: position 6,409,425 of record OX638249.1, read on the forward strand.
AGGCTAAAACACGTTACATTGATAAATTAAAGTAAGTTTAAATTGTTTATATTTGTTTCATTTTAAATAATTCATCGGCAGATTGTAGATTTATAATGGGGAAAAACTCTAAAAAAAGTAGGGTTCATACAAACTTTCATCGGCTATTTTACCCCCTTAAGACATGAATTTTGAAAAATGCTAAAACATGTAGTAATTTAATTGTATTGAAGAGTATTAATACCAAGTTTCACGTAATTCTGATCATAAATAATTTTTGGGTTGTATTATAACGTGTTTTCCCGTGGGAATGAGATTATCTCCCGCAGTAAAAAGTAGCCTACGTCATTCTCCAGCCTTCCAACTATCTCCACACAAATTACGTCAATCCGGCACTCCGTTTCGACGTGAAAAAACAAACAAACAAATACACTTTCACATTTATAATATTAGTATGGATAGTAATGGTTATTTATAGGCACAGTAAAACAAAAAGTAAATGTAAAATAAATGTATTTATAAAAATACAATATATGCTTTCATCTCCATCTCAAAAGAGACTTCTTATACACATTTCACAAATAGTTAACAATAAATACCTCAAGTATTTCACAATAAATGACATCTAAATTAAATATACTACAAATAAAGTTAAAACGCGTACTTTGTATTTGAAAATTGGAAAAGTAAAATTTTCGATTCTGTTAAAAGCGATTCATTTTATAAACCAATTTTGTGCACGAATCGGATGGCGTTTCAAATCAAAGAGACTAGACTAAAAAGACTAAAATTTACAATACATTGTCAACAAGCACTGTACTAAAATAAAGTACTACATAGATGAATAAAGTAATTTAAACTTAACAATCTCTTTAAAAGTTTCAGATTTTCTAGGTAAAATTTAAGGTAAGGTATTCTAATACAGCTCATATCAACGTTTTTGGAATTCAATTTCAGCTTAGCGACATCCAATATTAAAAAAAACTAAGAAAAATCCTTCCTAAGAAAATGGTAATAATATATTCTATTACTATATATAATAATAAATCACATATATAAGCTCTATAATTCTAACAACAACAACTTTTTAAAACGGTTATGTAGACGTTGACGCAGCAAAGTCAATTTTTTATATCTAAGAGCAACCGGAGTTCTTGATATTAATTTGTATTAGAAAATTTTAAGATATGACAGTTCGATTAAAATCTATAAGTTTTAATATACATGTATATTGATATAACTACTTTAATATTAAATATAAATTTCACAGCACTGAGCAAAACAGGCTATCACAATCGAATGATTCTCTTTGTATATAAAAAGAGTGATCAATTAATTTTATTTTAAGATTTAATAAATTAACTAGTAGAATGTTAATAGTACAGACAAATGTTTATGGACGAGTGTTTGTATGGATCTCTTACTTCTAGCAGAATTGATACAGGGACAATCGTCACACTATGTGTTTTCCATCTTGCCATCTTTTCTTGGATCTCTCGAAGGCTTCCTTTATGCAAGATCTGCAAATTAATAAAATAATTTATTTTTACATAAAAAGCAAAAACTAAATTTTCATAACAAACCTAGACTTATAAATGATTAGCGAGTCACCCTCGCTTCGCTCGGGTTCGTCCATTTTCAAACCCATTGGAAAAGGAAGAGAATATAACAAAAATGAAAGGAAAAATAATTTACGGGCGATCGGGAAGGGGTGAGTTTTTAAGGGTAAAAAAACGGTTTATCTCATTTCCGGCAAAACTACAAGTCTTATGGAAAAAAGTTAATTGGCAAAGTTGTAGGTAATAAAAAGATCTACAACTCTTGCATTTTTAGTTTTATCACATAATCTCAAAATTTATGTGAAAAATTTAAATAACCAAGTTTTTGGTTTTTTATTTTTATCTTTTACAAAAAAAAAATACCTGAAAAGCGACTGATGCAGTATGTACGCGGAGACGTGCCCCGCGTCCACGTAGCGCACCTCCGCGCCGGGCCAGATCTCCTCCAGCGTGCCGACGTCCTCGCGAGGCACGTACGCGTCGTGCTTCGCGCACACCGCTGTTAGTTGTTGTTAATTATATCAAATACATTATCTATACAATTTATAATTTCAAAACACCCCTAATTGACTAATCACGAAATCTTGCATAATATAAACTTTAAATTTGGTAGTTAAATTCCTCAGAAACAGTAGATGTCCGTTAAGGAAGGATTTTCAGAAATTTAACTCAAGGGTTTGGATGTTTTAATGGGAATCGGTCATTTTCCAATGTGATTAAAATTGGAAATAATATTTTTGGTTAAAAATGACGATAATTCTAATTAAAAGTTTTTTGACAGTGGGGTTGAAAAGTAGAAGATGGTGTTAATATCAAGATTTCGTCATTAATAATAAAAGAAAGATTTTTTTCTAAATCCACAAAAAGGTGTCAGAACTTTGATACTAATATATAACCCGAAGTTTTTTTATCGTTTATTTTTTTTAATGTGTTCATTTCTAGAACTTTATAGCTTAATTACTGTCGAAGGCATACAACTAATGTTATGACTTTTAAAACTGGAGCAATACACGTGAACTACGCAGGCGAAGCCACAGTCGGACACTACAGTATAATAATATATTTATTGTATGATAAATAATAAACATTAAATCATGAAAATTAGTATAAATAGCTTAGTTGGGATAGGCGAGAAGCTCACTTAAAATTCCCAAACTGTGCCAAAATATTTGGCCTTGAAAATTTATCTCAAGAGTGAGAGTAAATTTATGCGCCCCATCTCATTTCATATAGTTTGGCTTAAATAAGACAGAATGGTTTTTTCATACTTTTAAGGTTTAATAATAAATATATTAGCGCTTTTGTATTTGACCGATATTTTCACTTAATGAAAGGAATGTAGCATATAGCAAAATATTTTTTATTATAGATAATTATTTTAATATGTACATATTAGATGTAGGTAATATTAAATTTTAAAGATTCAGTATCACCAAAATTAGTTGTTATTCTTGTGCATAAAACCTAAATGAAAATTAAAGACACCAAATACCATTTGTTTTTGTCTAATAAAAAATCTTTTAAAAATCTTAGAAAAAAATAGAGATTAAATGTTTGTATAAACAAAATCTTACCAATAATCAAAGAAGTATCGAAAGGCACGGAGAAGTTGCTCAAATGTGTGCACTCGTCCATGATCCCTCGCATAAACTGTAGTGCCTCTCTGTCTCTCCAATGTATTTTGCTTATATCTATCTTTTTCCCACTCGGCTTCATGAAAGGCAAATTGACCCAAAGATCCGATGTGAGGTCTGACATGTTCCAAGACTTTCGTTCCGGTTTATCGATTTGTCCTTCCTTTGGAATTAATGCACTAATACTTTCTTTATCTTTGATTGCTAGTGATGTTTTATTTTCGGAAATATTATCTTTTGCAACATTTAAAATTGTTTTTGTGGTTTTGTTGTTATTTACATCTGGCATCCCTGTTGTTGTATCACTAGATTTCTTCAATTGGTCAGTTTCTTCTTTTTGAAGATCTGTGATAAAATAAAGTTTTAACCGAGCATATGCATAAAATATAAGTTACATTTTATTAATGTTATATATCATGTAACAATATTTACCTCCTTTTATTTTTAGTAATAGCTGTTTAATTCTGCCATCATGTAATTTATTTATATCGTCAATATCTCGCAGTTCCAATTCAAAATTTCTATTCGATGTAAGTTTTTCATATAAAAGTTTACTTATTTTATTATCATCTACCAGCCTTTTCAAGTCTTCTTTCAAATCTATCCCCTGCATATTCGACACACTAACATTATTAGGCACCTTAGGTTTAAATTCTACATGATTATTATCTACTTGAGCACTACTTTTGGCACTTTTAGACTCTTTATATGTTATATCCAAACTTTCAAATGTATTACAATTAATTGAGTCTATTACACAATCTTGCGTGTTTCTTTGAGAGATGTGGGGTGGGCTTCGTTCTATGTTTTCAGAATAAGTGCGCGCAAATTTTTTTCCGGCAAGAAATGCTTCATCAACTATTGTCACCATTTTTGACAGTTTTTCTCTATAGACACCATCAGACAAGTACTGATCCTCTAAGAGATCCCAGTTAATAGATTGAGACATGACGCCCTAAAATAAAAAAATAAAAAAAAAACTATTCTTTTACTCTACATGGATTTGCATTATTCTAGTTAATACGAATTGGGAACTCAGCTCGGAAACGATTTGATTCAAAATATTCACAGAGTAAATTATCACATTCTATACGTTAATATTATTTACCTGTAAGAAAACAGCAGACGCCGTGGACCAAGACAGGCACGGTACTAATACGAGAGGTTTTGGCCAATTTGTTGCTGCGAGGGACGCCATCTGCAGAGTTGAAAACAAGTTAAAAAAATATTTCAATTATAACATGTCTTGAATTTAAAATTAATACAAATAATTAAACAATCTTAATTTCATTTACCTATGGCTTATAAGTTTTGAGGCTAATTTTATACATAATATCTTAACTCACATGCCCGCCCATAGAAAGTCCTGTAACTCCTAACGGTCCAAGGCCGTTTCGCTCGCACCAGTGGAACAACACCAAGGATTCTAGGATCAAGCAACCGCCCATCACAAATATGTCCGATACGTTATGAAGTGATGATCGACTGTAACACAAAATAGTTTATAGAATAACTAGGCATTGCCTGTGATATTGTCCTAGTACGATTACGAGATGTATGGTCACATCCGATCAATAAACTATTCAATCAAATTATTTTCAATACTATATAATGACTAAAGTATATGCATTTATAATAAAATTAATTTATTATGTAATATAATAAAAGAAATTTCATTGATTTAAACCATAATTGAATTGTGGTATTTGCAGCTATTTATTGATGTTTCTTTGAATTAATTTTAGTAGTGATTATGATATCTCAGAAGTGGTTTTTTGAAGAAAGAAGTTCGGAAGAGCCAACCCCATTCAGAAGAAAGCTTAGAATTGAAGATAAAGCAATAACACTGAAATACTTACATTTGATCAGTAGGTTTTCGAAGTCCATAGAAAGGATTTTCAAGAATTATTCCTCCAATACCTGCTTCTTTCAATAAAGGTTTAACCATTAGGTTTCTCCGTCGCCAAAAAAACTAATAAAATTAAATATTAAAACCCATTCAAACTATTTATAGAATATATTTTGATAATTTAACCCGATTTTGTTCTCGAATGTCATATAATAGGTACAGTAATTATATATATATATATATATATATAATGTATTTATTACTAGTTGTAAATAGATGACACAGGTGTACATACATAATTGATGACTTGTTTGTAATTTGAAGCTATAAATGTATAAGTGCAGCCAAAATATGTATTTGACCTAGACAAGTTAAAAATATCTGAATAATATTAGAATTGAATTATATTTCATAACTATATTAGGGTCTAATATATATAAAAAAAAAACCTGTGGCTATTGTTGATGGGACTATAACATTTTTTATATAATTTAAATGTATTATAATTATTTATTATAATTAATAATAATATATAATAGATAATAATAATGTGTATATTACAATTGTTTTAATCCCAATTTTTTGATCCAATAAAAGTTACTATCAATATAATTTTTTTTATTAATTTTTCATACTATGATGTCAATAATAATAAAATAACTATTACATTATATAATTTGGATTGAATTAGTATAACAACTTAGTATTACAAAGTACATAGTACATACCTTATACAACTTTCTTATTTATAAAACTTTTTAATAAAATATGTGCAATCATAAACATAAATGTAAATTATATATAAGTATATTTATGGAATTCCTTACATGATCTCCAGTTCCTGCTAAATGTAAGCATACAGGTTTGCAGCGGGTATCAGGCCATTGTACTGGTAATAGTATTTGGAAGTGTGCCTTTTGAGCTATTTGGGGTACTATGCCTGGCAGATACTTTTCCAACGGTGTTAAAAAATATCCTTCTAGCATATGACAGTCTGAGAGTTTTTGTTCCTGATTTGGAAAAGCAAAACCAACCATTTATAATATGCTTAAGTATAAGTTGCAGAAAATCAAAGTAAAGAGCTATAAATTACCTTCGTGATGGTCACTGGATAATCTCTTTCAACTAATTTAAAGCATTCGTTGCGGTTTGACACTACTTTCCTAAACTCAAATAACCTAAAAACATGATGTTATAAGTCGTGTAATTTATAGATATACCCATTTTTTATGGTTTAAAGAGTTTTAAAGCATACAAAAGTATGAAAAGAAAAAAATGGCATTTAAAAACTACTGATACCTCTTTAAATTTTCTGGTTTTCCCCAACCTTTGGTAAAAAATTTCGTTAAGAGTATACTTCGATATACGGCGTCTAATTTACTTGCGGACATTTTTTGATACACGGGCGGTTGCAATATTTTCACTTTATTTTAAAAACGTTTTTACGCCACTCATTATAAGTCAATATATTGTAAGAAAGAAAATCATATGAACGTCATCCATGTCAATATTGTGAACTGCACTTCAGACTTCTGTCAATGTCAATTGTCAACCTACTATATATTGCCAGCACTTGAAATTTTATCCCTAGAGTAATTCCAAAAACCCCTAAAACCCCACCAACTGACAATTTTAAAAATGTAGGTTATTATCTTATACTAATTTATTTCATTTGTAATATTTTTTTATTTTAAATGATTAAAAGTAGCTACAAAAACTTATTTATGGTTATTATAATAATAATTACATATAACCAATTAATAATAATAAACTTCATAGATAACTTAGAAAATAATAACAAAAGGATAAATGATGCAAATAATATTTAAAAAAGGTTTATATTTAAGTCATGCTATTAAAGAAAAAAATCCCCCTAAATAAATCCGTGCAACTTTTGTACCCCTAAATTTGGGAGCAATACTCCTAAGTTGGCTACACAGACCTAAGTTATGGAGGGTACAGCAACAGATAAGAAATAGTCATATGGGAGACAAGTTGAAAAAGTGTCCATCTGAATGCTGAAAATAGATGTCACTATCGTATGAAAAACTACGGTATGAATTTAGCTGTAGGGGCGTTCATGTGAAACGAACAACGAAGAAAAAGTAGGTTCTGCTATTCGTTCATATTAGGCATATTTGTACTTCTAGGGAATATGTACAAATATATTTTATTTTAGGTTTAATTGTCAAGTGGGATTCTATAGAATTGATCAGATCGAAGGAAGGGTTTTTTTTGGATTCTTTTTTCATATTGTTGTTGTGTCCGTATTCATATTATAAAAATGTGAAAGTTTGTAAGTACGTATGGATGTTTGTTACTCTTTCACGCCAGAACGGCTGAACGTATCTGGATGAAATTTGGCACATAAATAGATTATAGTCTGGAATAACACATAGTTTACTTTTTATCCCAGAAAATGTACGGTTCCCGTGGGATAGGTTTGTTTTTGTTTTCCTAGAGGTGAACCCGAGCGAAGCGAAGTTGAGCCGCTAGTTAGTAATAAAGTAATAAATGTAGTGTTTTGTATAGAAAATTTACATTTCCAATTTCAAATTATTTTTCTTGTTAAACCGGATGTAAATATTTAAAAAAAATTTTTAATAACTTCGACTATTTTAGCTTTAGTCGAACCAAGCTTAAGTCATACTCGTACCTAGATATAAGCATTAGATAATAAGTTCATAATAAGCAAATTAAACAATATGTAATATGTTATTTTATACAAATAATATGTCATACCCTTATGAGTACAACTTAATCAGTCCAATTAAGATAATATTATATTAAAAAAAAAGTTTAATAAAAGTCAGTGTCAGACCACGTCCTTCAAAAAATTAGTATTGAGTACCGCTAGTTCTTAGCAAATCTAAAATGTAATCACCAAACACATAAAAATATTGTAAACATAATAAAAAGCGTACGGGCAATTAAAGCCAGTGGGTGTGAGTGTAGTTATTTAAAAAAAATCTGCGTCGCGTCGTATTAGCGCCGTTGGTACACATGTTTGTCCGCTTACTGAGCTCGGCCTCGGCGTAAACCGGTTTGTTTAGCTGGTGCTGGCTCACTAGTCAGTGACAACTAGCGATGGGTCGTCGACGTATTTAGCGTGAACGAAACTAGACCGTTCATTTTCTTTCGTCGACTAGTTCAAATCGTGGACTGTGGTTCACGTACGCTTCAAGCCTTCAATGTAGTTGTAGACGCTAGACAGTCTATGGACTAAACTATATATGGATAGTTACTAGTTTACGTTGCGAGACGGACTGTCTTAGTCTATGAATTGAACTAGTTCATTTGAAATACGTGAATCGTCGACCGGTGGATTGAACTGGTCCGTTCATTCAACGCCCATCGCTAGTGACAACTTTTGTTATCCGTGGTGACGACTGACAGGTCACGTACGCATAGCTGTGCGTGGCCGTGTAGTAACTAGTAGTGTTCCCGCACACGGCGTTAGTATGAAGCTTTCATTGTTCCGTTTATTTATGCATGTGATATCAGCACATATTGATGGTAATATTGTCGGTACGCAACGGAACCCTATTACTATGCCTCTGCTGTCCGATCGTCCGTCCCTCTATCATGAACATAATAGGTAGAGTTGAAATTTTCACAGATAATGTATTTCTATTGCCGCTATAACAACAAATAATAAAAATAAATAAAAATACAAGAAACATTTTTTTAACGTTTGTAATCGATCATCGAAGTTAATATACTGCATACATAAGGTAAATAGTCATATTATTTATTATAGGTATACCTCAAAAGTGACCCCAAATTAATTTAAAATATATTCCATCCCTAAAGCTGGAATAATTACAGCTAAATTTTTGTAAAGTACTAGCGACTTACCATCGCTTCGCTCAGATTCATTCCCAACTTCCCCCCAACGTGCGTTCATCTTGTCGTAGTAGGGGGGCTCAGTAGTGCCCGGCAATCCAACCCGGCGCGAAGCCAAGAAACGCATAGGGAGGTCACCAACTTCGGTAGGCGGTGGGAGGTGGCCCTCTTCGGTGGGCGGTGTAGCATGTGGGTTGCTCCTGGTACTTCTCTGATAGCAGAGTGGACCTTGGAGCCACCCCATAGTTGTGGTGGTCTGCTTCGGCAGACCTGCCGTCGGGGCGTCGTAGTTGAATGCGTAAGCGACTCCTGCGACGCCCCATTAAGACGGGGGATGGTTTTGTTGGGTTTTAGTGGGTAGTACTGGTTTTTTTATGCCGGTGAGTCCCACACCTTGTGCGTAAATGCATTTCCCAACGTTAAAAAAAAGGTTCATCCCCAGCTTGCTTCTCCATACAAATATTATCATGAGATTTAAAAAAATGTTAAATTAGTAAAAAAAAAAATATCTTTTAATTTTCTTCTATACAACACTTCCTGACAATAGCTACTACTACATTATTCTAGACTTCTGCAATATTATGAAAAATAAGAATGAATTAGACCAGCGCAAAATAGATAAGGAAATAACTTCTTGGGATATGACACAAATAGAAAAATTAATAAAATCGAAGAAATATCTTCCGAGTTTTAAAGTAAGATTAATAGGAACCTATAATTGTTACTTTTTGAGAAAAGTTTAATTTATTTAATAAATTAACTAATTGGCTTAACCATTGTCAATTTCAGAAATTAAATATGGAAATTGAATTTAAACAACTCAAGACCATTTCTTTTTATTTCATTTTTGCAGCTAGATGATGTCACTGCGACCATTCCTGCTCTATGGTGAGAACTCGAGACCATATTGGATTCTTTGAGTTTAGTTAATAAATTAAACAATAATGTCAATAATTTGTTTTCAGAAATAGAATAATTTTGAATCACAGGTGTTTCAATAAGTGTATAAAATTATGGGGATGCATAAAACTCGAACTACGCCATGTCACCCGCAGTCCAATGGAATGGTGGGACAAGTATTTATCACTGTTCCTCCTATCTTATCGCCTAGCATTTACGTAAAAGCATTGCAATTACACGTACTTTGGTCGATTTGGGAAGAGAACTGCTTTTACTGGCAGATTTAAAAAGTGGTTATCGACGAACGATACTTTTCGGTTGACTGGCCAATGTTATCGTCAACTATCAACATACCGCCAACTAAGTTTTACGTTTGCCCAAGGTGCTGGGCCAGCACCTTGACCCAATGTAAGTATCCCATAAGACATATACAGACAGTTGTCAACATGATTATTAACAACAAGAACAGTTAATTGTAAATTGGCATGTTTAAAAGAGGGACAAAAACATTTTCCAGAAAGCAATGGGGAATACTTTTGCGATTTTCTCCCGCCAGATGTCGAGATCACTATGATTCTCAGTATATTGTAAAGTTCTATAAGATTGATTTTTTTTTTCATTTTATTTAAAACTAGCATTGCCCGCGGCTCCGCCCGCGTTCAGATGACCAAAAACCAAATTTCAGGTTTTACATATTAGTATACTCTTATATTGCAGTTTATGTAATTTTTTCTCGGAAATGAGACATTTTTCCGCGGTAAAAAGTATTCTATATGTTGACCCGAATAACCAGCTATCACCATGCCAAGTTTCATCAAAATCCCTCCAGTGGTTTTTCCGTGATGCGGTAACAGACAGACAGACAGACAGACAAAAATTCTAAAACTATAGATTCGGCCTCTGTATCGATAATAATGTTTATTTCAATAAGATTTTCAAATAGAAACTTTTTAACAAAAAAATAAAAACCGACTTCAAACAAAAGCACTAAAAAGTAAAAAATAACTGATTGGTAGTTTTCATTTACTATACATACCTAATCAAATATTTTCGAAGTCGGTGTGCTTTGCTTTGTATGGGCTGGCACCGATTTCGAAAATATTTGATTAGGTATGTATTTAATAGGTAGGCTTTAATTACTTAACCAAAGCACACCGACTTCGAAAATATTTGATTAGGTATGTATAGTAAATGAAAACTACCAATCAGTTATTTTTTACTTTTTAGTGCTTTTGTTTGAAGTCGGTTTTTATTTTTTTGTTAAAAAGTTTTTATTTTTCCCTTTTTAGTGTAGACAGTAGTAGCAAAGTAAGGATTCTAACGTGTTAGGCTTGTCAAATCAAACAAAATAAGCCCAAACTCAAAGTATCTACTATTAGCCGTTGAAGAGTTCCACCTATCCACCTTCTGGCCTTGCCATCAGATCAGGTCAACAACACCGAACCACTGTACTATCAACGGAAATAGAAATACTTGCAAAGTTTCAAGTCAATATGACAATTAGAAGTAGGTTAAATTCATCATTAGTTGTTTTTCCACCCTTAGGGGTGGTATTTTTTTTTGAAATTTAAATAGGACCAATCTGGAAGTATACCCTTTCAAACAAAACAAAAATTGTCCAAATCGGTTAATAAATGACGGAGTTCTGAGGTAACAAACATAAAAAAAAAAAACATACAGTCGAATTGAGAACCTCCTCCTTTTTGAAGTCGGTTGAAAAATATCTAATGTACATATTCAGCTTGGTTACAATTTTATTATATATATAGATTTAATTAAAATAACAAATTGTGCAATGGCTAGGATGTAAAGAAAAAGGATCTCATTTGTTCCTAAAAGACAAAAAACTGAAAAAATTGCGGGCTAAAGCATTAAGACGACCAAACTTAGCGAAATCACAATCTTTATATTTAAGGCTACGAGTATGTGGACACCATTTTACAGAGAAATTTTGAAACTGTCAAAACGTCTACAGGTGAATATTTTATTTTATGTACTTTTTTACCACAATTGAAACTTTAACATATACATACATAATATATAAACAACCATAATTGTTTAAATTGCTGGTATTAAATTTCCCTTGGTCCATGAGGTTTTACCACCTTATGCAGCTGCTATTTTGGACATAAATAAACAACAATTTTCAAGTTAACGTGATATTCAAATTCAGGATATAAACAATAAATAGTTCACTCTCTGAAACTTCAGCATTATTATTACAATCTGAAAATTATTGTGGGAAAAGCTGCTTTTTCAGATTTCTATTTCGTAGTCTTTGTTCCCTAGCAATTCCTTAGTAATTTAAAAGTAATAACACATCCATAGAGCAAAACTTGCTTTAATTACCGATCCCAGAACTTACAGAACGTAACACTATGTAATTAAATAAGTAAAAGAAAGATAAATGAACACAATAACATATTAATAAATAAATTTATTATATAACTATTATTATTTGTCTTTAAGGCTCCAATATTTTTTTATTTATTATTCATCAGATTCAATGAGTCTACATGACACGTAAGGATTTCCGGTGTACAGAGGACGACATGTACATTCTGGAAGATGACGAAGGACCTATAAAATAAATTTATAAGTTAATGTAGACTATACTACTCGTATATAGACTTACTGAAAAGAAGTACCTAAGCAATCATAAAATCAAGAATACTTACATCACAATTAGCATTATCGCCACAGGGTTCTGCATCACAAGGATTGACGCAGCGTCGATTCACACACGATTGGTTACTGCGGCACGTGTATGGTCCACATCGGATCGTCCCTACTATTAATTACATAAGTTAAAAAATAAATAAAGAAAAGTGTAAATGAATCCTTCCATGACCGCGGACACGTCAGCGTTACAGGTAACAATAGATTTCTTAGAAATTTAATTAATTTCTTAGAAATTTACCTAGAGGTGATATTTATAAGTGACACATAATAATCAGCCGAAAAAACATATGAGTACATAAAAACCGTTTGCATAATCGCAATATATGTTGTGTGAGGAATCAACACTTAACCTTAGATCACAATGTAAGGGTGTAAACGAGTGGTAGTGGCGTAGGATTTTGATTTTTTCTCTCGGTCCCTTGACAGGGGTTGGAGGTCTGCGAAATATTTCAAGTCCCTAAGTCAACGTGGGCCAGAGATATCGAGTACGAGATTCAATTTTTCCATCCAGTTTCAATTCAAAGATTTTTTTAAACCGGTTCCAAGCCCTGGTTTTATGTACTCACCCTCAATGCAATAGGTAATACTCAAAAGCGCCAATAACGCTATCAACATAATCTTCCCCTTCATCTGTAAAAAAAGACATTAAATAAGTGTAAGTATTCCCTAGGTACATTTTAACAGTATGGAATAGATACAATATATTTATACATGTCGGAGGAGGATTTAGTTACCTTTTTCTGCATATCATGTAAAACCTTATTATTGTTTAAAGTCACTATGTTATTTAGTTCAGTTTTTAAATTCAAGTTAAGAGCAGAAGCTTTACTAAACTCTTTATGTCGAATTTTTCCTGAGATATTAGACTTTCAATAAAAACAGAATCCTTCTCTTTTTTATCATCAATATCTTAGCATTTAATGGATAGTAGGTATATAGGTAGATTAAAGGGTTATTTTTAAAATTCAAGTCATATTTCTAAAAGGATCTATCTTAGTTTGTAAAAAAATTCTTATTTTTTCATTTTTTACATTTTTTTAACAAAACGATGACTAAATTTTGTAAATATCAACTAAATTTTTTTAAATATATTTTGAACTAATGAATAAACAAGATTAGACTATGAATGAATTTCATTTCTTTCTGTAATTACCTTAAAATATTTTTTTCAGAAAAATCAATAAAATTAACTCCAAAATCGATCAAAAACTAATAAAATATCGAATTCGAAAAAAATATAATATAAATAGATTCTACGCCAAAAAATTACATAATCACTGGTGTATTTTAGGTGAATTCCAACTTTTATAATTTTTTCACGACTCATCAAATTGAAAAGTTGGAATGTTTACGGCGACATTGTATAAATAATAAGCGTCAAATTAAAAACTTAAGGACATCGTTTTTTTCGTTTTTTCTTGAAAAATACATTGGTGTAATGGGTTTATAAAAATTTGATCAATAAAGTGCACTTCTTCAATGATAATTGAAAAAAATGTAGTTTACAAAATAAAATTATCGATTTCTCCAATTTTTTTAATTTTTAAGGGCATTTTTACAAGATAACTATATAATGTTTTTATATTTTCAAAAAGTAGACTTAAAGACGAAAAGAATGAGCCCTATCTGAAAATTGAACGATATTTTTTTAAATGTAAACGCCCACTTGAAGTTGGGGGTGATTTTCAGCCTCGCGAGAACATAAAACATACTTTTTCCGGAAATGGCTAAACATTTCAATTTCATTTTTTTAAATTTATTATATGTATTTCGAAGATTACATTCCCTTAGTTTCATGGAAATCAAAAGATTATTCTAGAAATTAAAAATTAAAAACCAAGAAACAGTTAAAAACCGAGTTTTTGCAAATATCTCAAAAACTTTGAGGTTATTGTTAAAAGTGTTATTTACTCTTATAAAAGTTGTAGATTTTTACTAGACCTACAACTTTTGTAGAAAACATTTTTCAATAGAACGTCATAGTAAACCGGAAATTGAAAAAAAAAACTATTTTTCAACGCTTTGCGTCCCCCGATTTATCGGAGGTAGCTGGGCATGTGGAGCATTTTATGAATTTCTATTATACCTGCTAACATTTTGAAATTATAAAACTTCAGGTTTTCAGTATGTTGTTCCCAAACCGGATTCCGATTGGACTACAAAATATATAACATAAAAAATATATCCAAAGAAATATATTTTTAACAACTTGATTTTTGTTTAATCTTTTAATGTAGTTCTTACATAATTTTTAAAAAAGAACCCCAGACGTTTTAGTCAGTAATCAGTTATAAAGTATTACCAGACCTCTCCAAAGATATTTTATTAAAATTCCCAAAAATATCTGAAATTTTAATCACGATTTATTAATTTTCAATAATACTTGCAAATTGCCAGACAAATTTACCGGTTTTAAACAATTCCCAGACGTAAATAAAGTTTTTTGTAGTACTAATTTGTAGTACTACAAAAAAGTCTTATGCATAGCCATAGGTGCGAGAAAGATAACTTATCGAGGTATGCCAGCAGCTGATGGGGGCCCAGGGTCCTCGCGCTGTGATTGGTTATTGAGAATCCGCGAGTTTCGAATAGGTATGGTCCGGGTTCTGCGTTTACAACAGAGTATTTTAGAGTAGTTTATTGGGGTTCCGTACCCAAGGGGTAAAACGGGACCCTATTACTAAGACTCCGCTGTCCGTCCGTTTGTCTGTCCATCTGTCACCATCTCTGTAGGCTGTGGCTGTATCTCATGAAACGTGATAGACGGTTGAAATTCTCACAGATGATGTATTTCTGTTGCCGCTATAACAACAATAAGTACTAAAAACAGAATAAAATATTTAAGCGGGCTCCCATACAACAAACTTGATTTTTTTGCCTTTTTTTATAGATAATGGTACGGAACACTTCATGCGCGAGTCCGACTCGCACTTGGCCGATTTGTATTTTTTTTTAATAGAGAATTAATTAAAATTGTATATTAAAATTTTGAAAGTGGTGTACGAAAAAAAAATAGTTTGGGAACTTTATTGTACTGCTGTCAAACAGAGTTATGTAATGTTATAAAACTCGTATTACTTATTTTGCAATGAGCCTTATCTTTAAAAGCGAACAGGTTTTTTTTTCAATTATTATTCAAAGATAAACTAATTGCCTTGGAATTTTGAGTGTTTTATATTAATTATGTACCCAAAAAATTTGCAATCTTGCAGTAATATTTTTGTGAAAAACACTTAAAGTACACAGCATATCGCACGACCTTCAGCTGATGATAGCGGTTTCATGATCTTTGCTAGGATACGTATGGTGTCCCCGCCAACGTGCTTCACCTTGTCGGGTTTGTGTGTGGGAGTGAAGGGGGGGGGGGGGGGGGGGGGGGTTGTCTCATTAGTGTTCCTGTAGTTCAGCCTGGCGCGAAATCAAGAAACGCACAGACAGGTGGCTTCCGTGGGCGGTTGCTCCTGGTACTTGGCTGACGGCAGAGTGGACCGTTGGAGCAACCCCATGTGGTTGAGTGCGTAAGCGATCCTGCGACACCTCATTACTTTTCTAGCCGGTGAGTCCCACATAATCTGTTTGTCTACAGATGGTATGAGTAATTGAATTTCCCAGCATTAAAAAAAAGGATACGTATGGAGTAGTATTTTTTGATTGGCTTTTAAAGAAATCGTTTATCTACACATATAATAAAATTCTGAGTCGAATCTGATCATTAAATATTTTTTGGAACATCTTATTGAAATAGTCATTCTTATTGATACAGAGGCCTTTAGAATAGGAGGATCTAATTTTTAGAATTTTTGTCCTTGTTTGTCTGGAAACGCATCAGAAGAAAATCACTGGACAGATTTTGATGAAATTTGGTATTATGATAGCTAGTTATCTGAGTCAACATTTAACATACTTTTTACTACCCTAACTAACTAACCCTTAACCTTAAATCTACACTAACCCTTAAAACAGGGAGAAACCCGAGCGGAGCAAGGGTGAGTCCGTAATTTATTATTTTAATTAGTATATTAAATAGTATAAAAACTTTAAAAAAAATAATAAAAACCGTCTTCCAGGCACTAAAATGTAAAAATAACTAAACGGGGGTTTTCATTTAGAATAGATACCTAATCAGATATTTTCGAAGTCGGTGCCAGCCGAGAATAATTTAAATATCTAATAGGTAAATATGTGTTTAACGTATCGAAATAGATTTGCGCGTTTTGTTCAACCAAACAAACAAACTCTTCAGCTTTATAACATTAGTATGGATTAATTTGAATATCAAAATATGTTACTTTCACTTACTTTTCACCTCGTTACTACTTGTAGTATATATTTGCATAAAATACAAATAAACACAGTTTGGTTCGTTTGGTCACCAGCATGCAAGATTGACACGTTCGCTCTCGCCGAAGGCTCTCCAGTCTCCGCCTCTCACGACTCACGTATAAGAGCTGTCACAAATTACTCCATGTTAATCTTTATCCCCTCAACTGTCGCTGTCATTTTACAAGAATATGGCGCATCTGTCGGCTACTTTCCGAGGGCCTGCGCGAAATATGTACGCATCATTAAAATAACAATATTTCTTAAAATTTTTATATATAAGCTATATATAAAGCTTATATCGTTAGAATCGTTTTAAAATAAACTAAGAATATATATATAAATGAGTTCAATTGTATTTAATAATATATAGTTAATTCTAAGTTGAAATTACTGAAAGTGATTTTTTAGCAGTATATAGTATGAAAACAGGAATTATTACAAAATAAAACTATTATTTTAAAAAGTTATAATTTAATTTAATAATTAATACAATATTTTATATTAATTGATTAAAACAACACAACTCACTGTACATTTTTTTATACCACAAGCTTTTACAATAACATGTCTCAATCATAGCGACTTAGCGCTGGATAAAAAAGAGGTTTTTTTATACTTTCATTCTGAGAGCATTGAAGATCAAGAGATTTAGGATAATCATTTATATTATAGTTTAGTCCACATACGTTATACTGACATAGTTTGAGTTCTTATAACTATTTAGTTTACGAGAATTAAACAATAAACCAAACACTTTAAAATAAGTACTAAAAAACGTCATCTCAAACTTTGAATCGCAGAGCAAATTCTGTTTAAATTTTCATTAAAATATATGAACATCTTACAATTTAGTGATATTTAAAATTAGAAAAATATAATAAAAAGACATGTTGCCTTATTAGAATATTTCAGAAATCAATTCTGAAAACTAACAATTTCACTATAAGAATTACAAGGGACAGCTAAAAAAGTATGGATACGACCAATTCCATCACATCTGAACAGATTATGTTATGGAAATAAAATGATAATAAAAACATCAATAAAAAATAAAACAACTTCAAATATTAATTTGGACAGGAATTATTTTTTTTCAACTGTTTTTATCCTCCGACGCAAAAACGACGGGGAGTTTTAAGTTTGACGTGCTGTGTGTGTGTGTGTCTGTCTGTCTGTGGCATAGTAGCTCCGGAAGAGATGATCCGATTTTGTTTTTGTTTTTTCTTAGAAAGGTGAATTATTCGGAAGTGTTCTAGCTATGTTTGATGAAAATCGGTCCAAGATGGCCGCCGCCACAAAATAGCGGATTACATATTATTTCACAACTCCCTCAATATGGGTATCAAATGAATTAGGGTTGACTAGTATAATACACACTACGATAAATTTCAAATCCAAGATGGCCGCCGCCACAAAATGGTGAATTACATGTCGAGGTTACTTTTAAATTTTTAATTTAAATTTTATAAGATTGAAGTATTGTGCCAGTTACTGTATTGAGTATTTAATGGACTCCGTAGTTATAGTAGTAAACAAAATTATAGTAGAGTATAAAAATTTTGTAATTAGTACTCACAGATGTTTTAAATCTGAACTTGAAAATTTTGGATGCCTTTTGTTAAGTAAAGGACACTTTTTAATGAATATTGCTGGCAGGTAGAAGCTTTTATACATATTTTTTTAATTGAAAAAAAGATGAGCATCTACCCTAAAAGCAACAAATACTAATTATCACTAAGTAAAGATACATACGTAGCTATACTAACCTCCTCCCATATAAAGTTCAGCACGTCTTCGATGTTCATTCACGTCGTCGAAACGAACAAAGGCGTGGTATAATATATAAATCAGATATTTTCGAAGTCAGTGCCAGCCGATGCAAAGCACATCTAATATATTTCGATACGTAAAACATATATTTACTTATTAGATATTTATATCTTTCAATATTGTCGGCTGGCACCGACTTCGAAAATATCTGATTAGGTATCTATTCTAAATAAAAACCTCCGTTTTGTTATTTTTTACATTTTAGAGCCTGGAAGTCGGTTTATATTTTTTTTTAAGTTTTTATAGAGTTTTTTATACTACACCCTTGTTTGCTTCCGCTCTACATTGCTTACAATTGGTCTTTCTTGTTCACCCCATCGATCATAATATTGTAATCTAATAAGGCATGTTTTAAGCAATTTTGGTTCAGCTACAATAAACATAAAATGCAACATGATACTAGTGTAAGAGATGCAAATAAACATATTTTTTACCCGACAACGTGACGCAAAGGAGGGTAATGTGTTTATCAGTCTATGTATGTATGTATGTACATAGGTATGTTTTTCCTTTGTGGCACTCTAGAAACCAAACGCGTGGGCCGATTTTGATGATTCATATGTCGTTAGTGTCGTATTTACGCGAGTGCTATAAGCTATATATAGCCTACGATACTCGCATTATAGTTAAAAATTAAAAATAGTTGAAAATTAAAATGGCGAATATCAGGCGCCAATTTGTGTGTCTGTAAAAAAAATCTTGCAAATCAATCGAATGGGGTCTCAAAATAAAGATTTTTGCTGATCACAAAAAAAAATAAAAGAACACAACTTACATGTTTATAGGTAATTTGGGCTAAGAATTTGCTAAATAATAGGTTATACCTATGAAATTGTCGTTTAATATACAGAAAGTTAAAGTATTTTTTTTATAAATATTTTTCATTTCTATTAATCAAAATATGCACCCATGCTATTGATGCAATTTGATGCAAATGGACCAATATTGTTTTGATGCTAACGTTGAAAGCTGCTGCTATCTCAGCCACAGATTGAATATCGTCAGCTTCCACTATCGCCTTTAATGCGTCGTTACTGATTTTAGTTTTCGGGCGACCACTGGGTTAATTTTTTAAGATCAAAATTTCGATGTTGGAAGCGTTCAGACCAATAACGAGTCGTGCGTTCGTTTGTAGTGTTCACTCGGCACTCCGTACACACCATTAATATTGCGAGCCGTTTGTGCGGGATTGCTACCGTAATAGAACTCGTATTTCATATTTACTCGTACTTTTATTGTGTTCATATTGATGAAAAACAAACAAATGTAATGAAAACAAAACACTAATTAATAACCAAACGAATGAATTAAAAAATAGAACTACATACTTTTAAAATAAAATTCATTTGAATTTAGAATTTATTGCCGGCCATTCATAAATTACGTTTACAATGGCCAATAAGTATTGTAGAACAGCAATTTCGAAAGACCTATTATAACTTCAAATGTCTAATAAAATTAAAAAGCTGTAAATAAAAAAATACGTTTCATCCTTGTCGCGAGATGTACATATGTATGTCACCAGTTGCATAATACTTTATTCCTTCGTCAACTTGTTTTCATCTTTTTAGTTAGCTTTTATGCATTTTTTTTATTTTTATAATATTTTAAACTAATCTATAAGTTGAAATTATATCTGTAAAATAAAAATCGTTCTGTTTTAAAAAAAAAAAACAATTTTTATTTTTGTAGGAAAACAGTTAAAATAATTTTATAAAATACTAAATTTCAAATAATGCTAAAAAAACATCAATCTGAATATTCTAATGAATATTAAAAAGCCTTCCCCATACTATCCAACAGCCGTCAAAAATGGCGGCTCGAATTTGGGTTACGTGTTATTATATTAATAATTACTTAAAATCCAATAGAAAATTTACAAATTCAATTATACGTAGTTATTTAGTTATAAATTTAAATCATGTTAATAAAAATATTATGCTTTCGCTAGTGTCTTTTTTATTCAGAAAAAGTGAAAATATAAGGACTTAGCGCGCGTGAATGCTTACGATGTTTGACAAATATAACAATTTCTGTATAAAATCTTTATTCAATACACATCCTATGAAATAAAAACTGTTAATTACTTACCCTTCCATCATATTCCAATCCTTATACTAATAATTTTACACTATTTTATTAATTTTTTACTCACAAGTATTGAGTTCGATGACCGCCAAAATTTAAATAAATTGTCTGCACAAATTACAAAAAATTATGTTATTGGAGTTATTACTTTTTTGATATGTAGTATGATATTATTGCTTGTATTTTCCTTTACACGTTACAAAAGTTAGATAAAAATAAATATAGTTTAAATGCGAGAAATCACACATTAAATGACATCGGGACCAATCGACCTTTAAAAGGTCGCTTGACAGACAGGGGTCTTTTTGACATCGACCTTTAAAAGGTCGATCGACAGACGAGGTATTATGTAGTTTATTTATCTATGTAGCTGTCAGTGTCAAATGTCAATCCCTACCCTTGCACCTGAGACATTATCACTACAGATTAAAATATACACGAACACTACCAGGTAAGTTGTAACGGCGTCGCTGTTGTTGAATTTAGTATTGACGCTTTATAGAATTTCCGCAGTTCTTAGGGTAAAAATAATGACAGCCCAAGTGCACAAGTAGTAATCGAAATGTTAATTTACTGTTTTAGTCATCGTTATATAACATGATATAACAAGAAATAATAATGACAATATATTCATAATGAATTATATTTTAAGTTTTAAAGCTATAATAGGGAAGAATTTTGCCCTTTTCTCTCGCCAGATGTCACGCTCATTAAGGTCCTCAGTATATTGTAAAATTCTATAATATCTTGGATGGATTTTTTTCATTTTATTTCAAATTTAATTAAAATGATAAATTGTGCAGTGCCAGGATACAAATAATATGACAAATGGATATGATTTGTTCCCAAAAGACAAAAATTAAAGAAATTTTGGGCTAAAGCAAAAGATGACCAAAATTAGCAAAATCACAATCTTTATAATATTTAAGGCTATGTGGACGCCATTTTACAGCGAGTAAGAGATTTTAAAACTCTTAAATCGTCTACATCTATCTTCTATCTATACATATAATAAAAATATAACGGATAGCTGTCTGTCCATGGAAGATATATAAGAAAAAATATTATTAGGACCTTTATCAACGCAAATAGCACACAAAACAATGATTGTCAGAATTTTTGTATGTTTGTTTATCTGTTTGTCTATGCGTTTGTGCACACTAATATCAGAAACGGCTTATCCGATTTAGATGAGGTTTTCACAAATATATTGTGGTAAGCTTCACTTAACATTTAGTGTTTGTTTCATGTAAATTGGTTCATAAAAAAAAGTTATGCCAATTTAAAAAATCGCGTCGAACATTGTTAAATCTTAACCATTTTTATACGGGCTAATCTCCAAAACTGTTGGGATATCTTAAGACATAATATTTTAGATAAAAGTTCCTGGGGAAAGTTAAAAAACTATAGTACCTATACTATAGTAACTATACAGTCTACTTATGCATCTAACACAACAATTTATGCACCTAATTTAGTAAAATTTGGCATGCTGATACTTTGTTGCCGGTCAAACAACAGTTTACTTTTCATCCCGGAAAACTTAACGGTTCCCGTGGGATAGATCTGTTTGTGCTTTTCTAGAGCCGAACCCGAGCGAAGCAAGGGTGAGCCGCTAGTATTAAATATAAAACAGTCAAATGGTGACATGTTGTCACTAATAAGATAGCTGCGACAGAAATACACTCGATTTCGGCAAATAAAGAGATAGCATGTTATAATTAATCAAACAAAATATGAAAGTGATAGATAGATTCACCAAAAGCTAGTATGGAACTAATCCATCTATTTCGTTTGCCATCCATGGTTATTAGTTCCAGTTTTGGCCACCGGGTCAGATAAGGCCGCGCGCACTTTGGACACGAATTTTGATCGTACGTAAACGTACGATCGTGGACGTACGAATTAAGTGCGCACATTAAATACGTTTTTCTCCGTCAAATAGGTAGTTCTCCGATGATATCGCACTCGTGAAGTCCTCTTTGGAGCGCGATGAATAATCTGTATCTTCAAGATAATTCTCTTATATGAACTCGGATACTGCGGTAGCGTCTTCGCTATCGTAGAACCGAATGGGCGTGTGAAATATACATTCAAAAATACGTGATTTCGGTGAATTCCATCATATTATGGAAGACTCATAAAATGACCACATACTGTTTCATGGTTATGCACGTATGAAAAAACAAACGTTTATGTTCATAAACTAAGTTTATAAATTTTTCTACACCCATTTTTAATTTTTAACGCATGAAAGCGTATTAAAATCCCAACAAGTTCGGATTGTATTCTGACGTCGGAACTACACGCACGTATACGTACGACTAACTCGCACGCAATCTACGCGCCTCCATAGTATTTGAAAGGTGCGGATCATTCCTGCGTGTTCGTACGTGTTCGTACGAGTAAAATTCGTACGAAAACGTATCCAAAGTGCGCGCGGCCTAAGTTTGTCTTTTTGTGGCACTATACGATTTTTGTTGTGTTTGGAAAATTATACAATATAAATATTCCAAGGATAAAAGTTGTTCATTTTTTTTATTGTTTATTAGGTAACTTAATACCTAAGTACCCACTTATTGAATCACTACTTACTACTTAATATTCCAAGTAAAATATTAATTAAAAACAGCCCTCTTGAACAGATATTATATATGTATAATATCTAAAACTTGGCCCGATGCCTGCCTCGGTGGTGTAGTGGCTTGCATGTACGGCTGCACACCCGGAGGTCCTGGGTTCGATTCCCGGGTCGGGCCAAGTTTAGTTATTGAGTCTTTCTGTATAGTAAGTTTCAGTAACAGCCCGGAGTTGGGCAGTTGGCGGTGTTTCACCCCCGTGCCTCGGAAAGCACGTAAAGCCGTCGGTCCTGCGCTTTAACTCTCACTGGTCGTGTCGAGCAGACGTCCCACCGGAGTATGAGAGTGACAGGAATAGAGAGTGCACGTTGTGTCTGCGCGTACAGTTGTGCACTATAATATCTCCTGCGCAGTTGGCTAGTCTCAATGAGATTGGCCGCCGCAGCCGGAATCGGCTAGGAGAACATCATATATGTATAGTATTGTAATAGTACCTATTCCTTGAATTGCAAATTTGACTGAAGTGAATAAGTCACAGAAGTTCGTTCTTTACGGCTTCACTAAGGCTAATAATGTTCATAAAATGAAATTAATACTTTTTACACATGAACGAATAAACCACTATTCGTTCATGTTTTTACCTAAGTACTTTGCAATTAAAAAGTCAGGTCAAAATTTGCCTATAACTTTGAACCCTTAAACGACTTACAATTTTACTAGAATAGTTGCTAGTTTACTAATAGTAACAAGACATCTTAAATCAATTAAACGAAAACTAATAATTACCCTAAAATAATGTAATGTTATAAACTTCAAAAGGCACTCCATAAACATACCTAATGTTAAGCTATTATGAACTTATTTGGCAACATTTATATTTTATTCATGGGTAATAAAAAGAATATTTAAAACTGTATGTTTTATTTTTTCTTCAAAAACAAGATATATCTTAATCGTTAAGATTGTAGTTTAAAATTGAAAGATTTAGTTTATAAAGCACACCCATTATCCATCCCAAATATCAACATTAGCATGGATATATGGTGTCGGAATCAGGACAGTATATTATTCTTCTTGGTTAGTAACTGAGCCGATCAGCCCACATTGATTACGTCAGTTTCTATTATATAAGATTGCGAAGATAACAAAAACAATATAAACAAGGAGCCTTTATAAAATATCTGTAGTCATAAATCGTTTTCAACTTCATATTATGTGAATTGCTTCTATGTAATATGTGGAAGTCCCTATTTAAATTTATTTGAAGGTTGTCCCTTTAAAGAATTCGTTTGTCGAATAACTTTCCATGTTTATGTTATTAAAGATTTCCATTGATGGGCAAGGCAAATGAATATTATTGAAAACGCGCGTCAATCTTATAAAATATGTTCTAGGGATGATGTATTTATATCTAGAACTAGCAGAACCCGCGGCTTCGCTCGCGTTTAAACTACAAATAAAATATTTTTGATTTTATGTTATAACTAATAATTTGATGGCTGTAATGATTTTCAAATGTGCGACTTGCGCATCGAGGGTTCCGTTTGTCGAATATTGTGTTATTTTTTAAAAACATATTAACAAACTAAAATGTTTTTTCTTCCGTTTTCACAATACATATTTGCAAAAATAAGTTCGTGTTATATATTATTTCTGAAAGAATTACCGAGAACAAATTTAATATTTGCTATCGTAACTCGAAATATCCAGTAACTTAAAAGATTTTTAACGTATATTCGTATTATATTATTAGTATTTAGTAAGTTCTACTACTTCTATTTTTTGCACATAGTACATATTTTATTATATGGATATTGTATTTTTTATTTTAAAGGTAAATATCACTTTCAGTCCATTTCACACAAGAAAATTACAGAGTTTCATAGAAAATTTAATTTTATTGAAGATCATTAATACCAAGTTTCAAGTAATTCTGATCATAAATATTTTTTTGCTCATCCAAACTTTAGCAGCTTCTTTTACCAATTTTAGGGATGAATTTGGAAAAAATCTGATATACTTATTGTATATATTTTTACTTTTAAACTAAATATCTACCACTTTCCGCGCATTTCACATTAAGAATAGCTGAGTTACAATCTTTCATCCCCCTTAGCTAATATTTTACCCCTTCGAGTATGAATTTTGAAACGTCCTTTCTAATCGAATGCCTACATAATATATGGAATACGTCCCCGAAATTTCACGTTTCCATGACCAGCGGCTTAGGCAGTGCGTTGATTCTCCAGTCAGTCAGGACAAAGCCTTTTATATGTTATATAGATTACCTTATATAAACACTTATATGTGCCGTAAAGTTAAGAAGTCAAAGAGAGAGACAATTATTATTAACAAGCATATAGTCTTCCTACATACATAGATTCCGATATATGGATGTTAATTACCTACACGAAATATCAAATACTTATGTAGAATTAGTCCCACTTATAGTTATCGCTTTTGTCGCTTAAACACTTGTTGTATTTACATACATATCTACTACAGTACATATCTACTATAGTAAATAAATAGACCAGGACTTACCCTCGCTTCGCTCAAGTACATTGTTCGCAATTTAAAGTGCTTTAACTTTTTTGCTCGAAACCATAATCCTTTTTTTTAAATGAAAGTAGCCTAATTTACTTCTTATAACATCAGCTATCTGCCCGTAAAAGTCCCGTCAAAATCGGTCCAGCCGTTACGGAAATTAGCCGGAACAAACAGACAGACAAACATTATAAAAAAAAAAATATTGTAAGTAAATACCATATAGTGGTAGCCCAGTGCTAACGCGCTCGCTTAGGTAACTGAGTGAAGCGCGCTTAAATCCCGGGTCACGCACTGCTGATATTTTCATGTGCGAATATTTTCCAACATGATTACCACTTGCCTTACGGTGAACCTTGCATGTCTGAGAGAACTTAAAAAAATGTTCGAAAATCATGTGAAGTTCGCCAACCCGCACTGGGTGGGCCAGCTGGGTGGACTATGGGTTGCCGTTTGATGCCCTTCGTATTGAGGGGAGGTCCGTGCCCAGCAGTGCGACGTTATAAAGGGCTGAATACAAGTACCGTATATATTTTCATATGTATTTAGTAAAAAGCTGTTATTTTGACATTACAAACAGACACTTTTATTTTATTTACCTGTATGGATGGTAATATACAAGATAGGAAAATTCTGTTAGAAAGTGACTGTTACAGCTAATTGAAATTATAATTAAAGATAATACTTAATTTTTAAATACATATTGTATTTTTAATAAAGAAAATAGATATAAATTAAAATTATAATTACCACGGCAACAAATTTAGAGTAGGACTTACAATTAAAATATGTATGAATTTTTACAATATAGTTTTTATTTGCAAAACAAAAAATATTTTGACATCTTGCACAATTTATAAAGGAAGATTGATTACAGGAAAAACTTATTGTAAAAGATTCGTTATAATAAATTATGATTAGTATTTATATTTCACAACTACTGAGTTATGAAGGATGTTATGAAAGATGGGAACCCACACACTACCGCACTTATGTTCGTATAAAACATTAGAAAATAAGTTAATACAGTATTACCCATAAAAATTCGCCATATGATATTATAGTAGGCATGTACTATTTAATATTTAAGCTTACATATTATCTACAATTTACATTATGTAGAGGACTTCATATTATGTACACATGTTCTTATTTACATATGCTATGTCATAAAAAAACCATTGAAGTCCTCCAAACCGATTTTGGCCACAGTGGCTTATCTTACTGAGCCACAAAAGATAATGCACATGTATGTTGCCAAACATTCGATGAGCCGTAGGATGCAAATATACGAAATGGTAGCAATAAACGTAGAACGACGGTTTTTCATGCTACGTACGTATGAGAGCAAGAGGCGCTATCGCAAAAACTTCATCCAGATTTCAGAAGTTGGAGTTTGAACCACAAAATCTACAGTCACTAAACAATTGATTAAATGGATTGATCGGTAAGCGGCATTAAAGGTTCATTACACTGCCAAAATATTCGTCATGCTTTACGCAAGCTTGATATTTTTGTTATTAGTAATGTTCTGAAATAAAAATATACATACATATATGTCCAATTTAAATCAACTGATTTTTTAAAGATTCAGTTTGAGATTCACTTTGTAAGCGGTAAAGGTATAAAGTGTGGAGATAATGTTATGTTGCTATACATAGACCGAATAGGTCTCTGAGTAGCTCAAGCCATAGGCTATTTACTGACAATTTTCTCACAATTATATGTAGGTATATAATGGACTAGGAGGAGGATGGAGAGGAGTAAGGCAGTGGTAGCCCATTGGTAACGCGCTCGCTTGGGAAACCGCGTGAAGCGGGTTCAAATCCCGGGTCTCGCACCTCTGATATTTTCACGTGCGAATCATTTCTAACATGATTACCACTTGCCTTACTTACGGTGAAGAAAAACATCGTGAGGAAACCTGCATGTCTGAGAGAACATAGCAAGTTTTCGAAAGACATGTGAAGTCCGCCAATCCGCATTTGGTCAGCATGGTGGACTATGGCCTGATCCCCCTCGTACTGAAGGGAGGCCCGTGCCCAGCAGTGGGACTTAAAAAAGGGCTGAATATAAATGGACTAGGATAAGTAGATAATTATTGTATTGTAAGTTAACATTATTTTAAAAGAGCAACTCTTGGGTTTCTCTCCGGCTCTTTTCAGCAGAACTGTCTTCCGCGCCGGTGGTAGAATCACATTCAATTTAAATAATGTAAAAAGTGATGGTTTAAAAGTGCTGTAAAAGTCTATTTGAATAAAGTATATTTTGATTTGATTATTTACAAACCGGCGGAAAGAACTTATAGTATTGGCGAATTTAGAGCAAAAGCTTTAACTCTACAGGAAAAAATGCTCTAATATTCAATCGATATTTATGTATTTCCAATAAATATACATGACGGAGGAGGATTTAGTTACCTTTTCCTGCTAGAATGTGAAATCTTACTGTTTAAAGTCACTATGTTATTTAGTTTACTTTTTATTGCTTTTAAAGTTATTTTGAATTTACAGCAGAGACTACGTCTCGAGCGGGGTCGAGGCGCCATCATGACATTCATTGGAGATACGTGGTTTAGTAAAGTTGGTTGATCTTGGTGGATCATAGAGAGTTATGTTTTGATATTATAGTTGGAAGTCGATGATCGATGACTGTGAACCCGTTGGCTTCACTAAATCATTAGAATTACCGTTTCCAGTTTATAACATTGTGATTTCCCTGATTAAATTGCGTATTGAGCATTGAATACTTTATTATTTGAGCCCTGATAACACCCAAAAGATTAGTATTCCACTAAAGATGATGTTCGTAGTAAATGGTAACACGACATACATATATTTGAACAAGTATGTGATATTGATGAACATTTTATATTTCGATGTTGAATTTGTCGTGTTTTAAACAAGTTGATTTTCACAGCGAAGTGGGATATGATTTATGTCGTACCTACGTAATGTTACTTATATGTTATTTATTCTAGCTATCATGTGAGCTGTGTCAGGATATATAGAGCATTTTAATTAGTATTTTTTAGTGTCCGACCGAAGCTTCGGCTTCGGCTTCGGCTTCGGCCACCATCGGCCAAAAAATCCACCTTCGGCGAAACATTCGGCTTCGGCCCAAAACCCGGCCGAAGCCGAAGGTTTCGCCGAAGGTCCGAGCGACCGTCGAGATTGAACGAACTGTTACGAAAGTCATGAGGCGGCGGGGAGTCACTGTCAAAATATCACATTGCATGCATCAAAACAAGTTCGTACGTGTATTTAAACGAGTGTTTTGTTTTGAATTTGTGTTTATCAATTAAATTGTGATACATTAGTAATCTGACTGATTGGTCTAATTGTAATTTGTGAATTACATAATAAAGAAATGATTATTTTTTACCAGTAGGTAAATCACAAAATCACAAACTTTTATTTATCTCTAAACCAACCATCTCTATGATATATCATCAACTTCTATATGAGAAAGTCAATATAAACCTTCAATATTGAGGTTATTTGAGGTATTGATACAAAATTAATTACTGAGTGCTGAGAGAATATAAACCTTCGGCTTCGGCTTCGGCTTCGGCCGAAGGTTGTGGCGATAGCCGATTAATCGGCTTCGGCTTCGGCTTCGGCCAAAAATAGACCTTCGGTCGGACACTAGTATTTTTATAATTTATAATCATTAGCAAGAGACCTGATATGTTTCTTTTTTAATTAACAATCATATCCCACACCCCACGGGTTTTCCTCCACCTATGGGTTCAACTCAAAAATTTACTTTTAATGCACTCTTATGGTGGACTCTCAAAGATATTTTTTTATGCATCCCCATGATATGGATATCAAATGAAAGGTTTGCTGGAGGAATACAAATAAAATAAAAACTAAAAAATTAAAAATAAATTAATAGTAAAAAAATATTTTTAAAAACAAGTTTTTATTTAAATGCTCTAAAAAGAAGACAATAAACTTTAAATTAAATTAAACTCAATAATTTATTACATTACATCTATTATAAAGAGGCAGAGTTTGTTTGTTTGCTTGGTTGAACGCGCTAATATCAGAAACTATTAATCCGATTTGAAAAATTCTTTTTCTTTAGATAACTGGTTTATTGAGGAAGGCTATATATCATCCCGGAAAAATGACCGGTTCCTGTGTGATAGATTTGTTTTTGTCTAGGAATGAACCCGAAGCGAAGCGAAGGTGAGTCGCTAGTAATTTATAAGCTTATCGTGAGGTTTACCTGTGTAGATAAACAAGAATATAATATTTAATACTTTTATATCGGACAAGCTTTTATATCATATAAATTGTATACTGTAAAAAATTGTTGGGTTTGATTTAATTTAAAGTTTATTTTCTTTTTTTAGAGCATTTACGACTAAATAAAAGCTTGTTTTTAAAATTGTTTTTTTTACTATTAATTTATTATCTTGATACAAATAAGTATTTATCTCGATCGAGATAATCTAATTATGCTTTGATACTAGCTTGTGGCATTATTAATGCATATTACATTAACATTCTAAATTAAAAATATCTTACTTTTAACTTATAATATACTTTTAACCTATAAATATACTACACGAGCTGAGCCGCGACTTTTCCTGCCTAATTGATACATCAATAGCCAGAGCGATCTGTGCAACCGTGTGCAACTGTGTGTTAAAGGTAAAGTGATCAGAGGGTGAATAAGGGTGACAATCTATACGAGTACTAATATTATAAAGAGGTAAAGTTTGCGAGTTTGTGACGTTGTAGGGGGTAATATCTGGATCTACTGAACCAATTTAGATGAAATTTGGTAAGAAGATAGTTTGAGACCCTGGGAAGAACGTAGGATACTTTTTATCCCGAAAATCATCCCTTAAAGGGGTGAAAATGGGGATGAAAGTTTGTATAGGGAATCTAGGTAGAGACGACCCGAGCGAAGCGAGGGCAAGTCGCTAATCAAATTTTGAATAAAAGTATTTCTAGCGTATTAAATAAAAAAAAACAGGCTTACAAGGCTGCGACAAGACGTTTGTTTAGATATTTTATTATATATGTCTAGTATTAGATTCTTCTAAAGAAGATAAACTAAGTAGAGTAGTAGAACTAGAGTTAACTGGAGCAGTCACAATAAAGTTTTTCCAACTTAGCTTTTACACGCCAAGAGATATTTACCCGGAATCAAAATGACATCATTCTATGTTTAGCCGCAAGATTGTCTCTCTGTCTGCCATAAATGGAAAAAAAATATGCCGCGCACACGTACAGACCTTCACAATTGAATGCTTTAAATGACCGTTCAAAA
The DNA here is from genome assembly GCA_951806755.1 of Brenthis hecate. Lineage (NCBI taxonomy): Eukaryota > Metazoa > Arthropoda > Insecta > Lepidoptera > Nymphalidae > Brenthis > Brenthis hecate. The sequence continues at coordinate 6,440,530 of OX638249.1, forward strand.
CAATCCAATAGGGACATTGGATTGTTTTGAATTATGACTATAAAAATTAGATCATCATCTCAATAAGGTTGATTTAATTTTGGAAACGTGAATAATAAATTCCGTCTATTGACAAATATGAAATTAATATTCTTAAATTCAGATTTTGGCGATGGCTGTTCATGCGAATTCGCAATGCGTAGGCTGTGCCAGATGTTATAAGGACACAGTAAATCAGTGGAGGCACGTTTTCCTCTTCGCTATACACACGAACGGACAGGTGTAAGTGTCGCCAGTGGTCACTAATATTTCAATCACGCTGCAATATAATAATATATTTTAAATGAGTGAAAGTGCGGCAGTTAAATTATTTAAGCATATAAGTGGATAGTGTTTTCTTGCATTATTTTTAAGTATTATTTTAAATATTTCAAGCATGGTAATTGTTTTTCGATATAAGTACCCCTATGAAAATTTGGATTAATTATACTTAATGCTTCAAAAAATAAACACAAGCACTTACTTAAGTACCTTCTTGTGAAATCATAGTCCTATTCTTGTGAAATTCCTATGAACTGTATGGACTCTTCTTACACTTTTAAAAAAATATTTATTTATTTACAGATGGAGGGGAAGATTATGTTGATAGCGTCATTGGCGCTTTTCAGTTATTGCGTTGAGGGTGAGTACATAAAACTAAAACTAATTATTGTAACGTTGCTTATTAATCATATCTTTTGAATATAATATTTTACGCTGATTTGTATATTTCTTGCCCCAGTATGAAACATTCGTCTTGCTCATAAAATCCTAAAAAAAATATCAAAAAAATTATCAAAATTTTCTGTTAAGTACTTTTGTATTTTTAAGGAATTAAATGAATTTACGTATGTATGAATGCTAATTCATACATTTATACGTTTTTTCATTTTATTCCTGTATACGTTTTCTGCTCTTTATTTAGATATTAGATACGTCCGTACAATTTATAAATTACATATACAGTTAAGTGAAAATTTGTTAGTATTTTGTCAGTTTGTGCATTTGTTAAAATATGTATTTTTTAAGCTATTGATTAAAATGAAATTTAAGTGCATCTTTAATTATAATTATATAAGGTTTCTTCTCTCTGATTATATTATCTAGTAGGTATTTACCCAGTATCAACTCATAACTATCAAAAAAATCGTTTCACTATGTATTCTTTAAGATGTTTAGGGATGCATAATCAATCTCAATTAATTATTTTTTTTAGAAAAAAATCACAACGTCAAAACAAAATTTATTGTGCCTTCAAAATTTATTCTAAAATACATCAGAAAATTACATTAAACTTTAAGTCATACTATAAAAATTATTTCAAAAGAAAATAATATGGAATAGGTACCTATATTACAAGACGTCTGCGATTTGAAAAATTGAAAAAAATTGAAAATTTGAAAATTTATTTATTTAGTAAAAATTTTGCCAAATCGCACCAGCAGTACGGAAGATGTACTGCGCCGACCCCAAGTGATTAGGAAATGGGCAGGGAGATGATGATTAATCAATCTCAATTAGCTTACTCAGACTCACCTTCGTTATTTGCTTATTATATTTTTTGCAATCAACAAAGCACACGTTATCACTTAACCACGCGGAATCGGCCCACATTTATAGATTAATTTACAATGTCACATAATGTAAATGCATAAGTAGCCTTTGCAAATGTTTATGCGAGTGTTACAGTTATCGATAATTTACTTAATTTTCATTATATTCTTAATATCTTTTCCGAAGAACTTATAAAGCTTTGTAGTCTTATTATGCATTTTACTTCTATCTGTTTTTGCTTCCTAAATAATGTACTATAATGTCGGAAAAGACTTTAAATTTTTTTGGAATATCGTGTTCTAGTTTACTAGTTATTAGTCATTGATTAGTTAAAATAATATATTATAAGAATAAAAAACCCGACTGCATAAAGCTAATTAAAAAAAAGAAGACAAAATGATGAAGGAATAAAGTACATATTATACAGTCGGAGACGTACATGTTTCGTTCTTGCCGCAAGATGTATGCACATACATATGTATGTATGTCTCCGACTGCATAATATTTTATTATCTTTTTAGTTAGCTTTTAAGCTGTCAGGTTTTTTATTTTTATAATATATTATTTTATTTACAGTTTTTTAGATCTTGCCAATTAGACATTTGATTATATTGAGCAATATTTTTTTATCCTATCCTAATTTTTAATTTTTATCCTAAATTACATACACACATACATAGTCTGATAAAAACATTACCTTCCATCTTTGCATCGCGCAGTCGGATAAAAAAAACATTGAGGCATTAATGTGACATGCCAACTTTGTTTCGTCCCTTATGATTATATTTTTATGAATGTCGATATTTTGTATTATAATATATTCAGTTTGAATAAGTCTTACTGGTTACCTAGTTACTAGTTGTTAGTGGGTGGACATACCGGTCTCAAACCAATTAAGGAAAAAAATTAACTTTGGAATTTTGTTATTTTACCTATTTGCGATATTTGTTATTAGTTTATTTTTTATATTGTACGTTATCTAATTAAAAGTTATTATTGAAAAGGAAAACACCTTCTTCCGTTTGGATTTTATATTATTTTACATAGTATTTTAGTAACTGGTTTAATGGTTTATATTTAGGGCTAATTAAAACCCACACGTATCATTTTCAGTGTTAACAATAACAATAAAAATTCTTGAAATTAAAATGATAGAAAAGTCCTCAATAGTACTTATGTGTCTATCTTCTAAGGTACACTCGCAATATTTATTCTTATCTATACCTATAATAAAACTAACTTAGCCAAATCGAAGTGCACGTTTCGCGTAAAAAGTACTGAATCAATCATTTCTCAAGTAAGGGAAGTATACTTTTTTATTTTGTATAATATTTACCTACTTTTCTATACCTATGTATGTACATTGCACATATATGTGTATATATGTGCAAATTTGGTACAATGCTATTCTATACTTACCGTTAAAACGTACCTAGGGACGAACCCGAGCGAAGCGAGCGTGTGTCGCTAGTCTATTCTATACTAATATTATAAAGAGGTAAAGTTTGTGAGTTTGTGAGATTGTGAGTTTGCGACGTTGTAGGGGGTAATCTCTGGATCTACTGAACCGATTTAGTTGAAATTTAGTAAGAAGATAGTTCGAGACCCGAGGATGGACTTAGGATACTTTTTATCCCGGAAATCATCCCTTAAAGGGGTGAAAATGGGGATGAAAGTTTGTATTGGGAAGCAAGCTAGGGACGAAACCAAGCAAAGCGACGGTGAGTCGCTAGTATAGAATATAGTTCGATTTATAAAGTAACTTAAAAAAGCTATAAAGGTTTTTCTAATCAAACTCTTGTAAAATGTAAGAAGAAAAAATATTGGTGAAAATCAATTAATGTATCACCAGCAATTAGTGTACCTATAATCTATGTGGTTAAGAAAGTTTATAGGGTATTATTCACTTCAGTGACGATTACCTATGACTTGGGAAGGCCGAAGGACTTTCCTATTAATATTAATAATATAAATAATTAAATATGTTGGGAAATTAACACACACCACCATCTAGTTCCATGGTAAGCTACTAGGCTTGTGTTATGGATACCAGATAGTTGATACACTACACATGCATAACTTTAAATACATACATATTGTACCTAAATATAAACATCCATGACTGGAGTACAAACATTCGTGCTCTTTATAGAAATGAATACCCCCAGAGGGACTCGAACCCGCGACCGCCGCAACAGTAAGTAGGATCACTACAAACTGAGCCAAACTTGTCGTCATATATAGAAACAATCTATATTGCCTAGTTTCATTATTAGGTATTTGTTTTTGTTACTTATAGGTACGCTTAGTACATTTTAAATCCCACGCTTTCATTAAACAATAAATAATAATATTTACATATTCCTAACTTTATTAATGGATTGACCACGTATTGTTATACCCATTAGGCTTCCGATATTCTTTGAGTGAACAAGGGCAAAAGGTCCTGTGTGGGCGATAACTCGTTTACACCCTTATATGGTGATCCAAGGTTAAGTGTTGATTCTTCACGGTCAAATAACATATTGCGATTATGCGAACGGTTTTTATATACTCATACGTTTTTTTCGGTTGATTATGTATATTATTTGTAATCATCACTTATAAATATTTTACATAAAATTTGATTTTTTTAACATAAGTAGGTAATTAACAATTCCACAATCGTACATACAAAGTCTAGTTCTAAATTTTAAGCTATTTCAATCACAGTACAAAAGAAGAGACTGCTGTTTAAATTAGATTTCTCATAAAACTACATCTATTTACAGCCCAACGTTTTTACAACTATGCCCCACGAGGATATCAAGGACGCAATCTGTACGAGCACGGGCGGACCATATCCGACGAGACGGTCCGATGTGGACCACACACGTGCGGCGTCGGCGCGCACTGCACACACGGCAGTGTCAGACCAGTCTGCGCCTGCCTCCCAGGATACTCTGGAGACCCATTGTCACAGTGCGTGAAAATCGAGTGTGTTGGTAAGATCTTCATTTCGTACATCCTTTTGTAACTTCTTGCAATTATTAAGATAAAAAAGTAATGTCTTGTACCTATACATTTATTTTTTTTACTACCGATGGTCGAAATATAAATAATATGTATTTTCTTAATAGATAACAGTGAGTGCCGCAGTCACCAATCGTGTGTGAACCAACACTGCATCAATCCTTGTGAAGGGGCCTGTGGATTAAATGCCAATTGCGATGTAAGTATTCTTGATTTTATTATTGCCTATGTTGGTACATTTTTTAATTAAGTCTATCTGTGTATAGTATAGTCTCCATTAACTTAAAAATATATTTTATAGGTCCGTCATCATGTTCCAGTTTGTTCCTGTCCTCCTGCGTACACCGGAAATCCTTTCACGTCATGTAGAATCGCTGATCCTGGTATGAGTATTGAATAAAAAAAATACTGGGCCTTAAAGGGCTTTCTTAAACTTCTGAATTGCGTCTGAATCTTTAATATTGACAAATAACAAATTATATCACTTTTTTTATGATCATATGTTTATGTATTTATTTGTCTTTTTTTTACTTATTTAATCGTACATATATTTGTATTATTTTTAGAGGAAGCCTGCCATCCCTCTCCTTGCGGACAAAACACTAATTGCCACGTCGAAAACAACCGAGCCATTTGTACCTGCTTGCCGGGATACTTGGTAAATAAAAAATACTACTAGGTATATAGTCATATTCAAAATACTTATGGGCTATGGCCTCCGATAGAAATACGGTTTGACAATCTAGCTGGTGTGCATAGGCCCTAAGAGGGTTAAAATTTTAGTGCTATATTTTATACCCTAATTTACATCTACGTGTATTAGTTCGTTTGTTGTTTATTTTTGTTAACATTTTTAGTTTGCTAGTTCCTAGGTCCTCAAATATACCTTTATCTATACTAATATTATAAAAAGGCAGAGTTTGTTTGTTTGTTCGTTCGTTTGTTTCTTTGTTTGAACGCGCTAATCTCAGGAACTACTAATCCGATTTGAAAAAATCTTTTTATATTAAATAGTCCGTTTATTGAGGAAGGCTTAGGCTATATATCATATAATATAGAGTGTATCTATTCCATACTAACCGTTAAAACGTACCTAGGGACGAACCCGAGCGAAGTGAGAGTGAATCGCTAGTTTATAAAAAAACATGATTTTTTTAAACACAATATCTGTCACGTATTTTGTACAGAATATAGATCTTAAAAACAATAGTTATCAATTTTTTTGGTCTGTTTGACTGTATGTCTGTGTGTCTGTTTATCTGTACCTCTCTGTGCGTTTCATACAAAAAGTACTGAACCGAAATTTACATGGCTAACGCTGGTTAAACCTAAAGAGATACATTAAAACAATGTAAATTGTAGGTCTTTAAAAGGCCTACAGAAAAGTCTGCAATAGCATAATAATTATGTCTATCCTAACATATAAAACGCACTTTGTATGTACATTATAAATCGATATTTTTAAGCAGCTATATATATTTCATGCGAGTACTATTTATTATTATTTATTTAAACAATGACAATTTAATATTAAAAATTTCGTGTCTTAATGGCCCTGCGTAATTAATATAAGATTGTGGGTTCGATAATCGCACATAACAAACGTTTGTTTATGGCATAAAATATAGATAATTTATCATAGTAATTTTTTTTCTGCTTTCAAGTTTCATTGCTATACTCAACCAAAGTGACATTAATTAACAGGGTAGTCCATTGGCTGGCTGTAAGCACGAGTGCGACTCAGACAGCGACTGCGGTTCGCACCAGTCGTGCCGCGACTTCAAGTGCGTGAGTCCCTGCAGTGACTGCGGTGTTAACGCGGACTGCGAGACCGTCGCCCAACACCGCGCGGTCTGCAAGTGTCCCAGGGTAGGCAATACTTGCATTCTATTTTAGACTAATCATATTCGTAACTATAGATTAATCAAGTCGTAAACCTTTTTGGGTAATAATTTATTAATTAATTACCTACTTAAGTTTTCTGATTGCATTAATATTATTGATATTTACATATTATGTGTCCATATATAAAATTATCGATTCTTTATATACGTTTTAGGGCTACTTCGGCGACCCATATAGGATTTGCTCAGCCGAATGCACCTCAGACAGTGAATGCCCGAGCTACAAGCCTGCCTGTGTCTACAACGCGTGTATCAACCCCTGCACTAATGCGTGTGGTGTGAATGCGGACTGCAACCTACGCGGGTTGACGCCGGTGTGCTCCTGCCCTAAGACTATGACTGGCGATCCTTTCACATTCTGCAGGCCTTTTGAAGCGCGTAAGTTTAAATATATATACATGCATATATTATGTAAGTCTACATTAGATATAAAATTGTACATCTACTTACGCACAATTTTTTAAAGCCCTAAAGCTATAGATCGAGGTGCAGTGTACCTAGTATGTTTTATTCTCAACCATCAGTTTTTTAGTTTCGACAACACAGATATTGTCTCGTGGTGTAATTTGATAGTTAGACGATATTATTAAAGTATCTCTCTCATCCTCGAAATTGAAGCAATAATTTACTTAATTCTGCGCTAGTGTGTTTACGCTCGAAGGCCATGACCGCCGATACCTTCACATTTTGTACGCCTTGTGAGGCTTGTGAGTAAGGCTTCTGTGTCATACACTGCTTGTTGACATAAATAGTCATGGCGTGTAGGAAGTGTTGAATAAGGATTGCATAATTTTGCTAAATTTGCATTATAGTTACGCTTAAGCTTAATAATTAACTAAGGCAATTATTATAAATCGTACTATAAATTTGACAATTCAAAAGTGTAAATTTTCAATTGAAATACATATTACTTTAAGTTTTTAATAGAAAATATAAAATTAAAATATATATAATTTAATCATTCATAAAATTTGAATTTATGTAAAGGTGACCTTTGCGAGCCTAACCCTTGTGGTGCTAACGCTAAATGCACGCCGGGACATGATCGCACCGGCGCCGAACGCCCAGTCTGTACGTGCCCTGCTGGATACATCGGTAATGCGCTCGTCTCTTGTGAGAAGGTAACTATTTAAAATACAATATAAAGTATTATTTTATAACATTTACTTATTAATATATTGTTGTTATAATTTATTTAATTGTAATAAAAGTGTGAATAAATATGTTACTGGCGTTTAAGGCGAAAGGTAAACATAGGATACTTATTGTGTATTTTTTATCAGGGCCAGTGTGAATTAGACACCCAATGTCCGGACAACTTAGCGTGCGTCGGCTACCAGTGCGTGGACCCGTGCCTCGGTAACACGCAGTGCGGCGCTGGCGCCGTGTGTATGGCGCGCCGCCATATTGCTGTCTGTACTTGTCCTGGGAGTAAGTAAATTCTTTTATTCAAATAAATATTGGACATTTAATTATTTTTTAAAATAAATCCTACTGTTAATGTTTAGAATGATTAATTTAAAGACGTTGCCACAGTAGTATAGCAAAGTGCATTGCCTATATCATAAAATTCGGCCCAAATTGGAACGCAATTAAAATTATATACATCTGTGCCTACTATCAATACTCTAATTTAGTAATTTATGATGATTTAGAAGGAGATATATGTAAAAATGCCTTTATATTTTAATATTTTTATTTAAATTTATAAATATTATAATACTTATTAAAAAAACCATTAGGTCATCATGGAGACGCCCTCGTAAGCTGTTACCAGACGAATTCTGAAGTGGCATCCACACGCTACTATAGATACAAGCGCAACGGTAACTTTACCGAGACTGTGGAGCCTCCACAAATGACTGCCAATTTGAACAGCACTGCCGAAACTGTTACGAACGAAGACAAAAAAGAATAAACTTGCCTGTATTACATATTCGTAATTTAAATAAAAATTTACAAGAAATAAAATTGATCCTTTGTTTTAGATAGTTTGATTTAAATAGTCTCTAACATAGGATCGACAATTTATGCTAATGGTTTTAAAATAAATATTAATTCAACATTACAAACTTTTTTATTGAAGTTCCGGTTTGAATGATTGGAATAGAACTCACCAATAAATAATTAAACAATTTTTTATTCATTTAGTTATTAAAAGATTAGAAAGCTAATTATGTAGTGGTTTTAATACTGCCCGCTTTATTGGAGCGAAATAAAATGAACCAGTGATCAGTGCAACCACGATAGGTAGATATTGCTTAAAAATAGTCACAAAAATTGAAACATCGATAATAGATTACATCTGCCAATGCATTTATCTACGAGTATCTATCTATTATATAATATATACTATAATGATGGTGTGCTGAAAACAAGTTATTAAATTTTTTGTCAGTTTGTATGTCTGTTAGTCTGTTTGGATGTGCGTGTTTCACGTAAAAGGTACAAAATAATTTACTAATTTTATATGGCTAACGCTGGCTTTACCTTAAGATATAGGGTAAAGTCGAAATAGATGCCACACTTTTTGAAAAGTACGCCTAATTAAAAACTATTAACTTAGTATATTAATAATAAATTAATGATGTGGCAGAAATTAAGTTTTTGCAAAACCATTTTTATGACGATTAGGTGCCTACGTGCAAGGATTGATACCCCACTATCAAAATGCTAAGGGTAGATGCCCATATGCCATAGTGCAGGATAGATGCCCTCCCTGTTGAATAAAATGATTAAAATATTGTATGTTAAAATGTTTTATTTATAGCAATATAACTTAAAGTAATTAAATACTTTCTTAATATATTAAACTTAAGTATATTAAGGATCAAGAAAGTACCTACACAAGAACGAAATCCTCCTTTTCATTTGGCATCTGACACTCACTGGAGGTCTAAATTTAGATTTTCGGGGTACCAGACTCGTTGCGTCATCCGCCATCTTGAATATAAGGGTTGATTTTTTTTTATTGAATAACTAACTCCTTTATTTTCAATTTTTACACGAAAAATAGTTATCACTAAAGTTGTTTGAAATTAAATTTCCTACAAATTTGGTCCTCATCAATTTTTAAATAGTAACTCAACGAAAAAGTAACTATAAATAAATAAGTATAAATAAAAAATCTTGAAGTACGAAGCACGAATGTGTAATTGAAAGCTATCATGCCTTTTATTAATTTAATACTCATCTTTCCTTATAGCCCAGTCCTTTGGTAGTTTTACGTGGATAGTTTTCTGGGAGTTTTGAAAATTGGTGATTTTATAGATTTCGATGTTCTCTTTCAGAATTTCAATTTTGCCACCTCGTTCGTATCTTTGCCGCTCGCGACGCCATTTTGAAAAAATGGCGCCTTATGGCAGTTTTATGACCTAATTTATATACAAAATTAAAGTAGAGAAAATTTCCTACAATTTATATAATAGCCATTTTTTCTGTAAAATCACTAGTTTTGGCGTATGAGCGCCGCAAAGTGTACTTTAACATGCGTTTTGGCTAAAAAACTCATTTCCACATCACTTTGAGTTAGACTGAGTGGCGCGTTTTTTATCATAATATCCTATCCCAGTAGGCCTAATTCTATGCAATGCACTATTACAATATTTAGCACATTTTTCTTCGCTCATCACCAGATAGGGTTAAGAGGAAGAAACGAAGATTATTCTTGAACAAACGTAATGCGAATAGGTATGTTGAAATCGAGAAAGATGAGGTTTGCAACGAAGTTGATAATCCCATTCTGGACGATTTGGAGAAAATTCCTACGCTTCGATCGGTACTGAAGGCGATGAACTTGCAACAACCCCTGTTTCATCAAGAATTTCGAAGCGAAGGAGAATGCGCTAAATATTTTAATAGTGCATCGCATGTGGATTAGGCCTACTAGGATACATTTGGGTTAATTCTTTAGTTGGAGTTAATGTCACGTTTCGAAGCTACTTTTTGAGGAGATATTTGTTGCCAGTTTTAAATAAATGGTAAATGAAATTATTGAACGCTAGCATTGCCCGCGGTTCCGCCCGCGTTCATATGACCAATAACCAAATTCTTAGGTTTTACATATAAGTATAGTCTTACATTGCAGTTTTTGTATTTTTTCTCAGAAATTAGACGTTATCCCGCGGTAAAAAGTATCCTATACGTTGACCCGTATAACCAACTATTACCATACCAAATTTCATCAAAATCCCTCCAGTGGTTTTTCAGAGACAAAAATTCTAAAAACTATAGATTCGGCCTCTGTATCGATAATAATATTTATTTTAATAAGATTTTCCAAAAATATTTAATTTACGGATTCGGCTTTGATACAATTTTTACTATATGTATAGATTATTGCTTTACATTTACGTAAGCCGGAATGTTTATTAATTTGACAGTTAATAACTGACACTTGCAAATACAAAACGCAAGTTGACACTTGATGGGTTGATTGATACGTCCTGTCGTTCGATTATCGAATGATGTGAGAAACAGTATATTATTTTGTTGTAAATTATTTATCGATATTGTAAATATTTATGCGAAACCATGTCTGATATTAATATGGAGAAGTTCGCGGTGCCAGAATTTGTACCGGAACGGTATGTAAAAGAGTTGGCGAAGTCATGTGTCGGAGGGGAGGAGCTAGCCCAGCAGAAGGAGAAAATCAAAAATTTAGCTGAAGAAACCGCAAGTGCCCTGAAGAAAAATGTGTATGAAAATTATATGCAGTTCATTGAAACTGCAACTGAGATATCCCACTTAGAAACTGAAATGTACAAACTCTCTCATTTGTTAAGTGATCAAAGAATTGTTCTTTCCACATTATCACAAGCATCGATTTTAGGGAATGAAAATACATTGTCTCGAGAGTCATTAGATAACCACAACTTAGAAGTTGAAAGAGCTGAAGAAGAACGTAAAAATAAACTTAATTCTATATCAGAAAAAGTAGAAGGCTGTATGAATTTACTAGACGTTCCAGAACGACACTTATTACATGAAGGTGATCTACTAGAAATAGACGCCGAAGAGAATACTGCTCTTCAGAGAATGCATGTTTATTTATTTAATGATTGTTTAATGTTGACCTCCTGGATATCAAACAGACGTGGGCCAATGAGATATAAATTTCAAAATAGTTACCCTATTAGTACTTTAGCTGTAGTTAATGTGCGTGACTTAGGAACTGTAAAACAAGCATTTAAAGTTTTAGCATTTCCTGACACCAGAGTATTTCAGTGCAACAGTTTAGCAATTAAAAAAGACTGGCTTGACAAATTTGATATAGCCAAGAAATTACATGTTGAAAAGGAAAATTCAAAGCAAAAGAAAAAAGATTCACAAGATAAGCTTAAACATGAATCATTAGAGTCTCCAAGTCTTTCAGTTGAAGAGATACCTTCACCCCAAATAACCCCTTTGCCCGATTGGCTAGTTGATGTCACTGAAGAGTTAGATGTTCTTATTGTAGAGAGACATTTTCAAAAAACCTATGACTTAATGATATCTGCTCAAAATATGTTGAACACAGAGGATTTTATAAATCACCCCCAAAGAAATGAAATACTAAAAAAGATAGATCACAAACAGAAATCTTTAACTGAAATATTATTAAAGGAGCTTGATGTCACCCACAACTGGAGTCCAAGGGGTGGTTTGAGGTCATCTCGTTACCCTGTCCTAATACTCAATAAATTTAATATGACTAGTCAGGCCTGTGAATTATTTCTAGATATATGCAGTCACACAGTGAAAGCTCATGTCAAAGCGGTTCAGTTAGAGGGTTCTATATTCAGTTATGTAAAACAAGTGGGTGAAGTGTTTTTCTGCTCACTGAGTGATGCCTTAACAGAATTTATTTCATTATTTCCTAAAAATAAATTAAGTGCTTTCATAGTGTGGGCTAGTATGCAACTTAGAATTCTCATGAGTCAAATAATTAAGCAAGTATTTACTCCACAATGTGCTTTAGACTCAGTTTTAGAGTGTGTTCAGAGTTTACGTGACCAATGTACTCTATTCTGTGAATTTGGTTTAGATTTAAGATTTCAAATGAATAGCTGTTTGAGAACACCTATAATAAAGGCATTGAATGAGTATAAGGAAAAAATTGTTGATTCAATGAAAAATAAAGTATCTGAAGATAAGTGGACTCCTGTAAACATGCATACTAAAGCTGGAGTTAGTAAATTCTTAATACAAATGGAAAATTTGGACCTTATCTTAACTAAATATGTAATAAATGAGACATGGGTGGACTTATCAAGTAGTACCATATGGTTTGCACAGTCTATTCTTACTGTGCAAAATGTTGGCCTTCATATAGTTACAAAGGATATGATGGATGTTGTTGATGAATGTATCTATGCAATATTTAATTCTCGCCTTACATTTACTAACAATAATGATTTAAATTACATACATAAGAATTTCAAGTTTATATTAGAAACTTTAATGCCACTGATGCTTAAAAGTTACAAAGAGAAAGCTGGTTATGATAATGAAAAATTATTAGATTTAGCAAAGAAGTTTGGTGTCAATATTGTGAAGAAATCTAACATCACAAAATATACAAGTAACGAATACTTATGAGAGTAGTCAAGCCCAAACATCTGTCAGTGTTGGTGTGAGAATTATTTTTATTATGCTGAAGCTTTAATAATGTAAAATATAGAGAGTAAGCATGCAAGATTTTGTAAGTTTATTTAAACTGATCAAATTAAAATTTATATTATATGCAAAGTTAAATAATATTAAATTTTAATAAACCAAAACACATGGTTCATATGGTTTTATTTTATACATTTTAAGGCAAGAACTTTGAGTTTGATAAGGATTAGTACAAAAATAAAACTATAAATATTTTTGAATAAATGTATTTATAACATAATAATAATAATATGGTATACATTATAATAATTATGAAGAGGTACTGAATGTAAATCTAACTAAAAAGTTTAAACACAACTAACTATTCAGACTCCATTAATGTTTCAATAAATGTGTTGCCATTTATTAATTTTGTGGTTAACACAACAAATTCTACATTAGAGTCTTCTTGCTGGCTGATATTTCTTAGAGCTGATATTTCATGGTAAGTGCAGCCTCCGATAAAGAAAACTAGAATAACTTTAGGGCTTTCAATGGAGGACGAATTTTCGCTGGAAATAGAATTGCGTCGAGTCATGCGAGGTTGTAGGCTTTGGAGTTCATCTATTGTTGGACCTGGAAGAGAACCCAAGACATCTGCAATACCTGTAAATAACAAAGTTGACCATTAAACTTGGCTTGAAAACCTAATTTTTTATTTATTTAAATTTATATCAATATTAGCAACAGATTCATGTATTTTTTTAATACAATATATTTTATATATAATACAATAATTTTTTTAATAATATACATTAAAAGAAGAAATACATACTTTACATGTATCTTGGAGATTTGTATTTTTTCTAAATAAATTAAAATTTATAACAAGTTGATAGTAGACAATATTAAAAAAAACAAGTATGTCTGTCATATTTAAGAAAATTTTGTCTGGCGATGGGCAAAGAACGATTTAGAAATTTAACTTTATTGATATTGCAGTTATAATATGTAGTGTAACGGTTTACTTTAAAAGTAACGCTAATTTATATTTTAGTAAGTAGTAATCTCATTGTACATATTATGTGTATACGTCATGCAGTTATATTTTAATTGTACGCGACAATGCCAAATATACCTAGTATTAGTTAATAGCCTGATAACATCATGCTTTTATCGATATTGTTAATGTAATAAATACTTTTTTAGTCATTATTACATGAAGTGTTGCATTTAGAACGATTATTATATGTGCCTCATTATATTTCAAATAATAATTAATTAAACATTAGAAGATTTTTGAATGTTTTGAATTTATTTTCAAGTTTCACACCTTGGGATTACGTGCACTTTCTTCAAAATTATTAACAGTATTGGGTATTGAATCTTTATTTTTTTTCATGTTTGCAGATAGAACTACCAGGAATAGAGTATGAAATTTTCTTAGGGAAACATATTTATATTTTCTGAGTCGAATCTGTACATTAAATATTTTTTGGAAAGTCTTATTGAAATAATCATTATTAACAATGTATCAATATTTGTCTGTCTGTCTGTTTGTCTGTGACCGCATCACGAGAAAACCACTGGACAGATTTTGATGAAATTTGGTATGATAATAGCTGGTTATCAGAGTCAACATATGTAGGATACTTTTTACTGCGGGAAAATATTTCATCTTTGAGAAATCTATACTAACCGTTAAAACGTACCTACGGACGAATTCAAGCAGAGCAAGGGTGAGTCGCTAGTAATATATAATGTCAAAGTACCAACTTGCATGTTTGTTTCTTCGTCACATTAACTGGGGCTGATTAGATTTCAATGTACATACAAGAATAGACTATGATCTAAAGTAATTTATAATGTATAATATATATATATATATTTATATATATATATATATATATATTATATATATATATATATATATATATATATATATATATATATATATATATATATATATATATATATATATATATAAAATTCTTTATTGCAATTATTTGTAAAATACAGAGATTAACAAACAACAAAATTAGTTAGCATATTGAATATAACCTATATAATTAGCGACTTTTTAAATAAGTCCATTCTAATCCACTTAATATGACAATTTGTTATCTTACCAGCCCATCCCTTATTTTTAGCAATATGCTCACTGAGGCGTACACTCAGCGGCACGTATTTACATGAGAGGAAGCTTTTCTCTTTTGTATCTAATTCCGACCCATCCATCGTTAGGTGTAATGTCTGCAAAAACATAAAAATGAACTATTTTGAAATATTGTAAATATTATAAATAAAATAATATAAATTATGAGGTATGAATATGTACTACTACTGTTATAGATTTTAATTTATATTATTTGTAGAACATAACCAATATACTTAAATGTTCGTCCCGAGATAAAAACAAATCCCACGGGAACCGTACATTTTTCTCAATGAACGGGATCTAATGCAAAAAGAATTTTTCAAATCGAATTAGTAGTTCCTGACATTAACGTGTTCAAATAAACAAACTCTGCCTCTTTATAATATTATATTATTATTAGTAATATAATACTGCGGACAGTCTTTCAATATTAAAATGCAAATGTATGTTTATTGGTTTTTCTTTCACGAAGCAATTGATCTCATTTATTAAATTCTTCTACATTTTATCCTTTAGGATTTATTATTATATATTATTCAGCCTTTTTTAACGTCTCACTGCTGGGCACGGGCCTCCTTTCAATACGAAGGGGATCAGGCCATAGTCCACCACGCTGGCCAAGTGCGGGGACTATACATGTCTTTCAAAAACTTGTTAGGTTCTCTCAGACATGCAGGTTTCCTCACGATGTTTTCCTTCACCGTAAGACAAGTGGTAATCATGTTGGAAAAGATTCGCACATGAAAATATCAGAGATGCGAGACCCGGGATTTGAATCCTTTAAGACTAACTACTAAGAAACGCCAGAAAGCAGAAGCGCCTGAACAAAGCCTATCTGTATAATTTAAGTACAAACCTTTCTCAACACAGCATACTGTCTTGTCCCTGATTGCGGTTTAAGCAGTCCGCACTTTTCAAGATTACAAAGAGTTAGCCACGTTTTGAGTCCATACACTTGAACTAACTCGCGTTTGTAGTACTCTAGAACTTTGGCTTTCAATCCTGAACCCGTCACACATTGCAGACAGATGAGGCGAAGCACCTTAAAATTTATATAAGAATTGTTACCAATTTTCTAAAGAAGTTTATATGAGAGCATTCTTCAGGTATAATCTTTTATGTTTCATGAAGACGTCTGTTTGTAATGTCAAAATAATTGCTTTGTACTAAATACATATGAAAGTACCTATATACGGAACTTAAAAAAAAAATTAATTTTTGTCTGTTTGTTCTGGCTAATATCTAAAACGGCTGGACCAATTTTGAAGGGTCTTTCACTGAAAGATAGCTGATTTTATTAGGAGTAACTTAGGCTACTTTTAGAAAAAGAATTAGGGTTCCGCGTAAAAAATATTTTAACCCATGAAATTGTGAACAAAATGCTCGCGATTATATCGCGTACTTGACAACAAAACAACTTACTTTAGTTATAGGAGCTTTTTGAGCAATGAGATCTTCTATAAAAGTGCAGACTTTCTCATTATCAATGCAGTTCAAGAAATCTTCCTCGCATTGTATTGTGTCGTGAAACTCGAACGAGTCAGTTGTCTGAGAAACAATAAATTAATGATATTAAAATAATGATTTTGTCATATTTTCCATGGATATAATATAAGTAAACGTTTCCATGAAGTAGATAGATTGGAGCCTACTAGAAGAAAAACTAACTTGATAGGTATCATTATTACAAGTCCTAAAACAAATTTTCGACTAACTATAACTAACTTTGACTAAGTATGAGACTTGTCAAAACGAATCAATCTATTCTATACAAATGAATATTAATTAAGAAATATCTAATGGAGAATTCCACTATTTACTATCTGCCTGATCATGGTCTCAAATCAAATTATTGTATTATCATCAGGATTTCACGTACTTACGAAGTCGAATTATACGCGTAATATATCCATAATGTATATATACGTATACATTCGTTTATTTATTTATTCGATTAAGAATAAAAAAAACAATCATTTAATAACTCTATATAATGAAACAAATTGTGTGGGTACTTTATATGTTTTATGTAGCAATATCCAAACAAATGAAAACAATAAAGCTGCTGAGTCGACATTGTTATTAAAAAAATGGAATTTTTTTAATCAAAACCCTAAAAAATTTATTATAAAGTATGAAAAACATTTGTACGTTATAGAGCTTTTTATTCATACTTACTAATTACCTATTAAAAATACCAAAGTTTATTGGTCTTCTAGTTTGTTCTTTTTAATGCACGCAGTGATCACGTTAAATGAGCCTCGAAGTGAAAAAAGATGAAAAAAGAGTTTCAAATAAATTGAAATATCATAAATATATCACAACAATCGAAAAAATCAGTGTACTGGTGTTGAGAATTATTTTATCAAAATCAGCTTTCAAGAAAGTAAAATAGAGTCCACTTCTGTATGTTTAATTTCTTTTAAATCTATATTACTATTATAAAGAGCAAATATTTGTATTTTTGTATGTTTGTAACGAATAAACTCAAAAACTAACGGACTGATTTAGATGAAATTTGGTAAGAAGATCATTTGAGTCCCTAGGAAGGACATAGGGTATATTTTATTTTAAAAATCATCCCTTAACGGGGTGAGAATGGGGATGAAAGTTTGTGTGGTGAATCAACCTAGAGACGAACTCGAGCGAAGCGAGGTTGCGTCGAGTCTAGTATAGTATATTTCTAAATTAAGTACATATGTACCACCAAAAGTAAATGCGGACGAAATTTCGACGATAAAATCTATACTAATATTTTAAAGTGGCAGAGTTTGTATTTTTGACCGCCCTAATCTCAGGGACTACTAATCCGATTTGAAAAATTCTTTTTGCATTAGATAGCCCGTTTATTGAGGAAGGCTAGGCTAAGGCTATTGTTTTCCTCAATAAATGGATATATATATATATATATATATATATATATATATATATATATATATATATATATATATAACTTTTTCTTTTTTTTTTATATATATTTTTTTTACGATTTTCACAACCTCACTTTATTTTCGTTGTCCGCTTCACGTGAAATGCCCCATATAATATAAATATATAGCCTATAGGCTATATATCATGCTACTACCCAATGGAGCGGAGCGGTAATACAATATATACTCTATCTATTCCATACTAACCGTTAAAACGTACCCAGGGACGAACCCGAGCGAAGCGAAGGTGAGTCGCTAGTGTTATATAATTACGTAATATGTACCTACATAAAATATAAATTAACCTAATGATTATTATATGTTATTATATTATTTGATTTTACTTTTTAATAAAAATAGATTATTTATTGTTACTTGTTACTTTTAAAATATTCAATCGATTATAAATACTGATTTTGTACCTAGAGATATTGTATTCAGCCCTTTTTTTTAACGTCCCACTACTGGGCACGGGCCTCCCTTCATTACATGGGGGATCATACCACAGTCCACCACGCTGATCAAGTGCGGGCGGACCTCACATGTCTTTCGAAAACTTACTAAGTTCTCTCAGACAAGCAGTTTTTCACAATGTTTTCCTTCACCGCTGGACAAGTAATCATGTTGGAAATTTGAAGATTTGAACCCGCTTAATCGATTTCCCAAGCAAGCGTTACCACTGGGCTATCACTGCCTATCTAATTATATAAGAGCATTTTATTTTGATCTTTTTTTATAGTTACCTCTTTAATATATTCGGCGATGGCGGTATGAGTGGCCAAGGACTGCTTGTTGGCCAACATCTGCGGCAGGCGGGACACAAACTGTTTGATCTCTTGTACTGATTTGTCGTTGTGCCTCTCGTCCAACTGTGTCTTAATTACGCGGGCCTTTTTAGCTAATGCTGTTCCCACCTGAATATGTAGAAAAAGAAAATATATAAAGAAAATTATCGTTTCGTTTGAATGTTTTAGAAATATTTAAAGTCAAAAGTCTTATTTCTGTTATTCATTCTTGCAACATTGACTTTGTTTTGGCGATAATGTTCTCCTAGCCGATTCAGGCCACGGCGGCCAATCTCATTGAGACTAGCCAACTGCGCAGGAGATATTATAGTGCACAAGTGTACGCGCAGACACAACGTGCACTCTCTATTCCTATCACTCTCATACTCCGGTGGGACGACCACTCGACACGACCGGTGAGAGTTAAGGCGCAGGACCGACGGCTTTACGTGCTCTCCGAGGCACGGGGGTGAAACACCGCCAACTTCCCAACTCCGGGCTGTTACTGAAACTTACTATACAGAAAGACTTAATAACTAAACTTGGCCCAACCCGGGACTCGAACCCAGGACCTCCGGGTGTGCAGCCATACATCCGGGTGTTTTGGCGAATACATGGAGGCGCGTTACGGTTTAAAGTTCTGATATTACGTATGGTATAAAGATAGAAAAATTAAATTAAGAATTCACAAAACTGACACAAATAAGTATTAAGATAGTATAAGTTTATAGTAATATTTTGTATTCAAAATAAAAATTTATTTATATTACCGTAGCAAAATTAGCGTCTCTCAATTCCGCAAATAACTCTTCGCTGGAGTTCAATATGATCCTTTTCCGTTCCCGCGCGGTCACTTCGGGGCTCGCGTCGTCCGGACTGACGAACTTATGGCCGGGGAACGTCGCCGTGGAATTTTTTATGCCGTATATTTCATCTATATATATTTATAAAAAATTTTGATTAAACAAATATCACCTCATCACACACGCACATGCATGCACAAGTGCAGCCTCTATTCCTGTCATTCTAATACTCCAGTGGGGCGACAATTCGATACGATCAATGAGAGTTCAGTCGCAGGACCAACGGCTTAAAGTACTCTTCGTGGCATATGGGTTGCCAACTTCCCAACTCTGGGTGGTTATTAAAAATTTTTGACAGAATACTTCAATAACTATACTTGGCCCGACCCGGGATTCGAACCCAGAACTTCTAGATCTAGAGCCCAAGGTACATTACTTACCTATAAGTCCTTCATAAGTAAGTTGAGTACACATAACACTAGTGAAGTCTATAGCTCGGTCCAATAACAGAAGTTGGTCGATACAGGATGTAGTAGCGCCCCGTGGTCCTAGACCATGCTCTTCCTTGTTTAACCGACAGAGAAGATCCCACACCTGTAAGATATCACATATACACTAATGTATCTAACTGAATGGGCCTGTGTTAAACTAGGGTAAGGAAGGGTTCTGGTATCTAAGGTACATGTCACTTATATGTTGTTGTATCTCCACAAAGTATACACAAATGTTGAAAATGAACAAAACTAAAATTAAATCTACATACAAAACATAAGAATGTCGCCTGGTCTTCAGGAACTTGCCAGCAAATTTGCAAATGCATAGTGTACTAAGCTAACAAATTCTGTTAGTTGAAGCAGTTAGAAAATATGACCCAGTGTCCAAATTACATATTTCTTACTTTAAGTAAATAGATAAAGTATTATTCTGTGTACAAAGCATGACTAATAAAGCAAGCAACTTGGTATATGAAGGTTAACAGACCTGTTTAGCTACTTGTCCCTTTCCATACACCCGAGGTATTATTCCATACAGTTGTTGTATTGTGCGTAGAGCTTGCGCTGCATTGTACAAGCAAGTTGGGTCTCCTTCCAAATAATTTTCTCTGGTAAACATCAAAATTTTTCATATAGCAATATTTATTTGAAGTAAATAGTTAAACAACTCAGAAGGCATAAGATTGTAATACTTTATTTTTTTAAAGGTGACTTACCTGAAATCATTTTGTAGTTCTAATGACATAACATCACTTTCAAATGGAAAAATATCACATTTAAATTCTTGTAGAACAAGATAAGATAGAACACCTCTGTTCTTTAGATGTTTCTCACAAAGTTCACTCTTACGAGGCACAAAAAATAGGTGGAATTCCACTGGAGAACTTTGTTTAGACCTGTTTCAACATATAAAAAATATTCTTAATATACTTTAAAAGCATGCACTTCTCATAGCACTTTTCTACATGAGTGAATGAGTATTAATCATGATTAAAACAATATATAATATATATATATATATATATATATATATATATATATATATATATATATATATATATATATATATATATATATATATAATAGATAATTTATTACAAGATTTGAAAATGGTATTTTAAGCAATTTAAATTACAACATAGAAAATATTTTAAATACCTCAATGAAAGAATATAATCAGCTACAAGATCCATCATGGCTAATTTTGGTCTGGCAATAAATATAATATGTTTAACAGATATTGTAGGCAAGCTCCCTGGTCTGAGGGGGAACATATCAGCTACTTCATGTTCCATAAGTAAAGAGTATTGAGCCACAAGTCCTACTGGTCCTGCCAGCCATTCATCCCAGATTGTTACCTATAAATTTAAATTAATAATTTTATTGTCATCTTTACACTTCTAGATAAAATGGAATAAGTTGATTTTATTCTCTTATTGAGATTGAAATTGTTTAAAAGTTATAATATACCTAAATAAGTCACTACTATGTCACGAATGCATACTTTAGTGTTCTTAATAGTTGTTTTATAAATTATAGCATTAAATATGATTTTTAAGTCTGTAGAAAAATTAAATTGACTCACTTTAGGTCCTTCGCATTGTTGAAGTAAGTTTAATAATTCTTTTCTCATCGTTTCCTGTAAAATAGCAACATTCAATCTACCACCTGATAGGTGGGTGCTCATTTTTGTATCCTTCATTTTGTTTTAAGTATTTACTTAAAGTGGTTTGCAAAAAGTATAATAATATTATCACTACATTTGTTTTGCAAATACAACAAAGACAAACATGAAACGAGTACTTAAAAATATTTGACTCGATGACTTGACAGCTGACAGTTAAATGACTATGACAGTTTATAAATCAATAAGTATGGACGGTAGAGGTAAGGAGAACTATCTTATATGGGAGACAAGTTGAAAAAAAGTCTGCTTGTAAGTAACAGTTCAAAAACTCACCAAAAAGGTATTAGCGTAGCAAGAGGGTATGATATGAATTTAGCAGTTATAAACGGAGTGAAGCGTGCTAAGTTAAAAAATGTTAGTATTTTAATAGTTATTGAAACTATTTACGTAGGTGGTCCAAAATAATTTAGTAAATATAACTGAAAAAAACGTTGTGATATAAACGTAGAGAGCTATTTTTGAGATTGAGATTTTTTGAGAACTTTCAATAATATTTTTGGCGCTTTCTCCTAAATGTACCCGCTTGTTACTGTGGCGCTACCCTAATGGGAAAGAATTTTGGGCTTTTCTACCGCCAGATGTCACGATCACTATAATCCTCAGTATATAGCGCAGTAAAGCTCTATAGCGTGAAAGGTTTTTTTTTAATTTTATTTAAAATTTAATTAAAATGACAAATTGTGCAATGCCAGGATACAAAGAAAATGGATATCATTTGTTCCTAAAAGACAAAAACTGAAGAAATTTGGGACTAAAGCAATAAGACGACCAAAATTGGCGAAATCTTTATATTCAAAGCTATGTGGATATCATTTTAAAGAAAGTAATTTTAAAACACCTAAATTGTTTACAGATTATTTTTTTTTATTTTTTGTACTTTTTTACATATTAATTACAGAGTTTCATACAAACTTCCATCCCCCATTTTACACCCTATGCTAAAAAATCATGCTAAAACACCTATTTATTTAATTGTATTGGAGCATTAATACCAATTTTCAAGTAATTCTGATCATAAACATAATTCTTTGCACATATAATCTTTATTACCCTCTTTTATCCCTTTAATGGATGAATTTCAAAAAAAATCAAATAAAAATATTTCCTTCTGATTTTATAACGTAAAGCTAAATCTGTGTATTTCACATTAAGAATGACAGAATTTCATACAATCTTTAATCGCCTATTTTATCCATTTAGGTGATGAATTGCGAAAGATCTTATATACAAACATCATACGGATACAGACATCATATACGGAATGCGTCTGTCAAATTTCACGTTTCTACGACCAGCGGTTTAGGTTGTGTTGATCCATCACTTAGCCAGGACCACCACAGGATGCACCTCTCCTCAATTCTTCCTTCTGCTGGTCTTACTTTTAGGTACAATACATTGCACAGGTAAGATGCGAATATAATAGAATGAAAAAATTAGGTACAAAAGAGATATGATAATAAATTACTTAATCTCAGACTAAATGTAAATAGATCATGCGTGTAGCGCACTCATTTCAAGAAATCTTCTCCATTTAACGCATTTCGACGGACGCTTTTTCATCACAGACATAGTTCTCCTTACCTCTACCCACTATATAAGACATGACCCATGGGTATAAAAATGAAAATAACTAGTGGACACTGCAAAATCTTATAGAAATGTATACTAAAATATTTCTTTGTGTATGAAGTATTAATATATGATGTCGACATTCATATTCTTTTGAGACCTTTTCAAATTCATTTATTTAAGAAAAACATATTATTTCACATGTTTATTATTTATTAACATTATAAATGTGAAAGTTTAGATGAACGTTTGGATGTTTGTTACTCAATCACGCTAGAACGGCTGAATTGATCTGGATGAAATTTAGCACAAAGATAGATTATAGTTTGGAATAGCACATAACCCGGAAAAATATACAGTTCCCCTGAGATTGATTTAATTTTGTTTGTTTAGTTAAAAATAAATGTCAAATATTAATAAAAAGTCGGATGAGGCTGTGTCGGGCTACACGCTCGTTGGTTTTAGGTTTAACGTAAAACGTCTATGTCAGTCATCAGCGTCACTTAAATATTGTATTAAAGATTGGAATGAATAGAAAGTTGACTTCGTTCTAATTATTCTTATCCTATATTCACACTGAATAGGTAGTACATGGTATAATCTTTTCCGATTAATATTTGACAATGATTTTGTTAAGTAGGTACTTGTTGGTCTGTTGTATGAGAAATAAGAAACTTAAGGATTCCATTATTAAGCGTGCCTTGGCAATTTTATATATACCTCACACCTCACGAAATATCAGATAATTGAAAAACATGAATAAAAATATGGAGAAATACGGCATTTGCTATTTCAAGGAATGTCTTAAAAGAGAATAAACGTTTTCATATCCTTATATTTATTTGTTATTATTTCTGACATAAATTAAAAATATATTTTGTCGATGGTAGGATCTTCGCAAATAAAAATTTTATTTACATAACATTTTAAGATAAAAAAAACATTTTTTTTAAAAATACATTTTATTTTTACTTTTAAAAGCAAAAATTTTAAACATTTTAATTATTTGGTTATGTGATTGGAAAAATAATATTATTTATGTTATAATTATAATAAATATATTATTGACATTTATACCTAAAATGTATATAAAAAAGAGATTCAATTACATTCTACAAAACACTAGACTGATGGAACTTTTAATAAGTCCGACGTAACCTGGATTTGAGTTGTCGCGGAAAGCGCGTTGTTTTAATTAAGTAGGTATATTTTGTAGAGACATAACAAGAGGCCTGTGTTGTATAATAAAAGAAAAGTAAGTAAGGATAAGTCTGACATTGCGTCTTCTATATAATTTCTGTTTCATAAATTAAATAAATCCTATTTTCTCTCGAAATGAATACTTCATTTTACCTAAGATTAGGATGAAATAAAATTGTATAATTTACGTATTTTTATAGTATAAGCTACGTAGTACAAATCTTTGTTATAAAACTCATTTATTTACTGACAGACTTGGCCAGCCAAACTAAACTTAACTATCGGGTCTACAGGGCTGAAATTTTGCACAAAATCCAGCCATGTGACGTTGAAGGACGTTGGAGGTGTCTGTGTGGTTTCCTTTTGCATACCAGTGGATTGTAAGAGCAGCCCTTTGTTTGTCGTGGACGACGAGAAACAAAGTCTTACAAGGTATGTGAAGTACTCTGTAAAATTATCCCAGATTTCCATGCTAGACGAGCCATTAGAAAGCTTGGTCGGGGTTAACTAGCTTTATCGGCTGGGAAGAAGGCGGCGTTGAGACGGCCGTTTTCGATGAGTTTTAGTGGCTAGTACGCGTTACAAGAGAGCCGGTCAGTCACTACCATATAGTCAACTGTATGTACTGTAACGTATGCAGGTGGGTGTGTAAAAATCTATTACCCAACTTCAAATTTCAATTTCCCATTCTTTTCGATTTCTTTGCTTAATGATTACAGCGTGAAAAGTAACAAACAGGTGCACTGACTCACAAACATCGGTATTTATATATAATGTTAGTGACATTTCTTATTATTATAAAATTTCGCAGCTTTAAATTGTTTTTACTGCTTCTTACTTTAATATTATACTACCGACCCGCCCTCACTTCTCTCAGGCCTATGACATGAATGACTCGTATTACAGAACTACAGAAATAAATAAATTAATGTTTATCACGAAAAAAATAGCCATAAATAAGCACTCAAAAATAAAGTCGCTTCCTAATAACGAAAGGATTTTCACAATTGAATTAATAGTTTCGGAGAATATATCCTATATTCGAACTTAAGAATATCTGTTTATTTATTACAGAAAAACAATTTAAAAATAAACATTATGTGACATATTATATAAGATAATCTTATTACATTCATCATGTAATATTACACAAATAATAATGATTATTATAGACAACGACATTCATTTGAGGAGGAGCAAATTTTATTATCCCTTACGCTCGATCTAAGGTTTGTGTTTGAAATCACATTGCTTACAATAAAGCCAATCAGCCATTTTCCGTGGAGATACGTGCCGAAATTTCAGACTAGGTTGTATGTATTCACTCATAGATAGATATACTCGTACTTCAGGACCTTATCACTTGCGTACCGCTTGTAGCCGACTGCGCGCGGCGCGACATCGATTTTTCCACTAAACAAGCCATTTTCAACCATCAGTGAGATTGTAAACACGTTCTGTACCCGTAACGTTCCTGAATAATTATACCGAAAAAAGTGAGATATGTGAATACGTATAAATAATGCTCTACGCTCTATCGGCTAACATTTGTGATGGCCGCGCAAAATAAAGGTGTGTATTTGTAGCAAACAGGTATTAACAAACATTTATAATTACTCATTTTGTTAGATAATTTCGCACACATTTTTTTTGCAGTGTAAATATTATGATAATATAGCACGGTGGCGCTTTGTAGGCAAGTCTAATTGCTGGAGTGTAACATCGTTTTGACATAAAGATAACAAAGAGTGTGGGCGAAGAACGGCCATGTGATGTTGAATATATTTTTATGCAATTAGAGATAAAAGTTTAGCTTTTGTTAGACTTCGTTATTTACAAGGATAGGTACTTTTAATAATGTATACAATAATTTTAATAATTGAGTAACTAAGCATAAAAATTAAGATAAATGAAAGCTGTATTATATGAAGATAAGTGCGAGTAGTATATTTTCTTTCAGTTATCACTTTCATAGAGATTACATGCAGACTTACGTTACGTACGTACTTACGTTAGCGAATTCGCTAACGTAATGATGTCAACAGTACTAAGGGTAGTACCTAAATGTATTAGAAAAGATGACGTAGCCGATGTGATTAAAGAATATAAGACATAATTAATATATATATATACGTGCTATTAGTTTGGTTGAAGAGTAAGATTAATATCCTAAGATAAATTTAGGGGTTAGAAATTTTGTAGAGACGCCTAAGAGATTAATCTTGGTCCAACTTCAAGCTTCGGAATATAAATCGAAGCCTGAAGTAATGATTTCTTGGATCGTACTTTTTCGCTCCGTAAATTTGCTGAGTAGGTACATTCTTTTTTATATAAATAAAGCTAGTAAATATTAGTATGTAACACTTTTATTAAATGCACATAATTTATATGGAGTTTATTTAAAAAAATAATAATTTGATAATAATAAAATGTGTTAAGGAATATATAAAGATAATATAGACACTAAATAACACTGTGAATAAAGAATTTGCTTTGAAATAAGGAAAAAATTCTTAAAACAATATACCTAATGTTTTTGTGAAAACATGAGCCCGCACTTGGACGACTTCTTACGGCGATCGACGGGAATTGCTTTAGCGCCATTATGGAAAAGTTTTAATAAGGTCCTATTGAGATTCCCATTTTAATTGACACTCATACATACATACCTACTTATAAGTAAATTATCCCGCGCATTTCTCGGATGATAGCGAATTACACACAAATCTTCTGAGCTACTTTCTTGAAGATGTTACCAACAACTTATTATATACATACACACACATACACAGACACACACACACACACACACATATATATATATATATATATATATATATATATATATTCTCTCTCTTTTATTATATTGTCTAGTTACAATATTATATTGATTAGGTAGATATATAAGATACCTTGGGAATTTTAAAGTTATCTTAGTTTGAATAATAAACAGTATTTAAAAAAGTAGATATATTTTTTCATAAAGTCATTTCCGATGCAAGAAGATAATGGTAATTCTGATAGCCTCATATCATCGCGTGTTATGTGTTTTATTTCAAATTCATTAATTATAATTAAATATTACTATGTTTGTGTAAAGCTCAATTAGTGTGATTTGAATTGAATTCCTATAATTATTTAATTATAATAGAATATAGGTAACTGATTTTACATACGGTGAAGGAAAACATCTTGAGGAAACCTGAATGTCTGAGAGAACAGTAAATTTTCGAAAGACATGTGTATGTGTAGTCCACCCGCTCTTGGCCAGCGTGGCGGATTATGGCCTGATCCCCCTCGTATTGAAGGGAGGTCCGTGCCCAGCAGAGGGACGTTAAAAAGGGCTGAATACAACTGATTTTTGAGAAATTATTGAATATTTCCCATTTGGTTTAAGTGTCTACCAATAAGTCTTAAGGATCCTCTTTTACTCTGCATGCTAAGCGAATAAATTTTCTCTCTTATTTTTATGCTTAACAAGAAGGCAGTCTAGTTCTACGCATAGACGTGAAATGATAAAAGTCTTATGCACGTTTTATAGCATATTTAGGTACACTCGGGCTTTGTCATAGATTATAAATTTAGTAGCATATTGAAAAAAAATATAGTAGGTATACATTTTCATGCATAATCAAAATTAACTGAATGAATTTAATAAAATTAAAGCTTGATATAATAATTATATAAATATACATTTTTATTAATAAAAATAGTAAATTAATTAATTAATGATAATATGTACGCCGTGCCTAGACATTTGCAAGAAGCTAACGCTAACCTGTTTTATGGTGTGTCAGGCGATAAGAAACTAAAGGCCTACCTACCTACCTACCTACCTACCTTTACGGACCAGGAAACCACGAAAAAGGAAACATTTTATATTTTACACGGAACTTAGACAGTTTTGTGATAAGGTTTTAACACATAGGCATAATATATCGCTTTCTCTCTTAAAACTCTTCAAATTTAAGTTCAAAACTATTTTGAATAATCTTTCTTTTAAATTCTTTTAGAGATATTTATTTGTTTTAAGAATTTTGCAAGGATTAAACACCGGCCAATGAAAAAATTGATTGGTTACATGTACATAATTATCTATTAGTACTGATTACTTCATTTCTCGATAATAGGCCTATAGTTTAATTTGCAGTCTACTTTGTAAGAGCTTTTAACTCTCTCTCTCTCTCTCTGTCTGCTCTAGTCTAGTCTCATAGTTATCTATAAAAAACAGATAATTGTAAGATCTACACATGCCTAAAACACGTGGATCGTGGACACGACCGTGATCAGTCAGCTGTAGTTGGGTGGAGCTCCGTATTCTGCGATATACATAACGAAATTTTTACCTATTTCATTAAAATCTATTCAGTGTGAAATTTTAAAGTGATAATTATAAATTAACTTGCTTGCTTACTGTGCGTTTAATCTTAAACGTATCTTTTCATTTATAAAATAACATGTATCGTTGCAGCTTTTTTAAAATGCTACATAAACTACCTTCATAGTCTTAATGAATGAATGAAATATTATTTATTGCACACCATTATTTTACATTTTATAGTTGAAACAGATTAAAGAGAAATAGTACAATAGGCGGCCTTATCGCTAGAGAGCGATCTATTTAAACATAGCTAAGAACAGTCCCGACTAATTCACCTTTCAAACAAGCAAAACAAAATCAAAATCGGTTCATCCGTTCGGGAGCTACGATGCCAGAGACAGACACACACACACAGACACGTCAAACTTATAACACCCCGTCGATAAAAACTTCAATATGTTTTTTTGAAAATAAGTTTTTATTTAAAACTAATAAATAAAAATATATATACATAAAAAGTAAACAATGTATAGTCTAAGCTCGAGCTTAATCAGACTTTTATTACTGTAGAAGTACCTAAAATTTGAATGAAATTAACCTCATTAATTGGCTTAGTACCTACATAATAATCTAGTTTTAGCTTCCAATTCTATAAAGCATATTGTTTTGAGGACTATTTAGAAAAAAAAACACGAGGGTGGAGTTGATGGTTCTAGCTAGTTTTTTAATAAAAAATGTTTATTGAATAGGTATTATGTTTCACTCTTGTCATAAAATAAGAAAATGCGTTCTCTAAGAAACCTTTCAATAGCTGTCAATTTACATGTTACCTACTTCACTTATATTCCTACGTCTCCACTTGCATTCTAATAATGCGGAGGTGGTATTCAATGGCTGGCTTGTTATATAATGTAATTTAACATCTTGTATGTTATTGTGTAGTGGAAAGTGGGTCGGAAGACATGCCGGCGGCCACGGATCCCAGTGCTGAGCAAAAGGAACGTTTGATAGCTGCCGTGAAGAAAGAAGTTAAGCAGTTAATGGAAGAGGTTAGTTTTCTCTTGTTTACACTCATCCCCTTAAGGGATGATTTCCGGCATAAAAACTATCCTAAGTCCTTTCCAGGGTCTCAAACTATTTGCTTACCTAAATTATAATAAATAATAAAAAAATTAAGTAACTTAACACTAGACCCTTCTGATTACTGATTACTGATGACGAAACTCAGTTTGTAGTGACCCTACTTGTTGTGCCAGCGGTCGCGGGTTCGAGTCCCGCTGGGGGCATTCATTTGTGTGATGAGCACGAATGTTTGTACTCAAGTCGTGGGTGTTTATATTTATAATATGTATTTAAAAATATATGCATGTAGTTTATCAACTATCTGGTATCCATAACACAAGCCGCGTAGCTTACCATGGAACTAGATGGTGCTGTGTATTAATGTCCCAACATATTTATTTTTTTTTTTTTATTATTTCTTTATAATTAAGCATATAAAGTGGATTTAAATGCTGTACCAAACCATGCCCATACCGCGAACCGCTGCACCAAGAGCCTGTAATTCTTGAAGCTTGTAATGACGTATGTAGGTAAGAAGAGATTTTTGAACAACAACATTTTTTCCTGCCAAATTTAGTTAGGATTGATATATTTTATTCCCTGCGGCAAAACAAACATAACAACCTCTTAAGAGACAAAACTAAAATGCTAAATAAATAAGACCCTTGTTGAAGTCGGGTCACTCTCCTTGTATTCACATTTTATATTTAAAATACGCAAATGTAAATAATATGATAGAAGAAATATGTGTACTGTATACGTTACTTGTATTGAGTGTTTATTGAACTGAATCTATACATATAATAAAATTGTAACCAAGCCGAATCTGTACATTAGATATTTTTTGGAAAATCTTATTGAAATAAACATTATTATCGATACAGAGGCCGAATCTATAGTTTTTAGAATTTTTGTCTGTCTGTCTGTCTGATTTTGATGAAATTTGGTAAGGTGATAGCTGGTTATCCGGGTCAACATATAGGATACTTTTTACCCTGGGAAAATATCTCATTTCTGAAAAAAATTCAAAAACTGCAATGTAAAAGTATATTTATATGTAAAACCTAAGAATTTGGTATTTGGTCATCTGAACGCGGGCGGAGCCGCGGGAAATGCTAGTCTATAATAAATGTGCTTGTTTAAGATTTTCAGCTAATTATTAAATAAAACTATCTTTTCGGATTATTTCGCGGATTTATTTTGATTTTTGGTTCCCGACGTTTCGGATGCTTTACAGCATCCATGGTCACGGGAGAGACTGAGGTGTTACATGTCTTGAATGTATAGTTGTTACAGACAGCCTACCCACAATTAACAAAATGAAAGTTGCACCAATTACATTACAATATTTATTATTTTCAGCTAATGTTTCTAAGCAACATAACCTAAATTGTTTGATTGCTAGATCAATGAGATGGTCTCATTCGGATGATGTAACTAGGTCAAAGCTAATACGTCTTTCTTTTATTGTGTTTATTTACTTAGACCATATTGTATTTCTTAAGAAAATAACTACTAGAGACCCAATCTCGCTTCGCTTTGGTGCGCCCCTAGATTCCCTTCGCATTTATAATATTAAAGAAGTCTCAGAAGAGACGATTTTTATATGATAATGATGTTTGTGTTGATGATATCATCATAACGGTAACTTATTTTCGCACAAGATTCTTAAATTATAGCTAGATAATCTCTTTTTTTATGAAAATCCGTACAGTAAGTAGTTCCTGATATAAACCGAATAAAAAAAATTATGCGTGGCGGGGGACTTTAACTTATAATACGATATAGAGCTGTAGAAGTACTCGTACTATTTAATGAATTCAGCCCTTTTTAACGTCCCGCTGTTCGGCACGGGTCTCCTTCAATATGGGTTCAAATCCCGGGTCTCGAACCTCTGTTCTTCTTATTTGCGAATCATTTTCAACATGATGACCATTTGCCTTACGGGGAAGGAAAACGTCATGAAGGGTTTCGTACCATTATCTATAAAAATAGCATAAAAATCACGTTTGTTGTATGGGAGCCCCCTTAAATATTTATTTTATTCTATTGTTTTGTATTTGTTGTTATAGCGGCAACAGAAATACATCATCTGTGAAAATTTTAACTATTTAACTATCACGGTTTTTGAGATACAGCCTGGTCACAGACGGATAGACAGACGGACGGACAGCGGAGTCTTAGTAATAGGGTCCCGTTTTACCCCTTGGGTACGGAACCCTAATAAACTACTCTAAAATACTCTGTTGTGAAAGCAGAGCCCGAACCATAAGTTTCTCGATAACCAATCACAGCGCGAGGACCTTGGGCCCCCATCAGCTGCTGGCATACCTCGATAAGCTATCTTTCTCGCACCTGTGGCTACGCATAAGACTTTTTTGTAGTACTAATTTGTAAACTTTATTTACGTCTGGGAATGGTTTATAACCGGTAAATTCGTCTGGCGATTTGCAAGTATTATTGAAAATTACTCAATAAATACGTGATTAAAATTTCAGATTGCCAAAAGTATATTTTTTGGGAATTTTAATAAAGCATCTTTGGAGAGGTCTGGCAATACTTTATAACCGACAAAAACGTCTGGGGTTCTTTTTTTTTGAATTATATGAAAACTAAATTAAAAGATTAAACAAAAATCAAGTTGCCAAAAATATGTTTTTTTTGGATTTTTTTTTTGCAAATTTTATATACTGCGCAGTAACGAAATAACCGCTAAAGCTATACCTGACTCGCGGGACTGGACTCGCCAATTCACGAAATTATATTTTTTCACAATTTCAACTTGCCAAAAGGACCTTCCCAAAATTCGTCGCCATCTCTCAGAATATTATGGGTCGTAAATTTTGCATATGGGCCTTATATTATATTGTGTTACGCGATATCTTAGTAATTTCTAAATCGATTATTATAACTATTTTTTTTAATGCAAAGGCTATATATACCGCAAAAGTGGATATTTATAAATTAAATAAAAATCGAAAATAAATTATAAAAGAGAATGTTACTGTGAGAAGGGGATTTTTTTTTTTAATATTAACTTAATCATTTTCTAAGTATCCAGTACTAGAGTTTCTTGGCAAAATATAAATGCCGCATAAAAGGAGTATAGCTTACTTTCAACTTAGAAACTTTGTCTTTGGATGAAAGCCATTAGTGTTTTGCTGCATTTAACAAGATCTGATTTCCCTCTTGAGGGAAAACTTCACCGAACCCATTAAAAAGATTCTAGTACGTATTATTTATATGTATAATTGTGTTGCATACAAAATATTTTTAAATGACGTTAATAATTAAGTTCATTCGTTGATTTTCTTAGATGATTTTATATTGCTATATATATGTACGAGTATATGGTGTCCTATAAAAATATCTTAAAAAGTAAATTAAATTAAAAGTTAATAAATCTTGAAATATGTATGAATAATATATATGAGTAATCTTGTTTCGTTGTTATGATTGTTTCTTCAACAAATAAAGATAAATGCATTGTTAATTGTCAGACTTTATAAATAAAAATAATAGCATAGATTCATAGGTACTGGTAATAGTAATTAACATTGATTACATTTATTTAATAGAATTTATCGCTTATTTTTGTACATTAAATAAATAAATAAAATAAATATGTTGGGACATTAACACACGGCACGATCTAGTTTCATGGTAAGCTACGAGATTTGTGTTATGGATATCAGATAGTTGATACACTACACCGATGACTGGAGTACAAACATTCGTGCTCTTCACACAAATGAATGCCCCCAGGAGGACTCGAACCCGCGACCGTTGGCACAGCCAGTAGGGTCACTACAAACTGAGATAAACGTGTCGTTAAATTTATTCATTAGACATTAGCAATATTATATAACTAAAGGAATTGTTTTTTGTCTGTCTGAACGCGCTAATCTCCGGAGCTACCAGTCAGATATACCATAAAATCTGCATTTTATAGCATTTATTAACGAAGGTTATCTAATATCATGCATGCATCGATATCATGCATCGATGCATAGATAAAAGCTAGTATTGAATATGCATAAACTACATAATCAAGAGCCATTATCAAAAATATGCTGTAACAGTTATAACATTTTAACAGGCTGTAACACGAAAATTCGTTCACGAAGAGAGTGGTGGGGTGACTGCCCTTTGCGGCGCAGTGGAAGCGTGTCTCGGTCAAGGGCTAAGACGGCGCGCTCTTGGTCTTTTCAAGACCAGCTCCACTACAGCTCTTTTACATAAGATTGCTAAGGTAAGTTTGATTTAATTAATGCTATTAAAGTGGTGAGAATAAAAAAAAATATGCCAAATAGGCATCAAATTTCTTTATAAAGTGTACATTAAACACTGTATAATACGCTCAATATCATAAGACGTATATGGCAATTTATATTACAAAACGTAAAAACACTTTATGTATATTGTGTAATGTATATGTATTAGTTAGGTATGTTTTAACATATTTTGTTTGAGAACTGCTCTACTTCGCTTTGTCTACCTTATCCATGTATGTAATTAAAATATGTTATAGATTTTAAACAAAAGTATAAGCTGAAGTACATAGTTCATTATTCTAAATAAGTTATTGAACACAAACATTTAAAAAAGTTGAGAGAACATTTGGGAGTTTATATAAAAATTCTAAGAATTATAAGAAAACGACAGAAGCTTTGTATAAGGTTTTACTATTAGTCTGCACTGATCGAAAATCGGAGTGAGAATTAATGTAATGTAACATTAATGACGGTAATATACTCGTATGCATAACATTACCGTGCATTCATATATGTATCTTCTGCTGTCATCGAGTTGGTTCTATCACATTTACTCTCACTCCGTTGCAAAACAATATAGTCTCCATAGACAACTTATAATAAATGAACTGTTTATTATACATATAATAAAACTGTAGAGCTTAAATGTCTGTACATAGAAAAAAAAATCTAAAAATCGAGTCAGGGGTCAAATATAAAAGTTTCGAACTATTTATTTCGTACCTATGTATATATAATATATAGTCTCTCTATTCCATACTAACCTTTAAAACGCACCTAGGGATGTACCCGGGCGAAGCGAGGGTGAGTCGTTAATGCCTAGTTATAAATATAAAGAATAATTAACAACCTAACATAATATACTAAAGCTCTACCATAAATTTTAATAGACATAAATATATAATTTTCACATAAAACTCAAGTTACCATTAGGATATCCACATTTTATATCATATTCAGTTTGTGTCTCTTTGTACGAACATGCATGTTAGTAAAAAGACAAAAATACTTTATGCTTTAAATATGAACGTCAAAGCTTTAATAAAAGAATTCATTTTATTGCATAAAACAAAAGTTCTCTCGTTCCAGCGTTTAAATTCACTTGAAGTTCTTTAATACGATTATGTTCAGAGTTACACGAGTAACTACTAACAAAATGGTAATAACTATTATAAGTAATGTACTATTTAAAAGTCTCCTTTATTATAAATATTAATATTTTAAATATTATCTGCTGCTGAAACTACTGTCTGAAGATCGATACTTATGCATAAGTAAAGCAGACAAGTAAAGTGAGTACCTAATCTGTGTCGAATATATCGTATTAAAAGGGGTATCCTTGGACGCGGTGATTAAGTATTCGATTTTCGAGTCAAAACTCTCTAAAATACGGGTACCCAGTTTCATTTTTTTTCATGTTTATTCGAATTAAAAAATCGTACAAGAAATTGTCCAAATTCCGGAAAAAGTGGTAATCTGTTGGAGCAATGTCCGGGGAGCATGGTGGATGTCGGAGACATTCCAAACGCAGCTCCTCTAATTAAGCGACTGTCTGTTGTACAGTGTGTGGTCTAGCGTTGTTCTGTAGAAGCAGTGGGCTAGAGCAATTGACCAGTCTCGGTTGTTTAAAGGCTAGCTTGTCTATCATGGTTTTCAATTATTGACAGTACAGATCTGCCGTAATGGTCTGGCCAGATCTTAGATAGCTGTAGTGGAGAACACCAGCACTGGCCACCAGACATTTACCAGTACCTTTTTCTGAGTCAACTTTCACCAACTTGGGGCAGGATTTGGCTGATTATCCTGGGTTCAACCATTATGATGAGCATTTCCGATATCATATAGGATCCATTTTTCATCACAAGTAATGATATGGTTCAAAATCCGCTCGTTATTGTGATGGTTGAGTAAGTAACACAGTACTCGACGACGATGTTTGTTGGTGTGCTTTACTCATTTCATGCAGTACCCATTTTTCTGTACTGGACAAGTAAAATAATAATAACATTATATTCTCGCGCTTTCTACTTAAAGGTTTACTATGTGCGCAAAAAACTTATCCCTATAATGAATATGATGATAAAATTAAAAATAAATATTAGACATACAATTATTGTAAACCTTTTCAAATATTTTTTTGTTATTGTATACAAAAAGAGTGTAACAAATGATATGTACCCAACGCGACGTAAAGGATTTTGCCGGGATAAACTAAGCTTACTCTGAATTTACGCCTGAAGGTTTCGGCTCCAAAGCTTAGTGAAACGAACGAACGATAATGTATTAAGTGGAATGCGTCGTCAGTTATAGTGTATGCATAATGTTGAGGAATAAAGCAAATGCTAGCCATACTATGTACATATATACATAATACAGATAACCTGTAAACTAAATAATATTATCTATAAACACGTATCAGTAATAATGGGCATGTTAGAAAGATAGCATTTTCATGCCTGCATGCCGAAATATTTCTTTCAAGAAAAATTGCAATGTATCACTGTTGTTCAACCATCGTTAATATAGTACCTATTATTAATAAACTACCATTGCCCGCGGCTCCGCCCGCGTTGAGATGACCAAAAACCAAATAAAATAGCGCTATTGTTATTTTTTTCAAGATAAGCTATTTTTAATAGTTTTTGCCTTATTTACTAAGTTACCTTGCTAAAATATATATAGTATCGTCGTGGTTTTATTCTAACCAGTTTTTGTATTTTTTCTCAGAGATGAGATATTTTCCCGCGGTAAAAACTATCCTATATGCTGATCCGAATAACCAGCTATGACCATACCAAATTTCAACAAAATCCCTCCAGTAGTTTTTCTGTGATGCGGTAACAGACAGACAGACAGACGTAAATTCTAAAACCTATAGATTCGGCCTCTGTATCGATAATAATGTCTTTTTCAATAAGATTTTTCAAAAAATATTTAATGTACAGATTTGGCTTGGTTACAATTTTTTTATATGTATAGATACGTAATAATATATCTAATATACACATATTATGAAACAATTACAAAATATTATACAAATAAAATTATTGGCATTTCTCAAGGTGTATACCTATTCTATAACAAGAAAGCAAAATCACCTCCTCCTTTGTTAATATTATCCCGACGTAATTTCGGTATTTTCACTAAGCAGGTCTGGTACGTGTATTTTAGAATACAATCAAGATCACAAGTCTTTTGATGTTTGCAAATATTTAGTTACGTGAACGTAAATTTCTAATCGTTGTTCTATTTCCACATAATTTGTATTGATAAGTAGCATTTAGGCGAAGGCTTTATAAGCTTCATTCAATTAAAAGGAAAATAAGAGATTTAGGGAGGAAAATGTTTCCTGGGAATGAGTTTTATTGGATCGCTCTATTGATTGCGATTGACTGAATCTTTTATTAAAATACTGAGTATTTCACAGACACTCTCTGTAAAATTGGGTTAAATAAGTTTGATTAATAAACTCATCTTTAAGCGTTACATCTCATTAGAGGACAAAAGGAAAATCAGCATGTTTTTTAAGTGCATAAAGTTGAAATAAAAATAATATTAAAACACATTTTTTTCGTATTGTAGCATAATGATCAATAAATGTAAACCAATGTTTTATATTTATATTTCTACGCCATACAAGGAAATTGTCCCTTTTTGTGCTTAATCGCGTATATCTATAATATCAAGACGTATTGGGATGATTAAGATCTAGAGTACCTATATTACTATAGAACAGGCAAAAATCCAGATTATTATTAACCGGATTTTCTTTCAAATCGTTTACAAAGAAACGCTTTGAAGTATAAATTGAATGCCCTCTTTGAACTGACGCTGACATGTCAATATCTGTTTTCATCTTTTCATTACAAAGATCCTTAACTTTATCGCTTAGCATAAAATGAACGAAGCTTTATAAATTAAGTTTGATAAAAAATAAAAAGTTAAGTAAAAATGTAGACACAAGTTGTAAAGCCCATCAAAAAAGTTTTTATCTGTTTTAACAGGGATTAATTAATTATAAGCTTTCAATAGTATTTAATTAATTATTGGTTTATAATATTTTAAACGTAGCATATTTTATATATGTAGCATATTTTTGTGACATTACTACTAGCATTGCCGGCGGCTACGCCCGCGTTCAATTGACCAAAAACCAAATTATTAGGTTTTACTTATTAGTATATACTTATATTGCAAATTTTGATATTTTTTCTCAGAAATGATATATTTTGCCAGGGTAAAAAGTATCCTATATGTTGACCCGGATAACCAGCTATCATCATACCAAATTTCCTCAAAATCCCTCCAGTGGTTTTTCTGTGATGCGGTAACAAACAGGCAGACAGACAAAAATTCTAAAAACTATAGATTCAGCGTCTGTATCGATAATAATGTTTATTTCAATAAGATTTTGCTAAAAATATTTAATGTACAGATTCGGCTTCATTACAATTTTATTATATGTATAGATTTAAATATGTTGCTATAACGTAAACAAATAGATTTATCAAATAAATATTAAATAGACAAATTTTATACCAATAAATCCTATTGCTAGGTAGATGTAGTATATGTAAACAATGTAAACAGTTCAATTCTCCTAATACGTCGCTTTGTGTTCGTACATACGTACGCAAGGCTGGCAAAATCGATACGATATATGTATGTGGCACATGTTGACTTCTATAGGTATACTCTAGTACAGAAACTTTTCTCTAACAGTTACATGAGATTATTGTATTATTACTTGCTGAAATTTGCCCGAAATTCTAGGTAACCTTGTCTAAATCAAAAAATCTATAAACATTCTAAATAGTTCTGAAACAATCTTTAAAATATAATCTATAGTGTTCTAGATAAAGGGACTAGGCTGTATCTAGGCAAAGGAATATTGTATTCTAATTACCTTAATAACATTTCTTTCAGTACTTAGTTTTAAAATTACTGAATTTCATAATTATTCGAAATAAACAATTTTTTTCGAGAAATTACTATCATATTTAGTACTAGCGATTCACATTTGCTCCGCTCGGGTTCGTCCCTAGGTGATTCTTTAAACTGACGTAACTTTATTTATAAGCCGATTGAAATAAAACAAATACTAAATGTTAAGTGAAGCTTACCACAATATATTAGTGAAAACCGCATCCAAATTGGTTAAGTCGTTTCTGAGATTAGCGCGCACAAACGCACAGACAAACAGACAAACCAACAAACAGACAAAAATTCTAAAAGTCATTATTTTGGGTACTGCTGTAAATTAAGACTCCGAACGATAATTTTTCTCAAATGTCATCCATGTACAGACAGCGATCAGTTACATTTTTATTATATGTAAAGATTTGAGAACAATAACTAAAATGTACTTTAAGAAGATGATATTTAACATTGTAAAATATTTTATGTCGATTCAAAATATATAAATGTTTGATCATGATACAAACCACATTATATTTTGTGTTGACTTTGTAAAGTGTGTCAGAGTTTGATGGGTTTGTTGACTTTAGTCAGCAAGGGTATTGAATGGAAACTAAAAAACCTATCGTTTATTTCTTTTAAAAATTGTGTCAATCGAAAATCATCTTCATCCCTTACTAATACCTAAAGCTTAATAATAAACTACGTAGTGTCGTACCATAGTTCGAAGCATAAAGTTCATAATAATTATAGAAAAGTGTATTTAGCATTTCTTTAACGTCCCACGGCTGGGTTCGGGCCTCCCTTCAATACGAAGGGGGTCAGGCCAAGTGTGGGTTGGCGGACTTCACATGCCTTTAGAAAACTTGCTAGGTTCTCTCAGACATGCAGGTTTCCTCACAATGTTTTCTTTCACCGTAAGACATGTGGTAATCATGTTAGAAATGATTCGCACATGAAAATATCAGAGGTGCGAGACCCGGAATTTGAACCCGCTTCACTCGGTTTCCCAAGCGAGCGCGTTACCATTGGGCTACCACTGCCTTTAGCCTTATAGAAATACATTTAACTAAATTGAAATTTAAATCACAATTTTTTTCTGTGTTTTATGAGTATTCTAAAGAAATGTGTTATAAGCTAAAAGAAGTGAGGGTTGCCACGAGGGTATGTCTACTGTTTCTATTCAATGATTAACCCTCGTGTATCACACACTATCATTATTATATTAATTACGTCCGATATTCCATTTGCAATACATACCTATTAGTTACAACGAAACATGCCACAGTATGTAACATACGTCTCAGATGCATCTATCTCAAAATCTTATTTAGTGTCTAGATGTGCGTTGAGAAATTTATAAATACAAACTGGCAATCTCCTCCCGCTACGCTGCGAGATAGTAAACTTATGAAATTCCCAATACTTACTCTACTCTCTACTCTACCTATCATTAAAAATCCTGTTAAAATGGATCAAAGATTTTACCTCCATCTCAGGATAAAAAGTCTAAGTCCTACTCTT
The DNA here is from genome assembly GCA_951806755.1 of Brenthis hecate. Taxonomy (NCBI): domain Eukaryota; kingdom Metazoa; phylum Arthropoda; class Insecta; order Lepidoptera; family Nymphalidae; genus Brenthis; species Brenthis hecate. The sequence goes on from OX638249.1 coordinate 6,481,318, forward strand.
TTGAATTCTTTATCCACAAGTGGTAAAATCTAGTTTACTCTTACGGAAGATCAGCGGGCAAACAAATAGACATGTAAAAAAACAGTAGATTTATGAGATTTTTATCAAAAATTACTTTATGACCTCTATATTACAATCGTTCATACATGAAAATCGATAACTCAAAGGTTTTGTCTATACTTATAAATTTTTTGAGTTTAGACAAATTTAACTTTGAGTTGAGTTAAATAAACACTAAGATTATAATATGAGATTTGTGTCGTCTCCAAGCATTAGCAATCCATAATTAAATAATTAAATATGTATATATTATAAATATAAAAGTGTGTTTGTTTGTTTGTTTCATTGTTTGTTTGTTTGTTTGTTTGTTTGTTTGTTTGTTTGTTTGTTTGTTTGTTTGTTTGTTTGTTTGTTTGTTTGTTTGTTTGTTTGTTTGTTTGTTTGTTTGTTTGTTTGTTTGTTTGTTTGTTTGTTTGTTTGTTTGTTTGTTTGTTTGTTTGTTTGTTTGTTTGTTTGTTTGTTTGATTGTTTGTTTGTTTGTTCGTCCTTCTTTCACGTCAAAACACAGACAGAGAGAGAGAGAGATAGAGAGACGGATTGGCGTAATTTTTTGTATGGGGATAGTTGAAGGGCTGAAGAGTGACATAGGATACCTTTTATCGCAGGAGATTATTTAATTCTCACGGGAAAACATGTTATAATACAACCCAAAAAAATATTTATGATCAGAGTTACTTGAAACTTGGTATTAATGCTGTTCAAAAAAATTAAATGAATACGTGTCTTAGTATTTCTCGAAATTCATCCCATAAGGGGGTAAAATAGGCGATGAAAGTTTGTATGAAAGTACCTTTTTAGATATTTTTTTGTAGTTTTGGCGCGAGCGAATCCGCGGGTGCTGCTAGTTTAAATATAAATATTTGATCTCAATATCTTGAAGTCATCTCATATTCAATTTTATGTAATAAAATATAAAGTGTTTTTCAGTAAATTTACAATACGATCTCCGAGATCTCTCTAAGAGCAATCTTAAAACTTTTAGAACGAGGGACCGTCTTTATTGAATTTAGTTTTCGAGTAAGATTAACTTTGAACAGTTATCTTTGCGATAGATCAGACCGCCTTTGATAACTTTTAAATTATCTGGCAACTTCGAACTATCGAAAACGCCTTCTCGAAAGTTGAAAACTTGTACAATAAAATAATTTGAAATATGGAATTTTCGTAATGTGCAGTAGTTGTGAATATGTTTTTTTTTATTTGAAAACTCATAATAATGATGTATATTTTAAAAGCACTCAACTCGTTTCTTATGAAGAATTTTTTTGTTCGATATAATAAAAGCTTTTAAAAAAATGAACTTTAAAAGCGTTTGAAATATTTATATATAAAGTAACATTTTAAAACGAGCTTTACGTAATTCAGATCTACTACCGCCCACTTCCCTTGATTGCAGAGGGACTTAATACGATTTGTGGGGTAATAACATCGCTGTGAAATTGATTCCGAACACAGTTTGAAAAAGCCTTCTTATAAATTCTCTTTATTTCTACTTCTGTTTCTTGATGTCGTTTGAATAAGAAAAAAGAAATTTGTTGTTTTCGTTTACAATTGTTACTAGTCCATACTAATATTATAAATGTTAAAGTGTTTGTTTGTTCGTTCGTTCGTTCGTTTATTTGTTTGTTTGTTTGTTTGTTTGTTTGTTTGTTTGTTTGTTTGTTTGTTTGTTTGTTTGTTTGTTTGTTTGTTTGTTTGTTTGTTTGTTTGTTTGTTTGTTTGTTTGTTTGTTTGTTTGTTTGTTTGTTTGTTTGTCCTTTTTTCACGTCGAAACGGAGTGACGGATTAGCGTGATTTTTTGTGTAGAGATAGGACTGGAGAGTGACATAGGCGTTTTACCACGGGAGATTATCTAATTCCCACGGGAAAATACGTTATGACATAATCCAAAAAAATATTTATGATCAGAATTACTTGACACTTGGCATTAATGCTCTTCAATAAAATTAAATAAATACGTGTTCTAACATTTTTCGAAATTCATCCTATAAGGGGGCAAAATAGGGGATGAAAGTTTGTATGAAACTACCTTTTTAGACATTTTTTATAGTTTTAGTGCGATAGAAGCCGCGAGTTCTGCTAGTAGCTTATATTTCCTTTGTTTTGAAATATCATGTTGACAATTTGAATTCTTATAGTATTACTAGCATTGCCCGCGGCTCCGCCCGCATTCAGATGACCAAAAATCAAATTCTTAGGTTTTATATATTAGTATATTAGACATTTTATCGCTGTAAAAAGTATCCTATTTCATCAAAATCTGTCCAGTGGTGTTCTCGTGATGCGGTAACAGACAGACAGACAGACAGACAGACAGACAGACAAAAATTCTAAAAACCATAGATTTGGACTTTGTATCGATAATAATGTCAATTTTAATTAGATTTTCCAAAAAATATTTAATGTACAGATTCGGCTCAGTTAGAATTTTATTATATGTATAGATTGTAGCTAGTGACTTTGTCTCTGTGTAAAGTTTTTTTTTCTCAAAATATTATTGGGTATCGCCACTTTGAAAAGTTCACAATTAATTTTAAGTTTTATTAAGATGGCGTTGAAATGAACTATTCTCCTGTGAAAACGCATCACCGGTATACAACTATTCTCAGTCCAAGACATAGTTGCCCTTATTGCGTGCAAAGTTTAAATTAAATCCATTCAATGGACTAAGACTAATTGAGTCTAGAAGAAGAAGACTAGAAGACATTCAAATATATTTATAAACTTTTACATAATTAGAATAATTATTGAAATGAATACTTTTAATATTCTATACCTGAAATTAAGTAAGTAAATCTATCTGACATTGACGCTGTTTAAAGGTTCGATTTAGAAACTTGATTTATTAATTAGACTTCCGTCGTCGTTCACCTAGTGGTCGAATCGACCATAATCGTTATTGCAAATTTAAAGAAAACATATTACATGAATAGAATTTACCTATCTATATAAAAATCGTGTTGTGAAAAATGATTCCAAGTTTTTATTTTATATTGTTAACGCTAAGGCTCGTCGAATAGCTACCAAACAAAAAAGTAACTAACTACTACTAACAGTAAAAAAAGTAAAAAAATTGATTTTCACTTAGAGGAGAAAAAGGAATTGTTTTGTCTTTGCCTATTTACTATACATATATAGAATGGTTTAACGGTTAGTATAGATTTCTCACGGATGAGATTTTCCCGTAGTAAAAAGTATCCTTTATGTTGACCCGGATAACCAGATATCATCATACTAAATTTCAATAAAATCTTTCCAGTGGTTCTCTTATGATGCGTTCCCAGATAGACAGATAGATAGACAGACAAAAATCCTTAAAACGATAGATTCGGCCTCTGTATCGATAATAATTACGATTTCAATAAGATTTTCTAAAAAATATTTAATGTACTGATTCAACTCAGAATTTTATTATATGTATAGATTATGGTTAGTTATCTTTTTAATCCACATATCACTGCCGCATTGAAATAGTGCCTACAATGAACTGCTGAAGATCAGGTAGTTCCGAGTTTCGGGGTTGGGGCCCGGGTCCGTCTAGAAATTATCGGGAATAGCACGGAGTTGAGAAATTATATTAGTGATGTTTCGTTCCGTGTCTCGGAGAGCATGTAAGCTTAGCTGTCAGTCCTGCGCATGATCTCTCACACGCAGAGTGTGCACTTGTGATGTAAACTATAGTATCTTCTGTAGACTAACCATGTGTAGTCTCAATGAAATTAGCTGCCTTGGCCTAATTGGTATGGAAAATATTATTATAAATTATATTATTATCTTTTTAATTAATTCAGTGATCAATTGTTTCCTTAGCACTGTCCCGAGGCAGCACTCGTATCAGCTCGGGTGCTGGGGGCTGAAGGGGCGCCTGCTACTAGGTCAGCATCTGGAGTTGAAAGAAGACCTTCAGCACCACGACCACCTCTTAACAAGAGAGGCTCAGGCTCTTTACTATCACAGTCACCTCCACAATCAAAGTAAGTGGGACGCTACTTAACATTCTGATCTAATAGATAAAATCGGTATCGCACATATTCTTTTTTTTTATCATTACACTTTAAATATGGGACTACAGTGCTGGTTACATAATTAAGTGTGTCGATAAAGTAGAATTTCCGCAAAAGTATCTTGATCCAAAAAATAAACTTCAATTCAATTCTCTTGTTAATGGCTTCAAAGCATGCCAGTTGGGCACAGATTATTTGGCCAATGTAAAGTAGAATAGAGAAGACACGAAATAGATTCGTCAGTAAAATAAGATTATAAAGTATATTAATTATAAAGTGTAAAAACGGGAGTAAATAAAAATGGACTTGTTAAAATGTTGAGAAGTTTCTAAAATTCTGTCCTCGATATGAAAGTTGGTTATTATTTGTATGAAGGTTGAACCACTTCTTTAGACTTAGTCTTATGTTATGTGTAGAAACTAGATACTTTCATATCGCATTGTTGTATTATAAATTCTGAGATACGTAAAAGCTTACAATACCGCTCAAACATGTTTTAAAGAGTTCGCTTTTTATTCTTAGATAATAATACGTCGAACAAATTGAGTTAAAACGTTACACAAGCAAATGGATAAATGCTATATCTCAATCTATTAGGTAATGGGTAAATAAAAAAACATCTCATTAAAGAAAATTTAATTTATATTTTATATGTACCAACAATATGATAAATATCCACAAGTAGCAATTCAAAAATGAAATATTCATCCGTTAATAAATGGAAAATGTTAAATGGATACGCTCAAATAGAATTTTCTGTTGGGAAATTTATTAAGGAAATGGAATAGTCGTCGACCGCTGAACAGATTCATTAGAGAACATGAAAGTACTCTTGTTCTACTATAACTAGGTTTTATATTTTTATAGTTAAGTAGTAGAAAAAATAAAATATAATATAGGATAATTTATACATCTATACTAATATGATAAAGAGGAAAGATTTGATTTTTTGTTTGTTTATTTGTACCGAATAGGCTCCGAAACTACTGAACCGATTTTAATGAAATTTGGTAAGAAGATAGTTTGAGACCCTGGGAAGAACATAGGATAGTTTTTATCTTAGAGAAAAAGGGGATGAAAGTTTGTATGGGAAAGCGACCTAATAAACAAATTAATATGATTAATCGGTTACAATGGACATTTAACACATCTATATATATACAATACTATTATGTTAAATTAAAATTATGAATGTATTGGTATTTAAATGCTTATCTATACTCTATGCAAATAAATAAAATTAAAGTGTCTATTGTATGTGTTGCTAATATCATAATAACAGCTTTTTACTAAATGCAATGTGCATAATACAAGGTACTTATAAGAAAAACATAATTTTTAAAAGGTTTTTCTGATAGATTTTGAGGGGCCTTTCATTGCCATATAGCTGATGTTATAGAGTAACTTTGGCTACTTTTATTATAGAAAAAGAATTAGGGTTCCGCTCAAAAAAAAACGTAAGTAGGAATGCATCCGAACGAAGCAAGAATAAGTCGGTAGTTTCTAATAAATGTACTAACAAGCAATACATAGTAAAACATAAGAGATAGTCCATGTTTAGAAATCGTCTATAGCTTAATAATTTTAATCTATACATATAATAAAATTCTCAGTGGAATCTGTACATTAAATATTTTTTTGAAAATCTTATCAAAATAGTCATTATTATCGATACAGAGGCCGAATCTATAGTTTTTAGAATTTTTAACTGTATGTCTGTCTCGGAACGCATAACGAGAAAGCCACTGGACAGATTTTAATGAAATTTAGTATGATGTTAGCTGGTTACCCAGTTAACATACTTAGGACACTTTTTACTGCGGGATAGTATGTCATGTTTGAGAGATTTTTACTAACCGTTAAAACGTTTCTAGGGACGAACCCAAGCGGAGCGAGGGTAAGTTGCTAGTAGTTTAATAGAAATTAAAATATCTCTATACGATTCGACTCTATACATCTTCTGTTCAGAGATTGTTTCGTTCTTTAAAATCGCACAGGCTTTTTAATTAATTCAATAAATACTATCTCGATGATTCAAATAATCCAATTTATTCGTTGTCCAATAAATGTCAAAGGGTAATAAACCATAAGTACGTATCTTTGATATTATATTGGAATTGTATAATTATTTAATATTAAATTTTACCAAATTTAATTGAGTGTGATGAGAGATTCCATGTGTTTACTGTTAATGTATTGAAAGAAGTATGTAGTTATGAAACTATTTTACTACAATTAAACGAATATAGGAAAAAGTTAAATAAACTGATAAAATGTTAAAATTAAATAGGTCAATTTTTAAAATTATTTTTGGTATCTGCGATGTGCCTTGCGGAAACATGAACAATTTTTACCTGGTACCGGTGATTCAAAAACGATTTTTCGTACTAAATCAAAATTCTGTATGCTCTGCATACTTTGTTCATTAAGTCAACATTGGATTTATTAGATACTAACGACTTATCCTCGCTTCGCTGGCACCCCAGCGAGGCGTTTTAGTTTTTTTGAGCGGAACCATAATTCTTTTTCTAAAATAGAAGTAGCCTAAGTTACTCCGTATAACATCAGCTATCTGCTAGTAAAAGTCCTGTTAAAATTGGTGTAGTCGTTTTGGAGATTAGCCGAAACAAACAGACAGACAGACAGATTGACTGACTAACAGACAGACAGTTTTTTTTTTAAATTGTGTTTTTTATGTTTGTAATTAATATATGGATATAATTTCATATGCGTTTAGTAAAAGGCTCTCATTTTTTCATTACAAACGAAAACTGCAATTTTATTTATCTGTGTAGATTAAACAAGAAACTAAAAAATATATAGTTTTTAATTAAACCAGTCAGCGATGTAGGTATTTCTTTTTTTCTAATATTTCATTTTATTTTCATTAAGTAATCATCTTTGTCTTATAATAACTAACTATTGCCACTATAGAGATATTTTGCGTTATATTCGGTTCAGTATCAATAAAAATAAAAGTACATTTTGATCTACCCGTTCTAGACGCATCCTTCGATTTTTTATTTCTTTAGAGGAAGATACTAAATGGCAATAACAAAAGAGACCGATAAAGAGGGTTTATAAGCAAATATATTTGTCTGTTTAGGTAAGATAAACAGGTAGATCGTTCGTTAGCGAAATTTTATGTTCGACCTTTACATGACATCTGGGAGAGCGGGACTTAAATAAATAATAAACTAAATATATACCTATGTATTTCGTATTTTAATAATACTTACATATAATATCGACTGTGAAGGAAGTTCGAGAAATTGTGTTTATCATAAAGTAAAGAAAAAGTAGTTGTTCATATAAAAGGAATTTATATATTTTTTTTATTACATGCTTCATATATTGAATCATTATATGTTCATGCCAAATTTTGAGTAAAGCTTGACATTTGCGAGTTTATTTTATAATGAACTAGCAGAACCCGCGGTTTCGCGTTCAATCTACAAAAAAAAAACTCTTTGGCTTTATGTTATATAGCAACTCACCCTTACTTCGCTCGGGTTCGTCCCTGTGTATTTGTGTAATAACTAAATATAAACTAAATATAGTTTTACAATAATGTATGGAAGTCTGCTCGATATGTTGATATTTATGATTACTGCTCCGGTTCCCTGGGTAGTAGCATGATGAAATATATAGCCTACTAGCGACTCACCAACGCTTCACTCGGGTTCGTCCCTAGTAAATGTAATTTTTTTGAGCGGAACCCTCATTCTTTTACTGAAATAAAAGTAGCCTAAGTTACTCCTTATAACATAAACTACCTGCCAGTGAAAGTCAAAAGTATTTTGACATTACAAACAGACACTTCAATTTTATTTATCTGTATAGATAGTCTTTTTCAATAAATGGACTATCTCATTAGATGCAAAAAGATTTTTAAAGCAAATTAGTACTTTCTGAAATAAGCGCGTTGAAACCAACAAACAAACAAACAAACTCGGTCTCTTTATAATATTAGTATAGATAAGTTTAACTAGATGGAGTTAAAAAGTTCATCAATTGAAAGCTCTAACAAAAAAAGTATTTGTTAGAGTTTATTCGTGTATTTGTAGGATACACTATTTATACTCTGTGAAAATATTAAATTTAAATGCAGCTGTGTGACTGGTATTTTATATGGGATAAAATGTTCAATAAGTAAAACATAATGCCGTGTATTTTACTAATTCTGTGTTACATTAAATAATACCTACTTTTCATATTATCTTGTCACTGCTGAGAAAAAAGGACAAATTATTATCCACTCAAATTGAATCAGTGCATTGCAGTGATCCAATTAAAATTGCAACCGCATTATACCCACGCGACATGTTGAGATGATTGAATTACAGCTTGCCGCTTTAATAGCTGATAACTATATCAGCTATTTTGCATATTCCTTTATCTATATAATTTTATTTTTGTGATGACGTTAACTAAGAACTAAATGATTCTCTTGAAAATTTATAATCGCTTCCATATAATTATTAGCATTTGTCTGTGGCTCTGCCCGCGTAGTTTACAAATGATTGGTTCTGAGAAGGACGTATTATAGCTTTTATCCCTTAAATTAACCCTTAAGGGGGTGAAAAGCTCTACATTTTTAAAATGGATCCCTAATAAAAACGCTTTGTTATACAACGCTTCTAATTAATAAAAAATGGATATACCATCCTTATCACTTTCATAATTAATGTCATAATATATTTTATAGGTTTGTAACGTTAAAACGTTAGTTTATATTGTCAATATTACATAATCGCTCGTATGATTAGGTAAAAGCTGATTTACATTAAGAATCCACGCCCTTAATAATATTTTGTTTATATTTCTAGAGTAGGCGTAGGCTGTTCGTAATTTGTAACTGATACTAATAAAAATAAGCACGTACTGTTATGAAGTAACGTAACAAAAAATATTCTTCCATTTAATTAATACTCCTAGATAGATACATGGTTTCATCTCGCATTTCAATTATCACCAACATCAAAAAACATTACCATAAGGTAAGATAGCGCGATATTTTAAACAAAGTCTTATTAAAAAGAAAGCTTATACAGTATATGTATAACCACAGCTTATACAGTACACTATGTATAATATGTATGTTTGTTACTCCTTTGCGCTAAATCGTATGGACGGATATAAAAGAAATTTAGTACACAGACTACTCTTATGCACTGTATAAAGGTCGGGTGCGTGTCCGAGAGAGTACTTCACTAATTAATGATATTAGTGTTAATAAATATTTATCGCTTTTTTGAGTATTTGTTTTTACCTCTTACTTGTAAGTATAAACTACACTATAATTACAAAGAGCAAAAGGTTCTGTATGTAACTGAAAACCCTTTAACATACCAACTTTACTCAATTATAAACGCTAGAAGTTCTTAGGCAGCTGCGACATTTTAATTATAAAAGGCCACATCGTATATACCGTTCGCTTCGGAAATTCCACGTTAATTGAATTTGTTTGATGTTCAAAACTGACATTGTAATTAATTATATTCATAAACAAAACTTAGAGTTTGTTTGATAGTAATATTAAAAATTTAATATGCTGTCGTGCAAATGATTTCAGCCTTCTGCATTTTAATTTCAAATTCAAAAGTACATATATCAAAGTTGTTTTAATTTCGCAATATGCGAAATATTCATAAATATCACGAATAATAATGGATGAAAAACTCTTCTACGCCATTTGCACCAACGGTAGTACGTGTCACGTGTATGTCTGCCAAGTGCCAAGGACCTTTCGATACAATGTATGTAGGTCATCCTACTGTTTATCAAAGAAAAATTCTAAACAAAAGTTAATTGTTCGCAGGTTTGTTTTATGTTGTAATTTTGTTTTATAATAAAGAACTTAGGTGACTAGTTGACTAATATATATACTTATACTCATGTGGAACTACCGCAACCTAACAGAATTTCAAACTTTCATCCAGTTCAATATCCCGTGGGGAGAGACTTTCTTTCGTGGAATTATTAACCTGAAAAATCTCATATTATTTATCGATTAATTATGATTTCTTCAAACAAAACATAGAGCGAAACCGTGAACATAAAGTATATGATAAAGAAAATTAGTACTCGTATAATGAGGAAAATACACTATTAGTAAAAATCTATACATATAATAAAATTGTATCTAAGTCGAATCTGTACATTAAATATTTTTTGGGAAATTTTATTGAAATAGACATTATTATCGATGCAGAGGCCGAATCTATACTTTTTAGAATTTTTATTTGTCTGTATGTCTATCTGTCTGTCTGGTGGTCTGTCTGATGATGAAAAGTGGAATTTATTATTCGGGTTAACATATAGGATATTTTTTACTGCGGGAAAATATCTCATCTCTGAGAAATTTATACTAAACGTTAAAATGTGAGTAGGGACGAAACCGTGCAGAGCGAGTGTGAGTCGCTTGTAAATTTATATTTTTGGTAAAAACTCAATGTTTGCGCCAATCAGCGTTATATGTGCTATATCATTTTACAAGCTGAATTAAAAGGAATTAGATAATTACTTTTGCTTTAGAGTTTATTGAAAGGATTTTATCGGAGAAAGTAATTAAAGCAATTAAATGATTGTACTAAAGACTAGCGCCCCTTTCTGACGTTACTTGTCTTATCTTTTAATTTAATATTCGTTGAAAGGCATCTTTTATATTTAATGGTTAAATAAAAAAAGTATAATTACTACATTATATAGTGTTAGCCACCAAGCCAACAAAATGAAATAGGTTTAAGATCCGCGTCTCGCAGCTCTAAGATTCCCTTATTGAAGCCCCGTGCCGAGCAACAGTAGGTATGTTTGTGCCCCTCAGATTTAGCTAATTTCAATTTTACCTGAGCGTTTATAAATCAATTAGGATAAGCAACATTATTTGCATACCATATAGATTAAACCTTAGGAACTATGTATTTGTCTCCAGGATTTTATGGAAAAGTGTAAAAAAAGTCCCCTTGAAGAACATACTTTTTATACTTCTCAGGACTAATGGATTTTCTTTTTGAACTTTTGCTATATTGGAAAAAAGCTCTCTCATGTCGTGCTAAATACTAACGTCTCCGTCTCTAAGTCTGAATTTTAGATCGATATTTTCAATAAATGTTTAAAAAATATTGAAGTACTTCAATAATAATAAAAATAATAAAAATTTTTTTTTTTAGGGAAGGGCTTTTTAAGAGATTGTTTTGTTCCCTTAAGATCTATAATATTGTTATTGCTACTTAGGATCTTACGTTATTGCTATCAAGTCGCTTTTTCGTTATCATAAAACTTGGCTTGCCTGTTCTTCTTTACTGTCAGTTTATGGGTGATCGTAAATGAAAATAATAATGAGGATACATTTCATTGTTGTTTTTTACTTTTTAATAATAAAATATATCGTGGATCACTATGTGGTAAACAAATAAAGTTTATTTTGAAAAAAGCGATAGTAATAAAGTTTTTACTATACACTTAAATAAACATTGTGAGACCTATACTTAAATAATGCGTAGAGGTATGTTTTTCAAGGTCTGACATAGGTAATATTGATTTATCTATGAACAATTTGTCATCCAAACCAATCTTTTAGGTAACTTTTGTTTATATAGAATTTAAAAACCCATGTACTTTTGTATTTAGAAAATGTAATAACTTTATTACTTAGTTAATTTAGTCTCCATTATGTAGAATTGAAAATATAGCATTTCTCAAAAAGAATTCTATATAATATGTATCTTGATGAAAAGAATGTTCGTTAAAAATAGCTTGAATTTTTTTTTATTTTCCATTCAGCTATCTAATGATATTGCACAAGCTTATATACATTCATTATTGTATATTAGATACATTCCTTATACATTACGTTACTTATATGAGGTGCCAAACTTTTATTTTTACTAGCGAGTCACCCTCGTTTCGCTCGAGTTCGTCCCTAAGTTGGTTCTCCATACAAACTTTCATTCCCATTTTCACCCCCTTAAGGGCTGATTTCCGGAATAAAAATTATCCTATGTCCTTTTCTCAAACTATCTTCTTACCAAGTTTTTGAGCTTATTCTTTACAAACAAAAATACATATCTTTATTCTTTATAATAGTAATGTAGGTAATTTGACTACATTAGGTACAATGGCATAAATTTAATTTCATTTTTTCAAGTAGTAGTATGGGATATTTTTATATAACAATGATCTGTACCTATTCTGGTCATTCTAAGCATACATATAGCATGAGTACGACTTAAATATCATGTCAACCTTTTTATTTTTATTCCGGGTCCACACGCTTGCCATTTGCCAAAATTTAAAACTCTACACGCACAAACCTACGCACAAGCCACAAATGCTTACAAACCTACACAAGCTAAGCCAAAGGACCTCTCCGCATTTTTGAATTTGTAATGGCTTGTCGAGGCTTAGCAAGAATGTGGTTCCGTTATTAAATAAATCGCATCCACATAAACAGTGCCATTCGAATTAAACTAAAAGGGTCAACAAAAATATTTTCTTTTTTTAGAGATTTGCCACTTTACTTTACCTTGTTCATAATATAATATCTTAAAGGATTTCCAATGTTATTCAGTTTTCACATTGAAATCACTAATATCACATTTTATTTTCACTATTCTTGTTCTTACGTATAAAGATATAATATAATACGGTTTAACATTTCATATGCATTTAGTAAAACACTGTTATTTCGACATTACAAACAGACACTTCAATTTTATTTATCTGTATAAAAACTAAGGGTATAATTTAAATTTTAATACTTGGATAATTATCGAAATGAACCTTACTGAAGGCCGCGCAGCAATTCATTAAGCAATAGGTACGCGCTTATATATTAAAGATGTATGGAAATAAATCAATATTTTTATTTAAATGTCCCTTAATAATTGACTTTTGTGTTGATATGATTTTATTGGTTTTATATTTAACTATCTCTTGCTTTAAAAGTAAAAAAATATGTACGCATTACTAAATTGTTTTATAATCGAAATTGTTCAATTCGACTCATTCTAAAGAATACGAAAAAGAAACTTATAATAATTCGGTCCTTTTAACGTCCCTTTGCTGGGTCCTCTTCTCAATGTCGGTTAGCGGACTTCATACGTCTTTACTCTTTCGAGAACTAGTTAGAACATCTCAGATATGGTTTTCTCACAATGTTTTCCATCATAATGGTATCAAGTGATAATAATGTATACCTAAATACAAGACTCAAAGTAAGACTCAAGTTTGAACTCGCTTTACTTGATTTAAGAGAGTGCGTGGACATGAGGCAACCATACCATATATACATACCTATTTATATAATTCACCAAATAAAATAAATAATTAAACTAAAAGTAAATCATCCACGAAGTCAAAAAACACGGTTTTATAAATCATTTATTCATTATTACATTTATTCCTCAATCGATACACTTAAAAAAATAAGATTTACTTTTTAACCTCCGACGCAAAAACGACGGATGTTTAAGTTTGACGTGTCTGTCTGTGCGTCTCTCTTTGGCATCGTAGCTCTCGAACGGATGAACCGATTTTGGTTTTGTTTTTTCGTTTGAAAGGTGAATTCGTCAGGAATGTTCTTAGCTATGTTTGATGGAAATCGGTCCAAGATGGCCGCCGCCACAAAATGGCGGATTACATATTTTTTCACAACTCCCTCAGTATGGGTAGGTATTAAATGAAAGGGCTTGACTAGTAGAGTACTATACACTATGATTAATTTCAAATCTAAGATGGCCGGCAACACAAAATGACGCATTACATGTCGGTGGTTTTTTAAACTTTTCATAAAATAATCGTGTACCATAGAATAAGTTTTGTTTCATTTACAGTAAAACTAATAAACACATTTGAGATATTTAATCAATAATTCAACAGGTACCTGTGGATACGAATAGCTCTATTCGAGCGCCAATTAGCCAAAATCATCGAACATCTGGTGAACAACGCTAACAGATATTACGAGAGGGATGCACTAGTAGCAGATCCTGATTACGGCAGCATACTCAGTTCTTTACTTGTTGGACCGTGCGCATTGGAGTACTCTAAAGCGAAAGCTCCCGCTTGTTTCTGGTCGGATCCCCCAGCAGATGAACTAGTAAGTAATAATTACTGGTATTGCTTTTGGATAATGGTCTCGGTGGTGTAGTGGCTAGCATTTACGGCTGCACATCTGGAGGTCCTGGGTTCGAGTCCTTGGTCGAGCAAAGTTTAGTTATTGAGTCTTTCTGTTTAGTAAGCCTCAGTAACAGCCCGGAGTTAGGAAGTTAGCGGTGTTTCACCCCTCGAAGAGCACGTAAAGCCGTCGGTCCTGCGCCTTAACTCTCACTGATCGTGTTGAGTATTCGTCCCACTGGAGTATGAGAGTGACAGAAATAGAGAGTGCACTTGTGTACCATAATATCTCCTGCGCATGCTAGTCTCAAAGAGATTGGCCGCCGTGGACGGAATCGGCCAGGAGGACTTGGAGAACATCATAACATTAACTTAAATTTTTCTCTCTTTCCCCAGCGCCATATATTTATAAAAAATAAATAAATGTATAATCACATTTTTAAAATATTGAAATTTATCCGGTAATATTTGTTTTATATTGGATGGAAATTCGTTGTAAAACATATCTTTTATTTCTTAAAATCCTTTTAGACCTTGAACATTTAATTGGTTGTAAACTGTTATATAACTTTTTCATAGGAAATTAAAAAGATTTTTAAAAGATCCTTTCCCAATAATAATAAGATATTCTTATGAGGGATTTTAAAGGAACTTTTTTATCAAATTACATAACGCTAATGATTTTTGGAAAAGTTAGATGTAAGAAAATTCGTTTTAATTATCGATCGTAACTCTGTCTAAGGTTCAAAGGCATAGAATGTCTGCGGGTACCACAACTCCCCCGTCTGTGCGAAGACCTATACTCAACTTTAGAAGAAGCCTAAACGCATCTTCTGATGATGGTAGCGCAAATAATTCAGGTAATTATCTAATTGTAATTTCGTCAAATAAATATATACACATAAATATTAATATATATATATACATTCATGGTTTTAACTTTACTTTTATATCTTTATTCTTTGTATAATTTAGTAATTACGTTTTCAAAGCTTCGACTTTGTTTTTAGTTGAATATAATTTGTTACATGATTACCTTCTATTAGATTCTTTAGAAATATCTAGAGTAACTACTCGTACCCATTATTAATTTTTATACGAGCATGTATTATGTAATTACTGTTAATTTTTTATACTAATATAATCTTTAGACAATCAGAGATTTAAGGATTATAATATTTTCTTCTATTTATAATAAAAAAAACTTATTTCTGTAGTAAAGATCTACTTTGTGCGGCAAAGCTTACAAAATTTAATAGGTTAGTTCAATTAATTATAAGTAGCGGGAAAAAATCTTTAATGGACTTGGAACAAAGCACTTAGAAGGAATTTTAATGAGAAAGTTTTTTGTAGGTGCTGGTAACGCAACTGTTTCAAGCGCTAAAGATTACGTTGAAAGTTTACACCAGAATTCTCGAGCCACATTATTGTACGGCAAAAATAATGTACGCGTACAACCGGTGAGTGTTTAATTACATTTTATAACAATAATAATGTTATATATATCCGCTAATTATTCCTTAAGGGACACAGAGGGTTAACTAAAGGATTTACCCCTCAGTGCTTCGCTTTTCGACGAATTTAGGTCGATTGTGATGGATGGATTTCTCATTACCGAGACTTAGGAAGATTTAGTATCGTATGGCTGAAAATATATTCGATGTGTGCGAAGATCAAACCTTTGCGAGTGTTTTATTTTTATAAACTAGTTTATTAGTACAGATTAGTGACTTACCCTCGCATTGCTCGGATGCGTCCCTAGGTACGTTTTAAATAGATATAAATATTAAAGTTATTGCGGGTGTACCTTAGGAGAAAGACTTAGGATATTGCAGATTTTTCTGTAGGCCTTATTACGTAAGACCTACAATTTTCTAGTACATTGTTTTGATGTATCTATTAAGGTTTAGCCAGCATTAGACATATTTTGTAAGAACGACTCGGTAGAACCAGTTATTGTGATTTTCCGTGGGAATGAAGGATTTTTCTGTAGTAAAAGGTATCCTAAATGATGACGCGAGTAAGAAGTTATCACTACTCAAAAGTTAGTTAAAATCGGTTCTATACTTTTTGCGTGCAACGCGCGCATCGATTTCGCTAAGTTACTGTTTTATTATATGTATAGACTAAATAAAAGTAATAAAAAAATAAAAAATAAAATAAAAAGTAGCTTATGTGTTATTTCAGCCTGTAATCTATCTCTGTGCCAATCATCCAGGCCCGTTTAGGCGTTCTGGCGTGAAAAAGTAACAAACATCCATACATACTCATAAACTTTCACATTTATAATATTAAAAAAATAATACGGATAAGACGCATACGTACAAACTTTCGCAATTATATTATTATAGTGAATAGTAGGATATAAAGTAAATTGAAAATTGTAGAAAGACGTGGAAGAGCCCATGCCAGGCTACTTAAGCCTCCATCAAACGGCCGCTGGGCTTGTTATTAAATGGACGCCAAATCAACTCATGAATGGTTACGCTGAAAGCGAAGGAATTGATAAAAGGTAATGTAGTTTCTGTATTACGTTTCCAAAGTGGATTGTAGCTGTAGATGTTATGAGTTTAAATATGTTGTGATCAGTATTTTGCAATGTACCTAGTATGAAAATTAGAGGCACTTTTTCTTTCACTTTCATTATTTTAGTAAACAAATGTAGGTACTAAGGTATATATATACCTACATACTCGTTTACAAAAATTTATGCAAATTAAACAAACACGTAGGTAATAATGATGTCTCTGCTATATTTGTTTTTTTTTGTTGAATATGCTATTTGTCGTGTGTGAATGAATATCATTTCTAATAATTAACTAATTTGCTTTGTTCCATACAATATTTATGAGTGAGATTTGAATTAAATATACAAAATAAAAATCTTTCTTCAGTTGAAAATGTAATTGTTACATAAGTAATTGGGCAGTTGACATCACCAATCAATTATATTATGTACTTTTAATAAGCTTTCAAAACGCGATTCGCCCATTGATTTTGTATAGCAATAGTAACTTGTTATATCACTTATGTATTTGCTAACTTGATTTCAAAGCAACTATAAATCTAATTTTATATAATTAATTGAAAATTAATCGAGCATTTAGGGCTAAACTAAAGTGGTTTTTGAGAATCTGTATCGAGGAATTATTTTTGAATGATGTCACCTACTCAATTATTAGCTAAATTAGATGAGCTTAATTTTAAATTAAAAATCTTGTTTATTTTATTAATATTTGGCTAACTCAATTACCAATTATTTTGCACACAATATATGTTTATTTTCTCTTGTTTGAGCTTGTAATTTTATAGTCAGTATCAGTATCGTTGGCACCTAGTACATTCGTCCGCGTGTCCACATGAGTGTATTCTGTGCAGTGCCGCACCTTGCACCGTGTACAGGCGGCGGTGCGGTGGAACGCTTTGCATTGACTGGTATGTACGAGTACTAGTGCATGTTATGTATTAGCTTTTTTGTTTACTGTAGGTACTGCTTTCGTTAACGTCCTTGTTTTAAGTTTTTAAAAGATTTATGTTGTGAATATATTAAATAAATAGTATTACCACACTATATAAAAATAAAATTAAAATTTTTAAGTAATACCCGACACATAAAAATTCCTCTAAAAAGTAAAAAAAAAAGAATTTTTCTCTTGGCCTTTTAATTTCATTAAAAGTAGGTACCTATTAATATTGTGATGATCGTCGCTGCGTCGAGGGAACACTAATACTTTATTATTATCAGAAAAAATATATTTGTATTCTGGTTTTTATTTTATTTACTTAGTGGTTCCCCGACGTGGTTCAAGGTTATGTTTTGGAAATACCACCGAAGTAACAGTACACCATATTTCAAATCAATCGGATCTGTGAAAGTTAGTAAGACCCTTTTGTCAAGTAGGAAAAGATGATGATCATCAAACGCCTGAACAGATCTTCATAAATTATAGCCTAGAACTATCTCGATCACGTCAGCTTTCAAACAAAAAACACCTATCGAAATCAGTTCATTCGTTTAGAAGTTACGATGCCACAGACAGACACACAGACAGACACGTCAAACTTATAACACCCCTCTTTTTGCATCGGGAGTTAAAAATCCATACAGTAGAACTGATAGTCCATTGATTTTAGAAATGCTGTCAAGTGCAAGGGTTGTCACAAAATATTAATTCTCATGATTAACCGTTTCGAAGTTAAATTACTTCGTGGCAAGTTAGAATTATACCACTGCCATACAAAATTGATTATGATACCTCACCCGCGGACGCACGTTACTAGTTACTACGTACTACTTATGAAGTATATCATACATTAGTCTATTCTAACTTGGTTTTGGTTACCATTTGTTGGGAAATGCACATACGCATACCACTTGTAGACATACAGGTGGTTTTGTAGGACTCACCGGCTCGAAAAGCCAGTACTGCCCACTAAAACCCAACAAAACCTTCCCCCGTCTTAATGGAGTGTCGCAGGATCGCTTACGCACTCAACTACGATGCCCCGACGTTAGGTCAGCCGAAGCAGACCGCAATAACCATGGGGTTGCTCCACAGTCCACTCTGCTATCAGAGAAGTACCAAGAGCAACCCGCATGGTACACCGCCCACCGAAGTGGGCCACTTCCCTATTCCCTGTGCGTTTCTTAGCTTCGCGCCCGGCTGGATTGCCGGGCACTACTGAGACCCCCCACCACTAGAAGATGAACGCATGGTTACCATTACCTAAGTCATCTTATTTGACACATATTACAGGTATATCAGAATCGTTTAGTAAAATTTAAAACGCACTGTAATATAAAGGACAATGCAACCTTTTGTATGGACCGGTGGCATCATTTTTTTTTCTTTCGCCATTACTGAGAGTTCGGTCGTAATTAGAACACTATGTAAGAAGTCTATTAAAGAATATTGTTTTTTTTTTAAATAGTGTTCTAGTTGTGCTATAAGTTTAATTACTGGCGAAAGTAAAAAAAAAAATAATGTCAAAAAGTTGCATACTTCTGAAATATTTATATACTCATACTTATATTTAGATCAAATTAGGGAAAGTACTAATCATTTTTATAAATATTTTTAGTGTATACTGGGCGATGTCACTGCAGGTTTGTGTATGGGAAGTGGTGTATGTGCACGTGCATCGGTCCCAAGCGAGTGATGCGCTTATATTAGTTGGACAAGATGGGGTTCAACGGCCGCCCATACATTTTCCTAAAGGTAGTTAAAACTATAATATACACTGATTATAAGCCTCGCTAAGCCACTTTATTGACTAGGATAGGACTAAGTTTAAGATGTCACTTTTTCTTTGAACGGGTCGTCGTGGCATAGAATTCGTTCTATGCAAAAATTGACGTCTGTTGCTTCGTTGTTGAAAGAAGCACAAAATAACATTCATTATACAAATTTATAAGTATCTAATATTTAAGTTGTTTAAAATCTTCAAATCCTTACTCCTACACTAAGAAGCTTACCAAATAAAATAATCATACTAAATACCAATATTTTTTACAGGGGGACATTTACTATCCTTTTTGAGTAATCTAGAAACGGGACTATTACCACATGGTCAACTCGACCCACCGCTGTGGTCACAACGAGGAACGGGCAAGGTATATAGTAGCTAAAGAAATTATCGAATAAATAGTAGTATATACTTATTATTTTTATATAAAATTTGTTTCTTTTTGTAGTCGATAACCTCAGAAAATATTGAACCGATTTTAATAATAATTTCATTAATAAATAGCTTCAACATCCCAGAGTGCTATAAGCTAAATATGTATACAGCTTAGCGCTTTCGCGGTTTTGTTTAGCAAGTTAGAAACGATGTACCTACTCGTATATACTCGCTTTTATTTTAAACAATATATTGACTTTTTAAATAATGTACGTATGTATAAACTTAACATAAGCCCTCGACATTTTCATGAAAAAATTATTAGGGTATTTTGGGAAAATTAATAATGGAATATTTTTATAATCCTAATCTTTATTTTAAAACCATTGTATTATAAACTTATATAGAAAATATAAAGGTGTAACTTTAATTTACCTGCAAATCTAGGTATTCGGTCGTAACAAAATACGACGACGTCCACTGCCAAGTCTGTGCGAGAGTGGCGAGTCGGAGGAGCCGGACTGGGAGGAAGTGGCCGGGGACTACGTGTTCCGTATTGTTAACAATGCTATCGCTGATAGAGAAGGTATAATAACTAGTTTTTGTACGCAGCTCAGCTTCTCTCACGTGTTAGATTTAAAGTGTTAAAAGTTAATCCTGGATATGTTGTCACAAAAACTTCAGTCAAATCCATTGAGCAAAATACAGCATAAAAAAGTGTTCTTAAAAGTGTTCTTTCATGAGCTTTTGGATTTGTAATATAATAATTGGAAAACATTGCCAGCAAACAAATATTAGCACCTACGAATAAATGACTTATTATTTATTCGTAAACTAGTACCCGAATTAACAAACTGTTTTTTACTTTACTTTTAATAAAAAATAACTAAAAATAAAGGCTACTAGTATCTAACATTTCTCCAGCAATGCGTCACTCGCTACTAGAGAGGGTGGTGCAGTCGCCGCCGCGCACGCCGCGCCGCCCGCTCGCCTCCACCTCCACCACCTCCTCTGACTCCTCCACAATGTCCGTGGACTGTCCCGTGGGAATAAACGGACATGCTGCTCCGGTGCCTAATCCCATCGTAGAAGAGGTCAGAACTATACAGATTTTTTTTATATGTGAAGAATGAAAAACGCCATCACCTACGGAGCTAAAAGTGGATTTTTTCTGAAGAATGTTTCTGCATCATAAGAAAACAAGACAATTCTTAAAAGAAAAAAGCGTGGAGTGCTTTGTACAATATTTTTATACCAACTCTACTTCTAGAAATTCTACTAATAAAATATTCATAGCATATCAGCATATCGAGCAACCCTTGCTTTTTTCACAATAACATTAATTTTCTCGTTAATCACTTTATTCTTATAGAAAAAATATTTTTTTACTTTTTAGTTCGGTTCATCCTTAAAGCGTGTTTTTTAGTTTTTTTTAGCTATAATTTATTTCCATTTTTTAGTTTGATCTGCTATAAAATCGTGTTTTTTATTTTTTTTTTAAATTGGTAAATTATTGTATTGTCATTGGTCCTTGTGAAATGTGCTAAGTTTCAGTTCAATCTGAACTTTTGAAGTGGATAAAAATCGCGTTCAAAGATTCCTTTACATATAGATGAAATTAATAAAAGCGTGTAAAAGAAGTTATATTCACGACAAACCGACAAAAATTGTCAAATAATTAATCTTATTGTCCGATTAATGGACGTTTAACAACACCTTGTTATATTCGTGTAGGATCATTGGTTTCACAAACATCTAAAAAATCATGTCGTATAGATTTTTAACATTAATGTGAAATTCGAGTACTTGTCTATGTAACTTCTTACATCACTTCAAAAAAAGGAAAGGATTAAATATATTTTGAACAGTTAAACAGATTACAATTAAAAAATACACCCCAACGTGGTTCATTAATTGGAAACTACGAAATAATATAAGTATTAATCTTATAACACATTTTTTATTGGAGAAAAAAATCAACGCAAATCTAGTAACTAAACCTAGTTGCACAAATCGACAGGTAGCATCAATCGAGCTAGTGTGCAGCACGATGCGGCGACAGATAATCTCGCGCGCGTTCTACGGTTGGCTGGCGTACTGCAGGCATCTGTCCACCGTGCGCACGCACCTCAGTGGACTGGTGCATCCTAATATCATATCTACAGGTTAACTCTATTTTTATTATTATAAATACAGTATAAATTTACCCTCGCTTCGCTCCGATACGTCCCTATGTGCCTAAAAGTAACTTAAGGGTTAAAGACTTAAAAACGTACACGTTTCATTAGGCCAGCATTATTATGCTCTAATCCCCCATTGGGAAGAAACCCCAATTTTTATTATTATTATTTAGTAATAAATAATCATTAATAATAATACCGTTTCCAAGACGGCTGGCTCATTTTACATTCAAAAATTTTTAGTAAGACAATATGTAAGCATATTCGTATACTTTGTACTTTGTGGGAGAGCAAGAGAAAACAAAAGCGCTATTGTCTCTATATTGTAATCTTACTGTTGATGATGATAAAAAAGTATTAATGAAATAAAATTCCTGTGGCAACATATATAAATTATATTATTACATATACAGAAGGCACAGAGTCCGGAATAACAGAAGAGCTGTGGCGGTCAATGATGGACAACCGCGGCGTGGTCAGCGACAAGGACGAGGTTTATAGACTAGTTTATTATGGGGGCGTGCAACACGACATCAGGAAGGAGGTCTGGCCATTCCTTTTGGGATATTACGAGTGAGTTTAATGTTTTGGCTATTTTATTGTGCATCTAATTTTGCCAGGACACAGAAAATGACGAAGAATGTAAAAAGTTCCCAATGGTTGTAAAATTTTTTGTTTTGCTTAATTGTAAACATTCATTAGATTACTTAGAACCAAAGCTATTTATAGATTTATCAATCTCAGAATAGGTACTCGGTAGTTATTAAAATATTAAACTTCCAAATCATCCAATATTACAACAATTCTTTTAAAAACACGATCGAATCCCAAATTAATAACTTGTAAGCATACGCTAGATTATATAAAGCCAAAAAGATTTTTAGTTTGAGCACACTCAGAATACTCAGTAACCATTAAAATATCAAACCTCTAAATCAATCATGTTCAAATGTTAAAATAATAAAAACATCAATTTTCAACAGATTCGGCTCAACAGCGGAAGAGAGAGCGGAACAAGACGTAGTATATCGTCGTCAGTACGAGACCACGATGTCGGAGTGGTTGTGCGTGGAGGCCATCGTGCGGCAAAGGGACAGGGAGGCGACGGCCGCTTCTATCGCGCGCCTTATCGAGTCTTCGGGGAAGAAACCTGAGCTTGTTGAGCCTGAGGTGAGAGTTATATTTATTAATAGTTGGTTAGCGATAAATAAAAAAGGAACTAAAATTCGAAAATGTATATCTATATTGATAATTGTCTAATATTTATAAAAGTATCACCAGAGAGAATAACCAGAGACACCAAACCTTCAAAATAAAAAAATTTACACTTACTGACTGGTGGACAATTAATTGATAATTTTTTTAAAGAAAATCCCCTATATAAGGAAAATTAATTTTAAAGAACAATTTTTTAAAATCCATAAGTAGGAAATAAAAGAAAATCCTTTCCGCCTTACAGTACTATTACTGAAAAAATATTAACTAACTTACTTTATTTTAGGTATTTGAAGACGATTGCAGTGTAATATCAGACAATCCCCCAATCGTATCCCCCGAGCCGAGCGATACTGAGCAAAGAAAAGAAAAACCAATACTATCAAGAGCGCCCAGCATAGATGAAGTAGATAACATCGAAATGGATTCTGAAGATAAAACTAAAGATACTAAATTAAATGGAGACACGACTGATAGTCGGGATAGTGTATCTGAATTAGAGGACGAAGAAGTATATATAAAAAGTGTTGTTGAAAATCCTGATATGAGACGAGAAAGTATAGCGGAAATTAAACGGCTAGCTGAAGGCATAGTACAAAAGGGCGATGGACGTGGTCTTCTATGTAGTGTTGATAGTGGGAATACGAACCTTAACGGTAGTGAAATAAGGACGGATGAGAATGAGGCGAGTTCTCTTCAACAGCATACGAGTGTGATTGTGACTAATCCTTCGGTTGATCTCGTGCCGTCTGGTTCGCCTGCGTCTGGTGGTACTACAGGTAAATGTTTTTACCGACTCCAAATAAGGAGGAGATAATGCATTCGGTTGTTTCGTTTCTTGGTTTTATATATTTGTCCATCTCCATTCAGTCCATTGTATATCTACAGAGATTGTGGAGCGATTTTTATGACGCTTTATCGACAATCTTGAATTTGAGATAGGATTAATCCCTCCACAACCGCGGACAAGAAATCTATTGTTAACTGACAACTCGGGGTGAGTTGTCAGTTAACAATAGATTTATTGAAATTTTAATTAATTTCTTAGAAATTTACCTGGAGGGATTAATAATGTGAATGAATATAAAAAAATGTCTGTACTATATAATCATGGATAACATCTTTATACCATGTGCTTCTAATACTATTTTTTTTAAATAACGTAGTAGGTATAGTTCTCGTCACGTAAAAAGAACGCCGTCCGTTTAGCTGCGCATTGAGCGATTTATTGATAAAATAAATGATGGTTGTATGAAGGGGGTGCGACAAGGGAGTACCAACTACCTATTATGATTTTACAATTAACACTTATATTATAAAAAAATGGCCTGGTACTTTAGGACGCGACTGCACCCGTGCGCAGACACATTCCCTCTACAGTCGCTCAGCCTTGTTTGTACATGACGGAACGCTAATTTTTCAAACCATGTAACGCATAAACAATTATGGGTTTGCCTTCCCTTTGGGTACATCCTTAAGTGGCTAAAAATAACTTATGTAAGTTGCATCTAAAGCTGTTCGTCCGATTAGGCGTAAAGGAGTAGCAAACATACACACAGACATACAAATCTATACTAATTATATAAATGTGATTTTTGTTTTGTATGGATGTATGGATGTTTGTTACTCTTTCACGCAAAAAGTACTGAATGGATTTTAATTAAACTTTACAATAATATAGCTCATACTTCAGAATAACACATAGGTTACTTTTTATCCCTGAAAAATGTACGGTGCCCGTGGGATAGATTTGTTTTAGTTAAAAATATAGTAGTAGTCCGATTCCATCCATGTCCAAGGAGTATGATATATCCTCAAAACGTACTTACCACGTTTATATAACATATCTCAACTTAACTAAAACGTAGCCAACGCGAGCCCGTCGCGCAGTCCGCTGGGCGTGGTGCGCGAGGAGTCGCAGTCGGCGGGCGCGTCCATCGACACGCTGGAGCCCGACGCGCGCCCCGATACGCGCTCCAACTGCGTCTCGCCGGCCAGCTCTAATGGCGGGGTTTATTCTGTAAGTTTTTTCTTTCTTTTTTAGAATTGACTACTGCTGTTGTCCACAGTTTAGGCCATACACAGTTGATCTTTGCAGCGTTATCGGGTGAACTCAAATAAGTATTTGTTTTATATACTAGTGACTTGCCCTCGCTTCGTTTGACGCTTGTGTTCGTCCCTAGGTTCTACTGGTTTTTATCCACAGCTTCGCTCGTCATCAATAAAATTCTATTTGTTACTTCAAGTTATAGTCTATCTGTGTATTAATTTTATTTTATCCAAATCTGCCCACGGTCTAGTCGCATATATATAAAAGAAGAAAAAGCAACAAAATAATAACTAACACGCAACAATATCAGTGTCATTGTCAAATATGAGCATTATATAGATTTTATTTTTTCCAGAATGAATTGGTGGAGAGTTTCGCGCTGAATCTACATCGAATTGAAAAGGACGTGCAAAGGTGTGACCGCAATTATCCTTTCTTCACCGACGAAAATCTGGACAAATTGCGAAACATTATGTGCACGTGAGTTTATAGCTCCATCCTTTTTTATAATGTAACATACGAAAAACGAAAATATGAAGTCGAAAAAAAAAATTTTATGTAATGTTTTTAAAAATATTTTTACGTTCAATTAATAAGAGTTTTAGTTCAATAAATAAATGAGTAAAAATCCTTTTTAAAATTTAAATTTGTTATTATATTATTTATAAAATGTTATTATATTATGAATAGTAAATGTTCACTGTGAAATTAAGGAAAAAGACAGCTATAAAAAAAACTTCTCTAGATTAAGTCTTCTCTCAATTAAGCTGTTGAAATAGTCGCTTCTTTCTGATATCATCTTCCCATCGATTGTAGGATTGCCACCTTTGCTTTGGGACTTTCTCATAGAGAAAAATCTTACTTTTAAAGCGATTGAAAGTCCATGTATATTTTTAATTAAAAAAAAAACCACCTCCTCCGTACAGCTACGTGTGGGAGCACCTGGACACAGGCTACATGCAGGGCATGTGCGACCTGGCGGCGCCGCTGCTGGTGGTGGCGCGCGACGAGGCGGCCGCGCACGCGCTCTTCACGCGCCTCATGCTGCGCGCGCGGCACAACTTCCCCTCGGGACAGGCTATGGACGCGCACTTTGCCGATATGCGGTTAGATATTCAATAAACTTTAGCGCTAAAATACACCTAATTTCTAAATTGTATCTGCAATATATTTATGTGTATAAGTTATAACGATTTTAAATAAATAAATATGTTGGGACATTAACATACAGCACCATCTAGTTCCAAGGTAAGCTACGACGTTTGTGCTATGCATACCAGATAGTTGATACACTACACATATATAACTTTAAATATATACATATTATATTTAAAGTTATATAAATATAAACAACCACTGGAGTACATACATTCGTGCTCATCACACAAATGAATGCCCCCAGCGGGACTCGAACCTGCGACAGCTGGCACAGCAAATAGGATCACTACAAACTGAGCCAAACGTGTCGACTCTCATAAACCAGTTACGAATCCATGCAGACATCTAGACAGGGCAATCGTTTCGGGAGCGGGTGAGGCGTCCCCGACGTATAAATAACATACATATCTTCTTATATGACTGTCGAGAAGTGGTTGTAATGTGACGAGTATATGTACTTTAGCTTACTACGAGATGACATTGCAGCGCTTTAACTTTTTTAAAGTTATACTTCTTTTGGCACATTTGAAAAAAATATGAAAGTAAAATTTTTACGATACGCGCGCACACCGACAGCCAAAAAGCGACATGATGAAGTTAGCTGCATTCTTCCTTTTACAAATAGAGAGTTGTGACATACAGTATGAATTCTTTAACTATTTTTGTTCTGTTACGCCAAAGAAGTACTTCTTACGTGCGTACATAGGTACACACACAAATTTTTTTTCGGCTTTTCTATATGAATTTTTATACTGTGGCTAAACAAAGCTCATCCTTCGTAGCTACTAAAACAAATCTATTACAGGTCATTAATCCAGATTTTGGACTGTGAGCTGTACGAGCTGATGCACGCTCACGGCGACTACACGCACTTCTACTTCTGCTACCGCTGGTTCCTGCTTGACTTTAAGCGGGAGCTGCTCTATCAGGATGTGAGTGCTCTATAGTATTATTAGTATTATAATCATACCAGCTACTTAGACACCAATTTGTGTCTTGAATTTTTTTTTGTTAAAACTAATTATATGAGTCCAAATTCAAAAGTTTTACTAGTAACCATGGAGGAATTTTATTCTCCATTTCCGTCATCCCGTCAGGTCTTAAACAATAATATGATCGATTATATCAATTATATCGATTAAATCGATTAGCTGCCAAACCAAACGTCTTACCAAAAAGTGTAACTTTCATGTTGAAACGGCTGGAAGGATAATTATTACATTTAGTACGGACTTGCACATAGGCTTCCGTTAGGTACCTAGGGACGCTATGCTATGCTAGTAATTAATACAGCGCCAAGAAGCTAAGAATGTACATTTTATATACTAAGGTATTCTCCGCGTGGGAGCTGATCTGGGCGGCGCAGCGCGTCGCCTCCGAGCACATGGTGCTCTTCATAGCGCTGGCGCTGCTAGAGACCTACCGCGACGTCATACTCGCTAATGCCATGGACTTTACTGACATTATCAAGTTCTTTAATGGTATGTATGATTATAATTTCTATATCATTGTTTTGAATTAAATAAAAGTAGTGTAAGTCCCAGTGGTTACTGATTAGATTTTTTAGATTTTTCGAAGGAATATCAGATGAGTGCTATTTACTTTATCGCATGTGATTGTGTCTATATTATAGTAATAGTAGGGTAGTACCTACTCCCCCCCAACGTGCGTTCACCTTGTCGTGGTGGAAGGGCTCAGTAGTGCCTGGCAGTACAGCCGGGCGCGAAGCCAAGAAACGCACAGTGAGGTGGCCCACTTCGGTGGGCGCTGGGAGGTGGCCCTCTTCGGAGGGCGGTGTATCATGCGGGTTGCTCCTGGTACTACTCTGATAGCAGAATGGACCTTGGAGCAACCCCGTGGTTGTTGTGGTCTGCTTCGGCAGAGCTGCCTTCGGGGCGTCGTAGTTAAATGCGTAAGCGATCCTGCGACGTCCCATTAAGACGGGGGAAGGCTTTGTTGGGTTTTAGTGGGTAGTACTGGCTTTGCCGGTGAGTCCCACACCTCGTGCGTAAATGCATTTCCCAACGTTAAAAAAAAAAGGTAGTACCTACTAGTGAGCACTATTCACGGGCGCTGTGATGTACTTGCACCCCCTTGCCATGAAGGAAAATGTATAGAAAAAGTTAAACAAATAAATAAAATTATAGCAAATGAAATAAAAAATAAAAAAATAAAAGTATGAAACTATTTTTATGTTATTTATTTAGTAAAAAAAATTTATCATTCATTTTCAGAAATGGCCGAGCGTCACAACGCGCCTGCAGTGTTGTCTCTCGCTAGAGATCTAGTTTTACAAGTTCAAACTTTAATAGAAAATAAATAAAATTTTAATATAAATGTTCAGATCTGTATAATGTCGGTTACTAATATATTGGTGTAAGACTGGTTTGATCGATCGCCATAGTTTTATATTCATATTTAAATTGTGCTGTTTATAAAATTTGTTTGTGCTTAAATCTATGTTTGATGGATATCGACGATATTAAGTATAACTTTTTACTATATTGTACCTTA
The DNA here is from genome assembly GCA_951806755.1 of Brenthis hecate. Taxonomy (NCBI): domain Eukaryota; kingdom Metazoa; phylum Arthropoda; class Insecta; order Lepidoptera; family Nymphalidae; genus Brenthis; species Brenthis hecate. The sequence continues at coordinate 6,510,240 of OX638249.1, forward strand.
CACTTTCGATGTGCTGAAAGGAGGTTTTATTTATATTTTTAGTAAATTAAACGTAGACGTACAATACTTTTTGTACTTATTTATATTCTTCATAATAATTACAAAATTAAAATTATTATGCAGAAGAGTTATAACGTTTTTTTACAATTTAATATTTAGAAAAGTAGAAAGCGCTTAGATACACACCATTACCCTTTTCTTACACCAATAACGTTAGGGCTATGAAACAATGAACTATTCTTATAAGATAATAGAAAGTCGTATTTAAATAGAAAATTATATAACTATAATATCTATCTTATATTAGACAATTCCAACGATGTTCTTAGCCAAACTGAATATATGTATGTCTATACTGTAGTGTATGTTGGGAAGTCGCTGTAAAGGCGTAGTGCACATTGAGACTTAAAAATATTACATTATACGACCTTATAAATTCTTAATTAATAAATATTTAATTAGATTTTTTGTTAATAAATTTAATGCAGTTACAATTTTTTTCCTGGAAAATAGAGGAAATCAATTTAACATCACATTTATTTCGGAATATCTATCTACACATATAATAAAATTCTAAGTCGAATCTGTACACTAAATATTTTTTGGAAAAGCTTATTCAAATAAGAATTTTTGTCTGTTTGTCTGTATATCTGTCTGTCTGTTACCGCATCACAGAAAAACCACTGGAGGGATTTTGATGAAATTTGGTATGGTGATAACTGGTTATCCGGGTCAACATATAGGATACCTTTTACCGCGAGAAAATATCTCATTTTTGAGAAAAAATACAAAAACTGCAATGTAAGAGTCTACTAATATGTAAAACCCAAGAATTTGGCTTTTGGTCATCTGAACGCGGGCGGAGCCGCGGGCAACCCTAGTAATTTTTAGTAGTTTAAACGTTGGTGAAATTTCTTTAAAGTACATATATAATGCCACTAAACAATAAAGCATAATTTATTTGTTTCACCAGATTTAAGTATCAATGTGCAACATGCCGTGCCTTTAAAAGGCAATAACATAGGAAAGAGCTAACAAACAATGATATTTAAATATATTTTGATACGTATCATCTACGAATATCTTCATAAAAACGTAAAATTCTCAATGTTCTTACAATAGGATTACCATTATAGTGACATAAAAAGTAGCTGATGTTAAGTGTCTTCGTAGAACAAAATCATATCTGGATCTGAATTAGTTGTTTCCAAATAATTAAAAGTGTTATGACACTGAAAAACTAACTAACTGACTTTTTATAGTAGATTCTTAAATAAGCGTGCGGGAATGAACCCGTGATTTATGACGTTAGTGATAGGTACAGACGTCATAATTGTATAAGAGTAGCAACATCCGCGACTAGTCCGCGTTATTTAAATGAAAAAATGAAGTAGTAGAAACATAAAAAATGTGGTAGATCAATGTAGTGAGATCATTTTCATAAAATTTTAACTACACGAGTTGGTTATTATTTTCTCAGTATATAAGTCATGCAAGTTTACATAAGGTATAATAGTATTTCCATTCTCTTTCAAGCTGGTCCTCATTTTTCTGGATTTATAATAATATCGGTATTTTAAACAAAACTATCTGTTTGGATTTTTTCGCGGATTTATTTGGATTTTTGGTTCCTGACGTTTCGAATGCTTTACAGCAATCATGATCACGGGAGGTCAGTCTCTCCCATAGATAGTTTTATTTAAAATATCAAATATTCGTGTAAATCCAAGAAAGTATTAATATCGGTATAAAATTATTCAGACAGTAGGCTGTCGCCCATTGGTTGCAAGTTATATCTAATGCAAGGGTCATACGATGACCCGCCCTGTTTAGAAGGCATTGTTAGACGACTGCATGAATTAGTAGACTGTGGTTATGCTATACTTTGTAATACAGAAGTCAAGCTACGAGCTCGCTACAAGCTCGTATCTCTTACACAAATATTAGCTATATCTATAAACAAAATGGTTTGGGAAAAGTAAGAAAACAGATTCATTTTCGTTTTGTTTTAAAAGAGCAGAACTGCCTTCCGAGCAGGTGGTAACTGCCTTAGGGACTTACAATAATGACGTTTGATTTAATTTTTAATTGATATAAGTTATATACCTTACAAATAGAGACATTTTAAATATTTCATATATATAGTATGTAATTTAAAAAAAAAACAATTCATTAATATCATATTTAGATGTGACTTTGTTCTATAAGAGTTACTTATTGAAATTGATGTTTCAACAATTTAAGGCCAAAAACTAAAGTAATACAATGGTAACTTTTATCACTAGTGCATCAATTTTGTGAGTATGAAAACATATGTAAAAGTCGTATTAAACGATTATTCACGTTATTTCTCTATAGTAGAGCTACGTGTAAGGACATTTCAGTAAGTTTAATATTTTCTACCAAATTATTACTGGTATTATTTAAAACATCCATGTTATCCTGTTAGATAGTATATATTATTATAATTGTGGTGCACTAATAGTAGGTAGATGTTAACGACCGCACCTTCTTTGGCCATTCAAGATTACCATCGATTTGAACCATCAAGTCGATGGTAATCTTGACTGTCTTAAGACTTATAGATAAACGATTACAGAGGCTATTTAACCCATCATGGTGACCAACTCAAGTAATAGCAAAGATTTCCGTTTTTCCAAAGAAAGACTCAAACTAATTTACGGAAGTTTCGACACATTACCTTTTAATATGTTGAAATTCATACTTAGTTTTTTTTTATTGCAATAGTATCGTTTTAGATATACGGTAAATAATTTAATATTAAGAATTATACTGCTTTTATTTCTCCATTTAAAATAATTTCAAATTATACATTAGCTGGTATCTATCCGTTATACAGGAATAGTTGTTCCTTCTGTGATCAAACTTTGATTATGCTGCTCAGATTATCTTAAGATTTATAATTTTATATGAAAGTTTAGTGCTGATATATATTTTGTATTTATATATAAATATTACGTAACACTAGTGACTAGTGTTTAGCCAGATATAATCTTGAACAGTTCAAACTTCAAAGCAACATACTATTAACCTATGTCAATTTCCTCTTACTACTGTCATTACACATAATATTCATCATCGCTATATTGCATTGATTAGTCATTTGGTGCTCAAACAAGAGGTTACCTGGAAAGTTTTATGGGAGTTATGAAAATTGGTGATTTTATATATTTCGATGTGCTCTTTCCGAATTTAAATTTTGCCATCTTGTATCTTTGTTGCTCGCGCCGCCATATTTGAAAAATGGCGCCTAATTACAGTTTTTTGACAATATCTCTATTTCCGCTCATTTTACGACAAAAACATTTATCAACATAAATGTTTTTACCGGAAATTTAGTCGGAACGGAAATATTGTCAAAAAACTGCCTTAAGGCGCCATTTTTCCAATATGGCGGCGCGAGCGGCAAAGATACGAGGTGGCAAAATTGAAATTCGGAAAGAGCACATCGAAATTTATAAAATCACCAATTTTCGAAACTCCCGGTACACTTTCCAGGTACACTACCCACTTACTGGGATAATAATATTTTATGTATATTATAAAGTGTTTTTTTTTTTTATATATGTCTTATTTGAGTTAGAGATAAGCCTTTTATTATATTTATGTTTATTTTAGCAAATTATTTTCTTACACTTTTAAATGTTACAATTTATAATTTGCATTTGTTTTCTTGTAAGTACTTTTTTTAACTTAGATAGAGCGCAATGTTTAAAGGTAACGTCTTCACATTAATGTGTTTAAGATAATCAAGATTCAAGTCATCTCTGCTACAATAGAAACTGCATCGAATATTATAGAATAATATTTAATTAATTAATTAAACACGTTCTATGTTATAAAATATAAAAATAAGCAGTTAACTTACCAAAGCACACTATAGTACACAATAAAAAAAAAATAGATTTTTCTATATGTAATATTCGTAGTTATGTATGTTTTTAAGTTTAAGCCTCGGTTAGTTATTATACAGTGTGTATTGTATAATGATGTACAAAACATTTACTCGAATTCTCACGACTGAGGCTTCATATAATTGCCTACCTAGCATTTTATTTTATGTGTTTCCCCTCTTATAATATATTAATGTATCCATATCGTCTTTCCCCCTCGTGCCTTGTATTTCAATACAAAATCCTATAATTATATTTATAAAATCCTTATTATATACACATTTAAAATTGATGTTATTTAAAAAAAATATTACGACATCGTATATTACAAAGTTATAAAATTTCAAGTGATTAATATTATAAACAAAATACGACCATCACATGTACCTAATAAGATTTAAATTAACTTTTCCTGTTATATTTAATAAGATATAAATTAATGGTTTTCTTTAAAACATCTACACGTGCCGATTATAGACGAGTTACAGTAAATATATTCTGCAAATACTTTAAAAATACCTACAATTATAAAAACGTAATATAAATATTAATCTAAAGTTTCCGGAAATATTAGATCTCTTTTTACTTAGTCCTGTCTGTGAATCCCCATAACCCATTGTTTGATTAATTCCCCGTTACTCTAGGTCCTAGGATGTTCCTAGAGCCTTGTCTATAATTTGATATACATAATTTGCTTCAAATATTAATTAGCTAATGCTAAGTTAAATATTTTAATTTTTTGTTTTAGTGGATTAAGTTAAAGTTTGTTCAATGATAAAAATATGGGTAATGTACCAATTTCTTACAAATACATAGATACAATACAAGAATGACGACAAAACTAACTACTAAGTAAAACACTTGTTATTACTTTCATATTATGATATTATGGACACATTGCATATAATTCAATGGTTTCACTAAAACATGTTAGAGCTTGCAGCAATATTTGCAAATTATAAAATCTCTTTAATTATTATGTCAAAGTGCAACATTGATTACAGTTAATTAATATATATATATATATATATATATATATATATATATATATATATATATATATATATATATATATATATATATATATATAATGAAATATGTCATATTCGTATTTTGAATATCCGAAAAAATATGTTAATCATTTTTTAGTAAGAATATATTTATTTATAAATTGTACGCGTATAAGTGGCTGCTATATTCTAGAAAAAGTTTATATTATAGAAAAATTATGTGTACAATTGATTATGGCGTTTATTGTGTATGCTTTAATGTTTCATTCCAGATATTTGTGATGTTTATACGCTTAAGTAATTTTACATTTACCAGTAACTACCAGGCCTACGTCCACGAGTCAAGCTTTACCGTAATGTGTTTAAAACACACTGGTGTCAAATGTAGAGAAAGATGTTTCTAATAAATTAGATTATAAATACTATATTAAATGTTTTTCGAATAAATGTTTGTATGTAATGTACATTTTTAATGATTCGCACTTGTTACTTAAGAAAAATAAATATTTACCAAAGTTTATTGTACAGTGTAGCATGTTTATGTGTTACGGCAAACTCTTCTTAATTACAAAAAAAAATTGTTTTGAACGACACAACCCTGTTGTTGATAACAATTAATACTAATGTGCTTAAAACGTCTCTAAATATACATGTTATCTGCAAAATTCATATAACGCCTATGTTTTGGTGTTTTTAAAAGTTATTTCATATTCGTATCATTCTATTTTCAAATATTTTTGTTATGTTCGTAGTTAAAACGATATACACCTCCAGGTAAATTTGTAAGAAATTAATTAAAATTCTAAGAAAACTATTGTTAACTGACACGCCGGCGTGTCCGCGGTCTTGGAGGGATTAAAAGCATTTTATAATTCAACAATCAATAACACTTTTTTGTTATTTCAAATTGAAAATATGACTTATCATATTTGTATCGTCAAATGATGAAAGATGTAGTTTAGTGATATTTTTTGAAGTAGGTACTTCAACTTGTATACATCATTCCTTTTGATATAACCAGGAAAATCCGCTTTACACGCTTCACAAAATGCTGCTTGTTATTGAAAAATTGAATATTATGTATATACATATATATATATATATATATATATATATATATATATATATATATATATATATATATATATATATATATATATATATATATATATATATATATATATAACCTTTTTTTATTTATGAGATAAACTAGCAGAACCCGCGGCTTCGCTCGCCCAAAAATTATGTAAGGAAAATTGTAAAAATATGTCAGGACATTAACACACAGCGCCATCTAGTTCCATGGTAAGCTACGAAGCTTGTGTTATGGATACCAGATAGTTGATACATTATACATATATAACTTTAAATACATACATATTATAAATATAAACACCCATGACTGGAGTACAAACATTCGTGCTCATCACACAAACGTATGCCCCGTAGGTAGGTTTCATACAAACTTTTATCCCCTATTTTACCCCCTTATGGGATGAATATCAAAAAATGCTAAAACACATATTTATTTAATTATATTGAAGAGAATTAATACCAAGTTTCAAGTTAGTAGTGTAGTAGTATTCTGATTATAAATGTTTTGTGTTATAATGTGTTTTCTCTTGGGAATGAGATAATCACCTACGGTAAAAAGTAGCCTATGTCACTCTCCAGCCCTCCAACTATCTCCACACAAAAAATCACGCCAATCCGTCACTCTATTTCAATGTGAAAGAAGTACAAACAAACAAACACACTTTCACCAAAATATTAGTATGGATAATAGGTATATGTTCCAATTTGCACAAATAATGTTTAGATTTTTAAAAGAACCTAACTAATTTGATTTTAAATATCTGCAAATACAATTATAAAATGAAAATCTTTAATAAAATTAAATATCTATAATAAAATTAAATATCGATAATCTTTAGTAAAATTAAATATCATTGTAAAGTCGAATTCATCGGGTTGGGTTATTAACATCGAAAATTACCTACAAACTCGTATAGCATCGTAAAAAACGGTCACGTAGAGGTAGAGTGAATTTGAAGGCAAGCACTTAATTTAATTGCAGGCATAGTGCATTGTCCATTTAAAAGTTTGCTGACATTAAATAAATTAGTTTTAGTATTTTTAGGAAATTGTTTATTTTATATCTTTAAAATGTGACCCGAATGTCAAAGTGTATTCCTGTGGCCTCCTAAATTTTTATTTTTTTGTCGATAGCCCAGTAGTAAGCGCCATTTTTGAATGTTAACTTGTTTTTAAGGGGTTATTATTGACTCGAATATGAAATAACTTTTGATATAAAAGCATTTCTGCCTCCGCGACAAACCAATTCATGCGTTTCAAATGTAGGTACTTCCATATGTAACTTGTACTTTATCTAGCGCAAACAATGCGATATTATAAATATTTAATTATGTGTATGTATTAGTTAGAGCGATTTGTAATAAACAACTATTTTTGTGAAATCATCTCGTCATTAAAAAGTTTCCATTAACCGTTTTGTTTTATTTCTAAATGATCATTCTTAATTGTTTTGGGACAAATAAACACAAAAAATTTCTCCATTGTTTATAAGGTAGTAATATCAAATCAAATTTGGAAAAGAAAACACTGCAGAAAAAGCTAAAATACTTCAGCATCAGACATACATATATAGTAGGTATATTTCATACTATACATATATGTCTGATGCCGTTCAATATTTTATCTAAGTTTATTATAAATCACTGAAGAATAATTACATTGTCTAATAAAATTAATGACATAAATATAGAGTAAAATATTTTAATAGGTATATTAATTACGTAGTTACTACGGGAAAGAACCTATGACCTACATCTATTAAGAAATCTATGTTAAGGACTTATAAAAGCGAGTTAAAGTCTTCATATTATTGTTGCATTATTGTATCCATCATATCGTATGTAACAATATATTATACTAGCGGCTCACCCTCGCTTCGCTCGGGTTCGCTTCTAGAAAAACACTAATGGAGATCTATTAGTTCCCACGGGAACCGTTTATTATTCCGGGATGAAAAGTAACCTGTTGTTTGACCGGGATATAAGGTATCAGAATGTTAAATTTTACTAAATTAGGTGCATAAGTTGTTGTGTACTAAGCTGTATAAGATACTATAGTTTTTAACTATCCCACGGGAACTCTTTACTTTTCTTGGATGAAAAGTATCTAAAATGTTGACCTGGGATATAAGGTATCACCATTCAAAAGTTCATTTAAATCAGTCCAATAGTTTCGGAGATTAGCCCGTATTTCTGTATTCGTATTTGTTCTATTTTTCTTCTTACGGGATTTAAGAAGATAACTGACTTGGTTTTTAACATTTTTTCTATGTACAGACATTCGACCTCTACAGTTTTATTATATTTATAGATAGAATAAATAACGTATAATAAAACAGTAATATATAATAATGAAAATAGTTATAGCGAGTGTACCTTAGGAGATAGACATAAACGATTGAGAACTTTTCTATCTACCTTTTTAAGACTTACAATTTTCTTGTACAATATTTTATTCTATCTCCTAAGGTTGAGCCAACGTTTAGCCATATAAATTTCTAAGGACAATTCGATAGAACCAGTTATTGTGTTTTCCCGTGGGAATGAATAATTTGCCTGTCGTAAAAGGTATCCTAAATGTTAACCTGAGTACTAAGTTATCACTATAGAAAATTTAGTTAAAATCGGTTCAGTACTTTTCGCGTGAAACACGCACATTGATTTGACAAAGTTTTATTATAGGTATAGATAAGAATAGATATTGCTTAGGAGATATACATATATACTATTCAGAACTTTCCTGTGGGACTTTTCAAGACCTACAATTTTTTAGTATATTGTTTTGATGTATGTATGTCTTAAGGTTTAGCCAGCGGAAGGTTTTTAGGGAGGACTCGATAAAATCAGTTATTGTATCTTCCCGTGAGAAAGAAAGATTTTCTTAAAGTAAAAGGTATCCTAAACGTTGACTGGAGTAATAAGTTATCACTTCACCAAATCTCGTTGAAATCGGTTCATAACTTTTCGCGTGAAACGCGCATACAAAAACAGACAAACAGACATACAGGCTAACAGACAAACAGACAATTTTTTTAATAACTATTGTTTTGGGGTTTACGTTGTGTACATAATACGTTACAAATAAACGAAAACATCTATCCTACGGGAACTGTACATTTTTTCGGGATAAAAAGTAACCTATTCGTTATTCTGATGTATGACCTATATTATTGTAAAGTTTCATCAAAATCTAATCAGTAGTTTTTGTGTACTAAGCTGTATAAGTTACTATAGTTTTTTGGCTGACCCACGGGAACTCTTTAATTTTCCGGGATGAAAAGTAGCCGATTTGTTATTGTCATGTATTAACTATATTATTGTAAAGTTTTATTGAAATCCAATCAGTAGTTTTCGTGTGCTAAGCTGTATAAGTTATTATAGTTTTTTAACTATCCCACGGGAACTATTTAGTTTTTTGGGATAAAAAGTATCTAAGATGTTGCCCGGGTGTATAAGGTACCACCATGCAAAATTTCATTTAAATCGGTCCAATAGATTCGGAGATTATCCCGTACAAACAGACAAACAGACAGAGAAACAAAAAAATTGAAAAAAATCTGGATTTCTTCTATTTGTCTTCTTACATCCCCGTGACTCGGTTTTTAGCATTTTTTTGCTATGTACAGACATTCGACCTCTACAATTTTATTATAGTATAGAAGATAGATGATGGTAGTAACAAAACTTAACAGAAATATCGATCCAGGGTGATAACAAGGGTTGCCTACTATCGAATAATTTAATACTAGCGACTTACACTCGCTTCGCTCGGGTTCGTCCCTAGGTACATTTTTTTTGAGCGAAACCCTAATTCTTTTACTGAAATAAAAGTAGCTTAAGTTACTCATTCATCAACTACCTGCCAGTGAAAGTCGCGTCAAAATCGGCCCAGCTGTTGCGGAGATTAGCCGGAACAAACAGACAGACAGACGAAAAATTTTAAAAATTGAGTTTTTCTTATAAATACCGTATATAATTCCATATGCATTTAGTAAAAACCTTTTATTTTGACATTACAAACAGACACTTCAATTTTGTTTATCTGTATAGATGTATTGTGTTAATAAAAAAGGACAATGCAAACTTTTGTATAGGACGGTGGCATTATTTTTTTATCTTATGCCAGTAATGATACTTAGATCATAAAAAAACTATATTAGAAGTCTAAAAAGACACTAACTCGCTACACTGAACTAACCGGAAATATACGTAGTGGTTGCTATATCGACTTATCAGGCGTTACTCAACCAGTTTACGTATAGTGATTTGTCCTTCTTTATTTAACGTTGGGAAATGTATTTTCGCATGCCACCTGCATACATACGTAAGTATATGGGACGGCAGACCTGTCGAGGCAGACCAAAATAACCATAAAACCATGTTGCCACGGTCCACTTTGCTATCAAAGAAGTACCAGAAATAGTCCACATGGTACACCGACCACTGCAATGGGCCACGGCCGGTTGGATAGCCGCCTTCCTAGATCAAATACTCGTACAAATATTTATAGCAAGTGGAGATTTACGTTTTCCACGATTTTGTACTTAGGTATTTCTAAAATTGCAACATACATTTTGATGTTTAATTAAATATATATACTTAATGCTCAGGTTTATATATTTGTTACACAAGAATAATGATCGATGAGAGAGTTCAGAGTAGCCATAGTCACAGCAAGTATCATGGTATTACAATACACTAGAATCCTTAACAAAGTATTATCTATTTTTTTAATTTAATGTATTATTCTGTAGGATATCTGTCAGGATGTAATAGATATCCATCGCTTAGTATATTCATTTAGACCTTAAGTTTCTCAGTTGACATCAGCAATAATTTACATCAGATTATAATTTAATTCATGTTAGTTTGCTCATTTTACGTTAAATTTAGTCTATATTAGTAAACTATTATTCACTATATAAAAAATCCGGGACGTATAGTATAGTGGTCAAAAAACGCTATGAAATTCAAGCCAACTTACAGTTACCTGTTTCTATAAAACATTAAGGTATCGTATAATACACGTACATAAGGTAGCATACATTAGAAACGTCATAATTATTACCGGAGTAAATAAAGAAAATTATATTAATATGTTTTTTTTATTGAAAGTTAAAACTAAAATGAGCTCTACATTGACCAACGGTTGTCGCAAATTAACGATTTACACAAACAATCACACGTAATAATGTACATATATTACAATGTACATATATTAATCAAATACACATATATTGGGATATCAATGTTTTTTTTTATTTGTAGGGGATTTTTATCTCAAGTTACAGATGACTCACCATTTACCAATCAAGTGGGTCACTGAACGAAGTAGGTATATGTACACATACTTAGTCTATACATATAATAAAATTGTACTAAGCCGAATCTGTACGTTAAATATTTTTTGGAAAATCTTATTGAAATAGACATTATTATCGATACAGAGGCCAAATCTATATATTTTAGAATTTTTGTCTGTCTGTCTGCTGTCTCTCTGTTACCGCATCACAGAAAAACCACTGGCGGGATTTTGATGAAATTTGGTATGTTGATAGCTGGTTATTCGGGAAAATATCTCATTTCAGAGAAAAATACAAAAACTGCATTGTAAGAGTATATATACTAACATGTAAAACCTAAGAATTTGCTTTTTGGTCATCTGAACGAGGGCGGAGTCGCGGGCAATGCTAGTTGTTTATAATCTTACGATATGCATGTATTTGCTTACGTCAATGAAAGACGAAATTACATTAAAAACTTGTTTATATTAATGACCATGGAACTACTATAGATTTGTAAGCATATGAATATATAAATTTATAGAAATTTATAGCAAAACATGATTATAGTTCCGTAGAAGATTTTATATGCGTGAACAAAATGTTATTCATATTACACACGTAAAATCGACGAACTATATTTAAATAATAATTTTATTAAAATTAAACGTTGAAATGACTACGTCAAAGTGTAGACAGTAGACACACCTATGTACTCGTATAATTTAATTACAGTACCTACATTCTATAATTATACAACGTAGATAATTAGTTTTAAATTGAACTTTGAATCGAGTTTGATTAATGTCTTATGAATATATCGATAAAACTTTTAGTACACATTTAAATTATATTCAGGAAATACAAGATTTATTTCTGATAATTGCTGATAATATAATAAAAAAATAATAAAAAAAATACAAAATTAAAAAACCCGACTGCGTAAATAGCGAACTAAAAAGATGAGAACAAGTTGACAAAGAAACGAAAGGAAGTAAATATATAATACAGTCGGAAACATACACACAGGTAGCAGGACTCGCAGCTATTATGAAATGTATATATATATATATATATATATATATATATATATATATATACATACATATACATATACAGATCAAACATAAAAGCAATATATATGCTAAATTATTTTAACAACATATAAATTTCTCTTAAATTTTATTAATAGATAGCGTTACTCGAGAACGTTGAAAAAAGGAAAATACTTCTTATGGTGGCGAAGCCATGGATAAGAGCTAATGAAGAAATAAGATAATACCATGAATCAGTAGTAAATAATTTATGAATAAAAAGTATCACTTATCATCACTTCAGTGTGAGAACAATATCTTTATTTCCTCATTGGATTAATGCGTCCTAATATATATAGGTATTATATTTATAAGATTATGTATGTACATATATGCCTCGGTATTCTAGTGACTAGTATTTACGGCTGCTGATCTGAAGGTTCTGAATTCGAGTCCTGGGTTAAATCTAGTATATTTATTAAGTTTTTTTCTAAGAGATTTTCATAACACACCGGAGATAGGAAGTTGGCGGTGTTTCACCCCCATGCCTCTGCAGACACGTAAAGCCGTCGGTCCTGCACCTGATCTCTCACCGGTCATGTCAAATTGGCGCTCCATCGGAGTACGCGTGACAGAAATAGAGTGAGCACTTTTGTTTACGCGTAGGTATACTTGATTCTATAAAATTTCTTGCGTAGTGCCTAGCTTCAGTGAGACTGGCCACCATTGTCGAAATCGACCAGGAAGATTCTATGGTAATTTAATTTTATACTAGCATTGCCCGCAGCTCAGCCCGTGTTCAGATGACCAAAAACCAAATTCTTAGGTTTTATATATTAATATACTCTCACAATGCAGTTTTTGTATTTTTTCTCAGAAATGGGATATTTTCCCGTCATAAAAAGTATTCTATATGTTGACCCGGATAACCAGCTTTCATCATATAAAATTTCATCAAAATCCTTCCAGTGGTTTTTCTGTGATGCGTAACAGACAGACAGACAGAGAGATAAAAATTCTAAAAACTCGGCCTCTGTATCGATAATAATATTTTCCATAACAGATTTAATGTACAGATTCGGCTTAGTTACTATTTTATTATATGTATAGATATGTATTTTTTTGACACTAATCTACATATCGCCTTCGACAAATTTAATTTCTATAATCGATATCGCTAATAAACAAAACACAGAGAATAACATATTCTGGCCACATCACACAACGGATATTTTATATATTATTTTCTAATCTTTTATTATTAAAAGCGATTGCAGAATGTCATCTTGTCTAACCCCCATAAACTCAACTTAAAAAAACAAATAGTACAGAAAAGATAAGTTTATTTTTAAGTTACATTTTACACATACATTATATAATAATGATAATAATATAATAAAGAAAACAAAATGAGATATATTAGCCTTAAACTGCATATATACCTATATGTACAAATTTTATTTTAGTAAACTTTTACACTAACTTATGAGGAACTTAGATATGCTTAAACTTAGATATTATATAGTTTGTACTAAACATAATAATATTTTTTATTTACAGCTTAACTTATATAATACAAAAAATCACACAATAAAATTCGATATAAGACAAATCACCTAATTTATAATAGTAACATATTTTATGAGAATAATGATAAACTAATTAAATATAAAGCCCCATCACTTGATAAGTATTATAATCGAGGTTGTTTTTAATAAACAGACTATAACAATTTTTTTAAATAACTGGGACTTATGATTTGAGAAAAGTTATAAAATTCTTATTAAAACCCTGCTTCTTGTAAAATTACTTCTAAATCTCGATAGGAGGATGGAAAAGATGAGTAATGCGACCAACTTTGGATTTCTTTGTATAAAGCATCACCAGGGCACTCGGTATCCCTCACCTGTCTGTGGCCCACTAGTTTGTATTCAGGTTTGACGAACCCCAGCTCCACTCCGGAGGCGATCAAAGCTTGTGCTGTTTTCAATTGTTGCAATGGTGGCACGGAATCTAAAATGTAAGAGAACATTAGGTACCTACTGTATAGATCTATCTCAGTAAAGGTAAATGTACATTGTGTAATCAGAGGATGTAACTGTTAAAGAATAGCTTAAAAATTGTATTGAAATGATAAATTTGATCGTTATGTCGCGGTAGAATCATAATATTTTATTCCCATATATTTGTTATATTTATATAGAAACCTAAGCGACTAACCATCGCTTCGCTCGAGCGTATCAGTACATTTTAAGTAGATAAAAAATGTATTGCGAGTGTACTTTAGGAGATAGACATATGCATTTTCGGACTTTATTTAGGCCTTTTCAAGACCTACATTCTCTAATTCGTTCTATGTATGTATCTATTAAGGTTAAGCCAGCATTAGCCATGTATATTTACGTATTAAGGACGACGCACAGAAAGAGTTATTGTGTTTCCTCGAGGCAATGAAAGATTTTCCTGTAATAAAAGACATCTTAAATGTTGACCCGAGTAATAAGTTATTAGTACACAAAACTTAGCTAAAATCTGTTGAGTACGTTTAGCGTGAAAAGTAAACAGATATACAGACAAACAGACAACAAATATTGTTTATGAAAACCTATTGTTTTGGGGTCTATATATATTCTGTACTGCACTGTACGCTTCGCTCGGCTGTATCTCTAGTACCTACGCGGATTTTGTTCACAATTTCATGGGTTTTCATTTTTTTCCTTCTATATACAGTTTTTTCTACATACGGTACGTTAATAAAAAGCTGTTATTTTACTTCTTAAACAGATTTCGCTTTCTTAATATTTTATTATATGTATAGATGTTTTTTTTGATGTTACGAAAATATGTGGTAGCAGAATTGTACAACTGAACATCACATTCTATATTATTAAAATTTTTATATACCTACACGCCTAAAAACCAAATAACAAAGAATTGAATTGATTTTCTCGAAGTGATGCTCCGTCATACATGGGACAATTGATTTTTATATATATAAAAAATTGAATATAACGGGATTATCACACTGCTACTGTCAATTTATAACTCACTAAAACTTTCAACAGAAAACCTAATAACATTTTGACTCTTGCCGTTTTGCCAACGACGCACGCAATTATGAAAGACTAGCGAGTAGCGACTCACCCTCGTTTCGCTCGGGTTCGTCCCTAGGTTGATACCCCATACAAACTTTCATTCCCATTTTCATCCCCCTTGAGGGATGATTTCCTGGATAAAAAGCATCCTACGTCCTACCCACTCACTCACTTCACTCGGACTATCTTCTTATCAAATTTCATCTAAAGCGGTTCAGTAGATCCAGGGATTACACCCTACAACCTCACAAACTCACAAACTTTACCTCTTTATAATATTAAGTATAGATTGTGATGTAAACAAATGAAATAAAACATAATAATATAATTATATATAAATCTCACTTGTCCAGTCTCCGATGAGGCAAATGCCGATGCTGACGTTGTTGAAGTGTAACGAGTGGGCTCCTAGGACTCCCCAACCCCTGCCTTCGTACGCCACGCCATCCCCACCCACAGCAAAACTGGTCATTTAGATTAATAATTAATTATAATTAATGATTTATATTATTGAATTATTTATCTTCATTTCTGATTACACGAATAACTTTTTTACGTGTATAAGATTTTAAGCAAAGGCCGGTAAACAAAAAATCGAGTTGCGTCAAAATCAAACTAAAAAGATGTCCACGAGCATAGTAAATATTATATTGACGGATAGCCAAAAGTGTTGGTCTGTCCGTTACATCAACTTGTTTCCATCTTTTTAGTTCACTTTATGTTCAGATCAAACACATAACTTTCCTTTTGAGCTTCGCCACAGTCGGATCAAAATCGCACAGAAGGCACTTATTGTGCTGTAATACATATCATCTAATACGACAATAAAAGATATACCGTTATCTCTAATCATGATATATGTAGAGTAAATGTACTTTAAAGAAAGTGACTTCAGCTTACTGATAGCCGATGTCATTCCAGCCTCTATCATCCATGTGGAAGTTCTGCATACTTCGCATGGCTCGTTTGCAATGCGGTGCGTCGTAACACGCAGGAGGCGAGTATGAGTGGTGAATGACGACGTAAGGCACGGGTGAAGGCAGAGGATCCTTCGCTTTGGATATACGTGCATGCCATTGGGAGCGCGGGACGAAAGGATAATTGTACGATATAACTTCATTTCCAGTAGATTCTCCTAAAAATATAGGAAAAAGCATTATAAACAAAGATAATAACTATTATTAGAAAAAAAACTACAAATAAGTACTTTAACCACTTCTAGCGCGAGTTCGACTTACACTTGGGCAATTTTTGTTATTGTGTACAAGAGTAGTTTTTTTTTGTATTCTCGCCTAATTTAAAAAAAATGTATTCTAAAGATGATAGAATGTTTTACTGATAGTTATAAAATGCTGTTGTAAAATTAGTTTTGCTAAATATAGGTGAAACATTAGCAAAAAGGTGTGTGTATGATTTTGGTTATTAATAAATTATTAAAAATATTTTTATTTAATTCTATGCCTATTTTTAACATACAATGAGCGTAACGGAGTGCGCTTCGGAAATGGTTCCATTAATAAAAACTTAAACGTTCCATTAATTTTACTATATATATATATATATATATATATATATATATATATATATATATATATATATATATATATATATATATTAATACTAACATGTATCGACAAGATTTCTTCATTAATTTCACTTTAATAATTGTACTTACTAAGAAAAATCGTAGGTTCCCCCATAACTATAGCGATCATTTGAATGCACACGACTCCGAACAAACTCACCATCACAACACCGTCTTCCTCTCACCGAAGAAATTAAAATCTGTAAAATATTACTATGTAAATAGACATATGAAATATTCTTTAATTTTAAACGCACTTTACGTCGATATTTGAGGTGTTTTGTTTTACAAATACTTATCTTTACAATAATACACTCATATCTATGAATTGTGACGTTTCCATTGTTTATCTCGACCGAATTGATCTAATTATTTTGTGTTATAACAAATATTTTTATTTATTTTTAACATAATTAAAACAAACCGAAAACATTAAAACGATAGGTACCTACATACTAGACTGTGTATCGTTTTTGCATATGGTGCTTATCGCGCACACAACAAAGTAATAATTTTATACTCATACTAGCAAAACAAAATCAAACCTATCCCACGGGAACCGTACATTTTTCTGGGATAAAAAGTAGCCTACGCCAAATTTTATCCAGATCTGTTCAGTCGTTTTGGCAAAGGTGCAAGAGTAAAAAACATCCATACTCACAAAATTGCACATTTATAATATTAATACGGATTTTCGTGTAAAAAACCATGGACCGTGGACTATCATCAACATCTAATAATTGAAAATATTCGGTTACTCTCAGATTAGGTTTATAAGATATATAACAAGTATTTCGTGAAAAAAATTAACAGTATTTTATTCCCTGGTCAATTAAATAACATAGATTAATAGTAAAAATCTGTTTTAGTCCAATTTTCTACTTCAATTCAATAAAAACTTTAAAAAAATTAGTAAAAACCGACTTCAAAAAAACTTTTCTTGTAATTTTTATTTTTCCCTTTTTAGTGTCGACATAGTAGTAGCAAAGCAAGAAGAAAATATTTTAACAAAATATTCCCTTAAACCGTTTAAGTTACTTTACTAATAAAAGCAAATTTTAGTTTGTAAGTCTTCGTATAAAAATGGCATCAAAGTAACTTCAACGGTTTAAGCGAATATTTTATTAAAATACTTTCTTCTTACTTAACTACTACTATGTATATAATATATACCAGCCGATACAAAGCAAAGCACACCGACTTCGAAAATATTTGATTAGGTATGTATAGTAAATGAAAACTTTTACTAAAAATCAGTTACTTTTTACTTTTTATTGCTTTTTTTGAAGTCGGTTTTTATTTTTTGTTAAAATGTTTTTATTGAGGAAGTCGGTTGAAAATAGCAACATTCAGGAAGTCGGAAGAGGTGAATTATTATTATGCAATACAACAGCCTGTGCACGGTAATGTATATGTAATATTACCGTGGCCTGTGTGTGCTATCTTTAAAATATCTTTTAAGACAACATTAATTACTTTTATCCGATATAGTTGTAAGTAATATTATTTATTATATAAAAGCACTAACAATAAAATTATATAGTTAAAATGAATTTGAGATATAAGAATATTATCTTTGCTTTCCATGTACATACTACATAATGAGATACGTAAGTTTTATCTTATTAAAAGATAATTAGATCATTTGAATCTTTCATATTATAAGATAAGTATTCAAATATTTTAAATTAAAAAAAAAAACTATTAGGTCACTTAACCGGTATTTTTATTTTATTACAATACATACCTCAAATGTAAGAAACAAATGCTGCAGGTAAAATCACAATAATATGATATTTGAATGACGCAAAAATCACTTAATAATATACTTTGCACTATAATAAACTAGTTTTTGCATAATTTTACGACGGCCAGTTTACACTTTGGCAATGGCGATAGTATTATACAGTGTTTGTTGTGTTGTTGGTATGTATATAGTCGTCTGCTTGTCGAGGTTAATCCCCGCTGTTTCACGGATAAAAACGTGAAAATCGTACACTAAACGTTACAATTGATTACAAGATTTTATTTGTCACGTCCGGTCCATTGATACTGACTTGATTGACTTAATAGATAAGATACGGACCAATTTGTATTATTCAAAAAAACCATAGCAGAACAGATAGGTAACTGTTCTATTTTTTAACGGTTTCCGTAAATTGATGGAGAAAACATTGTCACATGTCACCGATTTTTGTATAATATATTTTATTGTTATATATATTTTAAGATATTTAGTAAATATTTTATGAAATTCCATACAGCGTTTAACTTTATATTTTTATAAAGTAAAGTATCTTGGTTTAAAGTTAATAACTTTAGATTTATTTAAGGAACCCAAGCAAGACACGAGACATATTAGAATTCTATCAAATAAATTTTAGAAAATTCTTAGCTTTTTTGTATAAAAATCGAAAATAACTATTATTAAAATAGTATCTATAAATAATCTTTTTCATTTTGACACAGACCCTGATAAGGTGGGCAATGGGAACATAGCTATACCTTCTTACGTGTTGAGCACATGGCTCCAAAGCATCAAGAACCTTCAATTCACTAAGTCGATAGTAATAGTAAGCAAGCCTGATTGGTTTAATACCTAGCACATACTACCAGCTGCAGATCGATGGATCCTAGGTCAAGCCAAAAATAGTTTTTCTGTTCAGAAATTATCATCATCAGCCCGTCCAACCAGTCGGTCGGAAAGTTGGTGTTGTTGCACTCTCTTGTATCGGAGAGCACGTAAAAGTGTTGGAACTGAGCTCGACTGATCCGATCGTGTCGAATTGTCATCCAACTGAACTTTGATAGTGAAAGGATTAAAGAATAGAGAAAGCACTTGTGTTAGTGCACACACTTATGAATTATATCTCCTGCGCAGTTGGCTAGTCTTATTGTTATTGAGTTTGGCCACCGTAGTTGATATCGGTCAGGAGGACATTATTAACATTAATAATAGCAAAGGTCTTCAGAATCTGTATAGGTTATATTATGAGACTTAAAGCAGGTTTCGTTTTTATAACTAATACTCCTGTGACTGTATTGAGTATGTTTTTGCTATTTTCTATAACTTAAAATTTCCGTCCCAAACCAATTTAAAAGACATTATGCTATTTTTTTTATTTTCGCATTCCATAATTATACTACGAGATTTAAACAAATGAATTTCTGAGTTGCTTATTCCCGAAGCTTCGACTAGCTTGCACTAGCCGCAAAGGAGTCTAGTGTGACCATGGCTTTATAGCCACTTAAGAATTCACGCGTTTAAGTCTCGTAGTGTAATTATTATAATATATATTTTACTTAAACGACTAAAGTCACAATTCAAATATCATAATTCAATAACTTATGTATTAAATTCGTTTTTGTATACAGTATGAGATAGAACAAAATACGAGTTAAGAGTGTTATGTATATATCCTTAATATATACAAAATAACTGTAACTTGTAAGTAAAAACTTGTTAAAACTAGTAAACAAGCAACAACAACTAGCTAAAACAAGTTTGAATTTCTTTTACACCCATTTAAAACTCTATATGTTGCTTACCTATAATTAATATTAATAAAATAAATAATATATAAGACCATAATCTTCACTGGCACTTTCTAACTCAATTGTACAATAAATGACGTAGGAATCAAAACATGTTGCATTATGCATGTAAACCCTTCCATTGTAGTTAGACCTTTATTTGTTCACGATATTTTATCGCAATCGTTATTTGTTATAAACGTGTATTTAAATTATCATTAGAGTGCCACTAGTGAGTACAATATATGCTTATGTAAATACTGAATGTTTTTCATTTATGAAACAGTAACATCTGACGCTTTTGCCACGTGTAATATGGTATGAATAATTTCTGAAAAGGAAACAAACTCACGTAAACATAAATAGAAATAGGTGATAGTAAAATAAAGTGATATTTAAACATAAAGTATATAATGGGGATGTTCAATTCGAAGATTGTAAGCCATTTCTTAGATATGTATTATATCGAAATTTAGGTATGTTTTTCATTCTTTTGTTTGAACAATTAAGAGTCGCATTTAAACATTTACAGACAGACAATTATTCTAAAATATTCATTTGGTTCCTAAGACATCAGTACCTATAATATGTTATATTTGTATGATGCTATCTAATACTCGTAAGAGTTAGTACAACTACATATAACACAGAAATTAGTAAATTAAATGCTTATTATATATCACATCTTTGAACTTATTGCAAAAAAATGTATAGTGTAGGAAAGAAACGTTTATCATTTGTTATGTTACTGCTAGGTTATATTACGTTATATTACTAGGTTAAAACATTCTTTGTAGCTTTACGAACGACTGATGTATTCGAGGAACTTTAAAAGCCTTATTAATAATACAATTAATTATTTTCAACATAAGTAGTAATAATTTATGATAAGCATTCGCATTCGATCGGTCTGATGTCGACATTCACAAGGAAAAATCAATTTTTAGATTATAATCTAGATAAGTCGTCTAATAACCCAATTGATTTTGTAAGGAAAATGAAAAAAATACCTAATACGTATTAGAATCATTGTTGCATGCCATTACTTTTTGACCGAGCGAACGAATTGTCTCTGCTTCAAGTCTGCCAAAATTTGCTTACCTCTATCAGATTGTTGGTACTTCTCTACATTATTTTACAACCTATCTGGACGAAACTTGACATATAGATTTTACGACTTTATAGATTATTTTTGTCGTCGGGGATTTTTGATTGGAAGGGTACCTCCAAAAAGGGGCAAAAAGGGGGCTACTAGATATCTCCGCCTTATGAGATCCGATTTCGATGGTTCTTTTCTTATTTGAAAGGTAACTTTATGTTGGTCTAACAAAAATTTGGTGAACATTTGACAAGGTTCTTCGGAATGATAAGCAGAATAGCTCCTCAATATGCAGTTTGTTCTCGCGAGGTCTACTGTTTGCAGATCTACTAGTTTTATAAATTAATACGTGAAGCAAAAACATTGTACCCCTTTTCACGAAAATTGCGCGGACGCAGGAGTATGAAATTTTTCACACTTATAGTGTATATAGAGGAGTGCAGAATGCTAATATTTAAAAAAAAATTATGCATAAAAATACATTAAATCAATAAAAAAAACATTACATCCACTATAATGTATTTGTCACAAACACGCATATATAGTAAGATGCTTCGTCAGTCACTTAGCTTCTGATCCTAATGGTTCGTCTTGAATCTGAATTATGAGTACGAGAATTTTGTATATGTGTATGTTTGTTAGTTCTTCACGCTGTAGGGGCTTTGGACGATGGACGCATTTGGATGAAATTTAATACACGGAGAGACTATCTTTAGGTATATACTATGTATGTATTACATATCTATTGTTAGATACCCAGGGACAAACAAACCCGAGTGAAGCAAGGGTAAGTTGCTAATACTTTTATATATATCTAGCAGAACCCTCGGCTTCGCTCGCGCTAAAACTACCAAAAACCTCTAAAAAGGTAGTTTCATACAAACTTTCATCCCCTATTTTACCCCCTTATAGGATGAATTTCGAAAAACGCTAAAAAACGTATTTATTTAATTTTATTGAAGATCATTAGTGCCAAGTTTCAAGTAATTCTGATCATAAATATTTTTTTTGGATTGTATCATAACGTGTTTTCCCGTGGGAATTAGATAATCTCCCGCGGTAAAAAGTAGCCTATGTCACTCTCCAGCCCTCCAACTATCTCCACAAAAAAAATCACGCCAATCCATCACTCCGTTTCGACGTGAAAGAAGGACAAACAAACAAACAAACAAACAAACAAACAAACAAACAAACACACAAACAAACAAAGAAACACACTTTCACATTTATAATGTTATTAGTATTAGTATGGATTGAAGATAAATGATAAATATTACTTTCCTTTAATAAAATACCCGAAAGAACAAATCACCTATAGTACTATGTATTTATTATTCACTAGCGGCTCACCCTCGCTTCGTTCGGGTTCGCCTCTAGAAAAATACTACTAGAGATCTATTAGTTCCCACGGGAACCGTTCATTTTTCCGAGATGAAAAGTAACCTGTTGTTTGACCGGCAATATAAGGTATCAGAATGTTAAATTTTACTAAATTAGGTGCATAAGTTGTTGTGTAATAAGCTGTATAAGATACTATAGTTTTTTAACGGTCCCACGGGAACTCTTTAATTTTCTGGGATGAAAAGTATCTAAGATATTGACCGGGGATATAAGGTACCACTATGCAAAATTTCATATAAATCGATCCAATAGTTTCGAAGATTAGCCCGTACAAACAGACAAACAGACAGAGAAACAAAAAAATTGAAATAAATCTGGATTTCTTCTATTTTTCTTCTTACGGGATGTAAGAAGATAACTGACTCGGTGTTTAGCATTTTTTTTCTATGTACAGACATTCGACCTCTACAGTTTTATTATATTTATAGATAGAATGAATAACGTATAATAAAACAGTAATATATAATAATGAAAATAGTTATAGCGAGTGTACCTTAGGAGATAGACATATACTATTGAGAACTTTTCTATCGACCTTTTTAAGACTTACAATTTTCTTGTTCTATCTCCTAAGGTTGATCCATCGTTTAGCCATATATATTTCTAAGGACAATTCGATAGAACCAGTTATTGTGTTTTCCCATGGGAATGAAAAATTTGCCTGTCGTAAAAGGTATCCTAAATGTTGACCCGAGTACTAAGTTATCACTATACAAAATTTAGTTAAAATCGGTTCAGTATTTTTTGCTTAAAACGCGTACATCGATTTGACTGTTAGTTTTATTATAGGTATAGATAAGAATAGATATAGCTTAGGAGATATACATATACTATGCAGAACTTTCCTGTGGGACTTTTTAAGACCTACAATTTTTTAGTATATTGTTTTTATGTATGTATGTCTTAAGGTTTAGCCAGCAGAAGGTTTCTAGGGAGGACTCGATAAATCCAGTTATTGTATCTTCCCGTGAGAGAAAGATTTTCTTGAAGTAAAAGGTATCCTAAACGTTGAATCGAGTAATAAGTTATCACTTCACCAAATTTCGTTGGAATCGGTTCATTACTTTTCGCGTAAAACGCGCATGCATACAAAAACAGACAAACAGACATACAGGCAAACAGACAAAGAGACAAACAGACAATTTTTTTAATAACTAGTGTTTTGGGGTCTATGTTGTGTATATAATACAAATAAACGAACGAACGAATTACAAATAAACGAGAACATCTATCCCACGGGAACTATACATTTTTCCGGGACAAAAAGTAACCTATTTGTTATTTTGATGTATGACCTATGGCTGTATAAGCTGTATAAGTTACTATAGTTCTTTGACTGTCCCTTTAATTTTCCAGGATGAAAAGTAGCTGATTTGTTATTGTTGTGTATGAGCTATATTATTGTAACGTTTTATTAAAATCCAATCAGTAGTTTTTGTGTACTGAGCTGTATAAGTTATTATAGTTTTCTAACAATCCCACGGGAATTATTTAATTTTCCGGGATAAAAAGTATCTAAGATGTTGCCCGGGGACATAAGGTACCACCATGCAAAATTTCATATAAATCGGTCTAATAAATTCGGAGATTAGCCCGTACAAACAGACAAACAGACAAACAGACAGAGAAACAAAAAATTTGAAAAAATCTGGATTTGTTCTATTTGTCTTTTTACATCCCCCTGACTCGGTTTTTAGCTTTTTTTTGCTATGTACAGACATTCGACCTCTACTATTTTATTATAGTATAGATAAGTTATAAGTCAGACTTAAATTGCCAATTCTAAAAAAAGACCGGTCCATGACGCGTGACTAGTAATTGTGTGGCTTATTATCTACGCAATTAAAACGAAGAAAAATAATAATTTACGAATCATTAATTAAATAAAAACTTTTTAACCAAAAAATAAAAACCGACTTCAAAAAAACACTAAAAAGTAAAAAATAACTGATCAATGGTAGTTTTCATTTACTATACGAGTACATACCTAATCAAATATTTCCGAAGTCGGTGTGCTTCACTTTGTATCGACTGGCACCGACTTCGAATGCGGAATGAAAAATGAAACATAAATTAATTTTTAAGATTAAATTAATAATAAATGTTTTTATTGACTTTTGTCTTGGCCGACAATATGACGTAGGTAGGTAAGTAGTCAAGCGCTAAAGCAGTTTTTAATTCACTATAAATTAATTAAACAACCAATCGTATAATTAAATTTGGTAACTGAAGATTTACTTCTAGGCTACCTGACAAAACAAAAAACCCTTTGAAAATAGTTGCCCATTTCCGAGATAAATAGTGAGATAAATATGTGTGCAAAACATGTATTTTTCAAACAAAAAAAAAAAATCGAGAAAATATTCACCAATCGTGTTTTCAAACTTGGCAATGCTAGATAAACTTCCGTAGTATCATTTTCCTAAATAGCAAGGCGGTAAATTGCCATATGCACACTTAAAATCTAATCTATGCATTTAGCATAGATTTCCGTTGATCAAGAATTTTCACATAACTATTTTGTGCAAATGCACCCCCTTCCATCCCCCTCCCGGCGTCCTTATTCACGCTATCGTTTAGTTCTAATAAAGTATTGCTGATCTCGCCGTTGGTTTGCGAATTTTAGTTTAAGTATAGATTTACAAGCTCCTATTACACATGTATTAGCAATATCTTTTTCTTAAGGGAACATAATGTAGGTTTAGTATTTTATTATAATTGCTTTAATAGATTATGTACAATAGTGTTGGTTAAAATTATAATTTATTGCTTGCTGTTTAAATCACAATTATTCGCTATTTCTAAAGGATAGAAGAAATATTTTTATGTCATAATTATTAAGTACGTAAGTAATGCAGCTTTTTCAACCTAAGCCTTTTTAAGAGCCTCGATGACTTTGCTATTTAGAATATATATATGTACAATGTACATGTAAATGACTCTATATGAACCAACATCTTTCTGATCTGATAACAAATTGAGGCTTATCTTATCATTTTCGAACACATTGGATATATTATATCGTTCACATTAGCTTATTTATCAGTTATCTCTAAGGTCAACATATTATTTTCGTACAATTAGTTTTCCTGTTACAAGTTATGACTAATTATGATTTAATGTACTTATGTAAGTTAATTGAGTCGTAACAATATTTGATAATAAAGCACATAGTTTTTATCATGCCACTGATATAAAACAGGCCGAGAAAACTGAATCCAACCGTATACCGATAAGTAAGAGTATATTATAAGCATCTTAAGATTTCAAGTACATATTTTAAATCTTCGCACGCCTTATGGGCTGCTAGAAACTAAGAGCCTTTTTTCCAATTTTCATATTATTTTAATAGAATAAGCCGGCTACAAAATGACACTCCGGTTAGTTTATTTAAGCTCAGTTGAGTTTGCTATTGTCCAACATGTGCCAAAGTAGACTATATCACCACTCCACCAGACCACTCTAAATTCTTTTAATGTTTATATTAATCATACAAATTCTCGTTCTAACCCAAATAACAGTAAAATATACGATCTGGTACTTCTGTATGTCTGCTTGTGTGTGCGCATTTCAGGCAAAACGCACTGAGCCGATTTTAGCAAAATTTTGTGTAGTTGTTTGTAGTGTTTGATATCTTATTACTCGGATCAACATTTAGGAAACCCATTACTACCAGGAAAATCTTTTATTCCCGCGGGAAAACACAATAACTGGTTTGAGTTAGTCATCATTTGAAATTGACATGGCTAACGTTGCCCAAGCATGTTAGGTTTAACAGACAACAGTCCGCAATATCAAGCACTGAATGAGTCTATATCCTAAGGTACACTCGCAATAATTATCTCTCAATAACGTACCCGAGCGAAGCGCGGCTAAGTCGCAAGTATCCATACTTCCATAGTTTAATGTTATAAATTTGAAAGTGTGTTTGTTTGTTTGTCCTTCTTGCACGTCAAAACAGAGTGACGGATTGGCATGATTTTTTGAATGGAGATAGTTGGAGAGTGACAGGCTACTGTTAACCACGTGAGATTATCTCGTTCCTACGAGAAGAGACGTTATAATATAACCCAAAAAATATTTATGATCAGAATTACTTGAAACTTGGTATTAATACTCTTCAATACAATTAAATAAATACGTGTTTTAGTATTTTTATTTTTTTGTAGATTTATTACGAGCGAAGCCGCGAGTTCTGCTACTATAGAATATTTTATTTAGTATTTGACATTGAACATTTTATACAAGTTCTTGTTAAAAAATATGAAGATGTTTTACGAATGATTTGAAAATAAACTATTCATAAGAAATTTTGATTAAACAATATTTTTTATTTAAATAATACGTTTATTTAGATTGACAATAATATTAAGATATTATTGAAAGGAAAAGAAAGTAACACTGTCTCATGCTTTACTGATTCCTTTGCCATCGGAAAAGTGGTCCCATTTAGAAATAATACTGAATAAGGCATTGCCAGGACAATCTGTTAGCATAATCTGATTGTGTCCTTTTAATTTATAGTCGACACTGAGAGCTCCGTTACGTACTCCAGTAGCGATAAGAGCTTGTGTCGCTTCCAACATCTTTTGTGGGGGCTCCTCGACTGTAAATAATAATATAGATACGGTATAACGCTTGCAAAATTTAACTACATATAATAAAAATATGATTGTGATGATTTCTTATATAATGAAATTTGTATGAATTCTTTGTACTTATTTACCCAGTTATCTATAGATACATAGAATAAAATTCTTAGTCGAATCAGTACATTAAATATTTTTTGGAAAATCTTATTGAAATAGTCATCAGTTTTTAGTATTTTTGGCTGTCTGTCTGCCTGCTTGGAAATGCGTCACAAGAAAATCACTGAACAGATTTTGAAGAAATTGTAGTATTATTATAGCTAGTTATCCGGGTCAACATATGGGAGAAATCTATACTAAACGCTTAAATCTAACTATATTTTTGCATGTGGCACAGAGTAATAAAGCGATAAATGGTTTTTCATTGAGGTACCTGGCTTGTTTAAATGCTCGATAGATTACTTTCAAAAATTAAAAATCTATTTACGTCTTTTTTATTAAGCACAATTTATGGTAATAAACAATGCAAGCACTTATTGCCTACGGAAGAATTCTTAAAAAAATATGAAGGGTAAAATTAAAATTTATAGAGCATATTATGAACATGCATCTACATCTGCAAGTAGGTAATAATTGATAAATATAACTGGATAACCAATTCGTGTCAGATGTGCGTCATACTAGGTATCTTAGGTAAGTACTATTTTTATTGCTTCGATAATTTTATATTACCCCTCCAATCTCCAATGAGGCATATACCGATGCTGACTCTATTCGCGGGCCCAGCGTGTATACCGACCGTGTGCCAACCTCTTCCTTCATAAACTCCGCCCTCGCTGCCTATGCAGAAACTATAAAAAGTAAATTTTAAATCTGTTATTACTTACTGGAAATGTTTTAATTTCTTTAGAATAGTATATTGAAGAAAGCATTAAATATCTATTGGCAATAGAACATATAGGTAAATTAAGTCAAATATTGTATGAATCTAATATACCTACAATTAGTTTTTTTGCGATTTTATTTATAAGCTTTTTGATAACATTATCGGTGGACCTAGTTGACTGCGCTTTTATTTTATTCTGTTTGTCTACTTAATGATAATTAAATATAGATTTAGTTTGATTGGTAAAAAGATCTCTGTTCACTCTTGGGCCATGTTAACTGTAAAGCATTAGAAAAAGGAGGAAAATAAAAAAAAAACCACGAAAATCAATAGAACTATTTCTTCGGACTATTTGAATATATAGTTTTATTTAATATGATATTATTTAAAATATATCAGGAAACACTTAAAATTGATATAAATTAGCGGAAAAGCTAATTTCTAGATTGCCATAATATCGTTGGCTCACAATTACAAGGTTCTATGTTACAATTTTAGTACTTATTTAGTTATTAATGCTACAAGGTTTTATGTGTCATTAGCTACAGTTTTACAAAAACAAACCACTAGATAGCGGCACTTTAACTACAAAATATTTAATTTTACATAGTTCTATGTTGTTTTTTTTACGATAACAAAATAATGAAGTTCTATGTAAAAATTACTAAACTTTATTAAAATTAACATAGAATCTTGTAATAGTGAGCCAACGATATCTAAAGGAAGAAAGAACTGTTACAAAACAATGTGTTACCACTCTTAACACATTACCATATCTTTCTAATTGAGATATTGTTTTAAAGACATTACTATATTTGATAAAAAAGGGAAATTTAACAAGGAGAATAATTGAAAAACTATGGGTAACTTATGTAGGAATTTGTGCTATGATTGTTAATCCAGTATCTGTACGAATAATATATGTACATATATGCATGAAATATTTTATTATGAGTAACATAGTACAAAAGATTACAACTATACGTTTTTGTTTATTTAATAGAAAAATTACTATTTTTATCTTATTTTTAACTATAAGTTTTTTTGGGTTTTTATTTTCATTTTGTTTGTTATATCATATTTATGCGTTTTTTATTAGTATCAAAAACACTTGATGGGTTCAGATTAATTATTGTCTCTTTTTTTTGTCCATATTCTTTCACCTAAAAAATCGTTTTATGCGTTACATTTTATTACGTGATTAATATGTTCAGTCAACAAACTTAAATCCCCACTCAAATAAGTCGACATATTCGACTAAGTTAGAATTTAATTGTATGTATTGATAAAGAAATTTATTGTATTACCGAGACGTTGAAGATTGCTACTCTTATTTTGTATGCTGTATAATTTTATAAAGAGGGAAGAATTGTTTATTTGTTTTAATTTGATTCTAAAATTCTTTCAATAATAAATTTCATCAAACCAGAGTTGGTACTAAAAATAAAATATAAATAATTAATTTTTTATATAGAGTGTAGCCGAGTTAACTTTTTTAGTAATGTAGATCGCCAATTGTTGATAAACTTTTTTCAACGGGACTAAATTTTTTGAAGTATTTACAATACACAATAGTTTATTCAAATTCTCCAATTCATATTTTATACTGTAAAACAATAATGTACTCGCTTTAGAGGCGGTGCGCGTACACCTAATCGGCCGGTTGGTGCCCTATTTTCAGCGTTAAATTAAAATTATTTATAATTTTAATAGAGGTAGAGTTCCGGGAGTTGGGAATTCTTCATTGAAAATATAATTTTCTTTAATTATCTTTTTTTTTAATTTCTTATTTATTAATAGTTTTCGAATTATTAGGTAGCGAAAAACTATATACCTTCTTTTTTGCAACTGTATTTGCTTATAACTTTTGCAATTTTTAAATACTGTAAAATGTTTTAACATTTTTTTTTACATTTTTTTAGACGTCATTCTGAATCCAATGAATTATCGCACATAGTTTTAGGACATTTATATCTAATTTTCACCATTTTTAACTTGTGATCAAGACTATTTATGTTTTTTGACAAGCTATGTTTAGTTTTTTTTTTATTTAAACCACATAATGTTTATCTATACGTGTAAAAAATAATAATTTTTTCCTTATTATGTTTTAATTATTACTTCCTAATAGAAATAAAAATATAAAATAAACGGAAAGTATAAATTTTCCTTATGATATTTGGTTAGGTATATAGTTCAGGTGATAATGAAAAATAAAATTAAATCACGACTTGCACGTGTATCTAGGTCACTAGTGTTTCAAATAGGTATTTAAAAGCTTTTAGCTAAAGTTAGCGATTTGCAAATTTTAATCATAACTTACTGGTATCCTATGTCACCCCATTCCAAGCTATTATGATAATTCTGCATGGACCTCATTGCAGCCATACACTGTGCAGTAGTGTTGCAGGCGGCTGGCAGGTAGGTGTGGTGGATTATCACGTATGGTACAGGAGTTTGTATGGGTTCGCCATCTTTAGGTGGAACTGCTGCCCAGTCTTCCCTTGTATAAAATGTATACGGTTTTTCCTCAGTGCCTAGGAAGTATATATGGTTAATATAATAAAATTATACAAAAAATTTCATCACAACTTGCACTGTTACACGTTTTTGTATGTACCAAATTTTACAAAATATATTTTATATTGTTATGCTTATATTTTTAAGATAAGTAAGATTGAATATTATTTTCTTCAGCCAAAACCATAGGTAAATAGAAAAAAACTCACCATTACTTTTTGGGTGACCATTTACAAAATTAAAGTTTAAAATTGCTAACGCAAAACACGTGTACATAGTTGAAGTAATCATTGTAAACAAATGTATTATATACAATTCTAGTGCTACTTAAGTACTCTATACGAGAACATTTGCTTCTTGTTTAAGTGATTATGCGTTAGGTGTACCAATTCATTTTATATATGACCATATTTCCCGAGCGGTACTTTCCCACATGACACAATAAAACAATTAAAACGAAATATACGTATATGTACTAAAATACTACATATTGTAGGTATAATGATAATATGGGAGATAAATTTATTAAAATAGTAAATAAATTACTCTGTTCCAGTAAATTGTTTACAAAATCGATAATAACATGACATTGATCTATAGATCAAATTGTAAAAAGGTCGAAATTGTATATTGAGATGACGCCAGATTCACCGGCCTGATGGCATATTAAAAGCTGTTGTTTGAATTCAATGGGAAAAATATCCTATTGGTTGGTCGGTGAAAAGTTCTAAAAGTATCTATTACTTAAGCTTCAAGTTCTCGTACACATTCAAATACAGCCAGAATAAAGAAAATAAATAAAGCGAGACGCATGTTATAATAGTGTTCTAATAGCACAGTCGTGGACACGTAAATAATAGTTGAATGAATTGATGTTCATAATTTAGATACATAATTTCCCTCTCTTAAGACATGTAGATTACCTATCCGTAATTAAAAAAAATATTAAAGACTATATATAATTTAATTAAGCGTATTTTTTTTCACTATATAAACTAAAAACCTTTTAGTGCCTTCAAATATACAAAGATTTTTTTGTGACAATATGTAATTTTTATTAGTCGTTTATTTTATATAATAACACTAGCAGAACCCGCGGCTTCGGTCGCGCTAAAACTGCAAAAAATCTCTAAAAAGGTAGTTTCATATAAACTTTTATCCCCTATTTAACCCCCTTATAGGATGAATTTCGAAAAATGCCAAGACACGTATTTATTTAATTTTATTGAAAAGCACTAACACCAAGTTTCAAGTAATTCTGATTATAAATATTTTATTGAATTCTATTATAACGTGTTTGACGTGGGAATTAGATAATATCCCGCGGTAAAAAGTAGCCTATGTCACTCTCCAGCCCTACAACTATCTCCACACAAAAAATCACGCCAATCTGTCACTCCGTTTCGACGTGAAAGAAGGATAAACAAACAAACAAACAAACAAACAGACAAACAAATAAATAAACAAACACACTTTCACATTTAGATTATTAGTATGGATATGTAGTGTTAATATGTAGAGTGAGTCATGATTTTTTTCCGTCTGTTTCCATTGCGATGTAGGCACAGTTACGTCGGAAAAGACGAAACGCGTCTCTGTGGTAGGCGGTGGCACATAGGTCATCAGTCTAATCTATTTCCGTACTTGATCTTGATAAAGATATATACTATAGTTAAAGTTAAATGAAAAAAGAATGAAGTGTAAGTTTGACATACAATGCTATTTAGACGTACAAGTAAGATTGTGCTATGGGGCCCAACTTGTAATTTTTGTAATTGGGTACCTATTTGT
Organism: Brenthis hecate; assembly: GCA_951806755.1. Taxonomy (NCBI): domain Eukaryota; kingdom Metazoa; phylum Arthropoda; class Insecta; order Lepidoptera; family Nymphalidae; genus Brenthis; species Brenthis hecate. The sequence continues at coordinate 6,543,074 of OX638249.1, forward strand.
TAAATAAACTGAAAGGAAGTAGATTCGTGAGTTGCATTTTAGATACATATAATGGAAATTCAGTGCTTTCCATATAAATAAATCGTTCTTTGATAATAATTTATTTATTATTGTGTTTATTTATTTGACATGATTCTTTATTATTTAAAATACATACTTAATATTAATTTATTTAGTAAATATTATTTATCTCTCATCACCAATAGCAATATCGCTAAGCAATAATGCAGGTGTAGGTATTTGATATTCAAATAGAACGAGCTAGTTGATATAATTATTTGTCCGATAAAATTTTTGTCGGTCTACTATTGTCGGTTTGTCATACATATCTTTTTATACGAGTATATTCTAATAAAATAAATGATTTTTAGATGCATCAATTGCTATACATGCAAAAAAAAGGATACTGAGCCCAAATTGATTTTTTTAGTTTTCTTGTTATCGAGTTTTAAATATTTGTAGGTTCAAGATTTTATATTTTTACACATTAAAAGAAAACTGCAATAAGCTACGGAACTACAATTAAATTATTTAAAGTAAAAGTAAGTGGTAAAGAAAGTGTTTTTGCATTATAAAGAATTTTAATTTAAGACCATTCTGTCTTGTGTGTATTCGGAACTTAATATTTTAACCATCGATACTTTTAAAAATAAAATAAATATAGATTTTTTAACTTTACTAGCATTGCCTGCGGCTCCGCCCGCGTTCAGATGACCAAAAACCAATTCTTAGGTTTTACATATTAGTATACTGTTACATTGCAGTTTTTGTATTTTTTATCAGCTATTCATATGTATTTTTTACCTGCTATCCAATACTAAATTTCTTCAAGTGGTTTTTCTGTGATGCGGTAACAGACAGATAGACAAAAATTCTAAAAACTATAGACTCGGCCTCTGTATCGATAATAGTAAGATTCAATTCAATAAGATTTTCCAAAAAATATTTAATGTAGGTACAGATTCGGCTTAGTTACAATTTTATTATATGTACAGATAAATGATGGATTATTCAATTTCATCTCAAAATAACAGAGAATTGATATCAAAGTTACAATTTATGAAAATAAAATTAAACATCATCATGGGAACCGTATAGTTTTCCGGGATAAAATGTATCCTATGTCCTTTCCAGGGCCTAAAACTATCTTCTTAACAAATTTCATCTAAATCGGTTCAGTAGATCCAGAGATTACCCCCTACAACGTCACAAACCCACAACCTCATAAACTCACAAACTCACAGACTTTACCTGTTGATAATATTAGTATATATAATTATTTTTACTAGCATTTTTTTAAGTTCATCAAAATAAATATTATACCCATTGCCGATAAAATACTCCATTCAGAAATCGAACCTAAACTGTTAACCGTAGTAGAGTAGACAGAGCTTCAGATATCATTTTATTTATCTAATAAATCATTGTTGAAAGGCAAATACGATTAATTAATCAGCACAGTACATTTTATCAATTAATCAATGATTGATGACAATAAATTCTTATAATCAAAGATACTAAGATGTAGATACCATAGAATATCATTTAGGGTCGGAAATGTAGTCGATAAAGAAGGCGGGGAAGAACCTTGCGAAACACACTTAAATATCTATACTTTTTTTTATCTTACGACATTAGCTTTCCTTAATAAAGCTTTTTCTTATCTCTTAATCATTCTGACGTGTTCATAACATTTTTTCTAGCAAGGTAAATTTAATTAACATAAATTACAAAATATGTATGTTTTACGAATCACCAAATCTTCTTAGTTGTAGATATAAAATTTATAACGCTTTTTTTAGGTGTTTTTTATTGAGTGTGTAATTGCCGTTGGTCTTACTGGCCTTTGCAGGGTCACAAGTCGCATTAGCGAGCAGATGTTTCTGAATATATGTATAAGGCTTTTAGAGGAATTAACCTATACTTATACCACAGATCATATAATACTCCTGTAAGTACCCAAGCGAAGTGAGTAGAAATCTAAATCTTTGGTATTAAAAATTCCTTGATAATTGTTTTAAGGCTTAAATAGACAAAAATGTGTAAATTTATATAAACATTTTTTTTTTAATTTTAAATTCATGAAATCTGAGTTAATTTCTGGCTAGTCGGGCACCAACCAATACTAACTCTGATTACTATTGGTGGTATAAATTTGGTAAGTAAACCCATGGATCGGGTGATAAAAGTTTTATGAAAATTCTAATACTGAGCAAAAACTATGATTTTAGTGTGTTAATCAAGCAACTTAATAGATATAAAAACTGTAAAAAAAACCGACTTCCAGGCACTAAAATGTAAAAAATAACGATATACCTGTGAACATACTTACCTGATATTAGATTATCGGACTGCTTCGTTTGTATAGTGGCTAGCAAGTACGGATGCACATCCAGAAGTCCTGGGTTCGAGTCCAGTGTCGGGTCAAGTTTAGTTATTGAGTCATTCTGTTTAGTAAGACTCATTAACAGGCCGAGTTGGGAAGTTGGCGGTGATTAACCCCCGTGCCTCGGAGAGCTCGTTGGTCCTGCACCTTAACTCTCACCGGTTGTGTCGAGGAATCCCACCGGAGTATGAGAGTGATAGGAATAGAGAGTGCACTTGTGTCTGCGTAAACACTTGTGCGTTATAACATCTCCTGCGCAGATGACAAGTCTCAATGAGATTGGCCACCGTGGCCGAAATCGATCGGGAGGACATTATCAGATTGTAAGTAAACGAATTTGTAACCGACTTCCGAAAAAGGAGGTTATAATCTCTATGCAGTTACTTGTTTGTGTTGTTACCAATTTTTATAAAAACAGATTTAAAATTATTATAGAGACATCATCGCAAAATATTGTTAATTTTATGAAATTAAATTTAATATGATGAGAAAATTGTCGAATTTCCATGACGAGATGATGATTTCATAACCTTTTACGATGTGTGATGTGTAACGGGTTCGAAAGGCTTGGCAAACATTCTCATTTTGTTGTTTGGATAAGGTTTTTCCAATAAAGGATTTTAAGCTATTTCAAAAACAATATTTACAAAAAATACTGAGGGAAGCACTTTGAGGACGTTATGCGTCTCAACAACGTGTAAGTACGCCAAGACCCGCACAACTTTTACGCTCGTATGGCATTCACAAAAGGTAACGTTTAACTTATTTAATTTTAAGTTTATTTAGGGAATAACATATTTTTATATCTTCTTTTTACCATTCTGTGGTATATATTTGGAGCATTTTAAGATGTTTGTTATTTATTAAAGAAATGTGTTTGGTACGATAAACTAAGAAAGCGCTACATTTACAATAGTGATATAGGTATTTTAACACAATTTTGTACCGTCCTTCCGAGGAGGCTGAGATAGTATTTAACTTTAATAAGAACTATATGTAATTATTTAAATTAAGGTATGGCAGGCCTGACATATTTTTGAAATAAAATAAAAGAAGAAAAAAAAAATAAAAAAAAAAAACATCCTCATTTTTATTATTGTTAGAATAACTAAGGTTTAATAGTTTCGCTTCGGGTTGTTCTTGTCTGTTTTGTTGTTCATATCGAGCAATATATACCTAACCGAACCGTATATATCTAAATAAAGTAATATCGAGGTATTGTGTTATCGTACAAGTATTATTTTTTTGTACGATAACACATTTTTTTTAATTATTATAATTCAAACGACAAATTCAATTACCTACCGGTTACGTCAAATGTTATACCATATTTTCTTTTTAAAACGAATGCCTATTTTTAACATTTTAAATTTTCCTATTTTGTGTAGTGCCGTTTAATAAAGGTAATTATAAATCGTACAGGAGAGCCCTTCTACTTCCGCGTTTAAAGCCAACATAAAAGAATATTTTCTTGCCTAAACTTGAAAAATTATTATGTATATATTTTTGTTTAGCAATCATGTGTTTATGTTTATGTATATACTTATAAATTTTAGTATTTATGTATTTAATAATTATTATATATGATACTAGCGACTCACCCTCGCTTCGGTTTTGTCCCTAGCTTGATTCCCCGTACAAACGTTCACCCCCATTTTAACCCCCTTAAGGGATGATTTCCGAGATAAAATGTATTCTATATCCTTTCCAGGGCTTCAAACTATCTTCTTACCAAATTTCATGTAAATCGGTTCAGTAGATCCAGAGATTACCCCCTACTACGTCACTAACTCACAAACTCACAAAATTTACCTTTTTATAATATTAAGTATAGATATTAACAAATAAAAAAAAATAGTGACTGCCTCGGTGGTGTAGTGGCTAGCATGTACGGATGCGCACTCCGAGGTCCTGGGTTCGAGTCCCGGGTCGGGCCAAGTTTAGTTATTGAGTCTTTCTGTATAGTAAGTCTCAGTAACAGTCCGGAGTTGGGAAGTTTGCGGTGTTTCACCCCCGTGCCTCGGAGAGCACGTAAAGCCGTCGGTCCTGCGCCTTAACTCTCACTGGTCGTGTCGAGTGGTCGTCTCACCAGAGTATGAGAGTGACAGGAATAGAGAGTGCACCTGTGTCTGCGCGTACACTTGTGCACCATAATATCTCCTGCGCAGTTGGCCAGTCTCAATGAGATTGGCCGCCATAGCCGGAATTGGCCAGGAGAACATCATCATAATCATCATAGATATTAGTCGGTATATAGTATAGATAACTTATATATGAATGTAATTATAGTGTGTAGGTATATCACGTATTGTAGGTATATATTTATATATTATATTTACGTTTATATAATGAGATTTTTACGTTTTTCCGTGATTTTTTTTTTTTCAATTTTTCTCTTTATGGTATCCTTCCACGGACTTCAATGTATATTAGAAAAAAAAATGGCAAATTAGTCTAGCCATTACCGAATTTTGCGCTTATTACATTTAGCCATTCATTTTTATTTATATATAAGTAGATATGTCTAAAAGAGATTGCCTTATATTTTTGTTACTCCTGTATATTATAAGCGTCATTATGACTTTGTTTTGATATATTAATATATATTTATAGCATATATATTTCACTAATCTTATATCTTTAAACGAGCAATTCTTGTGTATATATATATATATATATATATATATATATATATATATAATATATATGTATATTATATACTAAGCAACACTATTACTATATACTAAATTATAAAAATGTTTAAAGTTAAAAAATATTGTAAGGTAATTTTTGCAATTTTCATTGTGTTAATTGTGGGTAGGCTGTCTGTAACAATTATACCTTCAAGACATGTAACACCTCAGTCTCTCCCGTGACCATGGATGCTGTAAAGCATTCGAAACGTCGGGAACCAAAAATCAAAATAAATCCGCGAAATAATCCGAAAAGATAGTTTTATTTAAAATGTCAAATATTTGCGTAAATCTAAGAAAGTATTAATTTATTTTATGTTAAAATAACACTTGTAGTGTTAACATAGAGATATATTTCTTTTTAATAGTCGAGTCGAGTAATAAATCAAACTTTCTTTAAGATTTTGCAGACATATATTTGTGCATAATGATTGAAGGACACTGTATTAAATTATTGTATTTTATTTTAAACACAAAAAAAACGTTAATTTAATGTACAATTATTATAAACTAGAAATTAAGATAACATTTAATTAAGAGGTAGAGTTTCAAAATAAATTAACTGTCGACAGGTACGTGGTTATACAATAGACGGCTTCTAAACTTACGAGTATATGTAATTTTAATAAGACACATTTTCTCGTAGTTCGAAAAAATAAAACCTTTTTGGATCTCTTAAATGTTGAATTTATAAATCTAAAAACAAACCTAATTGGCCTGTATGAAAAGTTACTACTACTTTTAAAAGAATGAGTAAAGAGAATAAGTTGGGGTTTATTTAGAAGACGTCTTATGTTTTTGTTAATCTAATCTGATTTTTCTATTTTTATCATATTACATGAATAATAAACATGTATGAATATTTCTGTCTTATACCACGGGCTCAAATCGGTCCCAAGTAGATATTTCTCTAAATAGTGCCTCTCCAGGACACTCAGTACTGTCAACTTGACGGTGTCCAATCAATTTGTACTCTGGACTGATGTAGCCAAGTTCCACTCCTTTTGCAATAAGCTTCTTCGTAGTCTCAAGTTGGTTTGCCGGTGGCACAACAGCTGTGAAGGAATATATACTTATATTTATATATTATAATTTTTGTTAATATAATGATAAAAAATATATGATACGTATTATGACTAATAGCTTAAAATCTTTGTAAGTACCTATATTATGCGTGCAGATAAGTATTAAAATTAGATAACTATTAATATATGAGTGTAAATATTTTGTAAAATAATACACCTATAATACATAACAGTTAATTAATATTATAATGGTGAAAACCCACAAAAATATTATAATATCGAAAAAAGTACATGTGTGTATAGAGAATATATCACTAGCAATTTATACCACAGAGAAACCCCCCTACATATAATATTACTCTTTGAAGTTTAAAGTCTAATGGGAAATTAATTGTATCGAGTAGTTGGAAACCTAAGTAAGTTACAAACTTTATATTTGTATGTATTTAAATAGAAAAGATGCGGCAATTTCAATAAATAGTTAAGAGTTATTTTTATTAGACGTATAACACATAATTAAAACTTAATTTATTAACGCACAATAAAGTTATTTGCTATGTTTTAGAGTTAGGGTATACACACACTTGAAAACCTTTATCAATAAAACAGAACTTTATCATCCGAAGAGGCATACAACACTATACGATGACATGACGTCAATTCTTACTAATACAGTAAGTATATGTAAAAATGTAATTGTTTTTTTGTCATCTTTGACGAGATCACCCTACGGTCGATGCCTTTTTTAATTAGACGTGTTACCAAAAGGAACATATTATTTAAAAAAGGTAGTTTATGTTTTAAAAAACAAATGCAACGCCTACTTTTCGCAAAATCGAAGATAGATAGATTTAACTGATACTTACAAACCCAATCACCGATAAGTACGATGCCTATACTTTTCGAATTGACGCCCACAGCGTGCGCACCAACGCAGTCCCATCCACGTCCTTCGTAAACATCCCCATCACCTCCTACAGCAAAACTGTTTTTTTTTTATATTATTGTTTGAATATAAAATAAATAATAAATGTTACTGAAATGACTATAACATTCATACGATAACGCACGTTTCAATGTGTATCCAATAATAAATTATATATTTCTTTAATATTTTCTCATTTTAGTGACTTATCAAGATCTATATAAATATAATAATGTTTTATACAATAGCTGATATCATCAGTACCTTCAGGTAAGTTAAAGGAGAAAATATCGGACATTGCTCTTCCCGATATTATTTTAGAAAAAGTAATTATTTCAGTTTACTCATTTTACTTTTTCCAAGTTAATTTTAGGAATGGGCAATATAAATATGATTTAGAAATATCTATTAACTCACTTGTATCCGATGTCGTCCCAGCCGTTGGTAATCTGGTGAGCGTTCTGCATCGATCGCATGGCCACGCTACAATCCTGCCTGTTATTACACGCCCTTGGTATATAAGTGTGGTGGATTACCACTAGTGAGACTGGAGTGTTAAGAATGGACCGGCTCCTAGGTGGTGATGCTCCCCATTCATCTCGAGAGACTACTGTAATATCTGTGAAATTTTGTTTAATTATATTAAAATATTTGTATTGTAATAGTATTTATATTATAATAAAACACGTTTGGCTATGTTTCACGGGAGTAAGTTTAATAATTTCAAGACATTTGCTTCAATTATTATCATTTAAAAGAATAATGCCCGATTTCACCAACGTCACCTAAGTTTAATGGATCCCCTAAGAATGGTTAGGGGGCTGTTAGGGGACAGGTTCTGTTTCACCGACAGTTAGGGGTTAGATAAATATTAAAAGGCCTCCTAAATGTAGGTGCTCGAAATATGGGTTTAAAGACGATCGTAAAACGAAATTTAATTTAGGGGCTAGTTTAGGGGACTTTTAATCTAGGGATCCCATACGTAGGTGGTAGCTTATGGGTGGTTGGTGAAATCGGGCATACAAGTATTAGTATTAAAATATGGGTGTATTTGTATTTTCATACGGAAAGGTATGTAAAAAGGATAGGTGTGTACGATTCTTTATAATATAATAATCTCTAAGTGAATATAGTGTGTAAAAAATTACTTACCATTGTCAGCAATAAGTCGCGGAGGAGGTAGACACAAAACGGCGACAACAGCATGTAGAAATAGTAAAACTGAAGAAAGCCCCATTCCTTGAAAATAGAAAAAAAATTAAATGATTTAAAATAAAATACTTATAGTCAATTTATATGTATAAATGGAGCCGTGATCAATCTCGAAATTGTAAAATATAAAATTATCTACTAAACAGGTTTTATGTCGACTGTCCAAACGTATATAATAACTATGAAAAAAGAACATGATCGCAAAAAAATAAATAAAATGGCGACGCTTACTTTTAGTAAAGTATAAAAGACAAATTGAGTTTTAAAGTATTTAATAGTATATCGAATATTATAGATAAAATAAAATATCTAGGTACGACACTCGTATTTCTTTTATTCCTGGATGAAAAAATCTCTACAATAACATTAATTAATGTTTTAATTGTTACAGATTTAGTTTTCTATTCGGTTATTGGTCAGAATTTATTTCATTCACACTTTTTACGAGTAGAGTAGATAAAATTATTTCAAATTTAATAGGTAAAGCAACAGTATCAAACTAGTATACGTTATAAATACAGGTATATATTATGTACGTACAATGAACTAGCTTACCTAATATGTTACTATATTATACAATTTTATGGCGAGTTCGAGGTTCGAGGCGCGTTTGAGGCGTTAACTTCGGAAACCTTATTAATAATGCGACGATAGCTTGTTTTTAATCATATATAATGGCTAATGATATATCAGATAAGAAATCGGTTCTTCACAAAGATTCGGCCGAGATATTTCCCTACGATTGGTGATAATGTAATAATTGTCTTTCAAGTGTTATTATTGACGGGTAATTACTTTTACCGATTACATATTATAAAATTCCAGCATATAAACGTACGTAAGTAAATCTTATCATTTTAAGGATGAGAGAAACTACTGTTAAAATCTATAGTAGGTATATCTACTTATTGATAATCTATTAAACTTCTTATACATATATACAGGGTGTCCCAGAAAGTAGTGTCTAGCGGAAGGCCAGAGATAGAGCACTCCTAGGGCTAACCGAAACACCCCATTCATGTTTGTTACGCGATAGTTCATGTAGTTTTTGAGTTTTTTTTCTGAATTTTTGAGAATTTTCATACTGAACAAGTTAAAAAAGTTCAGAAAAAAGTAGAATAATTCTTCGCGATTTTTTTTGCAACTGAATCTTCTTGAGTTGTACTTTTATTCTTAAAATAATCAGCTTCGTACCTTTGATGGAAATTATCAAAATGTTGGTGTAAAGTGAAAAATTTACGTTCGGTGAATTATGACTTAAACATTCAACTTAAAATTAAAAATATAAACAAATGACTTCATAGTTCCTAGATAGGCCTAGTTTTTTAGACTCTCAACTTTCATAATCTCCAAAAATGTAGTACTTAATAGGCTACTATGGCTAAAATCGGCTTTCAAAGGTAGTGAGGTGGAAAAACAACAAACAAAAACAAAGTACAAAAAAATTTTTTGGTCATTTTATCATACATATAGGTTAATTAGTTTGTTACTTACAAAAAACGATTGCAGGAAAGCTAAGATTTAAACATTTGGAGCTTATTTTTAATCTTTAATTTAAGTTTCATTAATTTTGCGCGATTCGTTCTCGCAGATCATGGGTTATAAACGTAGGCTCAACTCGTTTACCTGCAATAACAATAGGCCGACAGGATAAGAAACCGAATTACTAAAAGATTTTTTTCAAGCCGACGTAGGATTTGTATCGAGCACGAAGGTCGACAATTTGAAAGCTTTTTGAAGTTAAGTAATGAATAATAAATTATAACAATTACTTTTTGTTTCATTTAATAAACTTAAATTAAACTAAAAGAAATAAAATGAAATAAAAATATTTCAAGCTAAAATTCCCTTATTTTGTCACTCACGCACTGTTGATCATTAATATTCTAAGGTACTTGTAGCAGAGATACGAATCTGTTTATGTCATAGAAAATAAATAAGTTATTCTCTAATTTCACCTCCGTTTTTTTGCGTTGTGCAATCTTACTTATTCCTAGAAAGTCTATGAGAAATTACTTTATCAACTACAAATGTGAGTTTTTAAATCGTTTTCTTACCTTTGATTATATGAACATACGTAATAAAATGAACATACATAAATCCGAAAATTATCAACACCAAAATAAAAATGACGTAGTTAAGTAAATGAGAGATGTAATGATATTGATACGATATATCGGTTAGATTGATATATTATGGGAATTACCGATAAATTTTGATCAAAAATCAGTATGAATGAAAAAAAAACATTTTATAAAAAATATCATGACTTAGTAATTGCACAACACAAACATAACGATATACGTATGAATGTACTTACCTGATATCAGATATTATCGGACTGCCTCGTTGGTGTAGTGGCTAGCAAGTGCGGATGTACATCAAGAAGTCTTAGGTTCGAGTCCTGGGTCGGGCCAAGTTTAGTTATTGAGTCTTTTCTGTTTAGTAAGCCTCATTAACAGGCCGGAGTTGGGAAGTTAGCGCCGTTCCACCCCTAGCCTCAGAGAGCTCGTTCACCGGTGTCGAGAAATCCTACCGGAGTATGAGAATGACAGGAACAGAGAGTGCAGTTGTACCTGTGCGAACACTTCTGAACTATACCTACTATCTCCTGCACAGATGGCAAGTCTCAATGAGATTGGCCGCCGTGGCCGAAATCGGTCGGGTGGACATTATCAGGTTATAAGTAAACGAATTTCTAACCGACTACCCAAAGATGAGGTTATAATCTCTATGCAGTTATATGTTTGTGTTATTACCAAAACAGATGTATATTTATATACACATAGATACGATAGTTGTGGTGGGTAGTATTGTAACGTATTTTCCCATGGGAATGAGATAATCTCCCGCGGAAATGGATAAAGTATGTTATCCTAAAGAGATAGACTTATGCCATCGCGGACTTTTCTGTAGATCTATATAAGATAAACAATTCCACCATACATTATCTTGTTATATTTCAAAGGGATTAATTAGGCAGCGTTTTCGTTGAAAGCTCCCAGACGGCTTATTTTTTTCCGATACCACCAACAAATATCGTTATATTTTAGCCAATGTATACAAAAATTTAGCAAATTATATACTAAAACCTTCCTCGAGAATCACTTTATCCATTCGTGAAAACAGCTTGAAAATCGGTGCAGTAGTTTATGAGTTTGTCGCGAACAGACAGACAAACGCGGCAGAGGACTTTGTTTTATCATATGTAGTGATGACGAGATGATGAGAGACATATAATTTCACAACTTTTTACGATGTGTGATTTGCTGTGTAATATATAACAGGTTTGAGGCTTGGCAAACATTTATATTTTGTCGTTTGGATGAGATGTTTTTTTTTCTATAAGGGATTTTATGCCATTTTAAAAACATTATTTACCAAAAATATCGACAGTAGTACTTTGAGGTTATCCATCTCAACAAGGATGATATCGGTTGTTTTGCATCATGACGTCATAGATCGCCAAGGCCCACGCCACTTTTATACTCGTATGACATCATCGATCAAAAAAGTTTGATCGATGTATGGCATTCACAGAACGTAACGTGCAATTTATTTAATTGTACGTAACTTGATTTAGAGAACTAGCATATTTTTATATCCTCTTTTTAACATTCTGTAATATATGTGGAGTATTTAAAGATGTTTTTTTTATTTTTATAATATATTTCTTAAGTTGGAAAACGCATCTACGCTTACCACACGCATTCATGCAGGTGGTTATGCCGGCACTCACTGTTTATATAGTTAGTAGTTATATATACAGACATATATATATATATATATATATATATATATATATATATATATATATATATATATATATATATATATTAGTTCGATGCATAATCATGATATATAAACAACTTTTTTTTTAAAACCAATTATCCGAGATGAATTGTATTAGGTAAATATTTTATGCAAAAAACATAAGCTAAAAAAATAATGAACACTTAAGGGTAGATAATAAGACACAGCGTTAAATTATTGTATTTTATTTCAAACACAAAAAAATGATAATTTAATATAGAATTATAAACTAGAAATTAAAATAACAAAAAAAAAAAAACATTTAATTAAGAGGTAGAGTTTCAAAATAAATTAACTGTCGACAGGTACATGGTTATACGACTTTTTAACTTATATGTAATTTTAATAAGACACCTATTTTCGTAGTTCGAAAAACAAAATACCTTTTTGATCTTTTAAATGTTGAATTTATAACTCTAAAAATAAACTTAAACGACCTGTTTGAAAAGTTACTACATCTTTTAAAAAAATAAGTTGGGTGTTATTTGGAAGCCGTCTTATGTTTTTGTTATTCTAATCTAATTTTACTATTTTTATCATGTTACATGAATAATAAACATGTATAATTTATCTGTCTTATATCACGGGCTCAAATCGGTCCCAAGTAGATATTTCTCTAAAAAGTGCCTCTCCAGGACACTCAGTGCTGCCAACTTGACGGTGTCCAATCAATTTGTACTCTGGACTGATGTAGCCAAGTTCCACTCCTTTTGCAATAAGCTTCTTCGTAGTTTTAAGTTGGTTTACCGGTGGTACAACAGCTGTAAAGGTTCCTTATTATTCATATATAATTTTTATTTATATAATGATAAAAAATATGTAATACGTTAACGTATATATATATATATATATATATATATATATATATATATATATATATATATATATATATATATGATAAGTATTAAAATAGTATAAATATTTTGTTTTGTAAATTAATATACCTAAAATATATAACGTTTAAACCAAATATTATAATGAAAACTCACAAAAATATTATAATATCGAAAAAAGTACGTGTACGTATGTGTGTATAGTGAAACTAGTAATATATCACTAGCCATTCACATCACAGAGAAAACCCCCTACATATAATATTACTCTTTGAAGTTTAAAGTCTAATGGAAAATTAATTTTATCGAGTAGTTGAAAGCCTAAGTTACAAGCTTTATATGTGTATGTATGTATATATTTAGATAAAAAAAATGCGGCATTTTCAATAAATACTTATGAGTTACTTTTATTAGGCGTATAACACACAATTAAAAACTTAATTTATTAACGCAAAATAAAGTTATTTGCTATGTTTTAGAGTTAGGGTATACATACACTTGAAAACCTTTATCAATAAAACAGAACTTTATCATCAGAAGAGGCATACAACACTGTACGACGACATGACGTCAATTTTTACTATTACTGTAAATGTAAAAATCTAATTCTTTTTTTGTTATCTTTGACGCTATCACCCTACGGTCGATGCCTTTTTTAATTACCAAAAGGAACATATTATTTAAAAAAGGTAGGGTTATGTTTTAAAAAACAAATGCAACGCCTACTTTTCTCAAAATCGAAGATAGATAGATTTAACTGATACTTACAAACCCAATCACCGATAAGTACGATGCCTATACTTTTCGAATTGACGCCCACAGCGTGCGCACCAACGCAGTCCCATCCACGTCCTTCGTAAACATCCCCATCACCTCCTACAGCAAAACTGTTTTTTTTTTATATTATTGTTTAAATATACAATAAATAATAAATGTTACTGAAATGACTATAACATTCATACGATAACGCACGTTTCAATGTGTATCCAATAATAAATTATATATTTCTTTAATATTTTCTCATTTCAGCGACCTATCAAGATCTACCTAAATATAATAATGTTTTATACAATAGCTGTTATCATTAGTACCTTCAGGTAAGTTAAAGGAGAAAATATCAGACATTGCTCTTCCCGATATTATTTTAGAAAAAGTAATTATTTCAGTTTACACATTTTACTTATTTCAACTTAATTTTAGGAATGGACAATAAAAATATGATTTAGAAATATCTATTAACTCACTTGTAACCGATGTCAGTCCAGCCGTTGGTAATCTGGTGAGTGTTCTGCATCGATCGCATGGCCACGCTACAATCCTGCCTGTTATTACACGCCCTTGGTATGTAAGTGTGGTGGATTACCACTAGTGAGACTGGAGTGTTAAGAATGGACCGGCTGCTAGGTGGTGATGCTCCCCACTCATCTCGAGAGACTACTGTAATATCTGTGAAATTTTGTTTAATTATATTAAAATATTTGTATTGTAATAGTATCTAATATATTTAAACGAGCAATTCAAATATTGATATATATTATGATAATATTGATATATATATATATATATATATATATATATATATATATATATATATATATATTATATATATATATATATATACTAGCATTGCCCGCGGCTCCGCCCGCGTTCAGATGACCAAAAACTAAATTCTTAGGTGTTACATATTAGTATACTCTTACATTGCAGTTTTTGTATTTTTCCTCAGAAATAAGATATTTTCCCGCGGTAAAAAGTATCCTAGGATCGCGCGCTACATCGCCCGGTTTATATAGCTTGAGCAGGCGGTCGAGCGATGCGGGGCAGAGGGGATGGACTCGCCGTAGGCATCTCAATGCTCGCCAAGCATTAAAAATGTTTCGCTACTAATTACTTCTAACAACGATATCTCAAAAACTATTCATCTGATTGATTTAGTGTAAAGAGCAATTTTAATCTGCATTAAATGACTAAGCTAACTAAAATATTCATTTGGATAAGGATTAATACCGAACTAAAGAAAATAACTTTGAAAATAACGTAATGTTTTTAATTAAAAATGTTAACATAAAAGTGGTTATTGTAAGTCAACCGTAAGAGATAGAGATATGCTATCGCGGACTTTTTTGTAGCATTTTTATAGATTTTGAATTCTCTAGTACATTACTTAACTGTATCTTTGCTAGTTTACGCGGCGTTCGCGTGGAAAGTTCCCATTTGGCGAGATTTTTTGCGACCTCTTCAACATTTGTCGCCGTATTTCAGCTAATTTACATAAAAGCATAATAAATTATATACCTAAACCTTCCTCAAGAATTACTCTTTCTATTGTTGAAAACCGTATAAAAATCCGTTCAGTAGTTTTCGAGTTTATCGCGTTCAGACAGACAGGAGGACAGACAGGAGGACAGACAGGAGGACAGAAAGACGCGGCCGGGGGACTTATTTTTATAATAAGTATAGATATATATATATATATATATATATATATATATATATATATATATATATATATATATATATATATATATATATATATGATTTCGAGATTTCATGCAGTTTTCTTTTGCATTATTCCACGCAAAATATGGGCGGTAATTTGCACGGTCGGGCATAAGCATCGTGGTCAAGCGGCCAAGGTGCAAGATCAACAATCACAGGTATCCATTTTCGAATCTCGGTCGCATACAAAGTTTTTCTTTTGTTTTTTTTTTAAATATTTATTCACGTTTATAGTTTAAAAAAAATTGTACCTTAGTACTAGATTAGGTACTTTATATTATAATAAAACACGTTCGGCTATATTTTACAATAGTAAGTTTGATAATTTCAAGACATTTGTTTCAATTATTATCATTTAAAAGAATAAAAGTATTAGTTACCTATATTTGAATTTTCATACGGAAACGATATGTAAAAATCATAGGTGTGTACGACTCTTTATAATTATTATAATAATCTCTAAGTGAATATAGTGTGTGTATCTGAACTGCCTCGGTGGTGTAGTGGCTAGCATGTACGGCTGCACACCCGGAGGTCCTGGGTTCGAGTCTCGGGTCGGGCCAAGTTTAGTTATTGAGTCTTTCTGTATAGTAAGCCGCAGTAACAGCCCGGAGTTGGGAAGTTGGCGGTATTTCACCCCCGTGCCTCGGAGAGCACGTAAAGCCGTCGGTCCTGCGCCTTAACTCTCACCGGTCGTGTCGAGTGGTCGTTCCACCGGAGTATGAGAGTGACAGAAATAGAGAGTGCACGTGTGTCTGCGCGTACACTTGAGCACTATAGTATCTCCTGCGCAGTTGGTTAGTCTCAATGAGATTGGCCGCCGTGGCCGGAATCGGTCGGGAGAACATCATCATCATCATCATCATAGTGTGTAAAAAAAATAACTTACCATTGTCAGCAAGAAGTCGCGGAGGAGGTAGACACAAAACGGCGACAACAGCATGTAGAAATAGTAAAACTGAAGTAAGCCCCATTCCTTGAGAATAGGAAAAAAATAAAATGATTTAAAATAAACTACTGTAGTCAATTTATATGTATAAATGGAGCCGTGATCAATATCGAAGTTGGCGTATAATATAAAATTATCTACTAAACAGGTTTTATATCGACTGTCCAAACGTATATAATAACTTTGAAAAAAGAACATGATCGCAAAAAAAAATGGCGACGCTTACTTTTGGTAAAGTATAAAAGACAAATTGAGTTTTAAAGTATTTAATAGTATATCGAATATTATAGATAAAATAAAATATCTAGGTACGATACTCATATTTCTTTTATTCCTGGATGAAAAAAATCTCTCTACAATAACATTAATTAATGTTCTAATTCTTACAGATTTAGTTTTCTATTCGGTTATTGGTCAGAATTTATTTTATTCACGCTTTTTACGAGTGCGTAAAATGATTCAAATTTAATAGGTAAAGCAACAGTATATAACTAGTATACGTTATAAATACAGGTAATATATTATATACGTACAATGAACTAGCTTACCTATTATGTCACTATATTGTACAATTTTATGGCGATTTCGAGGTTCGAGGCGCGTTTGAGGCGTTAACTTCGGAAACCTTATTAGTAATGCGACGATAGCTTGTTTTTAACCATATATAATAGCTAATGATGTATCAGATAAGAAATCGGTTCTTCACAAAGATTCGGCCGAGATATTTCCCTACGATTGGTGATAATGTAATAATTGTCTTTCAAGTGTTATTATTGACGGGTAATTACTTTTGCCGATTACATATTATAAAATTCCAGCATATAAACGTACGTAAGTAAATCTTATCATTTTAAGGATGAGAGAAACTACTGCTAAAATCTATAGTACCTATATCTACTTATTGATAATCTATAAAACTTCTTTTACATACAATTATAATAAAATAATAGATGAGTTAAATCTATAAATAATATTTTTTTTATTTTCAACTGACTTCCTCAAAAAGGAAGAGGTACTCAATTCGGCTGTATGTTTGTTTTGGTTTTTTTAATGTTTGTCACCTCAGAACTCCGTCATTTATTAACCGATTTAGACAATTTTTATTTTGTTTGAAAGTCGGTGCCAGCCGATACAAGGCAAAGCACACCGAATATATTTGATTAGGTATGTATAGTAAATGAAAACTCCCAATCAGTTATTTTTAACTTTTTAGTGCTTTTTTTGAAGTCGGTTTTTGAATTCCAAAAACTATAAATACGGATGCAAATGTATCTTGGTATAATTATTATTTCATATTATGTGGGATATTAATTTGCCGAATTGTTTGTCGAAACTACGTATGTGTATACTCTTTCGTGTTGTATTGTAGACGTATTAGTCTATACTAATATTATAAAGAGGTAAAGGTTGTGAGTTTAGGGGATTGTGAGTTTGTAAAGTTGTAGGGGATAAACTCTGCATCTATTGAACGGATTTAAATGAAATTTGGTAAGAAGATAGTTTGAGACCCTGGGAAGGACATAGGATACCATATTTTTATCCAGGAAATCATCCTTTAAAGGGATGTAAATGGGGACAAAAGTTTGTATGGGAAATCAAGCTAGGGAAAAACCCGAGCGAAGCGAGGGTGAGTCTCTAGTATGATATAAAGACAGACCTCAACATTTAATATCACTTTTATCCTCAAACTCAAAAGTTTCTCGCGGGTACAAAAGTTTTATTTAAAGTTTATCAGAATAGTATAAAAGTTTTATCAGAACAATGTTTATCAAAACGTTAAAAGACACGATAACTAGCATAATTATATTTTACACTAGCGGAGTACCCTCGCTCTTCGTGCCTACATTTTAACGTTTATCAGAAATGAGATAATTCCCCCAGTAAAAAGTATTCTATATAGGTATTGACTCGGATAACCGGCATATCATCACACCAAATTTTATCAAAATCCATTCTATGGTTTTTCCGTGATACGGTAACAGACAGACCGCCAAAATTCTAAAAACTAGATTCGGCCTCTGTAGGTATGACAAAACAGTTCAGTAGCTTTTACTTTTCTGTTGTTTGTTCAGTAGCTATTGACAAGCTTTAGCAATAAAAAACTGTTGGAATAAGTAAATTTTTTTAAAGTTAAAAACGGGGAAAAAGGTAATATGATAATTTATATATGCACAGTAGACACTGTGATCTGTGTGCCTCACTCTGTCTACCACAATCTAGTGGCTAGCATGAATGTCTATAGATCCGGATGTCCTGAATATAATTATCGGGTTCTCCTGTTGTGTTCTACATGGAAGTTGGCGGTGGTATATCCTCGTACCTTGTAGAACACATATCTACGTCTGTCGTGCACTAGATTTCTGGTCGTGTCCTTATTACACGGAGTTCGAAACTCTCGAACTCCGTGTATCTCCGTGTACTCTCGAATCGAGAGTGAAAAATAATAAAAAGTGCACTTGTGTCTGTACACACGCTTGTGCATTATAATATTTTCCGCACAGTTGGCTTGACTAAATAGGATTGGCTGCCGTGACCGAAAACGGTCAAAAGGGTCTGGGTGATTCTTATGATATGGTCTTCTCCTACACTTAATATAATATACATATATCAATAATATGTCCGCTACACCGCACTTGGCCAGCGTGGGGGACTATGGTCTGATCCCCCTCGCATTGAAGGGAGGCCCGTGCCCAGCAGTGGGACGTTAAAAAGGGCAGAATACTATAATATATTGATTACGAAAATTTAACAATAATGAATGCAGGAAATGTTATCATTAAATTAATAATGATTATATTGATTACTACGAATTCAACTAAAGATCTTCTGATAGAAAGTAAAACAGATCTTTCTGATAAGTACACCTTTATTCGTAAGACATACTTACCTACAATTATAAGTTATCGAACCTTTTATCTAACCTATGTAAGTACGAGTTTTATATATCTTAAGAGAATTTCATGGTTTTGGCCTTTTACAATATATTTGTTTTGTACACATGCCCCATTGAGATTTTAATATAACACTAACACTTTTTGTACGGGATGATAATCGTAATAAATGTGACCTAGAGACATCCAGAAGCGAGAGTTGGTCACTAATGAATAAAATACTACTAACTGATCGATGTAAATGAGAAAAATAGAACAAACCTTGACCTGCCCTTTGTTATAAAATAAGTCCTTAACAACGTTTTACCTATAAGGGATAATACCTAATAAGGGTACTATTAAAATATACCATTTTTGTATCTCTTGCCTGTGTAATATGCTCTTGCCTGCGTAATCGGTATGAAAATTGAAAATCGCTAAATTTGATTGATTTTTATCATACCTCCCTATATTTAAATTTCAAATTTAATTTTAAAACTCTTACAATAATTTTCTTTTAAAATATCAAACCGCGATAAGACCTCGGAAGTAGAGCCGTCGGTTAAAACTAGTTTTATATAATTCAAAAATAATTAAAAAGCTTTCAGCTACTAAACATCCTCTAGGCAAAAGGGGCAGAACCTAGGCTCTATGATTGATAATATGGTCACAGTTAAAAACAAATAAATTAGAAAGCGATAACCAAAAGGATATAAACATAACATATATTTTATTGTTATAACATAAATATGTAAAAATAAAATGGAACTAACACACAATAACATGGGTACTTTCCCCATTCCCGTAGGACAATGTTTGCCCAAATTTTAATACCTAATTAATTGTATATTTTATTTTTTAGATTATAATAATAATTTCATATCATAACTTTAGTAATATTCGTTTTATTCTCTTAAATATATAAGATGAAGAATTAAAAAAAAAGGACAAAGGTATAATTTGCACTAAGTGAAGCCTCTCATTAAACAGATATAGAGACGTAGAGATATACTCGTACATACTCGTAGTCATGTACACCGTCCATACGATCCTTGATTTAAAAGAACGATAATTAATCGATTACTATGTATATTTTCTCCATATAAATATAGCGTGACAGTTTCTACAGCAGTCTATCTCGTATCATCTCTAATTACTACATCGAATGTTTATATTTTGCACTCAAATGAATTCAATATGGAGTTGTAACAAACTGTAAATTATAAAATATCTTAAAACATCATTTTTATATAAGTTAAAATTATTAGCATAATTCTCGATTGTAAATGTTATCCAGTGTAGAACAGTTGCAGTATGAAATAATCTGTTTTCGCATAAGATAAAATCGTCGGCGAGATTTTAGTTTTAACTTCTATGTAAACTAAAAAAAATGCGCACAAATAAATAGATACTTACAGAGGCAATTATTAGAAAATAGAAACCATTTCAGGAATTAAAAAAGTAATATATGGATTTTATTACACAATATATCTATTTATATAATTCCCATATTTCTGATACAAAGGGAATCCCTATTCTGTTATCATATTATTATCTAATATTATTAAGAAGTTCAATGTTAGTTACGCGAAAATATAACTAATAATTAGAATTGTTTTTTTCCTTATTTTAATATATTCTTTAAATTTATTACTTCTCTTTAATTACAAAAGTATCTGTTGATAATATTTTGCTTATATGCGATGAGCTTTTACATAATACCTACCTTTGAATAATTATATTATACTACTAGCATTGCCCGCGGCTCCACCCGCATTCAGATGACTAAAAACGAAATTCGTAGATGATACATATTAGTATACTCTTACATTGCAGTTTTTGTACTTTTTCTCAGAAATGAAACCTTTTTCCGCGGTAAAAAGTATCCAATATATTGACCCGGATAACCAGCTATCACAATACCAAATTTCATTCAGTGGTATTTCTGTGATGCGATAACAGACAGACAGACAAAAATTCTAAAAACTATAGATTCGGCCTCTGTATCGATTATAATGTTTATTTTATTATATTAATTATTATTATATTAATATAGATTCTTGTTATACAATATACTATCAGAACCCGCGGCTTCGCCCGCGTCCAAACTTCCGATCGCTAACAAAATTCACAGGATCACCCGCTGGGCTAATCTGAAGATTACTTGAAAATTTCTTCAAAATCACTCCAGCTGCTTTGGAGTCCATAGGATAGTAAAACTGGAAGTAAGGTAGTTTCATACAAACTTCCATCCCCAATTTTATCCTCTTATAGGATGAATTTCGAAAAATTCTAAAAGACGTATTTATTCAATTTTATTAAAAAGTATTAATACCAAGTTTCAAGTAATTCTGATCATAAATATTTTTTTGGATTGCATACCGTATTTTCCCGTAGGAATTAGATAATTTCCCGCAGTAAAAAGTAGCCTTATGTCACTCTCCAGCACTCGAACTATCTCCACACAACAAAAATCACGCCAATCTGCCAATCCGTTTCGACGTGAAAGAAGGCAAACAAACAAACATACTGTCATATTTATAATATTAGTATGGATATGGATATCTAATGACAGGTTTTATTTCTAAGTAGTGTAGATTGTAGAGATGTGTAAATATCATGGGTGACGTCATACTAAAACTGGTTTATGGGTTATGAATGAATGAATATACTCTATTAACATAAGAAGAAACATAAAAATCAGATAACAAGAAAGTTAATAAATAAATCTTAAACTGTCACATACGAACAGGTATACAGCCTCCTGCTCCGTATACCTATACTTTTTATTTAAGCTACCTTTAGCTTCTCAACTCTTCGAAATAAATTTCGTTATGATTTAATGGAGATTATAGCCAATACAAGAAACTAAATAAAATTCCTTGCACACAGCAGTCAAACTTCGGCGAACTCTTAAATGTAAAAATATTGGCACTTCTAATGATTATTATATGAATAGTTTAAATTTAAAGAATGACGAGCACATTTTGATCTAAGTTTTTTAAATCCGAAGGAATTAATTGTCTACGTCATATATTTTAAGGAAAACATATTTTCTATAGCACGAGAATATTTAAATGGGGTTTGTCCGACAAAAACTATACCTACACAATATATTCTATTAATTCGTCGTCTTCATCTTTACTAATATTATAAAGAGGAAGTATTTGTTTGTTTGGACGCGCTAATCTCAGGAGCTACTAATCCTATTTGAGAAATTCTTTTTCATTAGATAGCCCGTTTATTGAGGTCTGAGGAAGGCTGTATGCTATATATCATATAGTATATAGTATATCTATTCTGTACTAACCGTCAAAACGCGAGGGTGAATCGCTAGTATTCTAATAAATTACTAGCATTTACTGAATACTGAATCACCTTAAAGTATAAATTGCTTAACTACTTATTCGGCTATGACAGAAATGTCATCTGTCAACGTTGCGGTTAAAATTATATAAACAAACCAAATGGTTTAAATTTTAGGTTTTTACCTCTGTTTTTCTCGCAATTTGGATATATTTCTCATTGTTTTACCTCAACTTATGCAAAATATTTTGAACTGAAATGTTGATTCTGTGATATCCTAATGACAACATAAAAAAGGAAAGTCAGATGCCCCATAATGCTTAATACTGAATACACGGAGTTTTCCTCAGAACTTCAAGTACATGATGAAATTTTTATTGATAATATAGATGTGTTTGCCGACAATATTTTAAGATATGAATATCTAATAGGTAAATATGTATTTTACGTATCGAAATATATTAGATTTGCTTTGCATCGGCTGGCACCGACTTCGAAAATATCTGATTAGGTATCTATTCTAAATGAAAACCCCCGTTTAATTATTTTTTACATGTTAGTGCCGTGGAAGTCGGTTTCTTTTAAATTTGTAATTTTTTCATTTTTAGTTTAGACGTAATAAGCAGGTAATTTGTAAGAAGAAAGTTTTTTAATAACATATTCGATTAAACAATTTATTTGAAAAAATAATTTATTGTTGATTTTTTTTTAAAACTGCTCGACCGATTTCGATAAAATTTATATGGGACTACCTGCGAAGTATACCCTTTAAAACAAAAAAAATCCAAATCGGTTCAGGCGTCTTCGAGTGATCGGTGAACATACATAAAAAAAGAAAGAAAAGATTCCGACGAATTGCGAGCCTCCTCCTTTTTGGAAGTTGGTTAAAAACTGTGGTAGCTGGACTTATAAGTTATAGAAAATACGGTCACGGGAGAGACATTTGAAACGTCGGGAACCAAAATAGAATATAAAATCGCGAGAAAATCCAAAAAACATAGTTTCATTTTAAAATGTCCAATATTCGCGTAAATCTAAGAAAGTATTAAGGGCTAAGTTATTATTATTTATTATTTATATATTATTTAGTCAAACATGTAAGAGAATAATGCAGTTAAAAAAATCCTGTATATCTGAATTTTACTGTATTATACTCACTTTTAACAAATATATTAAACAAACAAAAGAAAAAGTCATATGTTAATTAAAGTCTATAGTTTCGCCTCTAGGATAGGTAACGGCGAAATAAAAAGTTGACTGAAGCATTGTGTTTGCTTATTTTTTGGAACTGTTTAGTCACTTAAACTAAGTATTTTAATATATGGAAATATTTCAAAGACAAATAAAAAGATTATAATCGAAAAAAAACCCTATGAAATTCATAATTATATATCATAAAGTTCACAGCTTCTTAATTTATCAAATAAACATTTGTATCAAATAAACATGTAGTTATTTACGTAATTGATACCCTAATTGCCTATTTAAGAAGTCTAGTTACACTTCAGTAGCTCGTGATGAAGGAGTGGCGTGGCATTGCGTAAGCGAAGGCGAGACCGGAAATACGGCGCCATATGATTGCCGGAAAGAAACTTCCATTATAAAAAATACTAGCGGCTCACCCTCAATTCGCTCGGGTTCGCCTAGAAAAGCACGCATAGATCTATCCTACGGGAACCGTTTATTTTTCCGGGATAAAAAGTAACCTGTTGTTCGACCGGCAATATAAGGTCAGCATGTCAAATTTTACTAGATTAGGTGTATAAGTTGTTGTGTACTAAGCTGTATAAGTTACTATAGTTTTTTTAACTATGCCACGAGAACTCCACGAGAACTCTTTAATTTTCCAGGATGAAAAGTATTTAAAATGTTGACCGGGGACATAAGGTAACTACCATGCAAAATTTAATTTAAATCGGTCCAACAGTTTCGGAGATTAGTCCGTACAAACAGACAAACAAAAACATAAAAAAACTGAATTTGTTCTATTTCTCTTCTTACATCCCCCTGACTCGGTTTTTTGCATATTTTTTTCTATGTACAGACATTCTACCTCTACAGTTTTATTATATGTATAGTAGATAATAAATATAAATTATAATATTGAGACGTGAACATAAAACGTGAACAATAAAGAAGGAGAAGAAAAGTCTATTCTTTTAACAATAAGATAAAATAAATCTGGCTTAATAATAAAATAAGCTTTTTATGTTTTGAAGTTTATAATCAGCTTAATAATAGATAACGTCTCTACGTTCGAGAACTAGATTTCTACAAGAACAAATGCACACGTTACACTCAGGGGAATTCCTGACAGATTGTTCGCATTTTGTAAAGTGCGAATTTACTAACATGAAATGTTATCCAAAAAATCAACATAATTATGTGCATAAGATTAGAGTATTTTATAAATTAATTCTAATAAATGATTTAAATCCAGAGAGAATAAAACCGCGGCTTTCTTAAAGCAAAAGAAAAAATGATTGATTTACATACGAGTAATTCACACATTCTAGCCAATACTTTAATAAGTTATGAATATGCCCGGTATGCCCTGAAACATACATAGATTATTCATACATACTCGTATGTACAATTTAAATGATTTCATTTTGAAGATGAATTAAGTTAGTTCATTATGTAATAAATAATCTGTATAATTCGTAAACATAAGGCAGGAAAGCATCAAAAATAGACGCTATGACGTCGGCAAGTTTTATTTAAAAACGCGCCCGGCCGTCTCGATAAATTTCAGATAACGACATTTCCGCAGTAGTCGTTATATTGTGATGAATTATATATACACATAAAATTATTTATCTATAGAAATCATGATTATTGTTAGAATTTTATTCATTACTTTCTTTTCAATCCATATCCTTGCTTTTAATATTATAAATGTGAAAGTGTGTTTGTTTGTTTGTCCTTCTTTCACGTGAAAACAGAGTGACGGATTGGCGTAATTTTTTGTATGGAGATAGTTAGGGTTGGAGAGTGACATAGGCTAATTTTTACCGCGGGAGATTATTTCATTCCCACGGGGATACACGTTATAATACAACCCAAAAAATATTTATGATCAGAATTACTTGAAACTTGGTAAAAATGCTTTTTTAAAAATTTTAAAAGAGTAAAATAGTAGTATTACTTCTTCAAATGTCTGTCTGTCTGGATGTCAATTCTGAATACTCGTATTCATTTTAATTTTTCCTGATAAAAACTAATGAACATTAAGCAAGTAGCAAAGCAAGCAAGGTTAAAATTAAAAAATGTTATTAGATCAGGCCAATCATTTTTCAATTTAATAAATGAAATTATTTTATAATTATGTATTCCACTTAATGATTGGTAAGCTTTTTATCGTTAAAATAAAAATATATACAAGGTATGAATCTGAAAAGCTTAAACTTCCTTTTAACATTTACTTTAAATAGTTTTAAAATTTTATAAATTAAATTATTTTTATATTTAAATTGTTTTTACCTTGCCTACTTTACTAGAAAGTTTGTAAAAGTCATGTACTTTCAATTTATACGACTACTTGGTTTAAAAAAATCAGGTTAAAAATACTTCCTCAAATTTAGTATTATTAATTAAAAAAACTACAATTAAGTCAAGTATATTGTACATATATTACATTATAGGCACCTTAATATTTATAAAATTCTCATTCTCAGACACTCATTTGGTAATTATTGTGTAAATAATATGTGAAAAGAATATTTAAAACAACAACTAATATTTTAAACAACAGGCAGCCAAATGTGATAGAATCTTGTATACACGATATAATTATGCTGAGAGAGATCCCGAATTATACATTCTATATGTAAAATATACATGGCATCTTCGCTCTCCTATTTATAAGTTCCAGTGTGTTCTGCTGAAATTCCGCTAGTCGGTAAGCACGCGCGCCCATCGTCGCGTCCTGAATCTTTTTTTTTTCATATGTATTATTTATAAAGTTTTTTATTAAACTTATTTCTATATAATGATCCTTTAGTGCAGTGTTTAGTGTTTTATTTAAAGTGCGTATCACTTTTGTGCTTTACACATCTCTCACATACACTTAGTAAGATACACAATAGATTATTTTAGACAACGGCATAATGCATTTTGTTCGTTCACGTTCTCTTACAAGAATTTCTAAGTCGAGACGAAAATAAGTTTATTTTGTTTAAATAATATCTTTGGAAAGAGATTTAAGTACATACATATATTTGTAATTTTTAAACTTAAATTAATAAAAACAACAATATATTTGATATATAATATGATATAATGAATACCTACTACAAACTATTTATATCTATGCATGTTACGTATTTTTTTCTTTTTCATAAAATTGTGATTTAAATCAGAATTCAATTAATTAGACGACGAAGAAATTATTTTTTAAAAAGATAACAAACAGATAATTACAAATTTTATTTATTAAAAGTACCCCCCTTCGCTCAGTAGGTAATATCTACATGCTATGAGATAGGTTAATTATTATGACTAGAATATATTTTAAAACTATACTAAGAAGCTTTTATTTGGTTTACATTATTATGTTCTCAAATACCGAGGCCGAACGTATTTTCTGTGCAGGATTCGAACCTGCAATCAAAGGCATTGTAATCAATCCTTAATAATATATTTTACGTAATTTAAGTGTAGTACATTAAATTTCAATCGTATTGCATCCGATCCAACAAAAATTAATCAGCAATATTTTTGGCACGAGCATTCTCAATCGAAATAACTACGATAGAATGTTTACAAGCACAATAACGCACATATTGTTGAATATTATACTGAAGAAAATCTGTGACTAAAATATTATTAACAATTTTTCAATAATAAATGGCCAATATGTGCGATTATAAAAAGGAACTACCATGATTAATAAACTAGTATATTAAAAATATACACTTATTTTTTTTATTAAAAACCAATTAAGAATTAAAATTTATAATAACCAGAATAAGTATTTATTAATTAAATAAAAATTGTGAGTCTAAAGCGCGAAAGTATCTCAATTTATTCATTTGTATTAATGATTTATGTTAATTAAAAGTAAGGACATATGTAGGTATAATTCTCGTCTAGGCAAAAAAGAAGAATTATCTAGAAAAAAAAAACCAATAAAAACACCTTGTAATTAAATAAGAAAATAACATACGAGTATAACACAGTCACACATTTCAGAACACAACAATGCCAATCGGTAATGTAAGTAGAGACACCGCTCCTAAGCGAGAGACGTTCAGGCCGCCATGGGTGAAAGACAAGGACTCGGATGCACCTCCTGCCTGGACTCAGAAAAAGTTAAAGCCAGTTGAGAGCTCTGCCAAGAGCGTGGATGAAGCACCAGCAGCTACACCCGTTGCCAAGCCTTTAAAACGTAAGTGTTGTAATACTGCTCCTGGGGTTATACAATATTGTCCTCCTGACCGACACCGGCCACGGTGACAAAACTGAATGTAAACTAGAAAAAATAAAGAAAACTGGTATATAACCACACAAGAATGAGCGCAGGCACAATTGCATATTTTATTCATTTCACTCGACTAGCAGAAATTAGGTTCAGGAACAAGGTTTTATGTTCTCTCCAAGGCACAGAGATAAAAAAACTACGTTTAAAAAGACCGACTTCAAAAACAAAAAAGTATAAAATAACTTAATAAAGATTTAATTTAAAACACCTCTTATGCAAACCTTATCTATACTAATATTATAAAGAGGTAAAGTTTGTGAGTTTGTGAGTTTGTGACGTTGTAAGGGGTAATCTCTGGATCTACTGAGCCGATTTATGTGAAAATTGGTAAGAATATAGTTTGAAGCCCTGGAAAGGATATAGGATATACTTGTTATCCCGGAAATCATCCCATAAGAGGGTGAAAATGAAGATGAAAATTTGTATGGGGAATCAACCCGACCGAGCAAAGCGAGGGTGAGTCGCTGGTACCTTTAATATCAATAAAATACTATTATTTGTATGCGCTACCTATTGATAGGTTTGAAGTCTTTTTTTTATTTTTTTATTTTTAGTGTCTGTAATAGGTTGTTCTGTAAACAACAGTAGGTAATAATGTAACGATTGGTTATAATATTTCTCAGTTTCTCTGCTCCGCACGCTTGCTCCGCTTCAATGACAGGTAGCCTAATATTCACTTATCTGGACATGGGTTAATAATAATCTATACATATAATAAAATTCTATCTAAACAGAATCTGTACATTAAATATTTTTCGGAAAATCTTATTGAAATAGATATTACTATCGATACAGAGGCCGAATCTATAATTTTTAGAATTTTTGTCTGTCTGTTACCGCATCACGGAAAACCACTAAAGGGATTTTGATGAAATTTGGTATGGTGATAGCTGGTTATCCGGGTCAACAATAGGATACTTTTTACTGCGAGAAAATATCTCATTTCTGAGAAAAAATACAAAAACTGCAATGTAAGAGTATACAAATATGTAAAACCTAAGAATTTTATTTTTGGTCATCTAAACGCGGGGGGAGCCGCGGGCAATGCTAGCATAATATTATAAAATAAACATAATCGACAGATTTAAAGAGGATCGGGTATTGGAAAAAAAGGCGTAGACGGACTGACTAAACAGGAATGTTATGGGAAAATTAAATGTTACGACAATATTGTTGTTATTTTCGTCCTCTATGTAACGATGTATAAAGAATAATTCTCTTGGAATGTTTATGCACAAAAATATATGTTTTTCTTCGTTTGACTTCTACGCTTTTGAATGATGTCTCGGTGTCTCTGAATTGATGTCTTAATGTAGACATTTGCTTTCACCTGTATCTTCAAACAGGTACTAAATTTACGTATATTTTATGGTAATTGTATCTGCATAATTACAATTTACATGGCACTTGAATGATCAGTCATAATATTATGACAAGCTGACTGAACTGTCTTCTACATAATTACTATTGTTTTACTATACTTTTTACGTTTACATTATTAGGTACTTTACAAAGTATTTGTATATGCAAGCATATTCAATTGTTGCAGCCCGAAGAGTACCACGACCCTTACTAGTTTTAATAACTAGTTTTCATAAATTTTTATTAATACCATAATTTTAACGTTTTAGTAAAGATTTTTCAGAGATGAGATATTTTCCCGCAGTAAAAAATTTCCTATATGTTGACTCAGATAACCAGCTAGATAGATAGACAGATAGATGCTTTATTGTACACCACAAATAAATATACAAAAAGAAGATATAAACAATAGATGATGCACAGCAGGCGGCATTATCGCTATAAGCGATCTCTTCCAGGCAACCTTAGGGCGTAGGAGAAATTATATGAAATGGTAGGCGGTGTACTTACTACACACAATTGCATATCCTAAATACAGATATACATAAATACATACATACATACATACATACATATATACATACATACATTCATACACACACACATACATACATAATACATACATAATACATACATACATACATACATACATACATACATACATACATACATACATACATACATACATACATACATACATACATACATACATACATACATACATACATACATACATACATACATACATACATACATACATACATACATACATACATACATACATACATACATAAATGCATAAATACAATGCATACATACATAAATGTAGATCAGATGAATCTATCATCATACCAAAATTTCATGAAAATCTCTCCAGTGGTTTTTCCGTGATGCGGTCACAGACAGACAAACAGACGGACAGACAAAAATTCTATGTACAAATTCGACTCAGGATTTTATTAACTATATGTATAGATTTTATAAAGATTACCTAACAAATCAACAGACGAATCGTGGGCGATGAGCAAAAACAGACATTAGTCACTAGTAGTACAGAAGTACCAACTGCTTTGTCAACATACTCACTGAGAAGATGCCAGCTGAATCAATCCTTAGCTATATTTATTGCTGCTATAAATACATATAAATAGAAGATGCATTAGTTGTCAATAAAAGGGATAGCAAAATTATAAAAATTAATTAGTTGCATTACACATAAGCCTATGTGTTACACCAGGTTATAGTTTATTTGTAGGTATACTTTTCATCCAAATCCCTCGAGCCGTTTCATCGTGAAAGACATACACATATATACAAACTCTGGCATAAAATAATAATAGTCCGATCGATTAAGAACGTTTTTGAGATTTTTTTTGTACTATACAATTTTTATGATGACTTAAAATTTTATTTTGAGCAAAACAGACAACATATTTATAAGCAGTCGTTTTTCGTGACCTTTGTTTTGTGGCGCAGACACAAGATTATTATACGAGACATTTGAGATAAAATATAATTTAGTTTTTTTTTTAATATATATATTACAAATTTATAGCTTATTATAATTGAACATTTCCAGTCTTCCTTCATCTTGTAAACTACATTTTAAAGAAAATATTAAATATAGAGTACCTAATACTCATTTATAGGGAAGTAAAAGTTTATTGCATCTTTAAATTCCCACAATTTATAAAGTATATTATTTCCTACATTAATACAGACTCGATTATTAATAATTGGTTAAGTCAATAAGTGCAATGCACCAACTTTAAATACTAGTGTTCGCCATTATCATTAATTAAAATTTATAAATAATAATACTGTTTTGTTTTTATCTATGCTAAAAAAAACCATTTCCAAAAAAAATAACACAAAAAATAAAAGAAAATTAGTTGACAAACAGAGGAGAAAAAGGTACAGAACTGTTTTGCCTCCTTATAAATAGAAAATTAACAATAGTGTAATGGTTTTAAGAAGTAAAACTTGCTGTAAATAGTAATTTCGGCACAAATGAAACATTTCATATGTTATCACGTGTTTGTTCTATATCAAAGTCGTACAAGAATTGTGAATATTTAATAATAATTTAATATGTGACGATATCTGCGCCTACGCTTGCTACGCTTGTAGAATGTACATGTTGTTTTTCGACGTCAATACTCGTGTTAAACGATTATTCACGCATTGAAAGGGTTTTTTAGTATAAATCTGTCTTGTTCTCGCAATTCCAAACAATTCTGTAATTTAAATACACTGCAATACCTATAGTAAACATTTTAAATAAAACTATCTTTTCGGATTTTTTCGCGAATTTATTTTGATTTTTGGTTCCCTACGTTTCGAATGCTTTACAGCGATCATGGTCACGGGAGAGACTTGAGTTTCATTTAAAATGTCAAGTATTCGCGTAAATCTAAGATAGTATTATATAGTAAACACTTTAAAAGTAACGTTTTTCTTTTCTACGTATTTGTTACTAAAACATATGAATTATTAATTATTAGCCCGCTATGAAATATTTTATATAGATGTTTATGCCCTGGATTAACACATATGTACTTACTTTTCATCGAAGTACCTACAGGTTGCTAATAAAATTTGTTTACTATTATATCTATAAAATATAATCGCAGTTTATTTATTTTCCTTAGGTTTTTACTATTTTTAATTAAATAACTCTCAGGTTCATAACTTCTCTCTCTCTTCACAAAAAATCAATTCAATCCGTTCCTGCTTCGCTACGTATGAAAAGGACAAAAATTTCGACACTTGTAATGAATAACTTTGAAACTATAGGTATAACGTAAGATCACGTAACTTTTCTTAGTAAATAGATTATAAAACGCACAAAGATTTTTTTTAATTGTACCCATAGTTCCACAGATTAGCACTTGCAAATAAACAAACTCTTCAAATTTATATTAAGTATACTAGCAACTCACCCTCGCTTCGTTCGGGTTCGTCCCTAGCTTGATTCCGCATACAAACTTTCATCCCCATTTTCTCCCCCTTAAGGGATGATTTCCGGGATAAGAAGTACCTGTCCTATGTCCTTCTCAGGGTCTTAAAGTATCTTCTTGCCAAATTTCATCTAAATCGGTTCAGTAGACCTAGAGATCACTCCCTACAACGTCACAAACTCACAAACTTTACCTCTTTATGATATTAGTATAGATTAGTACAAAATTGGTTAAGGCGTAGGCTGTTCAACATGTAACATCGCGTTGATTTTAGAAGCGCTCGGTATTTTACAAAATTCCGCGGCGCCATAAAAACGCAAGCGCAAATCAATTAATTTTAGATTTCTGGAGGATGGAGAACAATATAAACTTTACGCCAAAGATCATACTCTACCATACGCGCAATATGCTTAAAGAGACGTGCATACTTTTTTCATCGTATTGCTAGGAAGGTATTATAATATATACATACAATAAAAAAACGAAATCTGTACTTGATTGTAACGTATTGTGTACAGAATATAGATCCCAAAACAATAGCTATTAAAAAATGTCTGTTTGTCCGTTTGTCTGTACACACAAACTGCGTTTGCGTTTCACGCAAAAAGTACAGAACCGATTTTAACTAAATTTTGTATAGTGGTAACTTATTACTCGAGGCATCATTTAGGATACCTTTTACTACAAGGGAAAATCTTTCAATCCCACGGGAAAACACAATAACAGGTTATATCGAGTCATCCTTAGAATGCCTAACGCTGGCTAAACCTTAAGAGATACAACAATACAATGTACCAAAAAGTTATAGATCTTAATAAGGTCTACAGAAAAACTAAAATAGCATAAGTCTTTCTCCTAAGGTCCACTCGCAATAACTATTCATATCCATTTAAAACGTACTTAGGGACGCACCCGAAAGAAGCGAGTGTAAGTCGCAAGTGACAAATAAAAGTCTGCTAGACGCCATTTACGAAAGGGCAATATTTCAACAAGTACGATACATATTCGTATATAGGTTGATAAATTTCCCTACAAAGTGACGTCAACACCTCCCCGAAACTTTGGCAGAGACTCGGGCTGTTAGTATGACTGTAGAGAGAATAAGCTTGTTAGTCTGGAGTTAGAGAGGTGATGTGAAGTGTTTTAGTGGAAATATTCAATTATATTTGTGAAAATCTTTTGTCAACTTGTGGTCACTGAAATCTTTTTTGTGTTCCCCTTTTTATTTTATATATGGATGTTTGTACAAAAAAGGTATTATTGTTTACAGTTTAACTTTCATAATTACGTAAATTTAATATCTCACTCAAGTACACACATTTGTAGATTATGAAGAGTTTATAAGTATTCAGGAAAAATAATGAATCAATTGATTGTTTACAAGGTGAATTATTTACAATTGTTCTTATTGGTAAAGTGAAAAACACTGAATTTTAGTTCGTGATAATAATGTACATAAAAAAATATTTTCTATAATAGTATAGGTTATATATAAGTATAGAATATTATTAGTTTCTAATTTTGTTGATCATTTTATTAAAATAAATGTTTGTTGTTTATAATTGTTTGTCTAACTCACAATGATCTGCATATTTATCCTCTGAATATTCAGTATTTATCATGAAAAAATATTAAAAAAATACTGAAAATTAATGATACATGTATCCTAAATCATGGAAACATATTCATTTTTCCAAAATAAAAAGTAGCCTATGTGTTATTCCAGACTATAATCTTAATCTCTGTGCCAAATTTCATCCAGATCAATGCAGCCGTACTGGCGTGAAAGAGTAACAAACATCCATACTCACAAACTTTTACATTTATAATATTATAAAATAAAACAATATACGGATTTACTATACTTAAAATATACTTATATTTCCAAAGTCTTGTTATCCGAAAGTATATAAAATTTTATGGCGCTTTAACGATACGATACTTTATCCCAATATATTCAATAACTCTTTGAATTTATTTTAATTCATTGTTACGAGTATACTCAAATAGTGATTCAGACACAAAATGTCAGA
Source organism: Brenthis hecate (assembly GCA_951806755.1). Classification (NCBI taxonomy): domain Eukaryota; kingdom Metazoa; phylum Arthropoda; class Insecta; order Lepidoptera; family Nymphalidae; genus Brenthis; species Brenthis hecate. The sequence continues at coordinate 6,577,422 of OX638249.1, forward strand.
GGGACTTAATTATGCTGCACATATATTTTAACTGTTCCGTGTAATTAAAGTTTGTAATAAATAGCAAAGTACGTTTTCAATCTTCAACTACACTTTGCATTTAAATACCCTGCCAATACTTAATTATATTTGTACTTCGACATATTTGGCACTACAATGTATATAAGCCGATGGGCATGAATCGCGAAAAGTGAAGAGAAAATGAAAAAGATTTGGTAGTATGACGCGATACAAAGTGTTTTAGTCGTGATATTCTTAGCCGTCGACGCCAACGAGGCGATATTTTTAGAGAGGACAGACATTTTACAAAATAAACGAAGATGTTGGGGTTACTCTGTATGATTTATTAGCACGCACTCTGTTCTACCGCTATTTAATATTTAGTTTTGTATCGTGAATGTTATATCTCTCCAATGTAATTTAATTACTCTTTAGACGAATGATTATAAATTTTGTTAGGTATATGAGAATAACGTTATGCAATGCTACATGAGTAAATTCGACATATGGAATAATTCTGTTTTAGGTATAGCAGTCTAATAATATTTTCAAACAATATATCGTTATGAATAATTGCATTGCATTGCATTGCATAGTAATTTATTTAAATTACGATTTAAGTTTTATTAAGTGTATCCCGTATATACTTCTTTTTTTCCCTGAAACAACCAAACAAGATGTAAAATTTATTTATCTTATATGAGCAGCAGTTATATAACGCAGATTTTATAGCAAAAAAGTCTCAGCTAATTAACTACTAGACATTAACAATTAATTATTATTTGGTATAACAAAATATCATATTAGGGTTCTAATGTGTAATCGCTTTAAAATAGCGAAGGTCGGCCATCCACCATCTTGGCAGCCGCCATGTTTATTTGCGTACGCAAATGCCATCAAATGCATCGAAACGAGAACATAAACACGTGTTTCCAAAATTTTCCCTTTTTATTTAGTGTTTTACCACGTTTTATTATACAACCTCCATTATAACATAACACTTTTTTACAAAATGAGAGGTATAATATGATTTATTTTAATTTGTCATCCTTTCAGCTGTATTAAAAAAACAATCCACAATAAGAGAAAAGCCAGAAAACGGAGTTTCTGAACAAGTAGAAGAAAAGCTCGTTAAGCCTTCTGCAGCAAAGCTAGCAGACAAGGCTTCAAAATCTGCAGAAGATAAGCCAAAGTTCACTAAATCTAATGTAAAATCTATCGATAAGCAAGTAAAATTAGACGACAAAGTTACTGAAAAAGTACCGGAGAGACCAATTCTCAAAACTGTAAAAACTATTGACGATAAGGCAAAAGAAAAATCTGTTAGTATAATAGATAAAAGGTCTATAAATAAAAATGATGCAACAAAACAAAATAACTCGGTAAATGACAAAGCTGTCAAAGCATCCAGTATTAAGGAAATAAAAAAGGAAGATACAGTCACCGAAAAATCTAAAGTAGATGAAAAAATTGAAGATAAATCAAATAAGACGTTAAACAATATTAATAAAGACGTCAAAAAAATAGAAAAGCCAAAAGCAGACGATAAAGAAGAAGATAAATCAAAAATGACTACCAAGCCACCTCTTGAGAAAACAAATTCTAAGGTAAATTTCTTACTTAAAGACAAAATGCTTAAGTTTTTCTTTAATATTGATCACCTTAATACTTATATTGAACGTAATATATTCATATTACGTTCAATATATAGAAATGTGTTTAATATATTTCAGCTACTAAGAATATAAATTAACATATATTTTCAGCTTCCACCACGCAAACCATCTCTGCAGAAAGCACCTTCAAAAGATGACATCATGCTTAAAAAATGGAGAGACCCCCTGCATGAGCGTGTAAAGGAAAATATTGATAAAACTCTAGCTAACGAAATACCCAAAGGACATACATTAACAAAAAATGAGAGTTTAAGAAGTAAGCATTCACAGTTATATTTTAGCACTCACACGCGCGCACAAAATTGTAATTTGTATTAGAAATTAACGAATCTATTATTGGCTAGAGATGCGTATCAATCAAAGAACACGCCATCGGAAGTGAATTTAACTTTGGCAATCTATCAATAGATAGGTACTTGGATCAAAAAGAATTCATACTTTTATTTATATATAAATAACATAAATGCTGCTAATATAAATAAAATTAATTAAAATTAATTTTGAACTTAATATCACGTTACTTAAATATAAAAAAACTAGTTCTTAATTTTGACTTATATTATTAGATGAAAAAATCGAAGCTTTTAGTCATATTTATACCTATACTCTGTTGAAGATATCTCTCGAAGATGCAGTCATTAACATTCCTTTTGATCTCTTGTGCTAGGCTTGTGGTCTAAATCAGGTCCAAAATAGTCTGAGATAGTTCCGCATTTGACGCGCACGCCTATCAGGTGCAAATGCAAATGCGCTAGAATAAAGTGTACAATTATTCAAAAGCCAGTAATTTCTTAAATAAGAGTTAAAATTTAAATAGTGCCTAAATTCAAATATATATGGTATTCTAACCTTGTGCAGTTCTAAGTTATTTAAAGAACGCTAATATTATCGTTAGTTTCAATGGTTCTAACAATAGTGACTGAAACAAATATTTACGATGGTAATTATTATTAATTTAATGAGCTTATTTTATCGAAACTATCACACAAAATTCTTGTATTTACTTATTTAATAAATGTAGAAATCATAATTACCTATTTTTTGCAAAGGTTTATTAAAGCCAACACCACCACCAATGCCTCCGCCATTGCCACCAAAACTCCCGCCTCCACCGGATTTCAAAAAAGCTCCAGTTGATCCAACGAAGCTTAAAAAAATAGAGCAACTACGGAGCAGACCGAGGCGAAGGCCTGACTGGACCGATATGATGAAGGAAGTGGAACAAGGAAAAAAATTAAAACACGTTGTTTGTAATGATAGGTAATTAAATTATATATATTTATTGTAGAATCGTCTTTCCATTATATTTAACACTAGTTTTTCTGACGGTTCCACCCGCGTGGGAAGCAGTATGGGGATAAAAATTAGCCTATGTACGTCCTAGCCCCATGACATAATTTATGTAAATTGCTTCATGGGTACGAAAGTCTCATCGAAACCTGTTTAGCGTTTTAAGCTTATAAATGTAACCACTAGACAGACAAAGTTACTTTTATATTTACAATATTAGTATATGTATATTATAACTAACGCTGTAGAACAATTTCAGATCAAGTCCAATAATAACACGATCAGTAGTAGTCAAGAATAAGGACCAATTTATATTTGAATCTGAAAAACCTAACTCTCACAATGAGCTTCTAAAAGAAATCAATAAAGGAATAAAATTGAAGAAAGTCAAGACTAACGATAGAAGCAAACCTAATTTGGAAGGTTTAAGGAAATTTAGAAGACAAATGACAATTGAGGAACAAGTACAGAAATCCATGTCGCAAGCAAATATAGCTGCTTCTCCATCAGGTGCATCGGTGGCAGAGGTAAATATTAAAAAAAAATAAACAATAAAAAAATAAAAAAGTAAGTAACGATATAATAAAAAAAATAGTCTAGCTTATAATTCTAATCTAGCCTGAGTATATACTCTGGTACATTAAATAACTTTCATATTTAGAAAAAGAAGGGTTTTTATTAAATAATTAATGTTACATATTAGGCGCCACCAGGTGCGGAAGAAGAAGAGATTGATGAAATGGACGATATCGACAAAGTTAGAGACGATCTCCAGTCTACCAAACAACTATTAGCAATAGAACTGAGGTAAATGTTACAACGGCAATATTAAACATTTTTAATTGGCGTATGTTACTGTTATCAATAAAATGTGTAACTTCATAATTAGTGCTTATAAATATATTACAGAAACAAAGAAGCTCAAGAAAGAGAAAACAAACGTTTATTAACTCGAATACATAATCTTGAAGCTGAACTTGCTAGAGAGAGAGCTATTATTAAGCAAGAACAGCATAAAACTGTTATATCAGTCACAGACGCGTATGACGAAAGGTTAGTTAATAATCTAAAAATGGAAGTTGAAAAAGCTAAAGAAACAGCAGATAACTTAGAAAAGCAATATTTGGAAGCCGCAGAAGAAAGAGATACAGCTCTCACAGAATTAGAAGAAGTGAAACGAAGAAACGCAGAATTAGAAAAAAAATTAGAACAGGCTCTTTCGGTATGTAATTTATTTATTCATTATATTACAATCTATTTTTTTAAATAAATTAACACGTAACCCACATCTTGATTTTTCTAATAGTACCCAGGAAATAAAACTACGTTTTTATATCATATTTATAAACCACGTTGGATTATATTTAAATATTTCTTTGATTAATATATATTTTTTCAAAAAACTTTTTTATAATAATTAATTGACGTCACTGCTTTGCAGCTAACATGTTTTTGCTTATTCGCTAATTTACAGGACAAAATAGAAGAACTCCTAAAATCAGAAGAGCCTTTATCTTTCTATCAAAAGAGTCAGCTTGACTTTTTAAAGCAGTGTAGGTTATTGAATATAGATGTTAACTGCCCTGAAGCTCAACAACTTAAGATCAACCTTACCGACGCTAATAACAACCTTGCTAATAACGCTTTTACTAACAATAATCAAGATACTGAGGTAAAAAATAAACTCTATTATTCCTGTTGAAAATTAACACTTGCTCAGTAGAAGCACTTAATTCTTGACCTGACTAGGAAACAAAATTTACTGCATAATATTTTCCTATTATGTACTCGGATTTGAAGTAAATTGAAATGGTATTATTTCAATATTGCAATATATACATACCTATAGATATAGAATAAAATTAATATATTTACTATGGCTATTTTAGGGAATCATACCCACAAATGTTGGATCAAGACGTTCCAGTCACGCCATCAAACAACTCTCCGTAACAAGGGATGACAGTTTTGAAGAAGAAGAGGAATCAGAAGAAGAAGAGGTACTGTTTATTAGTTGATTATTTTTAATGTATTATTACTTAAACTACATATTATTAATTATTATGTCGATGTCTCATTAAAATGCAGTGTTGCTTATAATTAGGGAATCATTTAGTCTAGATCGGTTATTTTGTCATTTCATGTACGAGTACTACTCTATGAATGTATGCTCCGTCAGCGCCATAAAATAATAAAAAAATAAATACGAGAACGGCTAGATTAATGAAATGTTTAGTACATTTTATAGACTATTTAATAGATGATAGTCTAAATAAATAAAAACTTTTCGTTAATTGTTATGTAGGATAATTAGCTCCACAAAAATTATCATAATTTCATTTTGATTGAGTAAGTCTTCTTGCATTACTGTAAAAAGCAAATGTGTTGTCAGTGTTTGCAAACTAAATTAAAACAGGCGCACATACCTACCTAAATTACATTATTTTTTTTGATTTTCGGTATTTTTTTGGTATTTGTTAAGTCTAATGCTGCTGATCATTTTCAACCGACTTCAAAAAGGAGGAGGTTCTCAATTCGACTGTATGTTTTTTTTTTTTTATTATTGTTACCTCAGAACTCCGTCATTTATTAACCGATTTGGACAATTTTTGTTTTGTTTGAAAGGGTATACTTCCAGATTGGTCCCATTTAAATTTCAAAAAAAAATACCACCCCTAAGGGTGGAAAAACAACTAATGATGAATTTAACCTACTTCTAATTGTCATATTGACTTGAAACTTTGCAAGTATTTCTATTTCCGTTGATAGTACAGTGGTTCGGTGTTGTTGACCTGATCTGATGGCAAGGCCAGAAGGTGGATAGGTGGAACTCTTCAACGGCTAATAGTAGATACTTTGAGTTTGGGCTTATTTTGTTTGATTTGACAAGCCTAACACGTTAGAATCCTTACTTTGCTACTATTGTCTACACTAAAAAGGGAAAAATAAAAACTTTTTAACAAAAAAATAAAACCGACTTCAAACAAAAGCACTAAAAAGTGAAAAATAACTGATTGGTAGTTTTCATTTACTATACATACCTAATCAAATATTTTCGAAGTCGGTGTGCTTTGCTTTGTATGGGCTGAGACCGATTTCAAAAATATTTGATTAGGTATGTATTTAATAGGTAGGCTTTAATTACTTAGCCAAAGCACACCGACTTCGAAAATATTTGATTAGGTATGTATAGTAAATGAAAACTACCAATCAGTTATTTTTCACTTTTTAGTGCTTTTGTTTGAAGTCGGTTTTTATTTTTTTGTTAAAAAGTTTTTATAGATATACGAAATTACTAATGGAAAGATACTGTCACGTTTACACTCAAAACTATGCTATTCATTTTAGTGGTGCTAGTGATCGTCACATACATACCTACATGAATCACATAGTAGGTATTATTTGAGGTGTAGCTTAGGTGATAAGGTTTTAAAGCATAATATTTTTATAAATTATGATATTAAACTAATTTGCAGGAAGAGAGTGAAGAAAAGAAACAAAAGCGAATAGAAAAAGAAATTCGCAATATGAGGAATAAGATAAGACACTTAAAGGAGAAACAAGACAACATGAAAAAAGAAAGGATGGGGTACAAGATGGCACTCAAGAATCAACAGGCGTGCTTAAAGTTAGTATAGTTTTTCAATTTTGATTGAAGCCTTCCTCTCACGAAGATATTTATAAACTCCGCGACTATGACGCGACTCAATCAAATCCATTTTCGCACACGACCCTACCCAAATTCTAGTATATTCGTTCATTTGTTGAGTTATCGGGTACAATGTCAACTGACTCTAGCATTGAAGACCTTTTTACCCATTTTTACATCCATATTAATATTGTAAATGTGAAAGTGTATTTGTTTGTTTGTGTGTTTGTTTGTCCTTCTTTCACGTCAAAACGGAGTGACGGATTGGCGTGATTTTTTATGTGAAGATACCTACGTACTTATCATTTTTCAAAATTCATCCTATAAGTGGGTAAAATAGGGGATGAAAGTTTGTATGAAACCTACCTTTCTATAATTTTTTTTGTAGTTTTAGCGCTAGCGAAGCCGCGGGTTCTGCTAGTATTATTATAGGATAGGCGTAAAGAAGATTTTGGTGCACCCTCACATTGAAAAAAATATTGAATATATATTGAATAATTGAATTTATGCTCAATTTCAAATACGCTTTATCCACTATATTGTTTCTAACGTATTCGAGGATAATTTATAGTTGTACAAATAAGGATATTTTTCAACTTCCAGTACAAATTTTATGTTAAATTGTATATGAATGATAAAAGTAAATATTATATAATTACGATATGTACTTTAAAATGTTATGCAGCTGTAAGCACGTGTCTAAATATTTCTCTCTACCTATAAATACAACTATTGGTAGATCTATGTGTCTCAAATGAAAATTCTCTTACAGAGAAGAAAAGCGTAAATTTAAGGAGCTGAAGCGAGAAGTCGATAAAATGGCTGCAATGATGAAGGAAGTTGGTACAGATGAAGAAGATGATGATGAGGAGGATGAAGAATCTGAGGAAGAAAAAAAGAGTGAGACCGAGGAAGAAGAGGAAACTGAGACCGAAACCGAGCAGGATACTGAGAGTGAAACCGAAAGTGAAAGCGAACCGGAGGTAAGAAATATTATTTTTAATAAATCAATCCAGGTAATAGAAAGAACTTAACACAATAAATCAGACATTACTTAATAACGATTTTATTTTCCAGGATGCACCTTTACCTAAAAAGAAAGACAATCTTGTGAAGCGCTTGAAAAGACACGAAACACGAGTAAATGCCTTGAAAAAAGGCAACACACTTCTCATGGCGAACGTTGATCGACTGAAAGATGATGTACTCATACAAAAAGAAAAATCTCTTACACTCCAGAAAGAATTGGATTCACTTATTGACGATCTAGATTAAAAAAATGACAGTACTAAACACTTCTACAGCTTTTTAATTTTAAGTATTTTGCTTTTAAATTTATGGCCCTTGAATAATTTAACAAGTTATTATTTTATGTAAGTATCTATTTGTGTAGTTTGTTGAACTGATATTAAAATTTGATTAAAATATAAAAACTTGCAATAAGTCATAATGAGCTTGTAAAAAAAGGAATTGACAAGTTATGGATTTAATACCACTACCTTGCTAGACCTACAACTTAAAGCTCTATGCGTCTGTATATATGTTTGTATATTATAAGATATAGATATCCATTATCTATGCCGCTAGCGATGTAATGTGACGCAAGCTTAGAATGAGTCAAGTAGAAAAAAAAGAGCTAGGAGTCGGAAAAACTGTCACACTGATTTTGGGACACTAGTGTGAACTACCTATTTGTACAATAGCAATATTGCTTAATAGTATTAGATATATAATAATTAAGTAATGAAATCGATATCCAATTATATATTATAATTTGTGAGGCGTTTTATTTGGCTAAACGCTGTAACTGGAATAACATGTACTTGCCTTACAAATAGGCCAGCTATTATAGTTAATGACATACTCGTCCATATTATGAACATGTGATAAATTATAATAGCTAAATTAAAATACCTATTTTGGTATTTGGAAGCTGTTTATATTTTATGATTGTTTTCTGCACAAATGTATAAAATTGTACTTTACATAACCTTTTCCCATGAACGAAGTAACCACTCGTTCATGCCTTTTGTTAATTTGTTCATGCCTTTTACTCATATTAAAATGGCTTGGGAATGATATTTCTGTATATTTAAAAATGACTTTTTAGTTAGCCTTGTAAATAAACACATGTCGTTCATTTATATTAATTTACGCTTCTTTTAATTCCTGGTAATTACTTAACTACAAGTACTTTTGTATAACTTTTAATTACACAATAAATATTTTTCACAAATGAGTACTGTCTATTAATTACTATTGTATACTTACTAGCTGACCTGACGATGACGGGATGTTGTTTTATCTCAATTGCAATAGAATTTATGATCTTTGAGGTCATACAAAAGTTTTATAGAAAAAATTATTTCAGCTTCTCCCGATGTGTGATTTTTTCGGACAATTAAAAACCATGCTCGGACTATTACGAACAATTTAGTAAAAGTCTTTAGCCAAATGGTCCAGCAGTGATCTAGGAACAGTATTCGATTTTTATTATATCATATTTGAATAATTATTTACTGATATACCTCTCCTTAAGAACTCAAAGTTACAAAAGCTTAAAGATAAAATCTGAAAGATAATCGACAAGGCTAAAAGAGAAAGCACTAACTGAATACAAAAAAAGAAGGCAAAGGAGGAGTCTCAATAAACTGCTCTCAAAAACCAAAAGAGACTTCTCGGAAAGGTTGATGGCTCCTTTACAATTAGTGAAACGGAGTCGGTGGTCGTTCATAATACGCGCATCATCGACGAGTTATTGAAACGTGGTGTGCATATTTGATATTTGTTTATAAATGATTGATATAGGCACATTGTAAAATATGAGTCGACGATGCGTTAAAACCTTTGGATAAAGCGTCATTGTGTACAAAGATGCTAAGTTGATTTTAATTTATTTTTCATAGATATCTTAAAAAACAAACATTAAGTAGAATGTATTATTTTTATAACTAAAAATACAGAATAATAAAAAAATAAAATTATTTTTACAGGCAACATTAATCAACAAAACTGACAGTTGTCACAACTATTTAACTAGATAATCTGTAGTCTGTCTACTAGTAGTCAACACTCAACTGACAAAACGTCTGTCAAATTTAAAATTATTATTTGTAACTAAGTTGTAACTGATTTGGTTGTTGTGAAAAATGAATGAGATTTATATTTTATAAGATTTTTTATTATAATTAAACATTTAATTATATGATCTTTAATAAGTACCTAGGTTTTTAATATTTTGTTGATAAAATGGCACCTACGGATGTAGAAGTACAACAAGCGGTTGGGAAGCCAAACCCGCGAAACAATTCAACTATGTTCAAAATATTTCAAAATGTTCAATACAATGTGGTTCAACATAAAAAATATGTGAAGGAAATGATAAAGCTTTACAAAAAGGTAGGAATATATATAGTATTTATTTCCATAATCATCAATTTAATACTCACTAAAATGAAACGACGTCAATTGATATATTTTATTATTTACAGATCGACCAGGACTTTTTTAGAGAAAGTTTTAAAAATGCTCTTCACTATTTATTCACATTTGGAGATACAAGTGCGAATGTAGATCGTGTTATTCAGTTTGTAGCAACATTTTGCACATCTCTTGATGATGAAGAAGAGTTTCTTATGTTTATTTTTGAAATAATTTTTGATGTAAGTGTTTTCTATTCTATTCTTCGCACCAACGCTCCTTTCATTGATTATTTAATTCATGTGGGTATGTTTTAGTGTCAATGTGTATCTGGCCAATCAGTCAGATATAGAGCAAGTCAACTGCTGGCAGCCGTACTTGCAGCTCTTGGTGATGATGCCTCACTGGATGATGATTTATGTGATAAATTACTTACATCACAGGTAAAACAACAGTGTCGTACTTAAGATAATTCACTTAGAATATTATGGCAAAAATCCTAATATATGTACCTAATAAAAATAACTATATGAACGATTTAAATAAAACATTGACTCAGTGCTTATTTCTCCAAATGACCAAGTTATGAGTTTTTAATAAAGAATTATTAACTATTGAATGTTAATTCTATTGATATAAAATACACATTTTTCTTTAAAAAACTAGAAAAATATTATCTAACCTAAATATACAAATGTCTTGGAAATAAAGCTTTATTTTTAAAATAGAGGAACAATATTCTCTATTGTAAAGTACAGCAAGTTGGTGGTTTGAACAAATAAGGAATTTAAGTTTCTGTTACATTTTCTTAACAACAATTTGCTAGCTTTTTTGTAAAATTTGATACATTATATTAATTGGTATCAATATATTATTAAAATAGTGACAATAAGTTTGTGAATACTTGTATAAAACATGTATAAATGTTTATTTATTTTTTTAGATGAATATTTACAAACTTATTATAATATATAAATTAATATTTAAATAAATTTTGTTATAGATGCAACGTCTTCAAGATACTCGTGGTGCGGTGAGATGTCGCGCGGCCCTTGCGTTACAGCGTCTGCAAAATCCAATGGAGCCAGATGATGAAGTTACAAGAGCTTACCGTTTTCATATGAGCTGTGATCCAAGTTCTTCTGTGAGAAGGTAGATCATTGTGTAAGATTTATATTTTCTATCAGACTATTTAGTCTGGTCTAGACTAGTCACTATCTCAAAGTCGGAAATTAGAGGTCTTTACTTATTGGCATTTCTACACAAAATACTATACTATGATAGTTTAAATTTACTTCAAACAAAAAAGGTATTAGTGCAACTAACTAAACAAAATAATCTTATTTTAATGTAATTAATAAGCAATTTTTATTACTAAAACTTCTGTTTCAGGGCTATAGTAATGTCAATAGCAAAATGTACTCGCAATGTTCCATTTGTCCTTGAAAGGCTTTGTGATGTTGATGAGGCAGTGCGGCGCGCTGCTTTTCTACATATATCTGCTATAAATGTTACACAGTTAAGAGTTCGACAACGAGTACTTACTTTGAAGGTAATATAGACACAACATAAGGTATAACATATAAAAAGAAATACTTAAAAAAAAGTGCATTATTATTATTATTGTACACTATAGAAATATACACAAGAGATATTCACAATAAGAAAGGAGAAATAATTTATTTATTGTGCACATTAACTCATGGACCAGCATTTAAATAATGAAGATTAAACTCATGCCATGCACTCCATATTGGTTATAGTCATTAAATTAATTTAAAAAAAGAAAGTCATTTTCGAGTATTATGTAAATTGAAATTAATTACTTAATAATAATATATTAATTATAAAAGTTTACATATAATTATTATAACAAAAATGTGAAAGTATTATTAAAAGATCTCAACAAATTAAAAAGGTATGAAACTTTAAAGTTGCGCTTGTGATGTCACACGACTTAAATGACCAAAATTTAAATTAAAAATATCACTACCAATAAATAAAAAGCAAGCAGTAGTATGTAAAATAACTAGGAACACACACGAGTGAGAGACCGCAAACTTAAACAATTAATTTCTCAGTCATTTATTGATGAGTTTCAAAAAAAAAATCACTGACTTATTAGTTTTGATCTATATTATAATTCCATTGTGTTAAACCAACATCATGAAACTTCTCCATAGAAGTCAGGTAATTTTATCAATCTTTATCATGATAGGTGGGTCTGAATGAACGCAGTCCGCGGGTACGTCGCGTCGTAGAAGAGATAGTCATTCCGAGCTGGTTAAGCACTTTACAAGGGAATATAGTAGACCTACTAAAAGCTATTAGATTGGATAATGCTCATGATGCGAAAGACTCGCAATATGTTGCAGGAAAACTTTTGGAGTCATTATTTAAGTGAGTGTTCGTCTTTCTTTGTTTTTATTAACATTTTAGTTTTTTTTATTTTCATAATTTAATTCTAATTTAAGGTTTATGTTGTTAAGCTATCATTAATCTATAATGAAATCACGTTCAATTATTAGGGTTCTGTACCCAAAGGGTGCCTCACATATTAACAATAGGAACCCAATTACTAAGCCTCCGCTGTTTATCCGTCTGTCTGGTCAGCGGGCTGTATCTCATGAACTATATTAGCTAGAGAGTTGATATTTTCACAGTGTGAACTACTACTGCCGATATAACGACAAATAATAAAAAAAACAAGATGGCAAATTTTCATAATGGCCGCCATACAAATTAAAAGACAATTATTATGGTATGGAACCCTTTTTATTGTTTTTAGATTTCTTTGGATATAACAATAAGACCAAATAGTTAAAGCTAAAATAATGTAATTGCTTTAAATGTCCATCAAGATATATATTGTTTCTATTCCACTGTTAACAGGCGGCTTCCTATATCAGAGCTATTAGAGTGGCTTCCGACGGACAAAACTCTTCGACTCATACCTGCTGAAAAGCTCAATAAAGAAACAACCTGGTACTGGCGCCATCTTGCCGAACATTTGCAGAGAATAGAAGATGATGAAACATTAGAAACTGTTTTGCCTGATCTGATTGTGTTGACTGGATATATAAGAGCGTAAGTCTTTTTTTAATATATTTATTACTAATAATATACTTGAAATTACGTTTTAACGCTTAGTATAGATTTCTCAAAGATGACATATTTTCCCGCAGTAAAAAGTACCCTATATCATATATGTTTTACCAGCTATCACCATATCAAATTTAATCAAAATCTGTCCAGTAGATTTCTCGGTATGCGGTAACAGACAGACAGACCGACAGATAGACAAAAATTCTAAAAACTATAGATTCGGCCTCTGTATCAATAATAATGACTATTTCAATAAGATTTTCCAAAAAATATTTAATGTACAGATTTGGCTTAGAATTTTATTATATGTATACATTTAAATGATTCCAAATAATTTTTAAAATATTATAAATATCTTTGAAACATATTAAAATAAATCATATACGTGTCGGGATCGAATTTCGAGGGCTTTTTAATCACGCAGTATTATCAATAAAATTATTAAATAAAGTCCAAAATCTACAATCAATCAGAATTATGGAGTCACCATGTCCCTCTAAGACGGAAGATCCAGTGGGCTTCAGCACCCGTCAGTACGTACTGCAAGAACTAGGCTGCATGTTGCGGGTGTACGACGCCAGCGACCCTGCGGGCCGCACCGCCTTGCAGACACTCATCACTGATATGCTTACTGGTAAGGGAGAATGGAAGCTGTAATATAATATATTTTTAATTTATTTTGACTGTAACATATAGATGAGGTGTAAATGTATTATGAAATAATAATTGTACGAAAATATATGAAAATGTATGAATAGATGTTATTACTTATATTTATATTTATATGGATGTAAATATAAACATATAATAGTGATGGATTTTTTTAAATATTTCTATATTAGCATATCTAGTGTCCATCGTTATGGGATATATTATAGTGCACAAGTATAACTATGACCTTAAACACTCATGTACACACTACTGGAAAGAGATCAAAAGATCCCACAGTTTTGGCACTCACAGGATCACAGGGGTGTTATACCCCCTATATGTTATTTTAGCATGTTACTAAAAGTTCAAGTAATTTTGGGATGGACTGTTAGAGGATCGACAAAACTCCTACGTCAGATCAAATTATCTGAAGCCGTATAAGTTGACGGATAGACCAACAAGGTTCTCCTTAATATCTATTCTATGGATAATAATATAATAATAATTACTTTATTTCCAAAAGGTAGTACAACCAGATATTTGCTTAACACTTAATGATTAATTTGGTACATGTATCTACCTGTGTATCAGCTGTCAGCGCTATATCCCCACAATTAATCTACATAATTATTAGGACGCCAGCAAAAAATTATTAATTAAATATCTTCTAAACAGTTTGTACTTTATGCTAACATATGAAACAATGAAAAGTGCATCACATATAATGAATTGTTAAATACTGTTCTTCCCAGGTGACTATGGTCCTCTCAACGCAGATGTAGTACGCGCGTTTGTGTCAGCCCTCGAACTGGCAGTACCGGATATAACGCCCCGAATAGAAGTTATATGTGGAATGGTGAATGCGTTGCGGGAGCCGCCGGAAGTTGAGGAGGAAACGGTGGCGCCAACGCCTGTAGACTGTACAGAGATTAAACTACAGGTATAATATTTTTTACAGATGTATTTACTATTTCATCAACTTCAATAAAAGAAAGTTCTCAGTGAGTTTCACTCTATTAGGAAACTTCTAGAATAGTCCAACTTGAAGATAATAAATATTTACTCAGAAAGTAATTCATTTTTTTTTTTCATAATTAGTTAATATTGTTATGTTGTTTTAATTTTTGTGATTGTTGTTTTGTTTTAAGTTGTTTCACGTAACATTTTTAATATAAACTTTATAATACCTGAAACGAATTAATAAATCAATTAATATAAATTATTGTAGAGGGCAAGACTACGTGTGTCTTTAAACGTCGCCATAGAGGCGCAAGAGGAAGCTGTTAGAGATGAAAACTATGCACTGGCTGCTGAATGTAAAGCTAAAGTAAGTAATAGTTTTTAATTAATAATAAATAATTAGTCCTTGTTGTGTAAGATTTTATATTATTATTCCATTGAAAATATTGAAAGAAAAAACAAATATTTTTATTTAAAAATTATCAGGTCATGAGATATTTCTAAACTACTTTAAAAAGGAGGTTATTCTAACTTAAGTGAATAAAACTTTTTATTTGATTTTGAAGTCTGTTTACTTTTTTTATTTAAAAAGTAATTATTATCTATTAATTATGAAATAGTTTGAAGATTTATTGTTATATTAGTACTTACTGTTATATTGTTTCTTTACAGGTAGCAGATATCCAAAAAAAGTTAGAAGACTTGAAAGTTCAGAAATCACCTCCACCACCACAACCTATGGCAGTAAGAGTGTTGTCTGTATTAATATTATAAATGTGAAAGTTTGTGAGTATGGATGTTTGTTACTCTTTCACTCCTGAACGGCTCAACAGATCTGGATGAAATTTGACATAGAGATAGATTATAGTCGTAGTAGAGTAGGATAAAAATATTTTAAATGGAATACAATTAGATTAAATAGTTATGAACTTAACCATACTCATGTACATGCTAAAAAGGTATATTTTTATAAATTTTCAGACAATCAAGGAAAAACAATGTGATGCAGCAACATTAAATAAATGTTTGGTAATACTTAATAGTGCTCTTGATACTCCACAACTGAAAACTATCACTCCTATGTTGCAGATGATTTTCTCTGAATTAGAGGTAAACTGCCTTTATATATCCTAACTTTTGAATTAGATTCAGATTAATAATTATAGTCTACAGTCCCCGACGGGTTTTTTTTTAAATGATGATTAACAAGCTAAAACTTCATCAGTAGCTTCATTTTGAAGAGTATCAAGAGAGAGAACTTCATCACTGTGCCGGAGACTATATCCGAGCGTATGACTGAGAAATCCTACCATTTTATTTGTAGGATGTTTTGATCATTCAATTATGCATATTTTTAATAATAAATGCTATGAAAATCAGCCAGATATTAATAATTTTTATGATGTTGTTATTTTAATAAGCTTGTTATTTTAATAAGCTTGTTAAGGGGGATGATTTGATCCAAACCATCTGTTTTGTAGGACATTTTTTTCTGGTTTTACGTTGGATAACTCAAGATTAAATAATAGTAAACAACCCGTTAATAATAAATTTTAGACAATCACCATTTCAACATGCTCCATATCAAACTACAATTGTATTTACCAATATCAAACTTTTGTAGAAAGAAAAGTTGGGTGTCTCATCAAAACGAAGCTACTTATAATGTTTTAGCTTGTTAATACTCGTTAAAAAACCCATTGGGGACTGTAGATTATTGCTGTACAGAAACTTTTTATTTTGTTGTAAGATTTATCAATTTATGCAAAAATATATTTTTGTATCTTAACAATACCCATATAAATAGGATTTATTTAGATATTTTATTTATATTTTTTTTTAGGCTGAAATATTTCAAAATCCAGAATTATTAGACAATGCCCTTGAGACTGTTGCTCTGTTTGGAATGCTGGATAAAGATTTTGCTAAAGATCACAAAGCATTTTTCTTTGCAAATGTAAGTACATATGTTTATATCTATAAAAATTAAAAAATATCTATTATTAGCTGTATATTTTTATTTTCTTTACATAGTGTCTGAATCACAAAATTGAGTATTTCTTTCATACATTGACAATTTTGCCTCCCCTACTATAAGCAACTGTTAAACATTAAATCCATACTAATATTATAAATGTGAAAGTGTGTTTGTTTGTTTGTCCTTCTTTTACGTCGAAACGGCTTGGCGGATTGGCGTGATTTTTTGTGTGGAGATTGTTGGAGGGCTGGAGAGTGACATAGGCTACTTTTTATCACGGGAGATTATCTCATTCCCACGTAAAAACACGTTACAATAAAATCCAAAAATTTATTTCTGATCAGAATTACTAGACATTTGGTATTAATGCTCTTCAATATAAATAAATGTTTTAGCGTTTTTCGAAATTTATCCTATAAGGGGGTAAAATAGAAGATGAAAGGTTATATGAAACCTAGGTACCACCTACCTCATAGAGATTTTTTGTAGTTTTAGCGCGACCGAAGCCGCGGGTTCTGCTAGTTATTTATAATTTCCATTATTAAAAAAAAAATTAAGAGTGCGTGTATCAATGTGTACACGCGCAAGAAGTGAAGCTTCTGTAGGTTACCGGTAATTTTTATGAAATTCAATTTATGTTTTAAGTATTATTTATTATTTTTTTATCTATTTACAAAGGAATACAATATTTTTTTATTTACATAGTACAGATGGTGTTAAGACACAATTTTATTTTCAATCAAATGTTGATATGATTTCATAAAATAAATAATAATACAGGGATGCAAATTTTTTAGTAAAAAAAAATTATTATAATTATAATGTATAAACATTATTTCAAGTAAATATTTTAACAATATTCATTTGATATGATTCCATCGCTCATGTTTCACTTCCGTAACGTAACGGCCCAGCGTAACCGTTTCCGTTACAAAAATCGTAATGCCATTCTTTTTTTTCTGTCTCATGGCGCGCCTAAAGAAGTTTTACTTTGAAAAATTACAATATCTCTTATTAATTTCCAGCTAATAGATACAAGTAACGAGCCAACAGTGACGACGGTCCTCAAATGTATAGTGGATTTACTTTGCGTGCACGGCGCGAGCGTGTTCGAAGATGATAATGCGCTAAATGAATCTAAAGCCGCCGTGAAGAAGCGTATCACGCATCACTCTATTGACGCTATTGATGCGGATGGTAAATTCAATAAATTTTTATTTTTGTACTAAATCTAAAGGAAAGCTTGTTATATAATGGATGGAGTGTGAAGTAGTCCAGATGTAAATAACATATCTCTATGCAAAGCCTAGTCTAAAAAAATGTTTCGTTTATATTTCTCAATATCCTTTAAAATGCAAAAATTTAATCTGTATCTTTTTTTAATCATATTCGTACACATAGCATTGCTACAGTTTAATAGGAAGATCTTTTTAAGAGGAATAATTCTGTAATACATTGTTTTCATATAACTTTATTAGTTTAAGCGGCGCACTCCAATAAAGCTCCCACTTTGGCATGATTTTTTCCGACATATTCAACAATCATCGAAATGTATTTATTATGTCAGGTATTATCGAATGTATTTATTATTTCAGGTACAATATCAGAATCAGCTTTATCTCTATCTCCTACCCACAGTACTGTGATAGAATTGCTTTTGAAGATAATGGATAGTGCAGTAAGTTATTTTCTTCTTATACAGTTAGTATTATCAATATGTCTAGCTATTTATCCGAGGATATCACATTTTTTTATGTAACTAATCTCACTGAGACTAGACCATAGACGTACGACCACTCTAGAAAGAGAGAAAACGAACGTGTGGCCAATATCTGTCTTTTATTCTAATTTAAATTTATAAATAGAATGTAAAAAAATTATGACAGTGTGATAAAAAATGATTATAAATATAAATATCTATCTACCTTCAAATTAATCGTACTTCAATTAATAAAGAAGACTTCAGTTAGGTAGGTAGGTAAGAGTTTTGTCTCTGTCGCGTCTTATGGCTGGCAAAGCAACGCTCGGTCCATTTTCTATTATTTATTATATTGCACCCAACATCATATTATACATATACTACAGTAAAACCAGTTAAGTGGGCCTTGGATATGTGAGAAACCTCTGCTACTGATAACTACAACGAGGTCCCCACATTTTTACGTTGAAATATGTGGTCTAAGATCCGAACTAGAAATGACCTTTACCCATCTGTTTTAAGGATGAAAAGTATTTTATATCAAATTTAATATATTAGAAAATATATCCCGAGTGGGTTGCCTAAAAAATTTCTGGCCAGACGATGATTAATTAAAAATTGAAAAAAAATTTTTTTTTAAATATTGCACTCATGAGTTTAACAAATAAATTTAATACCAACCGAAAGTATGAAGCTCATAGTTAGCATAGTATATACAATGTATATACTACTAACACACTCTCACACTTATTAGGATATTGTATGGTAATTTTATGTATAATATGAATTAAACGAAAACGATCTTATATTTTGCAGTGTTCAACATATAGACTTATAATAGTGGAAGGGCTGTGTCGTCTCATATACCTCGGGCATCTGGAATCTCCAGCCATACTAAGCAGACTTTTACTGCTCTGGTTTAATCCTGCTACAGGTAATTTGTGTTAATTAAAGTCTTATTATACTAGTGGTAGACCAGTGGTAACGCGCTTGCTTGGGAAACTGAATGATGCAGGTTCAAATTTAGGGTCACCTCTGATATTTTCATGTGCGAATCATTTCTAACATGATTACCACTTGTCTTACGGTGAAGGAAAACATCGCAAGGAATTATGCATGCTTGAGAGAACCTAGGAAGTTTTCAAAAGACATGTGAAGTCCGCCACCTCGCGCTTCGTCTGTGGTGGACTATGTGGCCTGATGCCCCTCATATTGAAGAACCCGTGCCCAGTAGTGGGGCGTTAAAAAGGGCCGAATACAAAGTCTAAATAACATAGAAATTATGTACACACTGGTTTTAAATGAATAGGTTACAAAATTCCTTTTTAATTTTTCGTTTTCCATACAACAGAACAGGGTCAATATTTTTGTACTTTTTTTTAATGTAATACATTATTCTAGTGGAACATCCATTTTCTTAAATTAACTTGTATTATTATCTCTTTTAGCGTATTTATTCATGTACTTATATTTATTTTCAGTCGAAGAAGATAATCTGCGACAAACAATTGGTATCTTTTTCCAAACATTCCCCAATAGTGTAGAGGGAGCTCACGAACAATTACAGGTTAGTTAATCCATTCCAAAAGAAAGAATAGTTATACAGTTAAATATCTGTTACAAAATTTTGTAATTATTATTTATCTTTTTACTTTTTGTTTTAAGAAAGCCACATTGCCAACCCTCCGAGCGCTCGCCAATGCTCCATCGAGTTCGCCTATCGCCGAAATAGACCAGGAGGCAGTTGTTAGATTCATAGTATCTCTAACTAAAGTCAATCATGAGGTATACATGGTGTTTCATTACAAATCAATACTCTGCATAAATATTTAATATTTTTACTATAAAAGGTTGATTAAAGAATTCCTAACTATAATTGTCCCGACGGTCATATAAAATAACGTTTCTTCCGCATGTTCCACACGACTGTTCTGTCTAGACGCCTTTGTTCGACGACTGTATGGATTAGTAGGCTGTGTTAAATAAATTGTTGCTATTTTATGATTTGTTTACCTTTAATTAACTACCTGAACCTATGAAGTATAGGTATATATGTGTATAAATGTATGTGTGTATAATATATATACGTATATATTTGTTTGTTTATGTGTGTATTCATTTGTAGATCTCTTTAAGGTTGTTTGCACCCCTTCCTTCTCTCTTTCTACTTAAAGGTTGCCTAGAATAGATCGCTCCCTAGCTAGAAGGCCACCTATTGTACTATTCCTCTTTAATCCGTTTCAACTATGTAATGTAAAATAATGGTGTGCAATATAGATATTTGACATTTTTAATAACTTTTAAGATGTCTAAAACCTTAGTCTCTCATATGACCATGAACGCTGTAAAGCATTCGAAACATCAGAAACAAAAATCAAAATTAATCCGCGAAAAGATTCGCGTAAAACTAAGAAAGTATTAAAAGAATACTTGATTAGATTCGTTCACACATTCCAGCTACTGGACAGTCAAGGCGCGATGGCGCTGGCGCTGGTGGGGCACCTGGCGCGGCGGCCGGCCTGCGCCGAGGCGGCGCTGGCGTGCCGCCTGCTGGCGCTGCTGGCGCCGCCGCGCGCCGCGCGCGTCGCCTCGGACCTCATCACTATGCTCAGAGATCTCGCTCTGGTGAGTTCTGTACACTTTTTGTTAACATATTTTTATTATTATCACATTATACTAAATATGTCAGATGGGTTAGTGTATTATCTTCTAATGTCTTTTTATAAGCAATCACTTATAACTAAATATATATGTATAAGTATATATTCGCGCGGACAGAATTTAGCTTTGATTTTGTATGTGACACGTTATCTAGTAGTATTGTTGATCAAAGGTACCATGCGACGCGCATGTCTGTAGAATCACTGGTGGGTTTTGTAAGCTCTCTCCTAACATATTTGTATTAACTTCCCGTCTAATAAATATTTGTATAACTAAATCTTAAAAGTCAACTTTGAGTTAGTTACTCCTATTGTGTGTATACTATCCAGTTGTAATACACTCGTATTATTATTTTAATTTTGTTTACGTCATCTTGGTATTTTAAAAATGTAAATATAGTTAAAAATGTTTCAATTAATATATACATATAATAAAATAAATGTATATGATTAAAAAATAAAATAAATGTATTGATAGTCTAAATTGTTTGTTTCAAAATGTACTGTTCAATATGCTTTTCAACTACAATATGTATGTATTTTTGTGAAATAAAGTATTATTATTATTATTATATTTAAAAAAAATATTTCATATCACCAACGACTACGACTCAGCCCAATAGACACCTCACGCAAGGCGAACACTTTCAGTCAACACGTTAGACAAATACGTCTGACTTGAGAAAACGATCGCGCGATATACTTCAGTAGCGACCTCATCCGTGACCCGCGAACACATTGCTTGAGACTCGTGAATTTCCGACACAAAAAATACAACGGACGCGCAACATGGCTCCCTGTACAATAAAATGGTGTGGAAATAGTAGCCAACCATGTAATTTAAAAAAAAAGGCATCACTTTTCATAGGTAAGTGAATTTTAATTTCCAAATGCATTAAATGTAATTAAATCAGAGCTCAAGTTATATTGGTCGCAACGCAACTCGCATATATTCGGTCATTACACACATATGTATTCGGGCATTCTCGGACTATGAATCCCTTTCTTTTCAATGCAGTTCATTGTTGCTGTACTTTTCTTTAATTACCGGCACGTGTAACTAGTGCTGTACCTGTTAAACTATAAAATTTTTAGAAAAAGTTAAATCTTAATTATTGTATTTTTTTTTTGTTTATAATGATGATTTTAATTTTACTTCTTATTATTATGTATTATTATCAATTTCTTTTGTATTATGACATTTATCTATAATAATAATTATTATTTTTGTACTTTTAATGCATGAATATTTATATACACTAAATGTAAAGAATAAATAATTGTAATAAGTACCTAATGTATTTTTTTTTATAAATAATAAGTTCATGTAAATAAGTAGTAGTTTAGTTATATAGAGTGTAAGGGACAGTTTTCCGAAAACTTGAACCATGGATATACCTGTAAATAAACCTTGAATAAACCTGTATAAATAATATTAAGTATTCTATTATTATTTCATTATAGTAAAGAAAACTTGTCTTAATTAAAAATATTGTTTAAAACAGAAAATTATTTTACTAAATACGATACCTAGCTACGATACGATATAAAACTTCTGATGCCCATCACTATTTGTATTGAATTAACCAATCAGCGTGCATTTCAACCCGCCTCCCCCGTGACGCTTACCTCAGACTTTTGACTGACAGGTTTGGATGCAGAAGTACATAAATTAGGCGTCTATCGGGCTTAGTGGTCGTTGCATATCACAAAGATAGCTGTTTTAAACATTTCCTTTCCGGCGCTTGGATTGACGTTACCAAGATACGCCCATTTATTGTTTCAAATGATTCTCAAATTGTTATTATACTGTTAAAAATTAACCAAGTGCGTGTCGGGCCACGCGCAATGTAGGGTTCCGTAGTTGCCCATCATAATAATGCGAACTAAAAAGAGGTCGTCTGTCACTCGTAAACTTGTAAAGTTTAGTTAGCTCTGATACTTATCCGTCTTCATTATATATACTTTTACCGTGTTTTTTACATAATTCCAAAAACAACCCTAGCTGGCTTGGGGGACAAAAATTAGCATTTTAAAGATTAATATTTCACAAGTCACACGGATCCCTTAATCGAACAATAGTTTTCACAAATCCTGTAAGTCTTGATCAATTAGTTCTATAGTGAAATTTTTCACTATTTTTAAATTTTTCAAGCAATGCAAAATACTTAATAACCGCGCGCAATTCATTTTTTTTTTTTTCATTTTCGACAACACGCCACAACAGACTGCAAACAAAAGACTTCCATTTTTAAAAAACAAAAGTTAGTCAAATAATTATATCCTTTTATTAAATCTAATGAACATTCCAGCTTTTCCAGCCAGTATAAACTTTTTTCGGTTCCAAAGTGTTTGAACCTAATTCTCAATTTATAATAAACGCCCTACGTAAAGGACCGCAAAAACATCTCATCAAATACTACCAATTTCTACACAAATGGTTCCTGCGTTTAACAATAAAGCTTTTTTTTTCAGAAACTGCCAGACAAACAGTCGTGTCGAAATCTAACACGGTATCTTGGATCTTTAGAAGCGCTAGAACGTGCAAGTCTCAATAAAATGTCAACAGGTAAATTAGTAATAATATTAAATTATTTTTAATACTTCTTTGTAATCAATAAATAATGATAAAGTATCTTTTATTAATAAATGATTTATAATTTATTGTACAAGAATGGATGTATAAAAATGGATTTTGATCCACCAAATCCATACTATAAAAGTAATAGTATGTTTGTTTGTTTGTCCTTCTTTCATGTCGAAATAAAATGATGAATTGATGTGATTTTTTGATTATATTCCATACTAAGCGTTACAACACTGCTAAACTAAAAAAAGTCCACTAATTTATGACTGAATAAAAAATGCACTATTTATAATGGTTGATAGTTGATTAGCGAAAACTATAGTACAATACATAACTTACAAAGTTGTATGTATAGCTATAATAAAATTATATTCCACATACATTTTTTTTAATAAATACTAAATAGTAAAAAAATAATAGCTTTTTTTTGTTCACAATTTTTTTACTGTTCTCAGGTACAACAGAAGGCACAATTCAAGCAGAGGACTCGATCGCTACACTCGGAAGGACTACAGCATCTTTAAGTATGTTTCATACAATTATTTTAGCTACTTAATGCTATTTCTGTACTTATTTTAGTGATTTTAGCAGTTTGATTTCTTATAATGAATAAATAATAAAGCCTCTTTATTTCCTTAATAAATATAATCATTTCTTTTTTTAAATTAAAACATGCAATACATTTTTAATTTTTATCTTATCATATGTTAGTTTACTTCGTGTTATTCGTTAATTTCAATTATGCTTATATTACAGTCTACATTTTTTTAATTTTAATTTTATTTGGAACTTGCATGATTTCCTATAATAATGAATAGTAAATCTTTTATGGGAACATTATTTCTGTTACATATCTAAGTTAATTAATTGCAAAGATTTAAGTGATAGATAAACATAAATATATATATATATATATATATATATATATATATATATATATATATATATATATATATATATATATATATATATATTTTGGTATTAAATATTTTTTTATTTCTACAGCACAACCACTAGCATGGAGCACGCACGTAGTAATAAACGACGTTCTAATAGAAGAATCGGAGATAGATGATAAGTCACCCACTGAAAGTGTGTCCAGGATATCTGACGGTGAGCTTATGCAATTATTTTAATATTTTTCGATAAACCTAACAATGTAAAGCCATTAAGCTTTACATTAGATCAATAACGATAATATATAACCAATATTTGTGTGGGCGTGATCTTATATATATAATATAACTAAACTCCTCCTGAAATGGTTGAACCGGTTTTGATATATATATATATATATATATATATATATATATATATATATATATATATATATATATATATATATATATATATATATATATATATATATATATATATATATTTTGTCTCATAGCATTTGATTTATTGTCAAAATCAATTATACTACCCTTCGATCAACAATACTACTAGATATGGGGTCGGCGTAAGAAATCCGTCTCGGTAAATATAAGCTCACTTGCAAAGCGAGCGTATATTTCGATTAGTTCTATTGAAACAATGCCAACGTAAACACGTTCACAATGTCGCAATGTGTATTTAAAAGTTATAAAAATTATGCGCGAAGAAGAATTTTTTCAGACGGAGTGTCTTATTTTCGGTAAATACATTTAGATTAAGTCAATATTTTAAGATTTAACCTACGAAATAATATAAAAATGAAATTTTGAACAATTTTAAATCCACTAAGAATGTTTTGCCCAGGTCGGCCAATACACGCGCAAATTTAAGCTCATAAAGCAACAACGGGAAAAAGTGCTTTATGTTTTTTAATATAAGGTTGATTTTGCCATAAACATTATAAACCTTACGAAATGATCTTAAGTGTATGATGATAATTTGAAGATTTGTGACTTTATTACAAGGTGCTATGGTGTTGATTAAGTTGAAAATAAAACTACTATAAGACTTTGTCTTGGTTCGTTAGTGTACAAATGTAGCTGTATAGGTGCATATTCGCGCGGACAGAATTTAGCTATGGTTTTGTATATGACTCGTTATCTAGTGGTATTGTTGATCGAAGATACTATCCAAACGAAATACCAACGTTCGTTCAGGAACGCGTCTGTTGGGTCCGCTAGTCATGTACAATAAAGATGTATTATGTATGTAATAAATATACTAAAATGTACAATTTATTGCACTATAAAATGAAAATATAATATTATATTTCCAGAACAAAACAAATCATCAGAAGAAACAAAGTCTCCACCGCAACCATTGGATACAGGCACTCCTGCGACCAAGGAACCAACGGATATCGATTCTGATAGTAGCGGTGTTTCACCCGTCAAAAAAGCGAAAGTTACTAAAGGTACATAATTATATTATTATTTACTAGCTTTTGGCTGCGACTCTTTGTTAATGTAAATATCTCTGATTCTCAGGGTCATTGGGTGATTCGATTTCACATGTATTTCAAATATACATATATATCTCGCTTCGCTCGGGTTCGTCCCTAGATTTGCTTCCTCATACAAACTTTCATCCCCATTTTCACCCCTTTAATTTTGATTTCCGGAAAAAGAACTATCCTATTTCCTTCCCAGTATCTCAAACTATCTTACCTAATTTCATCTAAAACGGTTCAATAGTTTCGGTGCCTATTTGGTACAAACAAACAAATCTTTTCTCCTAATAATATTAGTACAGATAAAAGATGGCCTATGTGTCATAAAATGCAAATAAATTTCGAAATGCATTGCATTTACGCACGAGTGTGAGCAGCAGCAAAGCCAGTACTACCCACCACGACAAGGTGACGCACGTTGGGGGGGAGGAGGTTGGGGGGTAGTTTAACTAACTACTTAACTTGTTTTAACACTTTAGTTTATAATATTCCTAGTTTAAAGGTGTTGTATTTTTGCTAGTACCGTTAAAACTTAAATTTGATCGATATACAGAGATAATCCCCTAATAACAAAAACATAAATAAGTTGTATATTAATAAGCGAAGTAAAACATTTTACTGTAATTTTGCACTTTTATGATATGATTTATCGAGATTATATATAGCCTATAACCTTCCTCAATAAGCCGGCTATTTAATGCAAAAAGAATTTTTCAAATAAGATTAGTATTTCTTGAGATTAGCGCGTTCAAACAAACAAACAAACTCTGTCTCTTTATAATATTAGTATAGATCAGCTACTTTGTAATTACAAATTTAAATAAACAATATTAGGCAAGAAAAAGAAGCAATCAATAACGAGACAAGACTCCGGTCCCACTGAAACGAAACGTGGGAAGAAACCGGTCAAACAGAAGGTGCAGGGTGAGAAAGGAGTAAAGAGGAGTCGCTCACAAAGCTCATTGGTGGATGTGGATAGAGGTAAGAATATACACTGTGAGTAAATATAATTAAACTGTTTTTTTTATGTTTTAGTTAAGTAAATATTTTTCTTTCAATTCTTTCAATTGACTTAGTATTATTTGTAAAATACCATCAAAAAAAATTATTAGATTTTTATACAATAAAACAATTTTGATAAACTGAAAACTATTAATAGTCTAATCAACAAGTACCTTTTTGGTCAACACTTTTCAGCAGCCTGGGAAAATATGAACGAGGTGTCATTCGATTCGAAATGGCATGTAGATGATTTTTGAAAAAAAAAAACAAGTTTCGCTTGCCAAAATTGCAAAAGTTATAAACAATTAACTAAAAAAGGGGGTTTAGTTATTTGCAAATATCTCAAAAACTAATTGAAAATTATCAAATCTAAAAAAAAATTCAATAAGAGGAGGAAATTTCTCAAAAAAAGTCCCGTTAAAGTTAACTCCCGGAACTGAAGGACCAATATTTATATTTCTTCCAGAGGGATGAAAATACGGCCGAAAACGGATGCGCTGGCTTGCGCAAGCCACGCCTACTTCGGATACTTTTATTTTAACATATTAAATATAAAATTTAAGAAATGAAGAAAAAATTAGGGGATAGATAAATGAACAATAATATGCCGGATTTTTTTTTGTATAACAATTTTTCTGCTGAAAAAATTGACCAAAAAGGCACTTGTTGATTAGACTATAACGGTTTATTATAACACTAGTGACAAGCGGCATCATAATATTTAACATGTGACACCTACTCATGTCACATATTTGTCCTGATTTAAATAAATTTTCCATTCCTATATATTATTTTTATAATATATAAATTATACATATTGACCGATTAAAATAAGAAAAGTATCATTAAAATAATAATAAATTCATCATTATCTTCTTATTGAAGGAGTTAGAGAAAATATTTTATTTTGTTTATTATTATTTATTAGCTAAAAACGAAGCAGAAAATAAGTCAAAGAAGGAAGTACAACAATCGCCTCCTTTAGATGACTTGGATATGTCAAATGTTACTGTTAGAAGATCAAATAGAGGTCTACAGTCAGGTTCCAGTACTGAGTCCAACGGTTCAGGCGGTAAAAAGAAAGGGAAGAAAACTCAGAAAAAGAAAGGTCAGTATTATTTAGAACTAGCTTTTTGCCTACAAGAACTAGCTTTTACAAATGTCGATGGATAAATTTATATAAAGAAATAAACAAAATTCCCGGAGAAATGTACGGTTCCCGTGGATTAGATTTGTTCTTGTCTAGTGACGACCCCGAAGCGAAGCCAGGGTGAGTCGCTTGTTAGAGATAAGATACATATTAAGTTTATTGTGTTTTCATAGAAGACCAACCCCGTCGAGTGACTCGTTCATCTGTGGGGTCCAGAAGCAGTGCAAGTTTTGTTCTCTCCGGTGACAACTCTGGTGACGAGACGGAACTGCATACCATTATATATGATAATGATATTGTAAGTGGTATTGTATAACAGAATAATATGTAAATTTTGCTTTTTTTTCAATTGCTAGATTGTTGTCAAAACAATGGCGACTAATTTTATTATGAAATATATTTTTATGAGAACGGCAAGTAAGAACAGAGCAGAACGGGTTATAATAAGACTGTATCCTATGTCCATTCCCATGATGCAATTTATGCCCTTGCTTTTAATAAAGTAAAAAGCAGATAGAGTTACTGTCACATCTATATTAAGAATATAGATTTTTAATATAATATGGAGTTAATCTAAAATTTTATTATAAATTTAAGTTGCTAATCATTTTTCGTAATTAACCAATGTATTTTTTTGCAATAATATTAATTTATTTACAGCATCAAGAAATTTTGAATGATTCAAGCGAATTAATGGACAGCAGACGCTCATCCAAAGCAAATGTCACAATCCCCGAAACACCTGATGTAAGCGATGAGTAAGTACTTTGAGGAGACTCTTTTTTTGTATATAATTATTATAAATATCCTCCAAATCATTTTGACGATTCTTATATCAGAGTTCCTTTATAATAATTAATAATATTTCTTACAGATCTGAATCAGAACCTGAAATCCCAGTTAAAGGAAAAGGAAAGAAGTAAAACGTAATAACATATATTTTATTGTAATATGAATAGACTCATAGTTATTTATATAACAACAATATTCATTAACAATTCCAAACTTATCGAAATTGAATGCGATAAAATCGTAAGTAGATGTCAAAGATGCGAATGTAGAAAAATATAAAAAGTTGTGCAAAGTAAACTGTACCTTAATTGATACTTTTTAAGGTATAGATTACATTGCTCGACTTTTCTATTTCCATGTAAATAAGCCTTTAGATGAAATTTATAATATTCAGGTTAGCAATAACGGTGTACTAATTTAATTACAATATACTAGCGACGATAGGTTGTTTCCCCATACAAACTTTCACCCCCATTTTCACCCCCTCAAGGGATGATAAAAACTATTCTATGTCCATTCCAGGGTCTCAAACTATGTTCTTACCAAATTTCATCTAAATCGTTTCAGTAGTTTCTCAGCCTATTCGATATAAACAAACAAATAAACAAATTTTTCCTCTTTATAATATTAGAATAGATAAACAAACCTTGTTAACACTGTTTAGGCTTATTTTAAGACTTATATATTATTATATGTTATTATAAGCACAACAAGACTATATTTTCGTCGCATTCAACTCAAGGCGTTATTGATAATATATATTGTAATTTGTAATAATTATATATTACTTTTATATAGTAAATTTTTTAAATAATAATAAAAATAAATAAATGCCTTAAAATTCAATACTCTAACTTATACATATAAAAAAACAAAGCATAAGAATTAAATGCTACTCATAAAATGTACATTAATTATTATTACTTATTATATAACTTACGTAACTAATGAATTGTAACTGTTTTGTTTACTCATTAGGGCACTTTTGGATGCTTTACATTTTATATGGGAAGATACGAATAATACTTAAATATAAATATTTTAACATAAGCTAATGTTTCTTATTTAAAATATAAAATTATAAGTAATGTATTCTAGTTTGCTATTTTTCCTACTAACAGTTCACTATTTCTACAAAATATATATTTTGAAGTGAAATTTCTTTAGAATCGTTGTGATTTAAGACTTGATGAAACGAAAATGCGACACTAAAATGAGACAAACACATAAATATATAGGATTAAGCCAGCGAGAGAATGAGGTAGAATACATTGCCATGTTGCCATGGTAACCATTGTCATTGTCTGATAAATATATAAAAAAAACCTTACAATTATCCTACTCCTAACACTATATTCATCTCATTCTCTCGTAGGTTACTTTTCTAAAGAAACTTCTACCGTGTATGAATTGCACATTCGCGCACTATTTATTATTTGTACAAATTTTATTTTAGTTTTTCTGTTCATAAAAATCATAGCAATATAGTTTTTTTTTAAATATTACATAGGAAAAATATAAGGCGACTTTTTTTCTATCACTTTACTGCGTTCTACTATATTTTACAAAAATTACATGGGCGTATATTCCGACTATATTTTAAGTATACAAATAGAATACCGTAATAATACAAACCGAAAAAATAATAAAATAAACATGATCTGAAGTGTCAGATCGTGTTTATTTTATTATTTTTGTCTGATATTTTAAAATTATTTTTATCGGGATCGGACGTTGCTGTTCTGAGAATGCGAGTTGATATTTTCTTTGATTTTGACTTGAGGCGTTTCTGAAAGCTTATTTTTGTGCGTGCCTTTCCGTCTAAAGTCAGTTTTATGCCACCTGCATATCAAAATAATAATATTTATATTATTTTATTAACTGGTATTTTGTGGCGGATTCACACTAAATACATAAAAGAACATAAAATATTTTAAAATTTTATTTAATGAATAACATATTTATATCTATGTATGTATGTACATACGTAGCTTAGTCACAGTGGCAGCCATTGGTAACGCGCTCGCTTAGAAAACCGAGTGTAGCGGGTTCAAATCCCGGGATTCGGACTTCTGTTATTTTCATGCACGAATCATTCCAACATGATTACTACTAGTCTTAGGATGAAGGAAAACATCGTGAGGAAACCTGCATGTCTATCTAGTGAGTTTTCGAAAACACATGTGAAGTCCGCCAATCCGCAATTAGCCAGCGTGGTGGACTATCGCCTAATCCCCCTTGTATTGAAGGGAGGCCTGTGCCCAGCAGTGGGACGTTAAGAAGGACGGAATACAAATATATATATATAGCTTATCCGTTGAGTCTACCATTACGTCAAGTGTGCAAAAACTTTATTTCCTTTCCTTTTATGCAGTAGTAATAGCTTCTTTAATTCTAAAAGTCCGCCGTAAATTAATTTTGATTTATGATAAGAAAATTTAAAAGATGTTAAGTAAAATTTTACATAAGTTTTGACTCTTACCTAAACAGTAAAAATGTGATTAGTCTTCTCGTTATAGTATTATCTGTTCAGTCTCCAATAATAAAATATACTATACAGAATAGAACAAATGATCGGGACATAGTAGAAACGTAAATTATTAACTTAAATAATGGAGACATCAAGTTTCAATCGAAGGAAACATTCTTATATTTTTTTAAATATATTATAATTTGTACTGCATTTAATTCTTTTAAAATGCTTACCTGACCCGGAATCGAACTAACTAAAAACGCAATTATTTTTTAAATATTTAAATGCAATTATTAATATTTTTAATAATAAAGGGATATTGCTTCCTTTCAGTGAAATTTGATATGTTAGATATATTATGTATATTTAAAGTACTTTTCCTCCATGTCCAATTGGTTTGGTCCACCCTGTATTGACTAAAGTCTGAAACTATTTTGATCTCTCGATAATAACTGTTTAGTTCTTACTATTTTATACTTCAATATTTGTTAATAAATTCTTCAAGACAACTCACCCATAATTCTGATGGCGTATAGTGATGAACTCGGCGCCCCTTTCTCCGATCATCACCACCGGCGCCATGGTGTTACCAGAGACCAAAGTCGGCATGATGGACGCGTCCACAACTCTGAGACCTAGATGTGGGAAATTAACTAGATTAAGATAGATATATGTGAAGTCCTAACATCTTTATAAATATTAAAAATTCAAAAGTGAGTGTCGATTCTTATTTTACGCAGCAATGGATCGAAGTATTTTTTTTTATATAGAGTATAGGCTCGAATCTCTTGGGCTAATAATAACTTTTTGTAGGGCGCTTTTTGCAGAATTTATATAACTAGCAACTCCTGTATTTTCTGTGAGCTTAAGCTGTATGTTTTTCTTTAAAAAAATCCTAATAACAGTTCTATTAACATCCATTTCAAATGATTATCCATCAAATAGATTAATATTTCAAAAACACAATCATCTTTTTATCTACGCATTTCGACGAACATCAGTCCAATTACATAATTACATCTATACATATAATAAAATTCTCACTGAGCCGAATCTGTACATTAAAATTTTTTTGGAAAATCTTATTAAAATAGACATTATTTTCGATACAGAGGCCGAATCAATAGTTTTTAGAATTTTTGTCTGTCTATCTGTCTGTCTGTCTGTTACCGCATCACGGAAAAACCACTAGAGGGATTTTGATAAAATTTGGTATGGTGATAGCTGGTTATTCGGGTCAACATATAGGATACTTTTTACCGCGGGAAAATTTCGCATTTCTGAGAAAATATACAAAAACTGCAACGAAGAGTATACTAATGTAAAACCTAAGAATTTGGTTTTTGGTCATCTGAACGCGGGTGGAGCCGCGGACAATGCTAGTTTTAATATAAAATTGTACACCGATCTTAAAATTATTTTAGGGTGAAACCCTTAGAGTCGAATTTTTAGAATATTTTTGGGGCCACTTTTGAGGTACTATCTATTTAAGGAAAAATATGTAAAAAACATTCACGTAATATACACGCAAAACAAACTCCTTTTTGAACTGAGACGATAATGCTAATGCATTATTACCATCAACACCAAAAACTCTCAGCTGTGGGTCTACGACAGCCATCGGGTCGCTCTCGGGCCCCATCTTGCAAGTGCCCGCTTGATGGTTCTCAGGCGCGGTGTAGATTTTCGCCAAGCACTTGAAGAACTCGTCAGTAGGATTTAGGCCGCCGCCGGGGCACTCTGCGCCGTAGCCCTCTTCCGGCCTCATGCCATATTTCTCACGTAAAATCTAGAAAAATATTTAAAAAATCTTTATTCCATATTAATTGGACAACTTTAATCAATAGGAATGTTTTTATGTGTGTCATGTCTGTACGTTTGTTACTCCTGCATACTGAAACGGCAGGACGGATTTGTATGATATTTAGATTACAGATAGACCTGGAGATATGTAAAAGCTAATATTAGGCACCTAGGAACGCATCGAGTGGAGTGAGGGTGTCTCTAGCATATTTCAGAAACACTTCATTTTTTATTGCTTGTCAAAAACTCTACCAGCAGCTCGAAAAGTATGCCACCGTTCTGGAAAGAACTGCCGAATGAAACTTCAACGGGGCTAGTTCTTTTTTTACCCGACTGGCGACTGCGCGACGTAAAGGAGGGTAATGTGTTTATCAGTCCATGTTTGTTCCTATGTGGCGTTCTAGAATCCAAACGTGTGAGTCGATTTTGATGATTCATACGTCGTTAGATTCGTCTTGATAACGCGAGTGTCTATATAAAAATAGTTAAAAATAAAATGGCGGATTTCGAACGCCAATTCGTGTCTTTAATAAAAAATACTTCCAAACCAATCGAGTGGAGTATCAAAATGAAGGTTTTAAAGAGGTTGTTTAGGTTACGAGGTGATCACAAAAATATAATATACAACTTATAAGTTTAAAAGTAATTTAGGATAAAAAATTTGCTAAATATTATTTTCAAATGTCTAATTGGCAAATACTAAAAAGCTGTAAATAAAAAAAAAGATTAAGGAAAAAGAATTATACAGTACATATGTATATCTCGCACAAGGATGAAACGTGTATGTCTGCATATAGTACTAGGAATATTCCTTCGTCAACTTGGTTTCATCTTTTTAGTAAGTTTCGAAACGTCGGAAACGTCAAAATAAATTTTATTTAAAATGTCAAATATTCGCGTTAATCTAAGAAAGTACTATTTTTAGTAAGTTTTTTAAGTTTATAAATAAGTTATACATGAAAATGCAATCCTTGCTAATAACTATAACAGCGAAAATATGTTTGTTTGTTGTATAGGCACTATTTATTAAAATCTAAACTTATAATAAAATTGTAACTGATCGGTACATGGAAGATATTTGAGAAAAAATATTATTAGGGGTATTTATTAATGCAATAGAACCCAAAACAATGATTTGTAGATTTTTTGTCTGTTTGTAGGTTTGTCTGTGCGTTTGTGGGCGATAATATCAGTTTTTTTTAGGTTTTCACAAATATATTGTAGTAAACTTTACTTAAGATTTAGAGTTTGTTTTATTTCAATCGATTCGTAAATAAAAAAGTTGGTAACAAGTACGTCTCGCGACACCCATCATCCCGTGGGATGAAAGATTTCAATTTAAATATGACAATCAATAACCAGGTTTGATTACAAGACAAAGGCGCCATCTTATTTGTATTCCAAAACAAATAACAAGAACACGTGTACCGTAGTATTAGCCAATCTATAAGCAATTCTGGACGCGTCTGCGACGACGTCCAGATCGCGTTCGTCGTCGAAGTAGTTGGGTTGCATAAAAGGCGCTTGTAGAGGGTCAGTGGAGCGTAGCGTGAGGTAGCCGCGGCTTCTCGGCTGGAGGGCTACCGGTGATATACTGTTGGAAAGATGAAAATTATATGCTATATTAACATTGTGTTAGATATTTTTAATGATAATATTGTAATATTAGTTATATTAATAACATGGGGAGTAATAATTATTTGGTTGGCTTTGGTTATAGAGAAATGGGAGATGAAATTCAGCAGCGGTGGACTAGTCACCATATCTAAGCTCGTTGATTTTCCTTTGTTTAACATAATATAAATAAAATAACAAAGATATTTTAAAGAATAACCAGTTTTCACATGGGTCCTATTAAAATATTTATCAAAACTTTACGTCCCCCTATTTCGATGAAACCTTTTATAACGGTTTATAGGTTATTCCAAATTTTAAGTAATTAATGATAAATATAATGACAGTTGGTACTTTCTCTTCCTTATATAGATACTATAGTTTAACTGCTTCGGTGATGTAATAGCTAGCGTTTACGGCTGCACATCCGGAGGTCCTGGGTTCGAGTCCCAGGTCGGGCCAAGTTTAGTTATTGAGTTTTTCTGTTTAATAAGTCTCAGTAACAGCCTGGAGTTAGGATTTTGGCAGTTTCACCTCGGAGAGCACGTAAAGCCATCGATCCTACGTCTTAACTCTCACTGTCGAGTAGTCGTTCCACGGAAGTATGTGAGTGACAAGAATAGAGAGTACACTTGTGTTTGCGCGCATACTTATGCACTATAATGCTATTGTGCACTATAGTGTGCAGATGGCTAGTCTCAATGGGATTGGCCGTCGTGGGCGAAATCGGTCGGGAGGACATTATTATTACTATGTTTTTAGTTTAGAGTAGGTAATACTAGGTAATAATACCTATAAGAGCTGCAAATATCATTTGGACAGATTAAACAGCTTTTAAAATGTTCCTTCTCAGATTTATTAATTGATTCATATGTATAGCAAAGATACTTTGCTGATACTATATTACCTGATAGACCTGAATTTTCTTTCTTTAAGTAATTGTTGACGGTCTCCCCCGGAGCACGAGCCGCATGAGGCGTAGTATCCGCCGAAGAAGAACTGCACGTCCGGTTGTCGCCCGCCAGATGGCGCCAGGCGGGAGTTTACTTTACCTGTTAACTTTATAACGAGTTCTTCGTAAGTATCACTACATTTTATAAAACAAAGTCCCAAGTGGCTAGCATGTAGGGCTGCAGGTCAGTAGGTCCTGGGTTCGAGTTCCCGGTTCTGGTCAAGTATAGTAATTGAGTTCTTCTATGTAGTTCAAAAGTTTGCGGTGTTACACCCTCGTGCTTCGGAGTGAAATGGAAAATTCGTCAGTAGATGATGTATAGACATTTATTAAAGAAGTTTTACATGTTATTCATTTTTTAATTTATTTATTTCGCTTTAACGTTCATATTAGTTAAAGCAATTTGTAATAAGTAAAAACCCCGTCTGGAATTTGTAATTGATAAAAGATTTACAAATTTCTATGTGCGGGTTTGAACATAAACAGAGATATATTGGTCTAAGATCAGGTATAAGAAATATATACACTATACCTCTCTATACCTAATCTGTTATTTAGTTATAATAAATAATATTATATACTAGAAAATGTTTACATTGTTCATCGCAAATAGATTGCTTAACTAAATCATGTCGGAATAATGTTAAAAAATAAAATGTTTAATTACATTTTTATGATCAACTTTCTTGATTAGTCATTTTTGAAAGTCGAATATTAGCTGAGAGAATATAACTATGGGTATTGGGAAAATAAGGGTTGCCTACTTTCCCCTCTGCGCAACTATGGAGTTGCCAGGTAATAAACAGGTAAGTAAGCGTTATTAATATACCCTCATAAGTTATTTAAACGAGTTATATATTTATATGAAAGCTTATTTTATTCCCAATCCAACCGTATTAGGATGCTTTATCAAAAAGTTTGTTAATAAAACCACCTAATACAGAGTAAACATTTTATTGTATAACATTAGCCGCACGTGATTTAGCTAGGTAACCTATTTACGATGTATCAATGTGTACATTATCTAGCATATATTATTTATTATCATTAAGTAACAGATGAGGGTATATATTTCTTATACCGGATCTCGCACCATATGTAATTACTAATACAATGAGCCCACATATGTAGATGCGTGTACGATACGCTATAGCTAAAATTATGTATAACATTTTTATATTTAAAACTAGGCTGCACAGTTAGGTACGGTAACTATTGAATTATTTTGCCTCGCTATAAATTAAAAAATCAATAATAAGTAAATCGATTGCAGAAAATCGATTTTTTTACCATTGCGCTCAGGTATACCTAATGCAATGGTTCATTTCATGCAATGGTTTATTATTTATACGCTATATGCGTTATTTAGATGTAGCTCAAGCTATAAAGATTTTTTTTAATTATTATATTGTCTGTGAGCAAGCTGTGTCTCAAATAAGTTTATTCTATTCTATTGTAAATACATTTTCTTGTCATTAAGCAATGTATAAAATTGATTTATACATACTTGTGACATTCCTGTGCTTGATAGAGGCCCGTCACGATTCATCATGTACTGCATAGCGGTATCCCATGATAATTCTGGTACATCTGGTTCATTAAGTGTGAATTGTAACCTAACTCCAACATGGTTATGAAGGTTTTGACCAACTCCAGGCAACTCTTTAATTATTGGAATATTAAATTTATCTAGAGTTTCTTTCGGTCCTATGCCTGAAAGAAGTAGTATTTGAGGAGAATTGATGGCGCCTCCTGATAAAATTGCCTGAAAAATATTTTTTATCAATATTTTTAAAATGCGAAGTTATATAATACCTATTATTTTAAACATTACATATTAAAAATGTTAGGAAATTATGACAATAAAAGAAAAATAGACTAAATAATTGTTACTGCTCAGTCGTGTGTTTGATTCCCGCTCTGAGAACTGAGGACGGCGATGAAAATTTTCGTTTTGTCTCTTAATAAAACTCCTGATCAAGGACAAAAATTAGGACAAGGACTACATTTTCGGGCAAACCCGCCGCGTTTATTCAGTCTATTTTATACTAGTTTTACCATTAGATTACCTTTCACTCTCTTTTAATTATTAAATGAATAATAATTACCTCTTTTATAACGCCGACACTTTTCGTCATCCCATTCTTGATGTACTCCACTCCAGTCACTTTCTTAATAGCTGGGTCTACGATTACTCGTGATCCGACAGCGTTTAAAAGTATATGCAGATTATGTCTCTTGGAAGCATGCCGAAGATACGCTCGAGCAGTACTGTACCTTGAGCCTTGACTAAAATAAAGTAATAATCCATACTTAATATTATAAATGTGAAAGTAACTGTCTGTCTGTCAGTTACGTTTTCACACCTAAGCCGATGAAACAATTTTGAAGAATTTTGGTATAGAGATAGATGGGATCTTGGAGCAGGACTTCCTTTCTTTTTGTCACGAAAATGAAACTTTAAGGGGAGGAAATTTTTCTGTCAAGAAAACTTTAGAAGTTTTAAAGTCATTGATTTTATACCACGCAAAGCCAGAATTGCAAAGCAAAGACTTGATTCTTAAGCAAAGTGCAAGTTTCTGCACAAACTTGTGTATATAATACTTATCTCCTGCTACCTGAATCTGCATGTTTAATCTGAATCAAGGACCAGTGAGTAGGATCTTAATATAACATTTTTAGATTTAATCATCAACCATCTATCATAGTAGAAAACTATTTTGCATATTTTTTTGCACACATTTTTATAAAATACTAGCGACTCACCCTCGCTTCGCTCGGGCCCATTTTCATTCCCTTAAGGGATGATTTCCGGAATTAAAATAGAGATCTATCTATAGATAGGTATGTCTATATTAGACGGAAATTCGAACACCCCAGTTACCAGTAGCTAATCGGAACTAACGAAAGCAGTATACAGTATTAGGTATATTACTTTATCGGCTGTGAATAATTTGATCTATATTTTAATAGTGACTTTGAAGGTTATAAACTAGTTCTGCTACTACTACTACTAGCTGATAGGAAATGGTGCATTTCTCCTAAATTGACAAAATTTTAAATCTTTCTTTATTAAAGCAGGCTAGTGCTTACTAAAAGAAGTAGCAAAAACAGATACTTTAATTTTATGTAGTTAAATTGTAAAGTAAAACTTTTGCGTAAAAGACATGATTCAAAGAAGTATGTACAGACAATAAATACATTAATAGCACTTGGTACTCTTGTCTCTTTGTCCCAAGAAGAAAGTACGTATGAAACCATGCAAGCATTCATAAAAGAATATGAGAGCTATTATATCTTATTTTCAACTAAAATAAATTGAAGAATAAAAATTAAGAACTTACTCATTAAACGCCTGTGCAAGTGTGAAACCAGTGCTAGTTTCCCCATTAAGATCGCTGGTAGGTGGGTATCCCAATTCTATAGAAGCTGATACTACATCGTGCGCAAATTTTGGTGCGTAGCGGAACTGTAACAAAGAAATACAATCTAATAAATGAATGTATTTGAATTATATTCTACAGAGATATTCTTATATATATTTAAAAAAACAATAGAAGCGTCGCGGGTCTTGGTACCAACCAATACCAACCGAATCTGGCCGGACTTTAATTATGTCAAATCTCAGAAGTAGGCTGCAGTAGGCGATGTTTGCGTTGTCTTCATAAAAGTGAAATGTGAAATGACTGGAGATGAATGAAAATGGGTTCTCGCTTGTCAATGCCTCAATATTATCAAGATTTTCTCATTTTATTAAAACTCGTTTTGAACAACAAGTTATACTTAGATCGAAACTTTAATGTTTATTATTTATTATCTTTATCTAGACGTCATATTATGGCAGTTAAACATAAGTAACCAATTCGATTCTAGTAACAAATAAGTAAGGTTATATTTAAAGTTTTTATAGTGTTGACAAGGTTATAATATAAGGATCACCAAAAACCGCAAGGTCATATCAACCTGATTTGCCGTTATTTTATAGTCCATTTTGAAATTCTTGAGTCGATATTGAAATTATTGATGTTATTAATGAATAAATAATTTAACTATCCTTTTATTATATAGTTTATAAAGTAATCCTGGTATAACCGGTTGGTACCTAACGGTATTTTGCTACATACTTTCAACTCTTTCTCAGATGAACTCTCAAAGTGATCAGTGTTTTATTACTATATACGTTTTTAATAAATATTATAAGCTTATAATTAAAATCTATATAGTACTACTAAAACACTAATCCCATAAATATTATAATATTTATATAAATATTGGTAAAGTACCTACGGGTCGCACTCGCGAGAAAAGAGTTCGGTATATAATGAAATTTTATAGAAATTTAATTAATCACTTTTTTCTTATATTGTTCCTTTACTCTAGTATGCATGAAACCTTCTATTTTGTTATTTTTTCGAAATCCTAGACCCAGTATTAAGAACGCCCAATTGTCTTCTTTAACTAATTAACTTACAGATATTAATTGTATTTCTAATAATGCATTTTCTATTGATATATCCCAAAAGTGTAAAATTATTTTTATACGGTTTTATAGTTTCATAATTTACGCATACGCTTTACGCCTGTCACTGCAGTGTTGCAGGTTCCTACACCTATTACCATATACCACATAATATGACATAATACTATTCTAGTCTATGAATAAATAGTCTTATTATTTATTCGTGGATTCTAGCTTATATTTTTATTGTTTAGTAGATTTGAAAGGAAATCGTGAGTGTTGACTACGTAATAAGGAAAATATTAACTATAGATAATTAATCTAACCAATAAAGATAGGCGGGGTAATTTATATTGTATAATGATTTTATACTATATAATAAGTACGGGTAAAAGCATTACTTCTTTTATAATTTTATTAAATAAATACAATTTAATGCAATATATTTTTCCACATTCAAAATTCCTTTTTAAAAATAAGTTTCCTTCGACTTTCTCTTTTTCTCATAATAGCTCTCGCAAGCAACCTCATTTTTTTGTTTTGTTACGAACATGATAAATTATTCCATACAAATTTCTAAATGGCAATTTCATATTTATTAGGGATTTATGGGATAAATTACTATCATTTATTGTTTAATAAATTGTAGTAAGTAATTCATCCCAGTTAACGTCCTTGCTGTGCTATAACGCGGACTTCCGTGTACAAAAAGCGACTAGATACAAAGGCGAAAGCGAATCGATGACGGTGTAAAGTGACTTATACGTACACATACACTTAAATAACAATTGTGTGTATTACAGATAGCTGTAGCCTGCAATATTGTATTCAGCTTAATAATTATTATTATTAAATTATTATCAAAACATCCTCTTTATTCTTACAATAATCTCAAAATAGTAATTTTTGATAGCACCCAATAACAAGTAGGTACCTAACTATTCATAAGAAAAATATTAGATTAAATAATTGGTCAAAATAATAAAACCGTATTTTTCTTACCCTTTGTACCGGTATGGTACCTCCAGTGCCATGATAATATCCAGATACTCCATTATCTATCTCTTTATTATCTTCGCTCCTGAGGAAGTAAGGTAGAACTTCAAACCAGGACCAGCCATTCGCTCCGTTAACTGCCCAACCGTCGTAGTCCGCAGGATTACCTCGCATATACATCATCCCGTTGATCACTGAACAGCCACCTGTATACATAAAGTACCTCAATTTTACTTAATTATTATAACCCATAAGACACCAAAATTATAACAATGTCAGAAGTTAGAACTGTCGTTTTTCTAATTATTTTGTACAAGTAAGAAGAGCTTAATCGAAAAGTTTTGGAAATTAATCTATATGATACAATGTGTTAACAGTACTTACCTACTAGCTACTCTTATTATTAAAATTAAAATGTCTGTCCTTTAGAATGGCTAGACTGAGAATATAGGAACTTATATACCATATTTAGACAAAAATGATTTAATATGTATATTCTATATTGTATTTTGAGAAAAAAAGGTATCTGTGGTATACCTAGCTACTCGTAGAGGAATCGAACCGTGAATTTCAGAGACGGAAAACTGTTGTATATGTAATTACCTACATAACAACTACGTAAAACACAAAATAATCTTGATGGATGAATCGTGTTATTTTTATAAAACAATCAATTCCTTATTAATTATCATGTTTATGTATATATTTTCATTATTATGGAAAATAAATCACAATTACCTAGTGATCTGGTGTTTTTGTTACTACAATAATCCACATTTATTATGGCTTTTGCAATTTGTCCGATGAATAAAACAATAATTATTCGTTCGCCTATTGTTGGTTTAGATACCATTAATACTGATTCGATCGACTTCTTCTGCATTCTAATAAAAAACAATTCTAATCTATCTGGCTATTACATTTACATTGTACATATTACATAGGTACTACTACATGGAGTCACTTAACTTTACATAATATGTAGGTATGCACCAAACATTATCGATTTGATTAAGAAAGCCTGTGACAGACAGAGGTCCGAGTAATCTTATAAAGATTGTGTTTCATATCCATACTTATATTATAAATGTGAAAGTGTTTTTTTTTGTTTGTTTGTTTGTCTGTCCTTCTTTCACGTCGAAAAAGAGTGACGGATTGGCGTGATTTTTTGTGTGGAGTTAGTTGGATGGCTGGAGTGTGACATAGGTAACTTCAAATGTATGCATATTAATGGTCTTCAATAAAATTTAATAAAACGTGTTTTAGCATTTTTCGAAATTCATCCTATAAAGGGATAAAATAGGGGATGAAAGTTTGTATGAAACTACCTTTTTAGAGATTTTTTTGTAGTTTTAGCGCGAGCGAAGGTGCGGGTTCTGCTAGTAGGTATATAAAAACGTGGAACTAAAAACTTATACTTACCAAGCATCTTTCCTCTTGGCCAATAACACATTCCGTTGGAAGATAAACACGCTTTTGGTTGTGCTTCAGTGTAGTAGTTCCAATCCGTTTCGTTCTGGCCCCAGTAGGAGGTTACTAATGCAGGGACCGAAGACGCAACAGGCTCGTCTCCTCCCGCTTCTATAAGCAGTACCTGAAAGTGATTGTATTGTTTAGTATTTACGTATAATTTTTATCCCCCGACGCAAAAAGAGGGGTATTATAAGTTTGACGTCGATGTCTGTCAGTGTCTGACTGTGGCATCGTACTCGTAACTCTCAAACGGATGGACCGATTTCGATGCAGTTTTTTCATTTGAAAGCCAAATTCCTTGCGGTGGTTCTTAGCTATATTTGATTAATATCGGCCCAGCAGTGTAAGAGTATCAGCTCTTTTCCAAAATGATGTAAGGCATTTTAGCGTATGATTACTCGAATAAATGCTTCACGCGTGCCAGTATAATCGTTAAATGGAAATTAAATTTGCGAATCTGAGTTCCAGCATGAATACCGCTTGCTCTTAAGCTAAAGGAAAATATTGTGAGGAAACTAGCACATGTGGAAGAATCTATACATATAATAAAATTGTAACTAAGTCGAATCTGTACATTAAATATTTTTTGGAAAATCTAATTGAAATTATAATGAATTGGCATCAAATAAGCTTTTTATTGTGACGTATTGCCAGTACACTATTATACACTATTGCACACATTGCACACTATTTATCATCAAACCTGCAAGTGCAGCTTGTAGGTTT
This sequence comes from Brenthis hecate, assembly GCA_951806755.1. Lineage (NCBI taxonomy): Eukaryota > Metazoa > Arthropoda > Insecta > Lepidoptera > Nymphalidae > Brenthis > Brenthis hecate. The sequence goes on from OX638249.1 coordinate 6,620,923, forward strand.
GAGGATAAATAATGTGCATTAAGAGCTAATTTTGAAAATACAGCTACTGTAAATAAAATGACTGACGAAATTATAAAATAATTTTAATATGGGCGGGTTACTACAAAACACCATTTTACTTTAAGACAGTCTAGTTAAAAGTAGTGAGAATTTTGTTCTCTAATATGTTTATTCTTATGGCTCCTTAGTACAAAAATTTATTCTTTTTTGAATAAATTATAATAGATCCGTGAGTAAAAGTAGTTAAATGGTATCCACTTTATTTTATGTAGAAGCCTACAACCGACCTAAAATACGAAACAAGATTAAGAGAAACCAATATACACTGTCAGTTTTTTAATATAGCTATTTACTATTATTTAAATTACATGAAAGTTAATTTAGTTGTTATTATATTTACAAAAAGTCTGAAATATTCAATGTTATTCGAAATTTAAATTTCGAAAATTTAAATTTTTATGATTTATTTTACTTATTGTGTGTAACCTACTTGAAAGTTGTTGAATTGACTATATTTTGCTTATTTTCGATAATTTTAAATCTTTTTATAAAACTATTTAATAACAATAACTATATTTTGTATCTACTAACGAACATTTAAACGTAATTTAGCATAGTAGTAATTTAATAAAAAGATGTGATGTGTGTGTGAAATAACCACTGCTAGTTAGGCACCAACCAAATAAAAGCTAAAACCAACGTTTCCTTGCGGCTCCGCCCGCGTCGTACAATTTTGTAATATTACTCCGCTCTCATAGGTCATAGTGCGATGCGTAACCTTACAGGTATTATTTGCTGTATTGTTCCTTAGTACTCACATGTAAGAAATTATAAATTTCAACAGATTTAATTAATAATAAGTGACCAATTTATTAAACATTTTAATTACAACTATTGTTCCATAGCTATTGACAATGTAGAGAAAATTATATCAATGCATTATACAATTATCATAATGCTATTGTAGATGAGAATATACTTATACAAACATAATTATCGGACCACACACTATGCGGAAAAGTGATTAGTAATTATTTTTTTATCTTGATTAAATCTTGGTATTAGTAAAAACCATGAGTAAATGTTTGGCGCGAAGCCAAGAAACGCACTGGGAGGTGGTCCACTTCGGTGAACGGTGGGAGGTGGCCCTCTTCGGGGGGCGGTGTACCATGCGGGTTACTCCTGGTACTTCTCTGATAGCAGAGTGGGTCTTGGAGCAACCCCATGGTTGTTGTGGTCTGCTTCGGCAGACCTGCCGACGGGGCGTCGTATTTGAATGCGTAAGCAAAAGGTTATTGGCGATTGACGACTAAATTGATACACACACAGGTAGACCAATAAAAATTCTAAAACTTGCTATTTTGTTTCTTTACCAATAGTAATTAATACCTTGTTTAAAAATAACTTCTAAATATGTATTGCACATATTCAAACAGTACGATTTTATAGACTAATAACACAAATTACCTTCCACTGTGGATTTTCGGATAACCTCTCCGCGACCACCGCACCTGCAGTGCCTCCCCCGATCACTACAAAGTCGTAGCGTTCATCCGGCTCCTCAATGCTGATTACACGGTTACAGGGGTCCGCCAGATCGCATCTGCCGTTGATAAAGGTCTCCAAGATGCTCATGAAGAGGATGAACTGGCCTGGACAGGATCCTACGATGGACGGGCTAGGAACCTCCCGAATGGGGCAAGCACATGACTGAAAATAATATGAATCATTTTAATAACAATGTATATAGAAACGTGTATAGTGGAAACACAGCTCTACACTGAGCAGGGCGCGACGTCGAGGGTACATTTTCCAAAAAGAAGTATCCATTTATTTTACAACCAAAATAATACTAAGGAATGCCTAACTGTTACGTTAGACACACGTTTTTTTTAGAAATACTTGCATCCTCATGTATTTATGCCCGTTAAAGTTTTTTTACGCTATTCAACCGACTTCCTCAAAAAGGAGAAGGTTCTCAATTCGGCTGTATTTTTTTCAACCGACTTCAAAAAGGAGGAGACTATTATACTTCTAGATTGGTCCCATTTAAATTTCAAAAAAAAAATACCACCCCTAAGGGTGGAAAAATAGCTAATGATGAATTTAACCTACTTCTAATTGTCATATTGACTAGAAACTTTGCAAGTGTTTCTATTTCCGTTGATAGTACAGTGGTTGATGGTTCGGTATTGTTGACCTGATCTGATGGTAAGGCCAGAAGGTGGATAGGTGGAACTCTTCAACGGCTAATAGTAGGTACTTTGAGTTTGGGCTTATTTTGTTTGATTTGACAAGCCTAACACGTTAGAATTCTTACTTTGCTACTACTGTCTACACTAAAAAGGGAAAAATAAAAACTTTTTAACAAAAAAATAAAAACCGATTTTAAACAAAAGCACTAAAAAGTAAAAAATAACTGATTGGTCGTTTTCATTCACTATACATACCTAATCAAATAATTTCGAAGTCGGTGCCAGTCGATACAAAGCAAAGCAAACCGACTTCGAAAATATTTAATTAGGTACGTATAGTGAATGAAAACTACCAGTCAGTTATTTTTTACTTTTTAGTGCTTTTGCTTGAAGTCGGTTTTTATTTTTTTGTAAAAAAGTTTTTATAACTATTATAATACATATATTTGAAAAACAATGTACCGTACAATGTTCACACATAGCATGAAATGTTCTTGATATTTTTACATTAGTGTATGCATATGGTTTCATTGATTATTCTATGCTACTATCTATACATACAATAAAATTCTGAGTCGAATCTTACATTAAATATTTTTTGGAAAATCTTATTGAAATAGTCATTATTATCGATACAGAAACCGAATCTATAGTTTTTAGAATTTTTGTCTGTCTGTCTCTTTTTCTGTGACCGCATCACGGAAAAACCACTAGAGGGATTTTGATGAAATTTGGTATGATGATAGCTAATAATTATATGGGTCAACATATATAATACTTTTTACTGCGGGAAAATATCTCAACTCTGAGAAATCTACACTAGACATTAAAACGTAAGCAGGGACGAACCCGAGCGGAGCGAGGGTGAATTGCTAGTATATTATATTACATTAATAATAATCAATTATTATTTTATCAGTTTATACATACCTAGTTCTAGTTATTATTTTCATAAATTGCAATGGTTACATATTTCTAAACCACAGTATGTAATTAAATGTCATAAATATCTGCATTATTCTTTACCTAAGTCTCATTAGGTATGACCATGCTTGTTTCACAATAATATTATTGTGAAACTTTTAATATTTCCCATTTACAATATAGGTTTTAAAAGTAAGTATATGTTAATAATTACATTGTGTTTGAAAATATTAAATTTAATTTATAGCAACTTATTTATAATCAAGGCACAGTCTTTTTTTAAAGAATATTTTCTTTTCTATCTATCTATATTTTGTTAAATCTTTAGTTTCTATGGTTAAATTTCAGGCAGTAAAAATGCATGCAAGTCCTTAATGTATTATATGAACTGAAAGGATCCATACACATACTTACTAAGCAGTTAGACACATTTTTAATAAATTTGCAAATTGAAGAAATTTTGAATTAATATATGTATTACAGTAGACTAATAGAACATTAGTAGACTAGCCTTAGATTAATAGTAGTGTACAGAGGCAGTGACAGTCCAGTGGTAACGCGTTCGCTTGGGAAACCGAGTGAAGCGTTAGATATTTTCATGTGCGAACCATTTTTAACATGATTACCACTTGCCTTACAGTGAAGGAAAACATCGTGAGGAAACCTGCATGTCTGAGAGAACCTAGCGAGTTTTCGAAAGACATTTGAAGTCCGCCAACCCGCACTTGGCCAGCGTGGTGGGCTATGGCTTGATCCCCCTTGTATTAAAGGGAGGCCCGCGCCCAGCAGTTGGACGTTAAAAAGGGCTGAATACATACATACAATTTTACAGTAGCGATGACTCATAATAAATCGATATTTTTGTATATATAATATAAAAATTTATGCATGATCATATCTAAACTCATGGCACAATCTTGGTTTTTCCAACCGCATTAACATCACTATGTTACTAATAATTCCGAGTTCCGAGATGTGCTTATTCATCTCATCTAAGAATATTATGTTTCTATCTTTTCGTCACGATTTTATTAATAAATAGGCGAATTTGAATACGGTAGTCATACCTACAGGCTACATATATGTGTCTACTAACTGCCTCGATGGGTCAAGTTAAAAAAAATGTGTTGTCGGTGTTTCACTCCCTTGCCTCGGAGAGCATCTAAAGCTATATTTTTATTTTTATTTTTTTTATATTATTAAAATATTTGGAAAACATACAGTACAATAATACTTAGAATTAATCAGATATACATAATACATAAACTAGCAAAGTTTCCACTTAAAAATATAACATAAATTAGAGCACAAGTGACTAGGCAAAAAATGCGATGAGTCCTGCGCCTGATCTCTCTCCGATCGTATTGGATCGAGATCCCGCTGCAAGATTGCTAGTTCATATCGTATTTAATCGAAACCAATTTTTTATATACAATAATAAAAGGGACAACAAGTTTTGACCAGGGTGCCTATTCAAATGTGCCCGCTAGCATGTTTAATCAACTAAATAATAGTCGATTTTTTGGAACAAAAACGATGCATTAGTTATTACAATGAATTATACTCCATTTCACAGAACTATACTCGTACGTAGAGATCTTGAAAAATTATTGCTGCCGCTGCGCATTTGGCCGCAACCTTATCGCAGCCAGGTAGGTATAAGCGGGTCATATTTTGGGACGTTTATACGTTCATCGCGTATGTTCATCATTTATATATCAAATTAAATCTAATTTTTTTCTGTACCTGATAAACTATGTCAGTCTATGTAAAAGTGGCTGCAAAAGTGGTTGCGAGTCATTAAAAATGTTTTTGTTACATTTATACGTTCATGGCGTATATTCATCATTTATATATCAAATTAAAGCTAATTTTTTTCCGTGCATGATAAAATACCTCTCACCTATGTAAAAGTGGCGGCTTTTGTTTATTTTTAATTATAACAGTAATTATGGCCAGACTATGTATACTATTTGTATATGTGCATTTATAAAAAATAATACAAAATTATAAAATATACCTACTATAGATACTTAAATTTAATTTACATTAAAAAAAATGTACTACATAAATAGATAAATATGTAAATAAAATCGGCAATTTTAATCTTATCTGATATTTCATTTTTCAAGTAAGACCTTGACCGTAAACTTAGTAATGACCAAATGTATTAACGTGATTTATTGCCATTAACACAATGTTCTCAAATAAAAAATATAATGGTTGTGGTTAACACAAAAACCGTTAATGTTTCAAAAAAATAAGTTGAATACAAAACATTTAGAGATCAACAATCAATATTTTTCTTCGAGTACTTTAGTTTCTTATACCTATTATAATTATTTGAACTTTATGTTGAACTTGTTTGGATACTTGTTTTCTTTTCTATCTTATTTCTTACTAGAGACTCGTTTTGCTCAGGTGCGCCCTAGGTACGCGGATTTTGGAATTTCATAGGTCTTAATTTTTTGCGCGGAACCCTCATTCTTATTCTAAAATAGAGGTAATTTAAGTTACTCGTTTAAAATCGGAACAAACAAATACACGCAACGTAAGTAAGTGCATAATGTGCATTTAGTAAAAAACTATTACCTTATACGACACGTTTGGCTCAGTTTGTATTGACCCTACTTGCTGTGCCAGCGACCGCGGATTCGAGTCCCGCTGGGGGCATTCATTTGAGCGGTGAGCACGAATGTTTGTACTCCAGTCATGGGTGTTTATATTTATAATATGTATGTATTTAAAGTTATATATATATATATATATATATATATATATATATATATATATATATATATATATATGTAGTGTATCAACTGTCTGGTATCTATAACACAAGCCTCGTAGCTTACCATATAAGCAGATGATGCTGTGTGTAAATACCCCAACATATTTATTTATTTATTATTTTGACATCACAAACACACACTTCAATTTTATTTGTTGGTATAGATGTATAGATAACACTGAGGCAGTTATTTATGTCATGGTTTGCTTACATCTCTTTAAAATATTTTTATAATAAATAAAAATCACATGAATATCTTAAATCAATTGCATTTTTATCTCGATAATATGGGGTGTATGAGGGTGGAATTGAAGGCTATTTGTAATAAATTATAATATATAGCAAGGTTTACAAATCTTATTTATAAGCTATATTTTTACTTTGCATATATTCATATACTCATATGTATAAACGATGATGAATGTATTCTAAACTAATATATATTTTATCTTACCTCAGCTGCCCGCATCATATTTTCTTAAGAACTTTGCCAAATCTGAAAAAAAAATCATAAAATATTCATTACTTTGATTTTCATGTAAATACTTCGTATTTCTAACAATTTTTGAAGTTTTACTTCTTTTGGCACGTTTGGAAATAATTATGAGAGTAAAATTTTTACATTGCGCGCGCCCGACAGCCAAAAAAGCGATCTGATGAAGTTAGCTGCATTCCTTTTACAAACAGAGACTTGTGACATACGGGATTAAATCTTTAGCTATTTTATTGATTTCAAGCGCCTAATGTAAGCACTAATCATTGTATAATAATGATCCACTATTGGAAAGCAAAGATCATAAATGAAAAAGCCTAATGCTTAATTAGTTCTATTGTTTGTTATTAATTAATTATATAAAAAAACGAATATCTTGTTAATACACTTTTTAAGTAACAAGGATATTTTTATTGTTATAATTGCCATTAACACAATGTTCTCAAATAAAAAATATAATGGTTGTGGTTAACACAAAAACCGTTAATGTTTCAAAAAAATAAGTTGAATACAAAACATTTAGAGATGAACATTTTTCTTCGAGTACTAGAATTAAAATTCATAAAAAATATTTAATTAAGTTTACTATATAAAAATAACAACAATCGAAAAATGTGCTCTCTCATAGTTTTTACATAAATTTTCTTATACCTATTATATTTATTTGAACTTTACCCTATTCTTACTCTAAAATAGAAGTAATTTAAGTAAAATCGGAATAAACGGACAGACACATGCGAAATTGTTTGTAGCGGCTTTTTAATTTTGTTTTTTTTTTATATTTTTGACCTAGGTACTTACTATAAACGTAATTAAACAATATATTGTATTCAATATTTTTCAAAATTTCAAAATAAATGAGTGCGTTATTCATTTTAGGCTACTAAAATATTTACTACTACTATATTTTTTTATAATAGGCTACTAATATATTTTTTCTTTCTTTGTTTCACAATGATAGTATTTCTTTTTTATTGTTATCGTACGATTCATTTAATGAGTACCTACTTTTTAAAATACAAGATACTTAAGGATTACCTATAAGAAAAAAATATGTAGAGACTAGCATTACCAGCGGTTTCGCTCGCATTGCTGCTATCACAAAAAAAAAACGAGCTAAAGTATTTAGAAAACCATCAAAGTAGTGGTTACTACATACTTGTAGAGCCAAAGGGATTTATGTAGGACCTAAAAAATTTATGGCTGATATGACTTTCAAATGAAAAAAATAATATATTTTGCTCTAATCATTAATTCGAATCGAGCAAAGGCTACATCTCGAGCGGGGTCGTGACGCTATCATGACATTCGCGTAAGTTGTGTAGTTGATAATGGTTGAGCATGGAGAGTTGTGTTTTTGCGCAAGCGATCCTGCGGCGTCCCATTAAGGCGGAGGGGAGGGGAATGTCGGGTTTTAGTCGGTAGTACCGGCTCTTCTAGCCGGTGAGCCCCACATCACCACCTTGGGGATCAGGTGGTATGCGTAAATGCATTTCCCGAACTAAAAAAAAATGGAGAGTTGTGTTTTGATATTGAATGTCGAAGTATGATCGGTGTCGAGAACCCGCTGCTCACTTAAAGTATTAGAAACATGGTGATTTCGTTTATTAAATTGTACTTAGCATTGAATAATTTATTACTTGAGCCCCGATAACGCCCACAAGATTAGTAACCACTAAAGATGATGTTCGTAGAACATGAATATCCCGCTAAAGACATTTTTATGTAGAATGTTGCTAAGGAAAGACCATATAGATCGCACTGTCAAAAAGTTATCAGAACTCATGTAGAGCTAAGCTTCTAACTCTACACGTCCTTACTGTACAAGCCCTAACTTCATAAGCTCTACACCTTATTCAAAATATGTGGCTTGGCCGTATCGTTACTACAAGAACTATTGTATAACAGAAAAGTAATGAACAGTGAATAAATTTTTCACCTTATATGCCCATGTGACGATAGGTAGTATTTATAATATTGCTATATTCAATTATAATAATTATTAAAAACTTTACAATGTTTAGAATTAAAATCAACAGATATTTAAGATACTTTGGTATATTTTTATTAAAACCAGCGGCTCACCATCGCTTCGTTCGAGTTCGTCGCTAGGTACGTTTTAAATAGATATAAATAGTTATTAGCCAGGATTAGCCATATAAATTTTATTATATTTTTCGTTCATTTTTCATTTATTAAAATCTTCCGTGGACCTTAAGAAACATACGAAAAAAAATTTTGCCAAATTAGTCCAGCCATTCTTGAGGTATGCGATTACCAACATTGATTTTTATTTATATAGATTGGTGTCATTGGTGTCATTTTTGAATGTTTGAAAGCGTTTTATTTGTTATATATTAGTATATAGCATATTGGCCTCTTTAACTTTGATTCAATATCGTGGTATACAATATATGTACATATACTCGTATTATTATTGGTAAATTATACTTTATGTATATATACATAACTAAAGTACGACAATTATGATGATACTTTTTCAATTATTAAGTATAAAATAATATTTAATATAAACCTTCTTTCCTAATAAAAATATTTAAGCTTCGGTATACCTAAGTAAAGATTTTTAATTTTCAATTTTCTCGTAAATATTTCCTAGTTACTTATAAAAAAATATTTATAATTATACATTATTAACCATTAAAAATATATAAAATTCAATATGTATAACATACCAAAGAAAATAAATTCCACAGTTCAATTCACTTGGCAATTTCACAGTCGCGTTAATAACTACGGGATGCGCGTGAGTTGCGAGACGCGCCACAAGCGACACCGGCTATGTACCAGCTGCTTTTGTTTATATTGGTCATCTCATAATCGCGCTTCTGTTAGGTATATATTCCATTTTTGCGATAAAGAGACTTTGCTTGTATTGTTCCGAAATGAAATACATATTTATATACAATCTACATTTTATTTTCCTACTTACGAATTCTCTAATCATGCCCTAAGTACATATATTGAAATAGATACATATACATATCTGTTTGTGATAGATATATTTATTATTTATTGTAAACGAGTATTTAATGTTATTATGACACGATAATCTATACATATAATAAAATTATAACTAAGCCAAATCTGTACATTAAATATTTTTTGGAAAATCTTGTTAAAATAGACATTATTATCGATACACAGGCCGAATCTATAGTTTTTAGAATTTTTGTCTGTCTGTCTGTTACCGCATCACAGAAAAACCACTAGAGGGATTTCGATAAAATTTGGTATGATGATAGCTGGTTATCCGGGTCAACATATAGGATACTTTTTACCGCGGGAAAATATCTCATTTCTGAGAAAAAATACAAAAACTGCTATGTAATAGTATACTAATATGTAAAACCTAAAAATTTGGTTTTTGATCATCTGAACGCGGGTGAAGTCGCAGGAAATGGTAGTAGGTATGTAATATTATATGAATATAAAATAATATTATTATTTTTTTTATAATAAATTCTTATTCATATAAAAATTTATTATTAAATTTTATTCGAAAATGATAGTTCAAATGAAAAAAATATTTATATATTTAGCTTTTTCATTTCTCTTTAATCTTTATACATTAGTATTTCTGTCAATATTTAATACAGGCATGATGACAAACCATAAAAGTAAATTTAAAAAGTTTTAGTAAATAATAAGAAAGTGTAACATATGTATGTCACTGACCGCGTTCCTGATACCTCGAGCACCACTACCAATGCCAAGGTAAATTGACACTTGAAATGCATACTTCGAATTCTTAAGGATCTTTGTAAAATAAAGTCAACATTTGAAATTTCTATAATTAAATCATAGTTTACAAAACATATATAACATCTTTATTATTTCTTAAATATAATTAAATATTCTATTTTACTTTTTTAAATAGGTACATTATATTAACATTTGAAATGCTTGTATCATATTTATTGGAACTTTTGATTGTTTACAATATTACGATGTTAATAATATTAGGTACGTTTTATATTTAAAAAAATGTTATTGTGAGCGTAGGTACTATAGGAAAAATACGCATGCTATCGTGGACTTTTTTATAGGTCTTTTTTTATTAATTTTCTAGCACATTATATTGATATATATCTCTAAATGTTTAGCCAGCGTTAGCCATGTAATCTGATAATATCATTGTGTAGGCTCAGTCATTTTGTACAAAATATTTAGAAGTTATATACATAAACCTTCCTCATTTTACACTCTATCTATTAGTAAAAACCACATCAAAATCCATTGCGGGGTTTACAAGAAGTAAGCGGAAAAACAGACAAACGTATACAGCGACTTTGTTTTTTACTATGTACGAGTATATTGTATAGTCTATAGATTGTTACTAGTATGAGAATAGAATAAAATATGTAGTTTTTTTCATTATTATTTAAAGTCAAATGAAATACTTAGCTCCTGCCAAGCTTGTAGAGATGACAGCACCAAAAACTGTATAACCTTTAATTTAAATATGTGGAAGTGAAAAAATTGTTATGTCTAAAAAGATTTATTTTGTAAAAGGTGTATCGGTGTATTTTCTGAAGTGAGCTGAAGTAATGACGCAAAAAGAGGGTTGTTATAAGTTTGACGTGTCTGTTTGTGTGGCTGTGTGTTTCTGTGTATGTGTATCTGTGTCTGTCACTACAGACAGTTACTCCTAAACGAATGGATCGTTTTTTTTGTTTGAAAGCTGACGTGATCGAAATGGTTCTTAGCTATAATTTATGAAGATCTGTTTAGGCGTTTAACACCTCCAGGTAAATTTCTAAAAAAAATAATTAAATTTCTAAGAAATCTATTGTTAACTGACACGCCGGCGTGTCCGCGGTCGTGGAGGGATTAATGATCATTACTAATTTCGCACTTTACAAAAGAGTCTTATTAACTAGTATAGTATTATATGATCTGTGTATTAACTTTCACAGATCCGATTCGTTTGAAATTTGGTGTACTGTTACTTGGGTGGTATTTCCAAGACATGCTAACCTTGAGCTGATCCTGTAGCATCAAATAGTCTGCGGGATGCACAATTCGTGTTCAAAAAGTGTTTGGATTCCTAAGAAAAATAAAATATTTTTTTAAGTAACCCCCGACACAAAAAACCCCTCTAAAAAGTAAAAAAATAAAATTTCTCTCTTTGCCTTTTAAGCTCATTAAAAGTAGCTATTTATATTTTGACGATGAGCGTCGCCGCACCGAGGAACCGCTAAGTAAATAAATAGAAACTAGAATACAAATAAAAAGAAGATTGATAATGATAAACTATTAGCGGTCCCGCGACTCATCATCAAAATTTTAAATGAAGTTAAAAGGCCAAGAGAGAAATTTTATTTTTTTACTTTTTAGAGGTTTTTTAGATGACAAAAGTACAATGTCTCATGTGAAATAATGTAATTCGACTGTTTCACTACTAGGTAAATGCATTGCATATTTACTAACAAATGAGGAAAGTAACCATATAACATTTTTAGTAATTTCTAATTTATATTTAAAAGCTAGTTATATTAATGTTATATATTTTTATTGTATGTATTCAGCCCTTTTTAACGTCCCACTGCTGGGCTCGGGCCTCCCTTCAATACGAGGGGGATCAGGCCATAATCCACCACGCTGGCCAAGTGCGGGTTGGCGGACTTCACATGTCTTTCGAAAACTTGCTAGGTTCTCTCAGACATGCAGGTTTCCTCACGATGTTTTTCTTCACCGTAATTCAAGCGGTAATTATGTTAGAAATGCACATGGAAATATCAGAGGTGCGAGACCCGGGATTAGAACCCGCTTCACTCGGTGTCCCAAGCGAGCGTGTTACCACTGGGCTACCACTGCCTAATAATTTAAAACACTTTGGCTGGATATAATCTTTTTACCAGATTTTGGTATAAAAAGGACCTGGACTAGTGTCCAGTATGTACTTCGACACGCCCGGTGAGAGTTAAGGTAAGATAACGATTTTGTCATTCTAAAAACGTTCAGTTCCACTAAAACATAGGTATATGTAGTCTGCGATACATTTTAATTTTGTAATTTTACTTTAAATTATCTATTCTATTCTAAATCGTGTTATATTATCCTATTCATTCATTATCTCCATTGTCGAATTCAATTTTTTTTTTCATTTTTAGGCTTATTATGTATAGAAGTTATTGCTTCTAATTTATATTTTTATATATTATTTGTATTTATTATATATTTATATAATTTAAATTTTTCCTAACAATGCTTAAATAGATTTACTTGGAGATTAAGAACTATATCATAAGTTCCGATATTATAAACTGCAAACTTTATAACATTGCGAAACAAACTTTTCCTTTTTGTATTTTTTTTTAATTTCCAGTCAGAATTGTGGCGTTAAACCTGCAATAACCATCCGACCGTCTTTTATTTGTTCCGATCCTGATCTAGAAGGAAACCTATCGTCGGGCTATAGGGACATTGTTGAGTTACTTTTGGCTACGTTACAGAATGAGAACTGTAGATCTTTAGAACCATAATATGTGAGTAAATTATTTTCATAATTTAAGTTGTTATGGCGAGTTTATTGACAAATAAGAGACAACTTAGAAAAAATATCAGACATGGCAGAACGCACTAAGAAGAAATAACTAAGCGAAGCTTGTCATGCGCAATAAGTGTTAGTAATAAATAATAATTTTCAGTATCAGTGCCAGGCGAGTATATAATATAGCTTTAGCAAATTAGGAGCTCCCATAGAAGAACACTCTTTGGACTCTTTATAAAAAGCAATTTCGTCTCCAAAACATAAAACGTGTTTACCGTGAAAATAAAGTAAGTAGACGAGCATTGATTTACTCACACACTTTTAATATTACTACGTACATATATATTTTTTTTTAATTTATATTTACAAAATATAAATTTTATTAAAAAAAACAAAAATGATATAAACATATTCACAAGCCATAATATTAATGCCATTTTTATCCTTGTCCTTGGCTTCGACATTAGAAAAAAAAGTACTAATATGTTAATTACAATGAAAATACAAAATGAATAATTTTGGAGAATAATAACGTTTCAAAAACACGAAATAATGTTAACTAAAGGTATAACTTATACATCAGGGGTGAAAGTTTTTCAATTTATTAGGCTCTATTATTCTCGTAATGAACGCCAAAGCTTGCAATAAGCTTATTTCTTTTTCGTCTGAATTCTTTTTCGGGTATTAATTTCTTTAATAAAATGCGTCCTAAAATTGTTTTATTGCAGCTCTTTTTATATGTACAATATACATATGCATGTATTGTTTTAATATTTTATAATATACTATAAAAGAAAAATAATTGATATAGAAAAATGAGCCCATGTGTGCATTTTGATAAAAATTATCGCAAGTATAACAGAATTCAAATTATTATTTATTTTAAATTATAAATAAAACTAAACTTATTGGTTTAATTTTATTTATAATTTAAAATTTAATTCAATTTCTTGATAATAGCTTCAAAGCGTGCCAGACAAAAAATAATAATTCAAGGTTAATTTTATCTTTGCATACATTTAAACACTATTTTTATTGCACTTATATGTAAAATACAGAAATTAACGTACAACAAAATTAGTTAGCAGAAGTGGACTTTTCTCTAGAAGAGATCTCTTTCAGTCAACACTCAACATAAGTGAGATAGAGAGATAGTATTAAAAAGCAGCCTAAAGTGCAGTATAAATACTTAAATAAATATATTATATATACACATGTAATAAAATATTATAAAATATTATACATACTATATACCATAACATTTATGTACATACTACTACAGACACAAATACGTATCTGTGTATTATAATAATAATAGTAGTGGAAATAATAAATAGTTGTTAATATAATTGTGGATTAACTTGGGTGAGAAGGTGGTGTTTCATTTTCTTTTTAAAGGCAGTTATAAAGGGACTTAATTGGATGGCTTTCAGGACCTTGATCCAGAGCAATGCGCCATACACCGAAAAAGATTGTAAAAAGAACTTTGTCTTGGATATGTCAAGCATCGCAGTGATGCAAGGCCGCCTGGAACGTGAGGAAGTAACGAGAATTTGGAAGCGAGAACAAAGATATGAATTTGAATTGGGGTCATTAAGAATATTAAAAAGGAGTGAAAGGATGTGTATATCACGGTGAAGGCGTAAAATAAAACTAATAGCGAGATTTCGAAGTCGCTTAAAGTCGAGTTGCTCCTCAGTCACATCCAAATAGCATACATCATTACCCGACTGCGCGACGCAAAGGAGGGTAATGTGTTTATCAGCCTATATATGTATGTGGGTTTGTACCTTGTTTAATCTAAATAGTGCCACCTTGTACGTGGCACTATTTAGACCAAACGCGTGGGCCGATTTTGATAAATGAGACGTCGTTTGATTCGTCATGACGGGCGAATGTGATGGAAAGCATAAAAATGTGGAAAATCAAAATGGCCGATTTTGGACGCCATATTGTGAAAAAGAAAAAAATGAAAATCGACGAACTATGTCAAGTGGGGTATCGTTGAATAGATATTTAAAAATCATTTTTAGGTTTCTTACATCATTATTCATTTTCAATAACATTTTAGGATATATAATGATTTAAAGTTGGTTAACAACCATTCTTGCTAATTTTCCTACTTAAAAATACTTAAAAAGCTGTAAATAAATAAATTTATTATAAAAATAAAAAACCCGAGTGCATAAGAGCTAACTAAAAAGATGAAAACAAAAGTTCACGAAGGAATACAGTATTATATATACAGTCGGAGACGTTTATACGAGTAGGTAGGTACATCTCGCGGCAAGGATGAAACGTGTATATCTGGAAACATACAGGTTTCATCCATAATATATTTATTTGTTTATATTATCCGCACGACATCGGGATTACATCTCGAATATTTAATATTTTTACTCTAGGCAATATTTTTTTCTCTATTGACACAGTATTCAATTTCAATAGTATTTCTTATCACTCAAACACATAGCCTAATGCCCCGCGAAACGCGACGTTTATTAATCTTTGAAAACCGTGCATTATTTTAACAGGCACAGAAATAGGTCCGTAATTGCAACTAATTTGTTACTAGCGATTTACCCAAGCTAAGCGCGGGTGCATCTTTAGGTGCATTTTGTATTTTGTTTACCTTTTAGCAAATTTTATTCCTAACAGACGTGCTACTGCAAGTCATACACTGTCTATTAGGTACTAAATTTTATTCAAAGCCGATTCAGCCTAAAGAAGTATAAACATACACACACATGTAGATATAAACCTTCGCATTTATAATACAACTTTGATTATCTTATTCATTAATTTATTATATTTTTTATTACATTTTTTTATATTTCTACATTAGGCTTTTTATAGTAAGAAATAGGTATACTAAAAAATATATCTCAAGTGAAACCTTATAGCATATGTTTTGTCTACACGTCTCTACGCCTCGTATTCATACGGCAGTCTTCAGCGAGGCAATATGTAGAGCTCCTGTATACATTCTCTCGAAATACATAAAAATTATAAAATAATATATCCAGTTTCGTTGTTATGTTATAAACACAGAGCGCTTTAACTTAATACGGTAATCAAGTAATCTGAAGAGAAATAAATCTTACGTTTTTTGTGTCACATCCATACTTTTTTGCTCTTTTGACTTGTTATTTCAATAAAAAATAAAACGTACTTATATTTATTGATACTTGTTTTTTTATATTATAATTTATAAATACACTAGCAACTCACCCTCGCTTCGCTCAGGTTCGTCCCTAGCTTGCTTCCTCTTACAAACTTTCATCCCCATTCTCACCCCCTTAAGGGATGAATTCCGGGGTATAAACTATTTCACTCACTCACTTTTCATATCATTGTTTAATCGAATATGTTATTAATAAACTTTCTTCTTACAAATTACCTGCTTATTACGCCTACACTAAAAATGGCAAAATAAAAACTTAAAAAAAAACCGACTTCCAGGCTCTGAAATGTACCCTTTTTTTTAACGCTGGGAAATGCATTTACGCACGAGGTGTGGGACTCACCGGCAAAGCCAGTACTACCCACTAGAACCCAACAAAGCCTTCCCCCGTCTTAATGGGGCGTCGCAGGATCGCTTACGCATTCAACTACGACGCCCCGACGGCAGGTCTGCCGAAGCAGACCACAACAACCACGGGGTTGGTCCAAGGTCCACTCTGCTATCAGATAAGTACCAGGAGCAACCCGCATGGTATACCGCCCTCCGAAGAGGGCCACCTCCCACCGCCCACCGAAGTGGGCCACCTCCCTGTGCGTTTCTTGGCTTCGCGCCCGGTTGGGTTGCCGGGCACTACTGAGCCCCCCCACCACGACAAGGTGAACGCACGGGGGGGATTGAAATGTACCCTAACGTAACCTAATCAGATATTTTCGAAGGCGGTGCCATAACATAAGCCCCATAGCTTACCAACTATAGATGGTACCGTGTGTTAATGTCCCAAAATATGTATTTATTATTTATTTATATTAATGTTCTCCTGGCTAATTTTTTCTACGGTGGCCAGTTTCATTTAAGCTAGCCAGCGTAGGAAATATTATGTGCACACTTCACAAGTATGCGTGCAAACACAAGTGCGCCCTATATTCCTGTCACTCTCAAACTCCGATTATAGACGACAATTGTGAAACACTGGCAACTTTCCAACTTCGGGCTATAACTGAGCATTGTCCCGGGACTCTAACGCCATACTTTCGGATTAGCATTTTTAACATTACAATTTAAAGGAAATGTCTTGTTATCGCAGTTCTTTTTTTAGTTGATTTAAACGTTGTAAATAAAAAAAGAATATTTAAAAAAACATGTATATATTAATTTATTGATTAAAAAATTAAGGTTTACATATTGTATTTAAAAAAATTAGGGTTTGTTTCTCTTTGGGAGTGTTTAGAGTTTTTTGATTATTACTTTTATGTGACTTTATAGAATATTTACACTTGAATTTTATTAAACGTAGGTAAATTATTTAATATGTAGATATATTATATATATTCCAACACAATTTAGCAAAAATTTTTTATGGTATTTAGTGACAAACGAGCAGACAGCCCTCCTGATGGAAAGTGGTACCTGTCGTCATGCACTTAGGTTTTATGTTACAAAAATGCAGAACCGCAGGTGCGTTGTCACTGTGTTTATAGCGCTATTATAACATTTTGTTTATTGTCTTTTTATTGTTGTTAACTATACTAATGAAGTATATTTAAAGGACGTGATAACCGTGTTACAATATGCTATATATAGGCACTGTATAAATCTCGAATTAATGCAATCACAATCAATTTTATATCAGCCGTAATTTACTCTCAAGCTTTTAAAGTAATACATTCGCTAATCTCTTAAGAGCAACGACAATATCATTTTTAACTTTTCAATATATGTACTGTATACTTATATAGAATGGAAATTCTTAATTTACAACACACTCATTTTAGTATGTCAAGCAAATATATGTACTATATTACATGCTAATATTATAGATACTGAGGTATTTTTTATGTATGTTTATGTTTCGTATACGCATGCATGTATGTTTGTAAAAGGCTTCCAAGATTGACCAAAATTGGCGAAATTATAATCTTTATATTTCAGGCTATGTGGACATCATTTTACAGAAAGAGATTTTAAACTCTTAAATGGTGTACAGGTAAGTATATATTTTTTGGTACTTTTTTACAAAAATAATTGCAGAGATTCATGCAAAATTTCCCCCATTTTACCCCCTTATGGAATTTAATTTCAAAAATTGCTAAAACATGTATTTATTTACTTGTATTAAAGAACATTAATACCAAGTTTCAAGTAATTCAGATCATAAATCATTATTTGCCCATATAACCTTTACTATCCCCTTTTACCCCTTTAAGGAAAAAATCAAATAAATATATTTCTTATTTTTAAACACCACTTTATGTGTATTTCACATTAAGAATAACAGAGTTTCATACAATCTTTAATTCCCTATTTTATCCACTTAAATTCATCAATTACTCGCCAGTGGCGCCAACTGGTGTCACCAGAAACAATAGCCCTCACTAAAAATAAACGTAACCAAAAAGATACTAAGTATCAAAAAACCATACGGCATCGCCGTCAAAAAAAGAGAAAGTTGCCAAAATGTTGACCGCGTTACCCCTTTGTATGGCTATTTTTGATCAAAATAATGAACAGATAATAATAAGTCCTTAATTAAGACGATTTTCGATTATAATTTAAGTTAATATTTAATCACATAAATTAACTAAAGGATCAATTTACACAGATAACTTGATAAATTAACTGACGTATACTTTGAAATGAGAACATAACGCATACTTTCGCATTAGTAAAAGTTAGAGAAATTTGCAAAAACCCCGGTGTAGAATGTGACAGATTTACCACGGAGCGTTTACCTCAACGAAAAGTACTCGTATACACTCGTGTACATGTCGTATCTTTCGAAAATTAATGTTATGAATTATACCACCATATTACCTTTAATACCTACGTTTGTAGAGAGAAAAACTATGTGTATACTAGCGGTATACCCATGCTTCGCTCGGATTGTATCTAAGTGCCTGTTTGGGAATAGGTAGATTTAAGGTGTAAAAAAAACGTATTAATTGCAGACACGTAATGATTTTTATTCGAAATCATTTTACAGAGAGATAAGTTCGGTAGAAGAAGAAATGATTAGCGGTAGAAAGTTATAACAAGTAAACATTGCTATTAAAATATTAAGAGGCGCTAAATAGAACATTTTAATTTTAAGATTAATTATAGTTTTATAAACAGTGCCTAACAGTAGCCTATGTTTTACTACCGTTCAAGTCTACATATATACACAATCTCATCCAAATTTGTCAAGCCCTTTAGCGTAACAGAGTAATAGGACACACAATTTTTCGAACTTATAGTACAGTAATAGTAATACGATTATGCCCAGAGATTTATTTCATCCCTAACTAAGGTACCTATGTATGTATTATATGTATGATAAAACAGTAAAAAAAAATTACATCCACTTCAGGGAGGATGAAACCATAAAATCTTCAGTCTTTCTTCAATATTTAATCTTACCCATGTATTTCATTTATTTATTTATTACATAGATCGCTAACAGAGAATACATTCTTACAATTAAATTATTAAGACTGTGTGCTATTCTTACAATTGTACATGTTAATAAACAAAAAGAAAGATCTAGACTAAATGATGCCCTAATCTTTCATCCATTTAAAGTTATATATTAGCGAAAATATTACCTAGGTTCACTTTAAACTGGACTAGCTTACGCTTAAAAGGCTAAAAATATAATTCAATTCAATTCTTTTGTTCAGTTGCTCTAAAAATATATGGGATAACCCTTTACGCATAGGTAAATTCATGTGATTTATTCATTGTCATTTTAATTTTTAGGTTTTGGAAAAAAAGTAGGTACTATTGGCTTATACCAATAATAACAAAATCTTCACTTATTATGTAATCTATTTTTATAATGAGTACATAATAATTGCAAGTAATAAGTCCACCTCTAGGGGTGGAATAATTACTTTGGGATGGATTGAAGTCAGTGTACCTTTTAGCAGTTTAAAAGGGAATTAATACCATATAGCTGTTAATTGTTATATTTGTTTTTAGGGTTCAGTACCCAAAGGGTAAAACGGGACCCTATTACTAAGACTCCGTTGTCCGTCCATCTGTCTGTCTGTCTGTCCGCCTGTCACCCACCAGGCTGTATCTCATGAACCGTGACAGTAAGACAGTTGAAATTTACACAGATGATGTATCTCTGTCGCCGCTATAACAACAAATACTAAAAATATAAAATAAATATTTAAGGGGGCTCCCATACAATAAACGTGATTTTTTTTGCTCGTTTTTGCTCGATATTGATAACGGCAACAGATAGACGCTTGAAATATTTACTATTCAAGAATAATTAGAAGAATTCAAGCATATTTAGTTATATATTCACTTTAAAAATAAATAATTAAATTAAAATAAAACAAATATTTAAGGGGGGCTTCGATTTTAAAGATAATGATACAGAACCCTTCTTAGGGTCGTAATATTTTATAATAATTGCAGACTTTTTAATTATAAATGTTTTACGTCAATAATTTTAATGAACACGTCAACTTGCATAATTGTTATAAAAAATCGGAATATATGCGCATACATTAAAATGGAATCGCATTATATATCGCATAGTGAATTTTCGTCATTCTTAAAAAGCATATTGTAATAATATTATTTAAAATAAAAACTTAAAAAAAAACGAATTCCAGACACTAAAAAGAAAAAAAAAACTGAACAGGAGTTTTCATCTAAACTATAATCCATACTATGTATACTATATCTATACATATAATAAAATTGTAACTAAGCTGAATCTGTACATTAGATATTTTTTGGAAAATCTTATTGAAATAAACATTATTACAGAGGCCGAATCTATAGTTTTTAGAATTTTTGTCTATCTGTCTGTCTGTCTGGGAATCATCAATCTATCAGCATCACGAGAAAACCACTAGACAGAGTTTGATGAAATTTTGGTATGATGATAGCTACGAGTAGTTATCCGGATCAATATATTACTTTTTCTTGCGGGAAACTATCTCATCTCTGAGAAATCTATACCTACTAAACGTTAAACCGTTACTAATGACGAACCCGTGTGAAGCTACGGCACGGTAATTATGCATTACATTACCGTGGCTACGGTGTGTCGCTCGCTAGTCTTCAAATATCTTTCGGATTTTTTCCCCGGATTTATTTTGATTTTGGTTCCCGACGTTTTGAATGCTTTACAGCAATCATGGCCACGAGAAGAACATGGTCTTCCGTTATATAGGTTTCTAGATTATATCACGATAGTAGCATTATAGTCCCGTAGTACAAGACAAACAATTGAATTTAGCTAATAAATAATTAAATCTGGTAGGTATACAACATATAAATTAAATAAATATGTGGCGTACCTAATAATAATAACGTAATACATATTTGTGCTCACATAAATAAATAAATAGTTTTGTAGATCCACTCTTTTTGATCAGACTTACAATATTTTAATTTTTCATACGGCATACCCAATGCCACTCTTCCAACTAAAACGATATGCCATGTCTAGAAACATTTACAAATAGTAACTCTTCAATTAAACTCTATTAAATCATTTCGGCTAAAGAGCATCATACAAAAGAAATAGATCCTATACATACATACACTCGAAAAATTTCCTTCATAGAGCTAGAAAAAATAAATATCGCCTAATAAAAAATAAAAGCATATGCACAAATGTAAAGAATTGCTTAGTAAAATTAATTTTAAGTCATATATTATTAATCTCTCACATATTCAGGTTGGAACAAACGAACGAACGAAAATTAAAATATTGAAGATATTAATCAAGGTTAATCCAAAGGAACATTTCTTTATTTTTTTAAATAAGAATAACTGCATTTAAGTATTTTCTTAACCCCCGACGCAAAAAGAGGGGTGTTATAAGTTTGGCGTCGATGTCTGTCGGTCTGTGGCATCGTAGCTCTCAAACGGATGGATCGATTTCGATGCGGTTTTTTTCTTTTGAAAGCCAGTTTCCTTGCGGGTAGCAGAGTAAGAGTATAGCTCTTTTCCAAAATGATATAAGTCATTTTGGCGTAGGTATGATTACTCGATTAAGTGCTTCACGCGTGCCAGTGTAAGTGTAATAAAAATTAATTGGCGTAGGGTATTTTTTTAATTGATTAATTTATAATTATAAAAAGCTTTGGTTTTATCATGAATACTGGATGGTGGTGGTGTAATATCTAGTGTTCACTATTTATTCTTAAAATGCAATTTACTTTTGAACCACTAAAAAGGGGTAAATTAACTATGTATAAAAAGGTTTAGGGAGTGTTTGCCTTAGTCACCACGCTTGGCAGACGGGTTGGTGACCGCAGTTGCTGGAATATTTCACTGGTGGCGCTGCTGCCCCTCACCAGGATTAGTATTTGCGTATTCCAGCCTTAATGTGATTTTACCGCCACGAATTCGGTCGCCAGAGCCTCGTCCGTTACTAAGCAGGATGTACCACGAGCAGGTGAGGTTGACAATAGGGGGCCTAAGGTGGAAGTTGGCCCCACTTACATCCCCGTAGTGTAGGACGCCCTGCAGCACGATGGACAGATGACGTAAGAAAGGTGGCGGGCAGTGGATGGATGCGGGCTGCCCAGGACCGGGATGGTTGGCGCTGATTGGAGGAGGCCTTTGTTCAGCAGTGGACGGCGATAGGCTGATTGATTGATTGAAAAAGGTTTAATAGATAGACATTGAGGTCCTAGATAATTCTGCTACTCGTGATATATCAATCGTGTATAAATATACTTGTATCACTTACATTTAAATACACAATTTATATATTTTGTAATCGATCTTCGTATATTAACAACTATCATCTTATCGGTTCAATGCCAGATAAGCACCGAGTCGGCATGCATTTTTTCCCACATCCTTATAGATCATGGTCATATTTCAGCCAATTAACACAAACCCTTAATAAATTGTACACCTACACATTTCTCATGAAACACTCCGTCCATTGGTGAAAACCCGTTTGGTAGTTTTTGAGTTTATTGTGCTCAGACATATAGCAGCATCATGGAAACTTTGTTTTAAAACATGTAGTGATGAGTATTTTTTTTAAACTCGTTTAAGTAAACTTATTGATGCATACACTTTGTCCACACTTATATATCTAATACTAGCGACTCACGTTTTAACGGATAGAATAGACTATTTGTGTATATATATATATATATATATATATATATATATATATATATATATATATATATATACTTACAATGCAACTCTATGATTTTCTTTCGAATATCAATAAGCCTGGAAGAGATCACACCTAGATGTTGATGTTTATATAGATATTCTAAAAATTATCATATTTTTCATTTAATAAAGGATTTAAATAGAATAAATAATAAACTACGCTACCGAAGCGGTTAATAGTAGTTCTATATAATGCGTGCAGTACGAGAACCGTGAGGTAGAACTATTTGTTTAAGGCTCGTCAGTTATTAACTTATTTGTACTAGTTTAAATTCTAAACGGCCCTCATTATTCTTATTATACACTTAGATCACATTATATAGCAGCTATATACGTAAGTTATCGAAGTAAAATTTACGAACCGTATCTTTACGCTTTGAAATTAAAACATGTTTAAAAAAATATACTTTTTCCGAGTGTTTCTAATTGTTTTCTAGATTCTAATCTATTTTATTATTAATTGTGGTTTCATCTTACTATTTTAGAATTTTATTCAGTGGGCATCCAACAGATCTATACGGATAAATAAAATTGAAGTGTCTGCTTGTAATGTCAAAATAACAGCTTTATACTAAACGCATATGGAATTATGTATATACAGTATTTATAAGAAAAATACAATTTTTACAATTTTCGTATGTTTGTTTGTTTCCTCCGGCTAATCTCCGAAACGGCTGGGTGGATTATGACGGGACGTTCACTGGCAGTTAGTTGTTATTATAAGGAGTAACTTAACCTTATTTACTTTTATTTCAGTAAAAGAATTAGAGTTCCACTTGAAAAAAAATTTAGGGTACTTAGGCACGAACCCGAGCGATGCGAGGGTGAGTCGCTAGTATTGTAATAAGATTTAAAGCCTTTAATTTTATTTAATGCTCTTGTTAATTGACATTTAGCAATCTTATCCACTAACAAGAGGCGATTTATGATTGCAATATTTTATTTTATAAGTTAACTTAATAAATATTTATGTAGTCTACTATAAGTATAAAATATTTGTCTTTAATTTTAATTTTATTTATGATTTATTTTTAAATAGATAAATTATTTGTTAACAAATTAGTCTAATAAGACTACATATAACTTGAACTGTAACTGTACCTTGAGCATACATTGACGTTATAAAAAAAATTAGTAGAATTTCATTTTTAGATACGAAATGAAAAAGAAACAGAATTTCTGTAAATAATATTAGAGTAAAGGTGAGGAACAAAAAAATGCAATATTTTGTAACATTTTAAGATTTTTATTTTAAGTACAAAAATCGCTCTAGCATCGCTATACACAGGTCATTCAACTTTATACAGCTTAACATTTTTTTTTTGTTTTTTTTCTATGTTTTGTATAAAAATAGTTTTAGGCAGTGCGGAGGCCGGGTCAGAGGTAGAAGTTAGTGCCAGCCGTGGGAGCTGTGAGCGTCCCAGGGTTCTTCGGGTGCGGCCGCAGCGGCTTGCGCGGCGTGAGCGTATTGAGAGAAGTGGGCAGCACGCGCGTGTTGTACTTCAGGGGTGTCTACAACGTATTGACCGTCGTGGGTGAGCTGGATGTGGGCCTGAGGTCCGGTCCACTTTCCATATCCACCAGCGTAACCGGCACCATAGCCAGCACCGTAACCGGCACCATGTCCAGCTCCTAAACCAGCTCCTAAACCTGCTCCGGCGTATCCACCGTGAGCGGCTTTAGCGGCAGCTGCTGAGAGGGCGGCGATGTGAGCGGCCTTCAAGTGGGCGACCTCGGGAGTGTCAATGACGCGACCGTCGTGAGCGAGAGGAGCGGGGCCGTATTTCAGGAGACCTGTTTATAAAGTAACACGTTCTAATTTATCTATTTCAATTTCCATACTTATATAGTTGTTATAGCTTAACATTATTTTTCTAATATTAGTTATTAATCATAACTGACATATTTATGAGAGGAAGTAAATTATTTGTAAAATTGGTTAATGGCAGTAGTAGACGCGGCATTTTATTTTAATTTATTTACGACAACACTTAATATTTTAACACAAATGATGAATGAGATACCAAATACCCTCCCACAATGTAAATGGTGTAAAATTATTTAGATAGACTACTATTATAAACACGAAAGTTGCCGTTGTAATAAGATAGACTATAACCTGGAGTAAAACACTATTAGGCAGCTTGGGTTGTGACCTGAGCGAAGCAAGGGTAATTCGATAGTTAAATATATTTTAGTAAACATACCAGCAGCGGGCGCTCCGTAGTGGGCACCGGCGCCGTAAGCAGGTCCTGCGGCATACGCGCCGGCGGGGGCCCAGGCGCCGTGCACGTTGGTGGCGGCCTGTGCGTGTGCGGCCAGGTGGGCGGCCTTAGCGTGCGCTACCTCGGGTGTGTCCAGCACATACTTGCCATCAGGGCTGAGCTGTACGTGCGCGGGATGGCCCGCGTAGAAGGATGCTTGCGCGAGGCAGAAGAAAGCGGCAAGGATGATCTGTTACAAAGAAATTATATATTACTTAGTTTTACTTGTAATGTTCATTCTAAAATGTAAGACAAATTATAAGATTATTTAGGTTTTTGTAGCTATAAAAATGTTAAATATATTTTCAATACTTATGTGTAAAATATCAGTGTAATCAATCTTTTTCTCGGAAACAAGACAACTATTATGGACATAGGCCAATTACACGTAATCGACGACGGCTGTGACATTTATTGATAACTGTCTCGAGTAAACATGACAGAAACACCATAAGTCAAATACCGACATGAGAACTCCGAATTCATTAAGATATATAAAAATCACTAAGTTTAAGGCTATATTTAGCCTTCGGTGCGTTTTTAGAGAATATTCTATTTAGCACGGTTGACTGCACTTGAATCAATCTAATCATTATTTTGCGAAAAGTAAGTGTCTGTTACTCTAATAGATAAAAAAATAAAAATGTCTATTTTATTTATTTTGAAATATAAATAATTTTTCCAAACAACGGTCATTTGGCAAAAGATTCTTACGTTATGCTTAAAACATCATTATTATGCTTCAAGAGTTTTCACACAATTCTTGCAATGCATCTGATGTAAATGTCTAATTGTGCACTTTGTTTTGTGATAATCTTGTTTCAACATTAAACTAGAGCTCTGTGTGTGAATGAACAATCATCGTAAAAAGTTAACTAAGTAATTGTTGTGAAATTGGAAGCAATCAAGAAACGTGTCGAAAAGTAAATTGTTTTTAAACATTTTAATATGAAATAAGAAAGTGGAGTAAGTTAGAAATAATTATAATTGTGCTCAAAAGTATTTTATATTTTCCTATTGATGTATTATGTAAATTTTTACTATACGTTATGTAAATAAGTCAATGAAAATGAAATTTATTAAGTAATTAATTAACATAATTCAGCCAGATAATTTAGAACAACTACACAGAATATCATAAAATATCAAAGGCGTGGTATCGTGTAGCGAGATAATGGTAACAGGGAAGCTAAGAAACCAGTAAATTTAAACAATGTTAATCTATCTCAGATTAAGCACGAAACTTTACGTAAGAAATAGAACATTATTAAGATAG
This sequence comes from Brenthis hecate, assembly GCA_951806755.1. NCBI lineage: Eukaryota > Metazoa > Arthropoda > Insecta > Lepidoptera > Nymphalidae > Brenthis > Brenthis hecate. The sequence continues at coordinate 6,647,716 of OX638249.1, forward strand.
TATGAATCATAACTAATATTATTCATTATAAAATAAAAAATGTTTGGAAATTTTAAACAAGGTCCAGATTTAGCATACCTGATAAACTAAACTGATTATTTATTACCTAGATACAGGCACCGATAGCGGTGAACTAGATAATTAACAACACTATTATCAACAAAGCCTATATTAACTTGTATTACACCGCGACTATACAGTATATCATATTACCAAATCCGCCGCTTATTGAAACCTTATTATAAGCCTAACCGCATAGGTCAGTTCTCTATATTGAATGAAAAATATTATATTATTTCAATTGTTTTAAAAATGTATCTATTTATAAAAACTTTCTAAAAACATAATCTTTTCAAATAGTACTCTTTGTTATCCCTAGTTTTGTAGGAAGCATTACGTTTGTGCGAACTACTTATTTGCGAAGTGGTTCAAACCAATATTATATAGTTAGTCCCGATTGCGAATGTACGACGAATTGGTAATACTGATGAAACTATGAGTATAATAAAATGTCTCGCTATAATCTATTTTATATTATTCTAAAGTGGATTAATCAGAAAACATTTTCCTTCATTTTTCTTATTTATATTTTTGTATCAAAATAACGTAATTCTGAGGCAATAAATCTATTTGGTGGCTTCAGTCTATTTCGGTTATAATTCATATATACTGATAACGGAAAACTACATAAAGCAAGTTACTTAATAGCAATTAAGTTTTTTACATATATACAATTATTTTAATTAGAAAATTAGGCCAGATTACAGTACAGGCAATTCGCTTTTTACCACTTATTGCGCGCCATTAATATGTAACTGGGTTTTAAAAAGTCGAACTGTGACCAAATCTATTATGGAAATAAAAACTGTATATAGGTGTACATGTAATATTAAAGTTTTAATAAATAAAATATATGCTAGATTTTAGAAGTAACATTGCGTACGTATATTGAGAATATTCGTATCAACATTTACGTATACGAGTATATTCGGCCTGAATTGTTTAAAGTATCCCTACTGTTTGACAAATGGAAGGGTCCACTTCTCAGAAAATCGACCGTTTGAAATGTCAATAGCTACGGTCAAAGTAAAGGTCTGATCTAATTCCCATTAGGAGCGGCATGACTCGTAAAAGATCTTTTAACCTTTGAGAATATCGAAGGTCCGAAGTCTACGCCTTATCTGATGGAACTGCGGGAAAAAGATCTAGAAATAATAATTTTCCATTCTAATATTTTTATGTCCATTGACTACTAAGGTCGATTAATATCAATAAATATTGTTTGAAAATAAAACTATATATCGTTTAGAAAACGATTACATCGTTTCATGGGTAACAAAGCAAGTGTATAATTTAAGGCGGGACCTCATATCGAGCGCCTTTGCATTCTATTGCAAAAGTTATGTTGCAACAGTTCGGAATTATCATTCAGCGAACTGGTGCACAACAAGCCTGTTGCACTGCATTACTCAAGAGGGGAAGCGGTAGGCGTGAGGAAGTGCTATGGTTACGAAGGTCATAAGTAAAATTTCTGATGGAAACTATTATTACCGCGCGTCACGCTCAAGCGGAGTTTGTGTGTTGGACCAATTTGCGGTAAACGTTGCATGATTGCTAAGACCGGGTAGAGAAAGCCAACGGATCTGGGTGTTTTGCACATTTATTGCACCCAGTCACCGAATCTAACAATATATCGAAAAATTATGTTATTTTTCTTTATTTTCTTTATACCCTCGTACGTAATTTTATATATGAAGTATATATAAGCTCAGGTGTATATATACAATTTTTGAATAGACAGGCTTAGACTTGATATTATTTTATAAAGATATTTTAAATTAAGAAGATAATTTGCCAACGCAAATAACTTAGCATAACAATAACACTTCAACTGAAGCGTAAAGATGATCACGTCGCGCCCGCCCATAATCGAGCGCAATTCATTTCAGGATATCTACTACCAGTTTAAGTCTCGTTAAAATATTATTTTATTAAAGAAAAACTAAAATCGTTTTTTCACATATACATACGTTCAAATTTTCTGATTGCAATAATCAGTTTTAGATCCTACGTACTATTCAAATGTAATTGAAATGCATTATCAAACAATGACTAAGAGTTAATTCCGTTAGATACGGCCGTAGGCGACAATTAGCCGGATACATGAATAAATTGGTTAATCTTCAAACAAATACCTCCTATTTTCTTAAAATCGGCCTTGACATCATGTTAATGCATTTGTTAGATGTAAATCCGCCTTCTATCCGCCCGCCTTTGTTACTCTTATACCATAATATATGTAAGTATATACTTAAAAAAATATTACTTAACTAAATATGAGTTATCTTTTTCATAAAGTACGGTATATATTATCATTCTATATAATTTTATAGACTATCTTCTGATATATACGACTTCAGATATACATACATTTATAAAATATTGTTAAGCAGCTAAAGCCAAAACAAATTATACAATTACGGCTACAAATAAAATGTTAGTCTTCTTGTCTCATATGTATTGAAAAAATATTATAAAAATTAGATATTTTTAATTATTTTTTTCAAATAGCGTTATGGAAAAATTAAAAAAAAGGCGTGATTATAATTTCAATAAATGTATACTTACATATGAGAACTTAAATATATTTTGATATAATATATAAATGTATTAATATATAATGTAAAAAATGAGATTCTTACCATCGACTGCATGATGATATTCTTAAACTAATCGGGAGATCTCAAACGAACTGACTAAACGCTACTGTATCCAGTACTCGCCTAGAAATTTTCGCCTAAGCGTGTGTACACAACAACCTCCAAAGTCGGAATGCTGTTGGCCTGAGACCGCCCCCTTATATATGTAACACCCCGCTAGGTGGTACGTAATTGGAAACAATTAAGTGCAATGCCGTAATTTTAATTGTAATGCGTGAGTATTTTTTTTGACTCGAGGGATGCTTTTAAGGGTGAAAAGTATTTTCTTTTATATATTCTAAAATATTCTCCTTTAAACATTTTATGTATTAATTCGACCACAACTTTTTATGTGCTTGTAAATCTCTGTACTATACTTGTCATTTTTATCGTAAAATGTATTTTATATGTAGGTATAATTTTAAAAAAAGTAAAACTAGAAATATTTTTTTTAACTATGACCTGTTCTAGTATTTGTAAGTGTAATATTTTCTCAATGGAATTCCTTAAGTATAAGGCCAAGAACAATACAGATCGAACATGACGAAACGAACGAAGAACGGGACGCGTTGATGTCTTTTCTACGGACGGTAGAGGTAATGATAACTTACACGAAAAGTGAAACACGCGGACAAAAATGATTATAAATGAATTTAAAAATCATAATTTGACTTCAATCTCTTAGTTTTGAAATAAAATATTTCTTTCTCATCGACATAGGTTTTTTTAGACATTCTATTTTTTATATTTACATACTTAAATTTAAATACCGTCCGTCGTTGATAAAATAAGAAATCAGAATATATTATTATATCTATAAACTACCAATACTAAAAAAATATTTTATAATAAATTTAATAACTCTTTTATGAAATTTATAGATTTTTATAAGGTCTAAATAAAAATGTTAAACAATGTCTACATAGTGAAACTTAAATCGTCAAACTTGAGATATGACAGACATACATACAAAAGAAAAAAAAATACTTGCTCCAAAAGAAACTTTTGGTTAGAGAATTATCTTTATGATTTGACTATTTTTAATAATTTAGTATGTTAATTAAGATTTAGTACTTTCGTTTTATCTAAAAATACCTAGCAATTTACTGAATATATAATAGTAAATGTGATATTTCCATAATTTTATTACAATTTTTATTGAGCATAACCCATTAATATTTCATTAATTATTATTACTATATAAGTTTAATTATATAAGTCTATTTGCTCTGTGCTGAATATGTAAGGAAAACGTTCAGTAAAAATATATTAATTATTTATTTCTATATTTACAATATGTACATAATATTTTATTCTGCACTAATTGCAGTAGCATGCGCTTAATGAACTGGTGTTGTGTCTCGACGGTGTTATTGATCTCATATTGATGGATATTTCGAATAGTTCAAATTAACGCATGCATAGTTTTAATAAAATCGAGATCCGTAATCTTGTACATTTTTTTATAATATCATAAATATAAATAGTTACTATTTTTTAATCAACTGTCTTAAGCAGATTTGTCCCACCCACTTGATATTAGTAATACTTACGTATTTTTTGTTAGTTTTAATTAAATCTCTTTATTTTAGCTTTGAACCTTTTTTAATTCATATTTTTTATCTGTCATTAAAATAAAATATTTTATAAATATATTTTTTTATAAATTATTTTTTGCTTTAACATTAAAACGTGATAAATGTTATAAATGAAATTTTATTTAAAACCTTTAAATGGTTAAATACTAAGATAAAAATATTTTTTCGAAATTAAATAACTATGTATTTATACGTAGATATATTATAAATCATTTATTTCTCTTAACTTTTGCAAATTGAGGTGGGTCCCTCGGCCCTATACTATTCTTATAGATCAAGGCTCTAGCCCTATGACTATGTCCGTTAAAGTTTAACTTTTATCTCCAATCTAACAAAAGTATTGTTCATAGTTTACTGAAAAACATACAATGCTCATAAAATTAAAATGGATTTGATGTTTTTAAAATGTTTTAATATCATTTCTTTAAATAAGGAAATACTTCCCACTATAAACTATATTTCTTTATTTTCTTTACTTAATGTATATGGAAAAAAATTATGGTTCTAAACAAAGCAACGTGCAACTGCTAGTATTTTAATTAACATCTCTCAACAATCAAAAAAATCCCTTGATCGAAATGTCAAGTGATATCAATAAAAAACATACTGGTACAGATACTGGATTCACTTGGCCTTGGCGTCCCGTCTCCTCTCTCACCCTTGTAGCCTTACAATTTGTGTTCCGGTCGATTAAGTATACAATGTTATATTGATACATATACACAATATAAATATATGTATGTAAGCGCCAAATAAATTTTTATTTGTATTTATTATTTAAATTATTATTATTTTCTCTTAAACTTTAGTTAAGTATAAAATAATAATAATAATTTAAGGAACACTTTTAATAACTAAGTGATATCGTTTGTGTTATATATTTATTCTGCCACTATATCTATAGTAATCAAACAAAATCCACGAATTTATCTATTTTCGTAGTATACAAAAAAAGAAAAATTTATATTTCACAGCTAACAAGTGAATCCCGATAAAAAAAAACGGTATTACATTAGTTAACTTTAAGGAACAATAAAATAACACTATAATTACAAACACGCGTGCGTATTTTCTTTAAGTTGATAACTACTATGCAGTATGCATGAACTCCTTCTTACCAGGACTAAGGCCCTTTTTTAACGTTGGGAAACGCATTTATGCATTCCAGCTGTCCAAATACATACAGGTGCGGGATTCACCGTTCAGAAAATCCAGTACTACCCACTGAATTTCCCCGTATTAACGGGGCGTTGTAAGATCGCTTTCACACTCAAAAATCAAGTTCTATGGAAACGTGTTAGAAGTGAAATTTCATTTGTTATTTATATTTCAAATCTGTAAGATTAATAAATAAATAAAAACTTTTAATATTACACTCAGACAAAAATATGATTCAAAGGAATATCACACAAAGAGGAGAGAATAATATTCTATCTCTTTCTATCTAGCTGGATTCTTACATCTATCGCAATATTCTACAGGACGAACCCGAACGAAGCGAGGGTGAGCTTGTTATAAATGTTTTGCACATTTGAAAACAAATTAGTAAAAATAATAAACTTTGAAGATAGCAACGAAAAGAATATCATATACATCATTCTTCAAACAATAACAAAGCTTACTAGGGCAACCTAATGCAAGTTACTATGGCAACCATGACGGTTTTTTTACGATTTCTCGTGATGCGACCTTGAAATTTTACTCTCATGCGCGCAAAGAAATTTCACTTCAAAATATCCTCCGTCCTGTATGAAAAACAAGTAAAGGGAGTTCAAACTATTTTAGGCCTTATCGAACCAATTAAAATAAAACATATTTATTCATTAACGTGGGATACCTTGTAAGAAAAAATACCTTTAGTGTTATGTATTCTATAATTGTCAGAAAAATCTGTTCTCTATTACTACTTAGCAAGTCAATCTATGTATAATAATAAGTAATTGTTTTACATGTCGTAGGCTACATATAACTTGCTAGAAATACGCTTAGCAAAATAACCTTATAATATTCCATCAAAATCTCCTACGCTTGAATTAAGGTGTCAAAGTAGCTGAATAAATAAAAAAAAATACTTCAATGAATACAATAATTTTTTTTTTACTATATCAAACGCAAATAAATTTAATAACAAAAGTAGTACATGAAAATGCATATTTTTACATAATTATAATATACAAATATTATTTTTGAAAACAGCTTTTCTTAAATTAAATTCACAAAGGTTAAAAGTGTACGATAAAAGCTGCAAGTGACTTCTGAATGCTATATTCAAATGTCCCAATTAACATTGCATAAATTAAAATTGGAATTCTAAACAATATCACCCTAACCAGATATTTTATTGTCTTTCAGTTCATTGTTAGATATAGATCCAGGAAACAGACCCGGGGGTGTCAGTAAATATCAATCATAATATACCTATAAAATAATAATTTAATAAAAAGTGGCCCTGTTGCCCCACATAAATGAAATATTTTAAGTATCATAAGTCATTGAATTCAGCTATTGAGCTTACCATTAAAGATACTTTTTAGCTGAGATAAAAATGTTTAACTGCGTCTTAAGCAAATGTAGTTTTAATACAGATTTGAACAAGTGTAAAACGTTGAAATAATTTAGTAACCACGTCAAATGTCAAGTTATAGCCTAAATCTAAATCGTGACGCCTATAGTGACTAGACGTTTATCGGGTAGATAACTTGTAAACAGCTACTTCGCCTCTATTTGCTTTACTTAAACGCAGGTTAGTTTATAATTACAAATTTTAGGCAATGAAATGTATAAGTGCTTGGTTAAAACAATAATTATTTTTAACTAAAAACATGCACCGACTTCAAAATCACCCAAAAATAAGAGTGGATTTTTTTCTTAAAATTAATATGAAAGCACCCTATTTATTTATTAAAAAAATCATGAAAATTACAAATAGCTATCACGTTACATACGCAATAAATTAACACATACTTAATTGAGTAACTCATCTTTTTGAAATCGGTAAAAAGTTACACTTAAAATGTTAAAGGAATAATGCAGAATATACTCGTATGACGTACAGTTAACGTACGTACAGTTAAAATTAACTAATTATAATTTATGTATTAAAATTAACCCCCCATTTCATATGTATAATATATTAATTACTAAATAAGCTATTTTAGTACTTAGTAAGTATCGTATTCCCCTTAGTTTAGCTTCATTATTTAGATAGGCAAAATCTCATTAATTTCAATCATGTTTGTTAAACGGACGTCTACGGCAGACGATTGCGCAATTCATAATTAAAAACACAAACTAATCTCGATAGAGATTATATTTTGTATTTTATACTTACCTTTAAGGGGCGTGACTCGTTATAATTACATCAGCAATCTTACAACCAATTAAATAAATAATTTCCTGTAATAAATCAAGGTAATTCAAATTAGTGCATACTAAACTTTTAATTTTAAAAATCTTGAAGTGCGAGTCAGAGTGGCGTCAAGATAGCTTCCCGGCCTATTGTATTATGTGATATCAAATAATTTAAAAACTCTTAACACTTCATAAAATATATTTTCATTTATTAAATATTTTATCATCCAAAATTAAGGTTAATTATAATTATATTCATCATACTCGTAGCTATCGGGTTACTTAACTCTATAAATGTGTCAAATAAAAAAAAATCATTCTGTACATTTCAAGAAAATTGAATATAACATAATTTTACTTAAATAATCCATCTTTATAATAATGTGCCTGGGGTTATTATAGTGTCCAAATGTGTACAAACATTCATTTCATTTTACTCTTAAAGTCTAGTGGGAGTATAATTCGGCATAATCGGTGAGAGATCATACGCAAAATCAACGGCTTTACAGGCTCTTCCAGGCACGGTGGTGCGCCACCACAGATATCACCAACTGGCGTTACTAAGAATGTCATGACAAACAACCTACAATTATACTTGGCCTGACCAGAGCGTCGAACCCAGAACCTCCGGAACCCAGTATTTAAACTCATACGTAATACACATATTACAATATACTAGTAGCTTAGAACAGATATCGCCTATCGGCCTTAAATCGTCTTCATCCATTATCTCGTCGCTGCGTGAAAGAAAGACCACACAATAAACTTACGTTTGCATTTATACGAGTAATATTAGCAATAATTCTAAATTACTTAACAACTCATCCAGGTGACGATTTTTGTAGTATTATGTTATTAACACGACACATTCACACAATATATTAATTAATCCCAAAATTAGGAGATAAATGTTTATTGTATTCAACTGTTCTAATATACATATATTGATACTAGGTAATAAATAAATCTTAAGCAGTTTATTGAATAAGTATTCTAATTTAAGGTTATGTAGGCTTGTCTGGATACCGGACAAGTAGAATTAGTTTGATGATTAACCGACTTGATACTATTGAATTGAATAATTAAAATTAAATACTTTAACGACCCAACATTTACCATATTTAGGTTATAATTAAAAGTAAACAGAAATAAATAAAAATCATTTAATTTTGTTGAAACTAGGCTAAGTTTGTTAAAATATAAACCACTAAGTTTCACGATATAGTGAGAATCTGATTAATATTGACACGTATAATTTTAAAGCAAAAATTAAGCCAGCACAATTTTTTTTTTTATATAGATTCAAAGAAGCAAGAAGCATTTTTGAAGAGATGAGATGTGGTTACTTGCAGGGATAGGCAAATAAAAACATCACTATATATATATATATGTATATATGTATATGTATATATATATATATATATATAAGATATCCATATACATACTACTTACATACATGATACGAGTACACTAAAAGTTAACATTGTTATGATTTGTATGAAAGAAATGATTATAATTAGTACTGGTTAAAGTATAGCCTTGTAGTTGTAATTATGTCTGATGGCAGACGGATAGAGAAATAATTTTACTATTGAAAATAATATTCATTTTACTGGCAACAATATTTAAATTAGTTTATAATGTGGCCAAGTATCTCATATTTCTGCACTCTGCACTCCATTCATCAGGCGAATAGTAGGCGACAGTCGACAGTAACGAGTCATATAAATACATAATAAATCTATACCTTAAAGTAATATCATTAAATTGACCTGATCATGATCTGCCTAGGCTTTTCGTGATAAGTCGCCATTTTATAATTTGTCTATAGTTATCGTTAAATACTAATCGTTGAATTACCTTATATGTTTAGGCATATCGATCGAATTCAAAAACCACTAATAAGAAGGCTGAGTAAACTATAAACATAAACATGTTAGGACATTAACACACAGCACCATCTAGTCCATGGTAAGCTACGAGGCGTGTGTTATGGATACCAAATAGTTGATACACTACACATGAATACCCCAGCGGGACTCGAACCCGTGACCGCTGGCTTAGCAAGTAGGTTCAGTACAAACTGAGCCAAACGTGTCATTGAAACTAAGTTATATGTTTCGGTTCTGTTTTAGTTTTCTCACTTATGATATCGACTATCTATTAAAAAGCGCACATTTAAGCTTGTAAAAAAAGCAAACGCCTTCTAGTGGTGATGAAAAAGTATGATGCAGTGTATCACAATGTGGCAAAGTGTTTACTTAAAAATAACGGTAAATACTTATTGATCGGCTTCGGCCGAAAAGAAACGATCTTTTCACATATAAATAAATCATCCAGCCAAATCACAAAATGCCGGACGAATTCAACCTTCAGACTTCGACATATACATATTGTGTACGAGTATATAACATTTATTAATATTGGTTACCGACTGTCACTATCAATAATGTTATAGATTAGGATATGAATTGACTGGAATATAGAACGAGGATTTGCTCTTATTAATACAATATTCAAATTAATCGAAACATTAATTGGATTTAATGTTAAATTATGCAAAAGTAATTTTTCATATGGTTTATTTACTATGGAAATGCTTATTTTAATGGGATAATAAGCTTACTGAGTGCTTTAATTTAAAACAGTTAAGTATATTAGTAGTTTACGTAAATAGAAAAAGATATATAACCATTAATGAACGTATTAGATAGTTATTTATTAAAAAAACAATTACATTGTATATTTGCTATACATATTTGATATTTAGTTGGCGAATATCGTAGCGTGCAGAAGCACATGAGTAATAAGAAATGCGTAAATAAAACGATTTACGCATTTGATTTACATTATGTATATTTTTCTTTACTAACCATACTTGACGACACGTTTGGCTCAGTTTGTAGTGACCCTACTAGCTGTGCCAGCGGTCGCGGGTTCGAGTCCTGCTGGGGGCATTCATTTATGTGACGAGCACGAATGTTTGTACTCCAGTCATGGGTGTTTATATTTATAATATGTATGTATTTAAAGTTATATATGTGTAGTTTATCAACTATCTGGTATCTATAACACAAGCCTCGTAGCTTACCATGGTGTTGTGTGTTAATGTCCCAACATATTTATTTATTTATTATTTATACAATGGCGGCTTTTATTTAAACTTGACCTAAAAATACGACCAAAACAAGATAATAAGAGAATAGATTGCTTCGATAAATACAGAGCACGTCTTTCTTCAATCAAGGACTCATAATTACATTTTTCTCAACCCCCATAGAAATATATTTCGATCAATAAGTTTATTTCACATTTTTTTGTTAAAACAATTGATTTATCCTAAATAAATATAACCTTTTCGGATTTTTTCGCGGGTTTATTTTGATTTTTGGTTCCCCACGTTTCGAAGGCTTTACAGCAATCATGGTCCCGGCAGAGACTAAGGTTTAAGATGTCTCAAAAGCATTATAATATGATTGTTACAGACAGCCTACCCACAAATTAACAAATTGAATTCAAAAAAATCAAAAATGGTATCAAAGTACCTTACAATATTTGTTTATTGTCATTTTAAACATTTTTATAATTTTCATATTGGTTCATCCTATATAAGTTAATATTCCATACTAATATTATAAATGTGCAAGGAAATAATTGGCAAGGACATAGATTTCGTAATGAGTACAGTCATAGCCTATACTTTATTCCTGTTCCACTTACTATGGGAGTAGAGTCACGGGCAAAACCTAGTAAAAAGAAATATTTTACTACGTTAAAAATAGAACAAACTTATGTATCTCATTCCTTTCTTTATAAACGATGCATTGTCAAGCTTTTCTTTATAAGTTTTAAATATTTATTACGATGATTAATTTCATTCAAACCGTAAAGATACTTTCGTTTTCGTTACTACAATTGAGATTGAGCGCAAACCTTGCATGTATAAGTAATTGCTATCTCATTCACTACAATTATAATATTATACATACTATCAACTACCTGCGCTTCGCTAAAGGATCAATTGATATTTAGTTTCCGTCTGTATATATGTTTCAAAAACTGATATATAACGCGGTTGCATAATATTTGGATAGTCCTCCCCCAACGTGCGTTCACCTTGACGTGGTGGGGGGGCTCAGTACTGCCCGGCAATACAGGCAGGCGCGAAGCCAAGAAACGCACAGGGAGGCGGCCCTCTTCGGAGGGCGGTGTTCCATGCGGGTTGCTCCTGGTACTTCTCTGATAGCAGAGTGGACCTTGGAGCAACCCCGTGGTTGTTGTGGTCTGCTTCGGCAGACCTGCCGTCGGATTAAGACGGGGGAAGGCTTTGTTGGGTTTTAGTGGGTAGTACTGGCTTTGCCAGCGAGTCCCACACCTCGTGCGTAAATGCATTTCCCAACGTTAAAAAAAAATCCTTGCATAGACACATACTAACATATTTTCTAATATAAGCCACTAAATGAGTTGTTTAGTGACAAAATATATTTGTTTTCAATTTTGCTTTTATTAATCTATTTAAAGCTATATATAAAATAAAACTAATATTTATTAAGACACAGTGTACACTGTACATTCCACAAGGATAACGGAAAGAAAATTATTTGTAAAAACCACTAAGTGAAAGGTACAACCATAGCATTCTAGAAACGGATCTGTAAATCATAAAAAAGTCTACAATATTCTCATTACTATATTAATATAATACATTAAGTATTTGTTTTATAAAGCTATATTACTAAAAATTAATAACTTAATCAATATTATTTATACAGATAAATAAAACAAAGGGTTTGTAATTTCAAAACAACAGGTTTTTACTAAATGCACATGAAATTATATACTTATAAGAAAAACACAATTTTTAAAAATGTTGTCTGTCTATCTATTTGTCCTGGCTAATCACCGAAACGAGTGGACTCATTTTAACGGGACTTTCACCGGCAGATAGCTGATGTTATAAGAAATAACTTAGGCAACTTTTATTTTAGAAAAAGTATTAAGGTTCAGCTCAAAAAAATAAAATCTAGGGACGCACACGAGCGAAGCGAGGGTAAGTCTCTCCTTATATATATATTATATATATATATATATATATATATATATATATATATATATATATATATATATATATATTATATTTCGCGACTAAAAAAAAAGGATATGGTATTATTTTGACCAGTGTTTCTCAAACTTTATATTCAGGCTTAAACTTTTTATTTAAGCCCCTATCAAAACCTCTTATTAAATTTGTAATAGGAATAGTAACAAATAATATAATTATACTAAAATTATATGATTTTACTAAAAATATATAATATACCATAAGTACTGTGATCTAAATAACAAGAAAGTTTAAGTAACCATAATTACATAAATTAATAAATATATAATTAATACAGTAATAACTAAGTGTACATTTGTTTTGTATATAATTAAGTATGTTTGTAATTTTTTTTTATTGTAAATAAAAAAAGTTACTACGCAAAAAAAAATGATTTAATATTATTATAACCTATGTCGCTATAAAAAACAGGCGGCAGTTTGTAGCGGGGTTCGGTAGTATAAGGGATGTAAAGTGAGATTAAAAAACTTGAGCAACGATTTCGATATTTATGGCGGTTCTAATAATCTTAAAAATATTCGGAATGGAAATTGATATTTCAATTATGATACGAGATATCTATAATTGGTTCACGTCCTTAGGTACGACAACACTGAAAAACACTGAAAAACTAAAAATAAACTATTTTATTTTAAAAAAATGAATTAAAAGCTCTTCAGTCCAAGACAAGGAAACATCTTTTAATACAAATATTTAATAGATATTATTTAAATACATTTTTTTTTACTTTTTTTAATAATAATTAATAAAGCAATGGAATAATAACTTTTAGTACATATTCTAACTTAATAACAAATCATGAAATAATTGTCTAAGAATAAAATATTAATCACTAAAACCAAAAAAAAGTATTTCCTGACATAACGAAATGTTGACAATAACAAAAATGACATATGAAGTTATATTTATTAATACACAAATTGAACTTGTTACGATACAGAACATGTCAAAGAACTAAAAGAAGCAATTTATCAAACTTATCCACTTACGGAACATAGTCTCAAACTATTATAATTGAACGATAAAAAACTAACTCTTTAGTTTTTACTTACTTAATATGTAATTAGTATACTTAATTTTATTAAAAATATTTGTTTTTTGAAATTTTTCCTTTTACTCCTGAATTAAATACCGGAACATCCTTCTAGTTTAGTCGTATTGACTATCTATCTATACTGTATAGTACTAGTATAGTATCATGTGATGTCTGTATAGTGTATACGTTATATACATACGTGTTCTTGGTTCGGTGAAAACAAATTGGAGCGTTGAAAGAAAAAACAAAATTAGCAGAAGTAAAAATTTATTAACTTTCTTTTTTGCAAGTAAAAGAGCTCTTTTCTATAAATATCTTAATGAATAAATAAAGTAATATCATTAACGTATTATTTAATGAAATATGAATATTATCTGAACATTATCTTCGCCATTAAGGTTTTTTTGCACGTAGCATCTTCACGCTCTGTAATGCGATAAATTTTAATCAACAAAATTAGTATGCGAACGAATATACTTAACTTCAAAATAGTCTACCGACATTAAAGTGTATATTCTGTTCATTTTGTGGAATTTTTGTTTAGGCTTACCTTTTACTATTGCAATTTTCATGCATTATTGCTGTGCACTTTATAAACTATGGCATTACAATTTTCGACCGACAATAACATCAAGACTAATTCATTTTCCTCCTACACACAAAAATATACTTAAAACATACGTTCTTAAGGCTAAATTTACTTCTAACGAATAGTAAAAAGTAATATCGCATTGTTCTTGGTCTCGTACAAAATATATGCGTGCCCAGACGCTGATTTTTCGGTCTATTTATTTCTTAGTCTTTAAACATTTAAAATAATTTTTAATTGTTTCAGTAATTACTTTTTTTATATCAACACATAGAATCTATATAGGAACAGTATTTATTTATTTACCATTTCAAATACAGTATTTATTTACAATAAAAAAAAACATATCACATAGGAAACATACACTTGTTATAAACTTGTAATTAGATTAATTAAAGCCCTATCTTCTCTTAGTGTCAAGGAGACCTATAGGGAAATCATTTACTTTACATAAATATCAGACATACTTTAAAGTAAATTCTAAAACTTACAGACGGTAGGTACTCATAATTGTAAAAATAATAAGTTATAGATTATTTATAAGTATACATAAATGGATTTAAAAAAAAAAGCAATCCATGATAATATGATCGATGTTTTTCCTCACGATACGAATATCTACAGTGCAATTCTTATAATAATAATAAATAACTTTATCAATATCTCACTTGTAATATTTATTATAGGGCCCGGTGGCTCCATATAAGGAAGATATATAGATAATTTATAAGAGTAAGATTCTTATTTTTTTTACGTTCACTTCAGGTACTCACTTTCACATGCATACATTACTACGTGAAGCCTCATGACAGCATTTCATGATAGTCCAATTAAATCATTCCCTTTTCTGGAGATAAGACTCAAAAAAACTTAATTCGGCTTTGTACTTATACAGGATCATTTTTAATTTAATGAGAACCTTTTGGGAATACACTATTTACAACATAACAACAACATCTGTAAGAAAAAAATAATATATCTTAAATTTAACAAAAATAAAAATATTTTTATTGCACCTTCTAAACAGTAATAGTCTAGCATTAGCAAAAAAAGTGCGTGTCCGGTGGAGGGGGAGGTGTGGAGGGATGTAAGAAGCCGCGCTTACTCATTTAAACTTGGCCAGATGCTAGAACTCTAAAGTTTAGAAGGTGCAAAAAAAATATTTTTATTTTTGTATGATAATAAAAATTTAAGAAATATTATTTTTTCTTGTTGCACATATTGTTGTTATGATGCAAATAGTATATTCCCAAAAGGTTTTCAGTAAATTAAAAATGACCCTGTATACAGTACATGAAATCATGCACGAAAGTAAGAATTTAAAAGAAATAGTTATTTTGTCTTGAATTTTCACATTATAAAAAAAATAAGCATAGGTACATCTTCTACGCCAAGCTAATAATAAGTAATCCTTATTGTTAACTAAAACCGTGATTTATAGTAAACTTACATACATGACATATTACTCAAATAATAATGTCCTTCCGTCGATTTCAGCCAATCCAATACAAAACATATGAAAAGAATAGAATTAGGGCGGCTGGTCTGAATTCTTTGGTCATCTCAGCAGTTATTCTGGATGCTGACTGCATCTAGTTCGCTACACAGCGTTCCATCAAATATTATTTCACCCAAATACATATTATGCTTAAATAAGTTTATAATCTGTTGTTTTTATCTACGAGTATAACATACATACGAGTATGTGGGAATGTAGTAAGTATATATGAGGATAATGAGAGAAAATTTTGAACGCAATCTACTTTTAGCCGATTTAATTAATGAACGATGCCTGATTATTACTTTTTAATGTTCATATTTTAATACTTGTTTGTTGCTTCTTAAACTGTAGAAATCAGTGATGTCGTTAAAATACTACATATATCATTTATGCATGCACTCCCATTTATACATAAATATTATAATATCCAAAAGAGTATACAATACCAGACTCACTAGAAGAGATATATTAAAATCTATACATATAATAAAATTGTAACCAAGCCGAATCTGTACATTAAATATTTTTTGGAAAATCTTATTGAAATAGACATTATTATCGGTACAGAGGCCGAATCTATAGTTTTTAGAATTTTTGTCTGTCTGTCTGTTACCGCATCACGGAAAAACCACTGGAGGGATTTGATGACATTTGGTGTGATGATAGCTGGTTATCCGAGTCAACATATAGAATACTCTTTATCGCGGGAAAATATCTTATTTCTGAGAAAAAATACAAAAACTATATTGTAAGAGTATACTAATATGTAAAACCTAAGAATTTGATTTTTGGTCATCTGAACGCGGGCGGAGCCACGGGCAGTGCTAGTTACAAATAAATCTAGATTTTACCGTCAGTCATAAAGAATGACATAAATTGTATTACATACGTGTCAAATTGAGCCTCATTTTATAATGTCGGCTACAATTGTCTCCGAACTACATCTAGCTGTCTATCAGTATGACTCAATAGACAAACAGCCATCAAACATACCTTATACCATTCACTAGTAATTTGGAATACCGACAGTATACGACTAAGAGCTTAAAGGATATTGGAAATGACATAAACAAAATTTTAGGAACTTCGCTTTATCATCACGCACATTTTTCCATTGGATACTTGAAGTGAGTAATTAATACCTTAACTCCGCCGTATCTTTTCCATTCTACACCATATTAATGAAGTTATCCGTGCCCAAATGGCATGCCTAATAGCCACATATTAAAAAATTGAATTGAATAGACTCTTCACTAAGGGGCGATATTCATGATGCATCCGGTAATCTTAGCATCTATCGGGAATCAACTTGTAGCTTTCCGTATTTCAGACTATATCCGTCAGTAAGGTACTGTGTTTCTAAGGGCCTAATAAAAATATTCTAATTAGTTATTTCTCTCTACTTACATTCGTACAATAATATGACACTTCTGCGTGTATTTTCTATGTTTCTTTACAATATGGTTGTCACGGGAATAGAATCTGCATGACTGGGTGTTGTAGGCTATAAAACAGTTTGGCGTATGAAATGTTGAGCAATCTCATAATACAAGCCTCAATTAGCTTTGATTTCACAAATATAACACTACTTATTTAAACTAAACAGATGTTTTCTAGCTCCATATATAAGCGTATTTGTATTATTTTACAAGTGGTAATTATATATTAGCGTCATTTTAGGTGATGATGTTCAATTATTTTGATGTTTGTATTTATCTAATATTAGCTACGGGCATTACGAACTAAACGAACGAAATACAACGAAAAACTAACAAAAGTTAGGAAATGCATTTACAACATAACCACCAGTTGTAGAGTATAGCCTGTACAACAGGTGGTTATGTGGTGACTCACCGGCAAGAAAAACCAATACTACCCACTAAAACCTAAAAGAAATTTCCGCGTCTTAAATGGACGTTGCAGAATCACTTATACGTCCTCTACGAGAACAACAAAGATCAAGCCAAATGAAGTTGTTCTGACGGTCCATTCAGCTAACTGCTATACCATTTTCACGATCGAAACCATAGACCACAACCAAAAACTATCGTTAAGTGTTACCATATGGCATATACATACATATACATTATAAATACTATTATATTATACATATGTATACTGTGAATGTACCAAAATCTGAGACGGAAAATGCATATAGATAGAAATCTACGAAGTTGCAAAAAAATCAAATCTAATCCATGAAGACTATCATATTCTGTAAGACATAAGCTACTACTATTATCATGATGAAAGTTTATATATGTATGTGTATGTATGTCACTTCTTTACACTGCAAAGACTGACCGTTGATTTGGATGAAACGTAGTATACAAATAGACCTGCGTGCGTATGATCTGAAGAGAGACGCAGGTTACTGTTAGGCATCGAGGGACAAAGCGAGGGTAAGTCGCTTAAGAAAAGCTGTTAGGTAAATTGCTGATTTTTCTAAGTAAGACAAAGTTTCGATCCGGTGGAAGCCGCAAAGACTATAATTAATACTTTCTTAGATTTACGCGAATATTTGACATTTTAAATAAAACTACTATAATTAATAAAAATAAAAGTGTAATTGAATAAATTATTTTCTAAACTTAAGTAAAGAAATAAAGAAACATTTTAATTGTTTATTTAGGGGACTATTCAAGACATAGGCTTCGTCCGTCTACACTGTTAGCAGAGCATTAACACACTTTACCGATATTAAACTCACTGAAATCGTAATTCCCAAACTGGTTGCGCGGCATGCCACGGATTAGTAGGAACCTTTATTTGTCTATTATTAAAGTGACAAGTTGTTTACTGTAGTATTGCTTGCATTGCAGGAACTGGAAATTAAAGTGTTTTTGAAATATTTCACAATAAAAACATTTAGGTCTAATAATAACAAACACCGTTTAATTAATTAGTTTTAGTTTCATACTGTCCCGCTACAAAGTGGAGAATATGAGATCAATCGATTTTCCCTAAATATTATGTTTACCGAATATTAAACACATTTAAGAAAATAAAATAAAAAATGGTAGTTACAAAACTACTGAAAACGATTAAAAATGGCACAATAACCTCAAATATTTGAAACATTTTGTCACATTAACCGATTACATGAACCCAGAGTTAATAGATGTTATTTCAATAAAACACTTTTACTTCTTACTTCCTTTCGGCTTTTCTAGGACTCGCAAGAAAAAAATCGTGAAATTATTAAATACCTACTAGCGAAACTAGCGAAAAACAAAAACAAATCTGACCCACGGGAACCGTACTTTTTTCCGGCATAAAAAGTAACCTGTGTGTTATTCTGATGTATGAGCAATATTATTGCAAGGTTTTATCAAAATCCATTCAGTAGTTTTTGCGTGAAAGAGTAACAAACGTACATCCATAAATCCATACATCCATACATACATTCTTACAAAATTTTGCGTTTATAATATTAGTACGATATTTCTAGAGATTAATAGTGACCGTCTAATAATTAAAAGAATACAAAAAATAGCATGTCGCCAACTAATCTCACGTCGACAGTCACGTAAACATTAGTCATATGGCATGTAACCTTCTATTTTATTTTTACGACAGTCTAGTGCACTTCTACTACGGAGTATTTAAGCTGGAGGTTTAATTACTCATTTATGCAATTATTTAGATTTATGTCTCGGTACCTACTTTAACAAACTAGGTATATCTTTGAACATAAAAAAATTATGAAGTCCAAAAAGTTCTGTGCTTCAATGGAACTGTACACAGATACGTTTAAAAATGGACTTTTTAAGTTCTTCAAGTGATTTAATAAGTATATGTCACGTTTTATTTTGTCAAATTTTTCTTATTATTGCATACGGAAATAAAATTTAAAGTGCTTGAAAATTTACATAATTGAAATCTACACAAAAATATATCGCCCAAAATCAAATGAATGTAACACAATGCCTGCTTAACGAAGTCTATGAAAATAATTAGGTGAAGGTTATGAAGTCTAGGAAATTTATTAGCGCAAATAATTTGCAATTAAGAAACAAGAATGACAAGTTATGGAGACAAATGGGGAAAAGGTGATGAAATGACGTACTTCACTTGAATTCAATCCACCTACACTATAATTACAAAGTTTCATATTTCAAGGTTTGTCTTTAATTTAGTGAAAGTATAAGAAATAATTTATTTCAGATGTTTTCTCGAAAATTCCTCATATACACCATTCCGTCCTTGTCACAAATAACTCCGCTTCCGCATAGCGATCCAATTAATCATGAGCCCAAAAATAAGATACATTAAACTAATATCATAAAGAGGTAAGGTTTGTTGATTTGAATGTATGAGTGAGTGAACTTGCTAACTGCTATACCGAATCTAAACATTTTTACACTAATAAAAAACGACGAGTATGTTACGTCGTCATTTTAACTAATTTTTAGATAATCATTAATTTTTTATCATTTAGGTAAAATAAAAAATATATCTGTCCTGCAAATCGGAAACTTCGGTTACAGTTATAATTTTAAAAATATCAAATAAAATAAATAATTAAATTTCCTACATTACACAATACAAATTATTAAAAATCGGTCAATAAATCATGTAACGTTTGAAATCGATCGCCCATGACATTCAAGGATAAACTGAATATTCACCCAAGCAGCAAACACAATGACAATGATAGTGGAAATTGACATACATACAGGCTTAAAGACATTATTTATTTCCCAAAAAAAAATATTTCCCAAAAAAGAACATACACAGTTCACTTAATATTAGGAAAATTATATAATAAAAAAACGCGTGTGTGTACTTATGTACGCACGTAAGAACTTATATACTTCTTTGGCGTAATAGAACAAAAATAGCTAAAGATTTCATCCTGTACTCTCTGTTTGTAAAAGGAATGCAGCTAACTTCATCATGTCGCTTTTTGGTTGTCGCGCGCATCGTCAAAATTTTAACACTCATAATTTTTAAAAACGTTAACGTTTTAATTATAACTTCAAAAACTTATATAACTAATCATGTAGTAGTGTTACTTAATGGGGTCTTTAGATAGTTTATAGTTCGTTAACTTCTTCTTAAATTTATTAATAGATTTCCTATCTTATACATCTTTAGGTAAGGAATTGTAAAGCTGTGCTGGTTCAAAGAGAATTTTTATACAGTATTTACTTCTAGTTTTTGGTAATTCTAATTTATTTCTATTTCTAGTGTGATGTGAGTAAAATTTGGTTTTAAACGAAAAAGTGTCAGTCTGTATCACGTTGATAGATATATTTTTTTAAGTTATTAGATAAAAGATTTTTTGGTACATACAGCGATCTTAGTTATTTTTAGAACTGACGGAAGAAAAAAACAAAACAAAAGCAATAGTCGCTGACTTCGAGGTGGCTCTCCATGATACTATTATTTATTATATTAAAACAAATATAAAAAATACTAAAACGGGTTTACTTAATAGAAGTTATATTTTTTTGGAAATTATACTATGTATATTTTTAACCTTTAATTAATTGAACATTTTTTATCACTGCAATATGGTATGATTAAAAAAAATGAATCTCTATGGATAGAATTAGTTCAATCTTGATCAATTCTATAGTAAAAAAAATTACTCGAATACGTGATAAAGTAACTTAGTAATTAATATAGGTACATACATATACATATTTTTAAGAAGATGTAGTACTAAAAGTCATTTCTGAGATTATCATTTATTCATTTGGTGTCAGCGGTCATTGGATTTAAGATGGGTCCAGACAATCTATACTAATATTATAAAGAGGAAAGATTTGTTTATTTGTTTGTACCGAATAGGCTCCGAAACTACAGAACCGATTTAGATAAAATTTGCTAAAAAGATAGTTTGAGACCCTGGGAAGGACATAGGATAGTTTTTATCCCGGAAATCATCCCTTAAGAGGGTGATAAAGGGGGTGGAATTTTGTATGGAGAAGCAACCTAATCTAACCTGAGCGAAGCGAGGGTAAGTCGTTAGTAAATTATACAAAGTTAATGCTATATCCCATTCCAAATAGTTTTTAACATTTTAAACGTAGTATAGATTAACGAAAAAAAATGAAAAAGAAAATGTAGACTGGCGACTCTATTATACTTCTTTGTTGCTTTATAATATTTATTTTACTAAATAAATATCAAAATAATTGTTAATTGTTGGAAATAGACACCCTATACAGTATACATTATACTGTATAGGGTGGTACTGCCAGATGATCGTTTCAATTACATACTATTTCTATTATTTACTTATGTATATTATTAATAGCGAATTACCCTCGATTTGCTCGGATGCGTCCGTCATCTTAGATAGATAAAAATAACTATTATGAGTGTATCTCAGGAGATAGACATATACAATTATTGTGAGTGTATCTCAGGAAATAGACTTTTCTGTAGGCATTTTTAAAACCTGCAATTTTTGTTTGAACACTGTTTTGATGTGTTCTATTGAAACGTGCGATATTTTTTTTTGACAAAACGCCGTCATAGTGTAACCATTTTGTGCAAAATATTTACAGACTACATACACAAACCTTCCATGTTTATTACTAGTTCTATGAATGAAAACCGTATCATAATCCGTTTGTGGTTAAAAAGAAGTACATATAGTAAGATTTTATTTTATTCGATGTATGGATAATTTATATTTTTAATAAATTTTCTTATACATATAACATAATACTTACGTAGAACTTTCATAAAATTATCCACCTGTAATTATTTAAGCATATGCACCAAGTTAAGCAAACGATACTATTCTATAACGTCGTATATATGTGTAACAAGCTGCGCAAGCAACTAGTGCATTAAGCCAGTGTTATCATATTGTGTACTTAACCTTGCACGGTGTCGGTATGCGTAGCCCTTTCACCCAGCTTCTGGATATTTCGATAGATTTATGTGGTCTATGAAAGTAATTCATATTTATTCTATGCCCCTCTATTTTTATGTAAACTAAAAACAATAAAATAAAAAAGGTCATAATAATTAAACGTGTGAAATTATATTCACAAAAAATCTTTCATATGTCTCCTTTATATGTATAATCGACAAATCATCTACTTTATAATACATAAATCTTTATAGATTATTTAAGTAAAATATAGTGCAATATACTATACGAGTATATTATATATTAATACTACAAACAGAGCTACAGAAGATCATAACTGGTTGATGTAGCAAGGGCCGATCTTGGCACCACACCCACTTCCTAAATAATAATACCATATACAAGTTAAAGTAGTAACGCATAAATAAGGCAAGAAGCGCGTTGAAGTCTAATCTATGAAAGTTATTCGTTCTCAACAATCTTATAGACCGTATCGAATTCATTCCTGATATTCTCCTAAACTATTTTCATTTTAAATAATCATAACATTTCTTAACATAACAATGATATTCATTCGCAAATGCGTAGTTATTTAAAATCTAAAACTTGTCGAGTCCTTCATGCCTTAATTACTCGCATAAAATTTTTATTATGACACTGATGAAATACCGAGATTAATATCACTACGTACAATATTAATCAATTCAGTAATTAGCTAAATTCTGAATTCTAATACAGCACAGTTTTATTAACAATAAACACTATCCATTTATTGGTTGTCAAGACCAAAATTAAATGTTATAAATCGTCCGATAAACATGTCAGTAATATTGACAGATTTTTTTGTAGAAGGCAATTAGAATAAGTATCTACACATAGTACAAAAACAAAGTTGCTTACTGCGTTTATTTGTTTCTCCGCATGATTCTTCTAAACCAATACAGGGTGGGTGGTGTAAATATCAAATATTATATACAATATATACCATGATACAACCTAATACTTAGAAATACTACACATATATCTATATATATAATATATATCTATAAATTAAACTAATACATATTTAAATTATAATTAATGTAAATGATTGTACAATGTCGACTTTTTATTTAGTGAAATGATCTAGAAAGTGATTATGAACAGATTTTTTAAATATTTTTAATGTTTTAGACCGTTTTCTTGTACAAAATGGCTGAGCTTCTGTCACAAAACTGTTTTCGTACAATGTAATTGCTAACGCTGGCTTAACATTTAGACATATATCAAAACAATGTTCTCGAAAATTGTAAGTCTTAAAAAGGCCTACAGAAATCCGCAATAGTATATATCTATCTCCTAAGGTACGCTCACAATAACTTTCTATCTATATAAAACCTACCTAGGGACGCAACTGAACGAAGTCAGGGTAAGTCACTAGTAGGGTATATACGTCTGTATGTAAGTACGTAAACATCGAAAGACTATTTCATTACTTCAAAAAAAACAGTGGTAACTATTTCAAGTTCGTAAAATTAGTGTATTCCATAACTTATGAACCATAAGTATTGTATATTTGAGAATATTTATTGAGTAAATGCTTAATGAATACTAAAAATATAATTTTATTGTGTAAGATCTAGGCTATGCTTTGTTTACGCTCTAAAATATATCGTTTAATACATCTAGGATCTTGTCTTGTATGACCTTTCTCAATTCTCGAGTACCGTGAGATCATTACCGGTGATTTTAATGCAATAAATTAACGTCCACCCAAGTTTATTTTTAATAGTTTTTGTTACTTGTTTTTATATTAAATCAGATACATATATTTTTATAAATAATGTGTATAAGATTATTTATAAAAATATATGTACGTATGTATGTATGGAATTGATGGAATTATCATTTTTATCCTATAAGCAAGTAGGTACTATCAAATTTCGGAAACTAGAGTTATTAAAATTTATCTATAATCAAAAAAATTAAAACAATCTATGAGATACATGGGTCAATTAAACCTATAATCTAATATATAAATATATGAAATAGCAATACTTAAAGCTACTCAGCTTATGATGTCGCCCTGTTTTCGGCCACGGTGGCCAGTCTCATTGAGACTAGCCAACTGCGCAGGAGATATTATAGTGTACAAGTATACTCTCTATTCCTCTCACTTTCATACTCCCGTTGGACGAACATTCGACACGGCCAGTGAGATTAGATCCCTGACTGACAGCTTTACATGTTCTCCGAGGCACAGGGGTGAAACACCGCTAACTTCATAACTTCTGGCTGCTTCTCAGATGTTCTAAACAGAAACACTTAACACCTAAATTTATCCCGATCCTGGAGTCGAACCCAGGATCTCCGGATGTGCAGCCGTACATGCCAACCACTAAACCACTGAACAGAGCAAAATTTAAATGGAAAGCTTCACTTACATGATGATGATAATGTTCTCCTAGCCGATCCCGGCTACGGCGGCCAATCTCATTGAGATTAGCCAACTGCGCAGGAGACATTATAGTGCTCAAGTGTACGCGCAGACACAAGTGCTCTCTATTCTTATCACTCTCATACTCCGGTGGGACGACCACTCGACACGACCGGTGAGAGTTAAGGCGCAGGACCGACGGCTTTACGTGCTCTCCGAGGCACGGGGGTGAAACACCGCCAACTTCCCAACTCCGGGCTATTACTGAGACTTACTATACAGAAAGACTCAATAACTAAACTTGGCCCGACCCGGGACTCGAACCCAGGACCTCCGAGTGTGCAGCCGTACATGCTAGCCACTACACCACCGAGGCAGTTAATTACATATACTCGTATCTACAAGTCTCCTATATTTTTGGATAGAGATTAGGCTGTTGTCCGTAGTGAATTTGACAGCGCCATCGAGGCTTGGGAGATGAGCTTAAGGTATAAAATTAAATATTCTTTTATTTAATTTTTTAAATACATTTTACAGTTTTTGTTCAATGGAAACTAATATTCAAGGGTCAAGTTGACTTGTACTGATAAAAAACACGAGTAGAAACTTAAGCAGAAGGTAAGATAATATAATCAGGTATATCAGCTTGTAGCTATCAATTTGGTTCAAATTAGTATACAGTTATCCTAAAATTTACACTGCCCTTCCTCAGCTGATTTACAAATTTTAAATAATTGGCATAATAAAACCAGGTCAAATAACCAGTAATTATGATTCTAAGTGTTGCGTTTCCTACCACTCAAATGATTTAAGATCTCGCCTGCCTTCCTAATCATAATATATTAACACTACATACTTGTAACTAGCCTCTACTATACAATCATGTAAGAGTCGGCTCAAAGAATAATTTTATTTAAGTTGCGCGCTTTTTGGACATGTAAAATAAATATTAGTACGAACGCAGCAATGGTTACTGTTTGTTTTTAAAACATTTAATTGTAATAGAAGGCTAATCAATTTACACACAATTAGAACTAAAATCACGATAGAAAACATTATATTTGGCCAGAGGCATGGACAATTAAATTTGATTAAGAATCAAATGCGGGCTATTATGTGAATGTCGACATTAACATACGAGACTTTGAAGTGTTTTAATGGATATGCTAAATGAGTCTGCATAATACAAATTAATAATGTGATTTAATTTATGACCAGGACAAACATTTGTAAGGTCAATACAAGTATGTGCCCAGTAAGGGATTAAAGTATGATCGACACGATGCTAAAAGCATTAGATAGGGCTTACAGATGCTATCACTTAAGTAGATGGCCGTACTGATAAATCGGACTATTATTGTAATGCGAAAATTTGTATGTGTTTGTATGTTTGGTTCTCTATCTTAAAAACGCTGGACCGCATTTGGATGAAAATTAGTACACAGATAGGCAGACCTATTAAGCACCTAGGAATGTACCCGAACGAATCTAGGATAAGTCGCTAATAAACATATAAATTTATTTGTATACTTTATTGAGGGGAAAAAACTTGTGATGAATTTGTAATAAAAGTTATAAAATTGCCAAGTCAATCCTTTGTATAGTAAGTCAAGGAGAGTTGCCGATAGTTATATAGATATGAGAGACGCCCACGAGTGTTTAGTGCATAGAGTGTAAACTTTAGGTATTCCGCTGAATCTTCACTGCAGTCGTCATGAAACCACATTTTGCAATTAACACACTGTGATCGCATTTGCTGAGGCGCATTTTTTCTTAGAGTCGTTATAATACACACATTATGCAAATACCTCCAAGAATTTCATATTCTATGTCCCTTTCTGGTGAACTATTATGGAGAGAAATATGATCTTTCTCAATGCTTCCTCTGTTGTCATTCCTTTAGCTCTTTGTAGAGCCACCCCTTCCGATTTTCTAAATGAAACTTCCGGATTTCTACGTAAAAAAGATTTAACCCAATCATATCCCTTTTTTATGCATTTGGTATTTTTATGAATGTGGTATGCGTATACCACCTGTAGACGTAACTCACTGGCTAGAAAAGCTAGTACTACCCACTAAAACCCAACAAAACCTCCCCACTCAACCACGACACTCCGACGGCAGGTCTGCCATAGCAGACCACAATAACCATGGGATTGCCCCCACGGCCCACTCTGCCGTCAGAAAAGTACCAGGAGCAACCCGCATGGTACGTAGTCCACCGAAATGGACAACCTTCCAGTGTCAGCTGAACTGCCGGACTCTAATGAGCGCCCTTCACCACGATAACGTGAACGCACGTTGGGGGTCAACCAATTAATATTTACTGGGCATCTAACACTGAAACATCATTGGGCACCTCTCTCGATCATTAGGGACAGATGCCTATCGACTCTACGCACCCTAAAGCATTTACATTACAAATTGGTGGATTGTTAACAAACCAAGATCACAATGTTAGGTTATGAAACAATTTAATACTATTTAAGCGACGAAAAAATAAAACGAAAAAATACTGCCAACTACATATGTCAAAGAATATATTCTAAATTTTTAATTATCTATACTTACATTATTTTACGAATAAACATGAAAATATTTATAAAAAGTGCATAATTTTCGTATAAAAAAATTCCACACTGACATTAACTTTCGACTTAAACGTATTATGGATGCGTCACAAAATTTTCATTTTATTTTTTTAATTTAGCAGGCATCTATACCCTACTATATTTTTTCCGCATTTGCTTGCTTTATTTTACCATTTTGTGCTTACTAATACTAATGTTAATTAAAAAATAATATATTATCTTGTATAAACATGTACATAGTATAAACAAAACCATATTATAAATTCAAAATAATCTTCATCTTTTAATGTAAAGCGTATAATATCGTAATATCCTCCGATGTTTCACAGATAGTAGCATCCTTGCATGGTTTCGATTGCAATAGGCTCTATTAGTATACGATAATGTGCGTTATATGATAACGAATTTTACACCAAAAATATTTTATTTAACTTTTTTTGTATTCACTATATCTACTGAATTTTGTTTGATTTGTAACAACCACAACGCCCCAACGGCTAGCTTATCTAGGCAGATCCTTTCGTCATCGACAACACAACCAGGAGCTTCCATCATGGTCGACTCTACTTTCAAAGAAGTACCTTCCAGAAGAAACCCACCGCCTCCCAGAGCGTCTCTTCAAATAACACAAGTTATTTTTATCGACGTACTACCCACGTCGTAACCAGGAATGTAGTGCGCAGTAAAATTTTAATTGCCCCAGCTGATCTCAAGGTACAAATTACATCAAAATATGTAACAAAGATACAATAATTGTGTTAAATCATTAAAATAAAGATATAATAAATTGATTTATGTTCAAATAAAACGTTAAATTTATTATTACACAATTTTAAGTGTTCTTGACGGAACTGCATAATGATATTTTATGTTAAACCTATACATACAGTTCTATGTAAGAGTATAATAATATGTAAAACCTAAGAATTTGGTTTTTGGTCATCTGAACGCGGGCGGAGCCGCGGGCTATGCTAGTACAATATATAATGCACTAATATAACGAAATTATTTTAGTACATTTAAAGAAGTCGCTACTTATATTCGATTAAAGAATAACAAATAAATTCAGATTTACTTACATAACATTGCCATGAAGAACAAATCAAAGAAGCCCTTATTCGTCTGCTGATTTGCCCTCCGATCTAAATCATTGCAATCATACCTGCGATTCAATTTCCTAATTACCCATTTTATATAATTAGACCAACATTTAAGGCATTTTGCAATAAAACTTTACGCACGAACTATAACCATATTAGTCGTTGCCTCATATATAAAATAAAAAATATAAAGCATTTATTTTATTAAATTATTATCATAAGTTTTCATGTAATTCAATCCTAATGAATACGTACATCCCACTACTGGGCACGCGTCTCCCTATAATGTCAGAGGGTAGTCCTTGAATCCACCATGCTGGCTAAATGCTATAGAATATGTGTAAATACAACTAAAAAAGATAGATAACTAGTTAGTTAAGTTATCTATGGCATGCAGGTTTCCTCACGATGTTTTTCTTCACCATCAAGTATTATCAAGCCATCACGTTGGAAAGCAAATTAACACATGAAAATTTTAGCGTTTTGTGGCCCAGGGTTTGAACTCACTTTGCTTACTTCTTCAATCGTGCTCGTTACCACTATTCTACCTCTGTAAGTTTCCTAACATCGCTAAAACAATTGCACAATAAACTGTTCTAGATATTATCAAATATTTAGTTCAGTTAGAATACTTCCGCGAAAAGTAATTTTAATTTGTACAAAAAGCTAAAAAAATATTTGTACAATTATAACTTGTAATTTGCTAACCTTGATTTATAATAAGGTTCTAATAAATGTGATCTAATGAAAAAAAAGAGATTAAGCGTGCATGTTGCTGAGTAATTTATTACGTTGATGAAATGTTTCTTGTTTAAAATTAATTACTTAAAAAAAAAGTATAATGACACTTTAAATTATTTTAAGTGTAGTATTTTTACTTCTTAATGTCGTATTTAGTAAATTAGTATTTTAACTTTGAGGTGTTTGCGATTAAATTTTTATTTTTGAAACCTCAAGTTAGTACTACCTCGAGTTGTTAATACGAGTATGTACTTTATATCTATACACTAGCGGACCCGACAGACGTTGTCCTGTCTACACGTCTTTAATTTGAAAATTTCAAACTTTTTGGACAAAATTGTGAATCTAAACCATTCCCAGATCCCCTTGAACACACACAAAAAATTTCATCAAAATCGGTCCAGTCGTTTGAAAGAAGTTCAGTGACATACACACTCACAGAAGAATTATATATATAAAGATATAATAAAATTGTAACTAAGCCGAATCTGTACAATAGGTATTTTTTGAAAGTCTTATTGAAATAAGCATTATTATCGATACAGAGGCCGAATCTATAGTTTTTAGAATTTTTGTCTGACTGTCTGTCCATCTGTCTGTTACCGCATCACAGAAAAACCACTGGACGGATTTTGATGAAAGGTATGGTGATAGCTGGTTATCCGGTTCAACATACAGAATACTTTTTACCGCGGGAAAATATCTCATTTTTGAGAAAAAATACAAAAACTGCAATGTAAGAGTATAGTAATATGTAAAACCTAAGAATTTGGTTTTTAGTCATCTGAACGCGGGCCTGACCCGCGGTCAATGCTAGTTAGAAATGTTATCTGTAAATAAACATTTATCCTGAGCAAAATAGAATCTACGGCTTTGATTTAGTATGCTATTATTTCGCCAGATGGTCGAAAAGAACATCGTAATGCGACTGAGTTTAAACTGCTGGGTTGGATTATGGATTACATAAATATAAATTAATAGAGATATAAGGCCAATGTTTAAAGACAACTCCTTTTATCAACAAAAACACAAGTAGGTGCAACTATGAATAATTCACTAGCACATATTGGATCTGTTGTGCTTGTTATATACAATAATTCTAATAAAAAGTAACAATAATTACATATAATGTTACTTACATTTTAATTGAAATGTTTTCTTTACTTGTAACTTATTTAAACCTTTCAAGAACTAAGTTAATTAATATTATTATGATTTTCCCTTATTACTTTTAATGAGTCCGTAGTCTAACTAAGCAAGGCAAGGGTTTCGCAACTAAGATGTAAATATTACTTATAACTTGTAACATTGCCTACTACCCTGGAGATTATAAGTTCGATTTCAGCTATTTGATTTTAAAATCTAGTTAAAAATTTAACAAAAACGCCTCTATAGAAATAAACAATACTCGTACTAAATAGCCAACGGTTATGCATAGACCCTTTTTATAAAAAAATAATCAAATTCCTTATAAAAACTACCCATAGTAATGACGTTTTCCATATATTTTATGCACATACAGTATTTACATGAAATTTAAAGTTTTACACGATTATAGTAGCTTATTACACATATAGTAATTAGTAGACATTCTTAGGTCGCGTGGTCTACGCTCCAATGCACCCCGGAGTTGCATTAATTGGATTAAACTATCATCAAGTGTTGCATTGTAATCAGTTTCCGTTTTCTGTACAAATAGGAAGGCGGAATGACAGATGGTGACAGGTGATGGCTTTAGTTTATTAACACCACATAAATATATATAATTTAGTTAATATACTATACAGTTTAGTAATTAAAGCTATGCAATATTACTATTGTTATACTACTCCTATTACTCTAGTATGATTCTTAGCTTTATTGCCTAAGTATAAACTAGGGGTCTTAAAGGCCGGTATTGGTATCTAGTAATGTTGCCATGGAAACTATTGCAATTTCAAAAACTCTTCGAAGCCTGAAGTCGTTTGTCGCCTGTGCCATAATATAATAAAATAGACACGATAACGTATTTACCAGCTTAAATTTTTTGGATACATAAGATCATTAATTAAAATAAAAAAAATCATAAGCATTGTCTTATAACTTTCCAAGAATCACTGACAACTCATAAAACATAATTAAAATCAAAGTATACGCGATATAAATCTTACAAAGCGACAAATATGTAATTTGTGACAGAAATACTAGGCACTGTAATTATATTTTCAATCAGTTCAAATCAATATGTATGAAATCGAAGCAATGGTATTTATGTAATTATTATGTCTATATTTACGAACTGAGACAGCTATATAAAAAGGCCTGTACGCAATAATGACAATGCGTTTATCGTAATTGTGCCATTACCACCTAGTTCAGCACGCGTTAAGGCTGACACAGAACGGACACATTCGTCATACATCTTTTAAAAAATCTTATTCATTAACTCTACTAGGTATATCTTTGTTTAATTTTTAGTATATAGGTAATATCGGAATTTAATGTTATAAATTATATAGCATGTCGTTTGCACTCGAAGTCTGTTATGATAATTCAAGGTCTATCTGCTAGTAGACACTTAATATAGCCTTTGTAGCTTTTCAGCCTTTGTAGCACCAGAACGTTGTCTCGCAGAAGATATCGAGAGCTCTCTTGCCGTTTGTTCGCTAGATCTATATAATCACTAATGAATTTGTAGATTTCTGGAAGTACAAATCCTTTTTGTGGGTAAAATATTGGTTCAGAGTCAGTTGGGAGTCTGGACAATCACCAATAATGTGACACGTTTTGAATAAGACTAATGAGTTAGCATAAGATGAATAGGATCTTATGAGGCAGACGATCGATGATCACGAGATTTGTGAAGACCCCCCACAGTAGTCCTCATAATATATTTAGACGACTTCCCAAGAGAAGATTTTACTGAACGTCATGAGACTACTATGTTTCATTCTCGGGTTAGTGGTTAGTGGAGTTATTAGTTAAAGTTAATAATAATATTGAAGTAGAACCTTATATTAAACACTGATCAAATAGCCATTACCACATCTATATAAACATTTTAGTTTAAACTTTATTGTCTCGTCATATACATATTAGAACTTGATCCACCCCAAACAACAAATTATTGCTATGCTTTTGAATATTTATGTTTATGTTATGTAAGATTCGTCGCAAAAACACTTATAAAAATATTGTTTAAAACGCTAAATTAAATAATAAAAATTAATTGATAGATATATGAATGCGGATGACACTAATTAATCAAGTTAGCATTATTTTAAAGACTTTCGCGCAGTGTGCACGCGATCTTATATTAAAAGTAATAGTGTGAGCGGTAAAACACAATTCTCTGATATGGGCCCACCGCGCCCACTTGTAACATTCTCTTTGTACACTCAATAAGAAAATAAATAACAACTTCTCCTATTACAGCTAACAAATCTTATGAAATACCTAAGCAAGTTCTTCTATTTACATTAATTTATATATATATATATATATATATATATATATATATATATA
The DNA here is from genome assembly GCA_951806755.1 of Brenthis hecate. Classification (NCBI taxonomy): domain Eukaryota; kingdom Metazoa; phylum Arthropoda; class Insecta; order Lepidoptera; family Nymphalidae; genus Brenthis; species Brenthis hecate. The sequence continues at coordinate 6,680,799 of OX638249.1, forward strand.
TATATATAATGTGTTGCTTTGATCTTTAAGTTTATCTTTATAGGTAGGTGTCTTTTCTCAAAAAAAAGACAATTTTTATATCTTGTACGAAAAGACGCCGAGCAAAGCTCGGTTGCCCAGGTACTTAAGCTGCCAATATATATTAGTGACTTTAATAAAATTACTTGTAAGGTTTTATAGTTCAGCTCTAAAAACGGTTAGCAGCTATCAGCGTAACAACTTAAATCAATTTCAGTTGTAATGCCAATTAAAAACTGTATTTAAGATTGAACTACTGAGTAGTTAAATATTAAAATAGTATTAAAGCCTATTTTAAAGGCATGTACAAACTCGAAGCAATAAACGGTAATGATTTAAACGTATGCTTAAAAGTTATTCAAAATGCAATATTTAATGTCTAAGTGTACTATAATTATATAGCTGACGTCTATATTTACTTAACTGTGACAAAAAATTATTTTCGCTAGTTATCTAATTAATACAAGCACTTTTTTTGTCCTCACTGGCTGATATGTCAACGTACGATTTTTTTGAAATTTCACCCCTAAGAGGGTGAAATGGGGGGTTGAATTTTCTGTGTCACTTTTTATTCTCCGACTCGATTTACTCGAAAATTGGTATTCAATTAAAATTATGTCAAATAGGGCTTCGAAAATCATACACGGCACGATGAACGTTCGCATGGCGCAGGGCGTGCGGGGGAACAGAAATGTGTTTGTGTTACTTATAATATAAAGTCAAAGAATTTATTTTTTTTGTAGTAGTAACGCGAGCGAAGCCGCGGGTTCTGCTAGTATCCATAAATTAGTATAATTAAAACGAAATGTTCGTTGGTAAGCGAAGCGCATCACTTGCCAACGACTGGGACGATTTAGCTATTTCTTTAAAATGTTCGTAATAGTATGAGGTTACAGGGAGAAAAAAATTGGAATAGTTGCAACCTGCAAGCGTAAATTGTAAAATTCAAGAGAAAGTGATAATGTTTGTTTTTAGTGTCTAGCTTTTCCCGCGGCTCCGCTCATGTAGTCTATTTGTGTATAATTGTTTCAATCCTAAAAGTCAAGAAAAAATTATATTTCTAAAATTTTTATTTTCATACAAAAATAAAAATATTTTTGTTGCACCATCTAGACGGTAAAGTTCTAGCATCTGGCCAAGTTTAAATGAGTAAGAGCCACTTCCTACACCTCTCCACCCCTCCCCCTCCACCGGTCACGCGCTTTCTTTTGCTAATTGCTGGACTATTACCGTTTAGAAGGAGCAATAAAAATTCTTTTATTTTTGTAAAATTTTAGAAATATTATTATTTTTTTCTTACAGATGTTGTTGCTATGATGTAAACAGTATATTCTCAAAAGGTTTTCAGTAAATTAAAAATGACCCTGTATAAGCCTACTTATAACTTTTCTCAAGAACTGAGCTATCAAATGCAAAAAAGATTTTTCAAATCCGACTTAGTTCCAGAGATAAGCGCGTTCAAACTCTTCTTCAGTTTTATTATATTAGTATATATAATACAAGCAGAACCCACGGCTTCGCTCGCCCTAAAACTACATACCTAAAAATCTCTAAAACAAGTACATAGTTTCAATTCACACAAACTTTTGACCTCCTATTTTACCCTCTTATAGGACCGACTTTCGAAAAATGCTAAAACACGTATTTATTTAAGAGCATTAATACCAAGTTTCAAATAATGCTGATCATAATTTTTTTTGGTATTATATTAAAACGTGTTTTTTGTTGCTTTGTATGGGCTGGCACCGATTTCGAAAATATTTGATTAGGTATGTATTTAATAGGTAGGCTTTAATTATTTAGCCAAAGCACACCGACTTCGAAAATATTTGATTAGGTATGTATAGTAAATGAAAACTACCAATCAGTTATTTTTTAAATTTTTGGTGCTTTTGTTTTAAGTCGGTTTTTATTTTTTTGTTAAAAAGTTTTTATTTTTCCCTTTTTAGTGTAGACAGTAGTAGCAAAGTAAGAATTCTAACGTGTTAGGCTTGTCTAGCAAAATAAGCCCAAACTCAAAGTATCTACTATTAGCCGTTGAAGAGTTCCACCTATCCACCTTCTGGATTTACCATCAGATCAGGTCAACAATACTGAACCATTGTACTATCAACGGAAATAGAAACACTTGCAAATTTTCAAGTCAATATGACAATTAGAAGTAGGTTAAATTCATCATTAGCTATTTTTCCACCCTTAGGGGTGGTATTTTTTTTTTTTAATTTAAATGGGACTAATCTGGAAGTATACACTTTCAAACAACACAAAAATTGTCCAAATCGGTTAATAAATGACAGAATTCTGAGGTAACAAACATAAAAAAAACAGTCGAATTGAGAACCTCTTCCTTTTTGAAGTCGGTTGTTAAAAGGATCTTTAGGAGTACCTACCTACCGTTTGATTTTCGCGAAATGCCTTCATATATAGCAATTTCATAAACATGTGATTCTATTTAATATGTACATATTACAAAAGTTTCATTATCAGTATTCAGTTTAAAAACATTTGGCACAATCGCACACATTTAATGACTTTTGTTAGCAACATTACCCAAAACAATTGTTACAGTTATGGAGTAACGAAATAATTTCGATTATGCAACATAAACAAACTTTCCTTCGTCATTGAAAGTGCTAATACAAATATTTATTTTATCTATCTAAATCTATGATCAAATTCCCTTCTGATATAAAGTAATTATTTGCTCATCCATATTTGATAAATCACTCATATCATATCCTATCGACAACTTGATCGCTCACTGCAAAGTATTTAATAGGAAAATATCTGATGTACTTGAATATAAATACTTTTTTAATATAGGGTGTCCCAGAATGCAGAGTCAAGCGGAAGTCTAGAGATAGAGCACCCGTTGGGGTACCCATGTATGTTCGCGATTGTTCATAGTTCTTGAGTTAAGATTTTTTTCTGAATTTTTGAGAATTTTCAAACTGAACAACTTAAAAAAGTTTTTAAAAAAGGAGAAGACGTTTTCGCGTTTTTTTTTGCAATTGAATTAAACATTAAAAAACAAGCATTTTTTTTATAAGTACTTCAAATAATTTATCTAATCAATAAATTATCTATACATATAATAAAATTGTAACTAAGTCGAATCTGTATATTAAATATTTTTTGGAAAATCTAATTGAAATAGACATATCATATAAATATTATCGATACAGACTCCGAATCTATAGTTTTTAGAATTTTTGTCTGTCTGTCTGTCTGTCTGTCTGTTACCGCATCACGAGAAAACCACTGGACAGATTTTGATGAAATTTGTTATGATGATAGCTGGGTATCCGGGTCAACATATAGGATACTTTTTACCGCGGGAAAATATCTCATTTCTGAAAAAAATACAAAAACTGCATTGGAAGAGTATACTAATATGTGAAACCTAAGGATTTTTTTTTGGTCGTCTGAACGCGGGCGGAGCCGCGGGCAATGCTAGTTTATTAAATAAAAAGTTAATTCAAAATCATTTAAAAATTTATAGTTCCACTTCTTGGGGATTCTTGGGAATTCATTTATTAAAGAAAGAATGAATCAGCTTACCGCTTATAATTTGGCAAACATTCCCACCAAATACAATGCATGCATTATCCTTTTTTCAGATTCGTACGACAAACATTTACAAATTATAGCTAAGATAGATTTACAAGTTTAGATAGATTTACAAGATTTATATAATTATGACTATGTTTATAGTCTTAAAGACAAGAGGTTAATTAAGTTCGTGATAACGAACTAAACTTCGATATCTTCAAGGATACTGTAGTCTATAAAGAAGTTCTTATCATGCTCATGAGCACTAAATGATATTACCTACTCTCGTTTTAAACGAACGCAAAAACGTAACGTATACCCACTTAATATGTATATATAAAAACCTTTTATAAGCTATTTTGGTACATTAATTCTATGAAGAAGAAATACCCGTATGATGAAATAGAATTACCCTTGTTTCATATTCAACTATTTGGATTTATCATATATGATACTAAACATAATACAATAGAGTACATAATTTCATAAAATGTAATAAATCATAGCGGTTGAGCAAATAAATACTGAATTCACGTTACCCTACGTTTTTCAAGATCACTTTTAAAATGGTCTCAATCATTTTTTCTAGTATCTTCTCGACATAACTATAACCTAATTAAAATATTATAACGATGTACTCTCACACCCGGGTTCGCCTAGAACTAGATGTATTTATAATATTATATTTATACACTTTTTTTTACGCCATCTTTTGGCAAATTTTATTACTAACATTAGTTTAAATTTTATTACTATAGTTACTCCAGGTTATATCTATGTACTAAATTACATCCAAATCTATCAAAATCGGCAATTTAGCTTAACTAAAAAGATAAAAAAAAATGTAAAGGAATGGAAAAAAATGTAAGTTTTTATTAAGAAACGATATCATTATTAGTTTTAATTAGTTTTACGTGTCACAAATTAAAAATATTAATTATCAAATAAAATAGACAACCCTAGCAGTGAGCGGGAGATAGGTACCTTCCATCTTAATGTGGTCTTACTGAGTGTAATCAAAAGATATTGGGGCAAGAACGCGGGAATGGGTGTGTCCCGCCTTCTATTCTGTTATAAACGTTCCAGACAGTTGGTACATTATTAAGTAGACTACAATGAAAAAGTTACTTAAATATGTAAACTTATTACTTAATTTCATCCCTACAAACCTAAGGTGCTATATAAAACATTTAAAATAATACAAACCATGGTTTTAAAATAGTTTTTCAGCGATTCTTATAAAGATTCAAAAGTAAATCGAGTACCTATGTAGAGTTACTCCTATTCACTGCCACTAGTATCATACGCATATTAAAATAATAACTTAATTTACTTATAATTTTCTTTTAAAGCAGATTTAAATTTATAGAATTTTTTTATTTTATAACTTTTTCGCACGGAATTTTTAGGTCATAAAAAACTTAAAGGCACCTCCTAAAAGGTACTCGTAATTGTCACCTCTAGTGCAGACGACAGACGAAGTCAGATACATATTATGCGCTGCTGCACCAATTATTAATCGTTATAATGGTCACGATTATTTAACGCTTTAGCCTTTAGGTAGGTATACTAAATTGCTACGGTTTTCACATCTCGCAAGTGAATTATTAGTTCTCAGATAAATAGTCTATTTATTACACTATAGTGAGAAAGCAACATTTATAAAGTTCTTGCTTTACGAACTCAAGTATTTTACATACCTATTACTATTGTACCAAAACATGTTATTTTATTGTTCCACTAGCGGTTCACCCTCGCTTCGCTCGTGTTCGACTCTAGAAAAACTAAAACAGATCTATCCCACAGAAACGGTACATTTTTCCGGAATAAAAAGAAGTCTATGTGCTTATTCCAGACTATAATATCTGTGCCAAATTTTATCCAAATCCGTACTGCCGTTATCCGAATAACAAACATCCAAACATCTAAACGTTCACATTTATAATATTAGTAAGGTTGCATGAAAAAGGGTAAATTAACAAAAAAGAATCGAATTAAAGTTTTAACAGGGATTTGTTTCCTTTATTAGCATACCTTTCATTCCTAAAACTGATGCCATATATAATCAGTTTTATCAAATGACTCACTCTTATACAGTAACGCCTGTATTCAATTAGAATATAGATACATCGGAAGGCTTCTTTAAATGACTCATGCTACTTTAGTAAACCTGTTGTAGGTGCACCATTGAAAGCCTTTGATGCACCTACAACAGGTTATCTAAATTTTAATTACAATAGTCATTAGTTAATATGCATAAACAATAATATACCTACATACGTATAGGCCCTACAAATTAATACCAATTATTTATTAATTCGAACTCAAAATCATTTAAAAAATAACTAAATAAACTTGACTAGGCAACCCTTTACAATATTATTATACGAGTACATAGATATTTAATATGTTCGTTGGTAACCACATCACTTGGTCCGCCTGGACCGATTTAGCTAGATTTTTAAATGTACGTATTGTCATAAAAAAGTTTTTAGGCAAAATATAATTGAGCCCATCAATAAAAAATAGCCTAATCCGAAGTGCATATAAAACAGTTGCCTAATCCACTTAATGTTACGTAATGGGTTAGGCTACTTTTGCGCTGACACTTGACAGCCTCAATTGGAAGGCTTACTTGGATGGAAAATTTAGGAAAAGTGAGAGATTTTTCTTTATGGCTTTTGCATCAATAAAAATTAAATATATTTAGTATTTTAAATAAAATTATCTAAACTATGATCGACGAAAATATTAATACATTTGGTATTGAAATAATTAAAACGGGATGTTTGTCACGTCAACAAGTATCGACTACCTAAATAATTTTCACCCGGTGCACATGGGCGAATGAAGATTTCACTACGAAACTTTTTCTACTTTTACATTTGTGTTTTGAATTGAAATTAAATTGCTTTAATAGGAATGTTGCGTAAAAGGCTTAGCTGTAATAAACGTCGTGTAAGTATGCTGTATGGATGTATCATGAACGAATTGTGGCTAATTCGTTCATAGGATGTATATTCCGATTTTAAATTATCATCCAATGTGCATAGTTGACTTATGACATTTTAATAATTTTCTCTAGTGGATATTGAGATCCTGAATTAGAGTCACTTTGTCTCTTTCTACAGTGGCTCTTTTGATATTAACGCTCAGTCCATTCTCTATGTTCATTGTCCATGGTTATATTTAGGATCTAGTATATATTTTACTACAAGTTCAACTGTTGATTTTACGCCCAAGCTACACTACCTATTGAAGCTCAATGATAATAATTATGACCTCCAGGTAAATTTCTAAGAAACTAATTAAAATTCTAAGAAATCTATTGTAAACTGACACGCCGGCGTGTCCGCGGTCGTGGAGGGAATAACACAATATCAGAAGCAGTTAATTTGGAATATCAAGGAGATTTGTATTTATTGCCTACACATTCTGATTTCTAGTATACAGTTTTTTCCATGCATTAAAAATAAGTAAGGGTTTTAATAAAATAAATAAACGTGTAAATTTCTTTTCTATTATTTATTTTGTTTGATTTTTTCATTAATAAGATTATATTACAATATAATAATTAATGATAATAATTATTAAAACTAGAAGTCGATTGTGTTATTTAAATATATAACAAAAAATTTAAAAAGAAAACAACAACAGTGCGTGTGTCGGCGCGAAGCGCGCCGGGCGTGGCGCGCCCCCCGCCGCCCGCGCACCTTGTCGCACCTCGCACAAACGTTGCTAACTACCTGCAATGCTGATGACTATACAATGGTAAAATATAAAAATAATAGTTACAATGTACATAATACGTGATCGCTATCTACTAGTTTGGTACTTCTATAGTATTGATTTTATGTCAATGCCGACATAATGGGTAATAATATTATTCTTAGTCCAACTAGCAAGTGGTGGGAGGTTGGAAGAGGAGAACCGATGCACCTACGCTCTACACTTGTACCTCTTGCCGATGCAGCTATTTGTACGGAACGTTAACATCTTACTCGATTAAATTATCTCTATAGTTGAGTCTTTAGATTTTAGGCTAACAAATTTCGACCGCACGACTTATTCAAACGCATTACGACAATGAAAAGCTACGCGCCTAACTTTAAGTACCAACCATCTAATGCACTCAAGCTAAGTTACACAGCTTACAAATCAATTCCTTAGTGCTTCGCTTCCAGATATTGCTACGACCTTTGTAGTGTACAACGGTGGTGATACAGATAATATTTGTTTCCGCATATATAACAGCGTTTATATATTAATATCCTATATAAAATATCACTGGACTTACACAGCTAATGAAGTTAACGAATATTTAAAAACAGTTATATACCTGCATATAATTTCGTTGCTATTTGTAGAATTTAGAGTAAATGTCTGTATTTTGTATAGAAAAAATATTTAAACGATTTACATTTACACATTTGAAAAAAAGAAAGGTATTAGACGTTAATTTAACAAATAAAATCAATTTCAACTAAGAGATTACGACCACCGCTGCACTCTCACGCGTGGTCCGTTGAAGGAGTACGGAGACAAGATGGACGAGTCTAGTTAGGCTGTCTCTAGAAATTATTGTCATTAATTTTGGTCAGCTCGGGAGGATTGTGTCGAGTACTCTCACACATACTACATAGGTACAAGATATATTTATTATATATCAATTTATCAGACAGTGAGCAAAACAAATGTATCATTCGAAATATTTAGAAATAATCCAACATTACATAACGACGTTATTGTCAAAAATAGTAAAATACCCCTAACATTTTTATATTTATTTTCGCCAACCTCTGGAATCTTGAAACATCTAAACAATAACCACTTAAGGATTCGATAAATATGAAACAGATCACGTTCCGTGATTGCTCACGAGCAATACATACAGTTAGATAGAGAGAGAGGGAGTACAAATAAAATAATTAACTAAATTTGGATATTTATGACTAAAATCCTCGTTAAATTAAATAATATGTATTCGTCTATACATATATGACTGGTAAGCTTAGTCGAAAATACAATAATGTATTAGAACACTAAATAAAGAAAAATAGCACTGTCGTCCCCCGGGTGGGGGTCACGCGTCACGCGTCACGCTACACGTACACGACGTCGCACTCGCAACTTACAAAAGTAACCTATGTATAGTAGTAGACTATATACAGAACGCCGAGCCGCGCGCGTTCCGCCACCGGTAAGGCAAATCTCGTGCTCATTACATATACATATATAATTTATATTTACAAATAATAAATGGCAGTCAGTTCTACGATATCCACAGCACCGGCACTTCTGATACTATAAAGCGTGTCGCGTATAAAATTTTATAAACAATCGTCGTAAGCGCGGTACGCTCGCTGCGTGAGCAACCTGACGGATACAAAATGTCTAGGCCAGATCTAACGCGAATAAATGTTTTAAAAAATTTAACATACTCATTATATGCAAAAATAACGCCTAAATTAAAAACTAATGATATGAATACAAGAATTTTGACTATCTAATGTTATAAATAATAATATACCTCTGTCCGACAGTCGCAAGCGTGAGGGAGGCGCGCGGCCGGCTCCCGAGGGAGCTTTAGCGTACTCTGTGAGAACCTCAATTCCCCGGATACACTACAAAGTTTACCTTAGAATATCATTCAACGGGTTTTCTATTCAGGAATTTTTCGATCTTGAATTATTTGTTAGAGGGATCAAGATGAAGAACCAGCTAAAACCACTATAGAAACTAACAATAGACTACATATTATACAAGAGTAGATCGAAAGTACTAGATTTATAGTTTAAATCATGCCTACGACTGGACTCCGCTCTGTCTTTATATCGCGTATGCACGGTATAATGATGGACGGCCTAATAACTTTTGTTAACCTTTAACTTGTCATCATTTCAAACCTAAAATTTACACAAACAAAGCTGATCAAAGTGACCGAGATAAATAATTTTGCATTAAAATATCAAATACACAATACACCCAGTGTAAAAATGAAAGATGTAAAATTATTAGAAAAGAAGTTAATTTAAGATTAAAATATTAATAATGTATACATACACACTGGGCCACCAATCTACACTGAGGCTATCTATATAAACATCAAATAATACTGTGTTTACATTTTTGGCTCAATTATTATTAACAGATAAAAAAAACGACAATTGTACATTTTAGCACAGTATAAAAATCCATACAGTAGGACCGCCTTTGTTTTTATCTCATATCCCGCAAACGCGAGGGTTGTTAAAAATTACCAATTTCATGGCAAATATTGTTTCGAAGTTAGTGCTGTAGTATCTTGACAAGTTACAGTTATACCCGTCGACCCTGAATCTGTTTCCCGACTGTCATATAAAAATATGTATGAGAGTCGGGAGCACCGCTACCGCGTCTCACCCGCACGTTTGTCCTATCTAGAAGCCTTCGTTTAACGACTGTATGGATCAGTAGACTGCGAATTTAGTGACAATAGGTGCATATCATGTAAATATAAACAAACAGAGCGAAGTAACTTTAGTAAACCTCTAATAAAAGCGTCTCATGCTCACATCACTGTTAAATTTAACATGCTCGGCAATCGCGAATAACCTCTATCAACATACAAATATCATTTATACTCGGAACTGCATTTCTGACACTAAAGCAGTCATATATAAAAAAAATCTACATAAATTGGCATGTTTCATAAAGTTGGCCATCAAATAATCTCCTGCACTTATATTAAGAATCCCGTTTTTTTTAATTATAAATATTATAAAGCAAATTTACATGAATTACTCACAATTATTTGACAGTAATCATGAAAAGATAATGTATATTATGGTTTTTCTAACATTTGTCATATATGTATACTTATATGATTTTTGTAATGTTAGTCATATAAAAAAACAATCATTTATGCTATTTAAGACAGGTCATTAAATAATCTCCTGCATTTTTATTTTTATATTAATAAAAGTCTGCTTTTAAAACCAATTTCTTATTACATTATAATATATACGATTTATTTGGTTTTTTATTATTTAGTCATAAATTAATCTATTAATATGGAACATTTTAAATTCCTATCTTAGTGTCATAAACACACCATTGCGTTCAATTAAAAAGAAATTACCTTGAAGTACTACAAACTTAATATTTTATATAGGAAACGCCCTCCCGGACCCTATTAATTGTCTAAATCAAATACTGTCGTATTCATGGAAGACTTAAAAAAATATAATATTAACGAAAGAAACGTTTCGAAACTATGATATAAACATACTATCGTCGATGGCGATACGTGACAATATTACCACTACCACGAGTTACTCATGTTAAAAACGACGTAACGACACAAAATGAACTCTCAACAGACCCATGGTAGTGGCTCAGCCTGTATCGTGATCAGGGCTACCAGATCGTATAATTGGATACAAAAATTGTAAAATATGGTTATTTTATATATATTTCATTTTAAGTTAATACGTATTTTTATTGATTTTTTTTATTCACCACAAACTATTTCTCAACAGTTTTGTTAATTTGTGTAATAAAATTTGATTTGGTATAATTTGAGTGATTCAGCGGTATAAAATAAGTAAGTAACTGGCAGCAGTCGTCTCTACTGGCAGCCCTGATCGTGATGGAGAGTAAATTCGAATGATTAGTCTTTGTCTGAGTGAAATGAGAAGGCAAATAGCGGGAGGGCTGGACAGTCTCAGTAATAAATGGAGAAGGTGAAATGACGCTGCCGCTAGAAGTGATCCTTATTGACTTAATATTATGCATAGTGATTTATATCTGTAGGAATTTTAAAAACTTACAATAGGTTAAATTCTTTAGATTGCATGTGTCATTGTGCTTTTTTGTTTAATTATAACATTAGTTTAAAATGACATAACATAATCGAATATCAAAGATATTTCTAAAACTCGACGAAAGTAAAAATATATTTGTATTTTAAAACTTTGTGTCACAATCATGACATATTTGAATTATTCTAAGCCCTAGTTTTGTTTTAGGTAAAACAGCGCTTATCAACTTGCCAGCTGTATTTATTTTAGTAGGCACTGCCTCAAAGAAAACTAGCTAAGTTTCAAATAATTTGTTTTATATATAAGATTATATAATAAAACAAAGGACTTTGCGCTAAACAAACATTAAGAGCTACAAATATTTTTCAAGTATCTACAGTTTGTAAGCATTTAATATAATTCTAACGTATTGTAGAATTTCGTGTACGTTATGTACATAAGTAAGCAGACAAGACATTACATTTTACTTTACAATTGCACTATTATATAAACGATTCATGTTCAGTACTCGTCAGCTATGGATACAGCGTAAAGACAACTCTTAGCGTACTTAAAAATCCATTCCACGCAAATCATTCGAATTTTCTTTCTTACAATTCTTATTACTAATATATTATGTTACTTTAAAATGCCATTGAGAACTCATGAGACACTTTAAATAATGTGTATTTTTTCGTATGTGTGAATATGTCTATAACTATTGTCACTATAGGCACTAGTAGCGACAGCACTAACTGGGCAGCGTGTATGAGATGAGCAGAGGTTGAGGTGTGGTTGTGAGATGTGAGATTGTGGTCTCGAAAGGCTGCTTTAGAAAACTGCAGTTAATGACTATAGAAAATTTGCCTAAACGAATATAAGCAATATTTCTATTAAAAACAAGAACAACTGATCATCTATTTAAATTTGCAGTCTAACAAACTACAGTTTTGTAAATAGTGGTGCCAGATAAGAAAAGTATATAAAAAAAAATTTGCACATTCCATAGAGTACAATAGAATGAATATTGTCTATATCGAATATAATGTGAAAACGTGTCTGTTGGGTATATTGGATATATAATTTGTATCTGGCAACACTATCAGCAGTGTACAAGTGTGATGAGTTAAAGTGAGCCAGCGGGAAAGCTGGCAGAGGAGTTGCTGTGGGCGAGCGACAGCATTGAGCCTGAGAGCGACTGCTCTTCCTCTCCATAGCCCTCTCGGCTTCCCTCCGCAATCGCCATCGCACTGAAATCATAATATGATAATATTATATTATTAAGAGGGCACCAAGCTTTTGATTTTAATAAGACGAAAGCGAAGAATCCTAGGTGTGGCTAGGATGGACGGAACGTATGCGAATTTAGGTATTTCCTTCGTATTATTAAAACAAATACACATTTTGAAATTTTATACTGTATACGATATAGGAAATGTATAGTTTTGTTATTATTAAAAAACTGATGAACTTCCTTGAACTATTTACGCCGCACTAAGGGTTTATTTTGTTTTTAGAGATCATTTTAATTTTTTTTTTCTATTGAAGAAACTACAAGTAATTGTGTTTCCAAAATGTACGATATGTAGAATAAATCCATAAATATCCTACATATTAATTACATAATTAAAATTTTAGAAATAACAATACAGCAAGGGATCAAACCGAACGCAATTATTTCGTAATAGCCTTGGTGCGCCCTTAACAAAATTTACTGACTTACTAAGTGACCATTGTTCACTTTCATTTCAATTATTTTTTTTTATTATTATTAATAAAACAACCAAAACTTTAAAAATATAAAGCTCGCTTTATGTTTTTATAAAAACCGGATTTCAATTATTTATGATTGTTGTCATATGAAAAAAGAATCCGCACTTAAATATAATTGAGAAAAATAAAAAAAAATAAACATATGGTAGCTTGTCCACCCACTTCCTACTATCCTCATTCTCTTCATCATGAAAAAAAAACTGAACTTCGAATAGATAGAAGTTTCGAACATAGGATGAAAATCAAATATTTGATTTGATATTGAAACAAAACTTCGAAGTCACATGAAGGGAGATTAAAATCTTTTTTTCAATAAACCATACCTGAAACCAAGACGTGCACTCTCGCTGTCGAAGTGCTCAAGTTCGCGCTCGTGACGCTCGTGCAGCATCCGCGTGCGCTCGGCGCGCTCGGCCACGAACTGGGCGCCTTCCGACTCCATCTGTTTACAAATCATTTTATATATTTTAAATAAAACTATACTTTAGGATTTTTCGCGGATTTATTTTGATTTATGGTTCCCTTAAAAATCCGAAAAGTTTTATTTAAAATGTCAAATATTCGCGTAAATCTAAGAAAATATTATTCGTTTTATATTTTCGGTTATATCCTGATATTGATGATTTTAGGATATAACTGAGCTAATTCATGCTTTTAAAAAGCGTAAAGCCTTTCAGTAGTAACCCGGTCAACTATGACTGTTTTTACGTCACACACCTCAGTGAACTTTTATCGATACGATTTCTAGCAAAGCAGGCTAAAGTATCAATTTTCAAATCAGACTGATAGTTCTTGAGATTTGTGTAGTTAAACACGCTTCTATTAATACATACCCTTAGAGTATTGTATATTACTTAATCTAGACTGGATACGTTCTACTCAAGACAACATAAAACACAACACTTAAAGAGAACGTTATTCCTCATTTCGTGAAATAGAATATTAATTTTCCTGAGCTCATATGAAGTTCTTGGTGAGTCGTGTTATAAAATGAAATAAAAATCAACTTTATTCAACTAGACTTATATTAGTTTTGAATTGTCAATTTAATTTAAAAATAGTGTACTCGGTTCGTGTGTTTTTATATCGATGAGTGGCTTAGTAATAGGAGACATGTACGTTTCTTACTAATAAATGAGTTAACCGGTTTATTTCGGTATCAAAACCGAAATCCTTGGTAATAGGAGACATGTACGTTTCTTACTAATAAATGAATTAACCGGTTTATTTCGGTATCAAAACCGAAATCCTTGGTAATAGGAGACATGTACGTTTCTTACTAATAAATGAATTAACCGGCTTACTTCGGTATCAAATCCGAAATCCTTGGTAATAGGAGACATGTACGTTTCTTACTAATAAATGAATTAACCAGTTTACTTCGATATCAAAACCGAAATACAACCCTTCTCCAAGAATAACTGTTAACCATTATTGTTTCGTTTTACTGAACCGTTCGTTTTCATTAACCGGTTAAAGAAGGAGCGAAGAATTAATCATTACATTACTGAAATAAACCGGTTTTTTTTAAACCGGTTCCAAGCCCTGTTTAAGAGGTCGGCTTTTAGCCCCTTTAATAGCTTCCAACGCATTCACAACTCACCTTATTTTGCAGTTACGTATGATCAACGATAATTACTTAAATAAAGTATACCTTATGTTCATTTGTCCTTACTATATCTAGGAAAAAAAAACTTCCTTATTACCTTAGCCTCAAGCAGCGCGCGCCGCACCGCCACGCGCTCCTCCAGCTCGCGCCGCTCGCGGTTGCGCTGCGCCTCCGCCTGCATCTTGCTCTTGCTCTGGTACGCGGTTAGCATATCCAACTCGTGGACCAGTTGCATCTTCAGCTGCTGGCATTCCATCTGCGACCATATTACGATACTTTAGTAGGTACTATTTTTTGTTCTGTTACGCCAAAGTATAACTTCTTACGTGCGTACATAAGTACAGGCAGACGTTTTTTTAGTATCTCTCCTATCCTAATTGTTTAAAACATAAATTTAATTTCATAAAGAATACTGATAACCTACAGAAGTTTTACTTCTTGCGCGTGTACACATTCATACACGCACTCTTTAATATATTTTTTTGTCTTAGGATCTATGCACACATTTTATACGCTGTCAATACGCGCCAATCACGTGTTCGTATCGATACGAACGCAAGTAATTTACATTTTTTAAGTTTATAAGCGCAGAATGCAAAGAAGCGAAGACAGAAGCCCACACGACGACGCGCGTTCGTCGTGATACGGCTTCATCAGCGCGCTTGCAAACGTGGTGTTCCCTTAGATAAGACCTATTCATAGAAAAAAAATCACACAAATAAATGTAATGGCTCATTTATTCTCACTCATATATTGAGTCGCATTGTAATAATTTTATTTATTAGATTGTTTTTGTTTGATGATAATTGAAAAAAAGTAATATAAATATAACCTTTATATTCCACAACGTAAAGCACACACATTTCACTTGTTTTAAGTAAAAAGAAATTGAAAATAAAAAAATATTTTATGAAGATAAAATATTTTTCATATTATACTAATTTATCAAGATAAATTAGTTTTAGTATTGCTAAAGCAAGTATAAAATGTTCTTACCATCTGACTCTCATCGAGGCGTACGGTTTGTTTCTGCAACATTTCACTGATGCTCTGGTCATATTGCTCTCCAAGAAGAACAAGCTTGCGACGTTTCTCGTCTTTTAATGATTTTATCACTTCTTTTTGTTGCTCCTATAGAATTTTACAGTATAAAAGGATATTCATACTAACATTTCGTTTATTTAAGTACATATATCTTAATTCTCAATTAAGTTACACATGTAGTTAATAAAAATAGGGAGTTACATGTTTTATAAATTAGTTGCTAGCATAAGCCATCAGTAGTTTTCTTAATTCTATTAAAAGTTCTATAGCTAAGTATTAATGTAAAATAATTAACCTGTTTATGTTTAGTTTACATAAGAAAGGACTACCTTAGGCGTCATTTGCAATATTTGCGCTTTGAGTGCTTTGTACTGGCGCGTCTGTATTTTGCACGTCTCACGGAACTGCTTACGAATCTGCATTTCTTTTTGCTGTTGAAACAAACGTGTAAAAGTATGGTCAACAACTACGTGTAATTGTATTTTCAAATACTTAAAAAGTTTCATTAAATAAGAGGAAGACATTTACGTTTCAAAAAATCGCGCTAATATAAAATTAATATATAATGTATTATAATTTATACCTTTAAGCTCTTAGGTTGTTGTTTAAGCTGTAAAGCATGCTTTTTACGTAGCTCGTGCTCAGCGCGCTGCATGTAGTCGCGCTGGTTCGCCAACTCCGTCGCATGCTGGTTGGCTAGTTGTTCTTCCCTGTGATTTATTTATATTATTATATTTAGGTTGAAATACAGGCAAAACGAAAAAAAAATATTTTCTTGAAAAATTGTTTCATTACTTAGTAAAGTTATTAAGTTCATTCTGTCAAATTACTTTGAATAACATACGTAAGTGTAGTAAATTTATATATATAAAACAAAGTCGACACAGTTACACCATTTATAAATTGTAACTCAAGAACGGTTGGACTAACTTTTATAATATTTGATTTTTGGATTTCTCTTAGTCCGGAATAGGATAAGTATTAAAATATAAAAAAAAATCACAAAAAAAATTAAATTTACATGACTAACACTGGCTAATAACTATTTAAAACGTAACTAGCGACGAACCGCTAGTTACGTTTAGTGAGCCGCTAGTACTAATATAAACAAAATTTAGATACCTTAGTGCATGAACGCCTTTCTGTTGCCTGTACTCGAGTTCTTGTGTTTTTTCGTGGTGACGAAGAAGCATTGAGTGTGCTTGTTCCAATTGCGTTTGTCGCTTGTTCAACTCCTATAAAACAAAAATTACTATAAGAAACACCAACAAATCAATAATTCGACGTCTAGCTCGTTTCGACAGTGAGTAGCATAATATATAGTCTAAGTATTAGTAGATAAGAAAAGAGATTAATAAAAAAGTATAAAATTAAAGAAAAGTGTTATTTTGATTACAGTCCCAACAACTTTATCTAAAGTATTTAAAAACGTTAAATGCTTATCTCCTGCTTTCTAACATGGTGTGAGAACCTGTCAACTCGTATTTCGCTAGCATGGTAAACTATGGCTTAATCTCCACACAATCAGAAAACTCAAGTGTCAATAGATGGGACGTTAAAAGGTCTAAATAGTTATGATTATTACCACAGACGCAACATCACAAACAAACACCCAGTACCTCTCTAAGCAGCTCCTGCTCCTTATGATGCAACGCGAGCATGCGGCGACGACGGAAGCGCCGCAGCTCGAGCTCGAGGTATTCCCGCTGCGAGCGCACCAGCCGCGCCTCCTCCACCGCCTCCGCCTGCTTCAGGTTGTCCTTCTGGGACCTGCGATTAGGAAAAGTTAAGGCTACATATCTATACAGATAAATAAAATTGAAGTGTCTGTTTATAATGTCAAAACAACAGCGTTTTACTAAATGCATATGAAATTATATATAATACTTATAAGAAAAACACAACTTTTATGTCAATTTTTTGTCTGTTTGTTCTGAATAATCTCTGAAATGACTGGACTGATTTCAACGGGACTTTCGCCGGAAGATAGCTGATGTTATAGGAAGTAACATAGGCTACTTTTATTTTAGAAAAAGAATTAGGGTTCCTCTCAAAAAAAAAAACATACCAAGGTACGAACCCGAGCGAAGCAAGGGTGAGTCAGTACCTTATAAAAATGTTGTAATACAATTTCGCTTGCAGATTATTAAGGCATAATAGATAATAATATAAAGTCTGAACACAGTCTTTAAAGTTTTAAGTTGTCATTTAACCAGGGCTCGGAAACCGTTCAATTTTTGCCAGTTTTGGTTATTGAACCCAAACCGAAAGTCCTTTCGGTTTAAGGTTTCGGTTGGATTCTTTAACTACTAAAAGATAATAAATATTTTTAAGTTCATAAGTGTTCACTATGAAAATTGATAATTTAAAGCCTGTGGTGTTCCACTGCAGGGTAAAGGCCTCCCTACTCATCTTCCACTGCACCCTATCTTCCGCCACAATAGAGTACAACTCATTCCGCCATATCTATCTGAGCGTACCACATTGTCGTCTACTGTGTTGTATTGTGTGATTATATCTTAACTTAAATTTATTTTGGTATCAATGGACCTTCTGCATGGAAGAAAGATAACCCAACAAACACACTTTAACATCTATACTAATATTATAAATGTGAAAGTTTGTGAGTATGTATGGATGTTTTTTACTCTTTCACGCCAGAACGGCTGAACGGATCTAGATGAAATTTGGCACAGCTAGATTATAGTCTGGAATAACACATGGGCTATTTTTTATCCCGGAAATATGTACGATTCCCGTGGGATAGGTTTGTTTTTGCTTTCCTAGAGGCGAACCCGAGCGAACCGACGGTAAGCTGCTACTTTATTATATTAAAGTAAAAAAAAATGATAACTCACTGTAGTGTAGCATCCCTCTGCCGTTTAGGCGTGGCGTCATCCATACTGAGCTCCTTTTTCCATCTCTCCTTGTTAGCCTTGTACTCGCGCTTGCGCTGCGTCTCGAACGCCTTCCGCTCTTGTTCTTGACGAGCTGTTATATCTTTTACGAGTTTCTTTTCGGCTGCTGCGTTTTGTTTTTGTTTCCTTTCAAGTTCTTGTGCGTGTTTCGTCTAAAATGGACAGACACATACAGTATAAATTTGTGAACATATATTTTATTGCATTATACTCATATTTTTTTCCTTTTTTAGTAGCTAGCTTATAAAAAATGCAGATTATAAAACCTTTTTTGAGGGCCTGAATCATGTGAAAGGTATTATCGAATTTCTACAAAATTCTGTCGAAAAATCTCAGTGTAAACTAGTGATAAGAAACCTCAGTGCCTCAGTAGAAGAGCTACTGTGTCTGCTTATGATTTTTCTTAGGTAAGAACTATAAAAGTAAAGAGAACAGGGAATGCACCGTACACACCGACTTCATATGCATATCTGCCATACGCGCCTAACCGAATAACATTCACAAAATGTCCATAACTTAAATCTAATGGAAAGTAATATATCCACTACGAGCACCACTTTACCTGCAACCGTTCCAGCTCGCGGCACAGTTGCTGCAACAGCGAGTCGTACTCGCGGTCGAGCTGCGCCTTGTGCGCCTCCACGTCCGCCTTGCAGCGCTCCTCCAGCTTGAGCAAGGCCGCCTGGTGCTCGCGCCGCATACGCTTGTACCCGGACATTTGCTCATGCATCTCCTGTGTTTTGAAAACATTTATATTATTATTTTTAATTATTGTTATTTTTTTGAAATTTTACGGTTAGTATAGAATAGATAGAATATATATGAACTAACAACTTGTGTAGAAGCATGATGATATATAGCCTATAGCCTTTATAAATATAAATGGGCTATCTAATGCAAAAAAAATAATATTATAATTTTTTAAATCGTATTAGTAGTTCCTGAGATTAGAGCGTTTAAACAAAGAAACAAAGAAACAGACAAACTCCGCCTCTTTATAATATGAGTATAGACAAATATTTTAATACCATATTTGAAAGCATAAGTATATATCTGTCTAAGTAAAAACCATGGAGGTTTATTGCTGCGTCGCGCGTGGTAACAAAGTAAAAAGGGTACACTGACGAATGCACTTTTACATTTATTGTATTAGTAAGGTTCTAATAGAACGAATAATCGAAATCTTTAGTGAAAAATACTGCTTTAAGATAGATATAGCCATGAGCATAATAAAATAACTATAGCTAATTTATTACACCTATTTTTTACCAACATTTAAGTAACAGTAGACTACAAAAGATATATAAACATAATTTATTACTCAATGAAAGTTGACAATATTATTTACCTGATTGTGTTCTTTCTGCTGCTTCGTAACAATACTAGTGGTTCGTATCGTAGCGAAATTGTTCGCGCCGTGCTCTGATACCAGAGATATCGCGGCCGAAACATTATTGCTCACACCTGGAATTAAAAGGCAATGTCCTTTTATTTCTTTATATCATTATGAGGCATACATGCAGTAATCTTTATACATGCTAATACAGCACGTAGCTATCTGAATGCCAGATATATTAAACTTACAGAATACTAATGCGCAAAATAAGATTTAGTAATCAACTTTCTGTCATATATTCCTTTTCGGATATACAAAATAAAATATAATTAGAATTTTCTCTCTTCTTATAGAAGATTTTTTTCTTTCTAGAAACTTAACAAAAGTAGCTTTACAATAAACTAACCTCTATGAGACTGCCTACGCTGAGTGTTCCTATTATCATCACCGCTGTCCTGCTGCCACGTGGAGGGCGCGTTCACATACTCTCTATATTCATTCGCTTGCTTTTCGCGCTCCCTCTCCCTCTGGGCCTCCCTTATTGCCTCCCGGTTAGCATAATCATCCCCGTAGTCGTCGCACAGGGAGTCCCGGTTCGCGTAGTCCCGGAGGACCTCCCTGTTGACGTAGTCGTCGTGCGACCCCGGCACCGGGCTCTCGCTCTCTCTGCGTATGAAACAGCAACATGAATAAAGCCAACGCTTGCGTGCTCTGAAAGGAAGAACTCTAACTAATGCGTGAGGTGCGTACGTGATGGATCAAGCTTGGTAGTGGTAGATACAATCGTTTTATTTAGCGGTGATAAAGAAAAAAAAAGCAATCAATTGAAATGAGTGTACGTATAATGGACAGGGTGTTAGTGCGGATGAGTATGAATGCGTTAGTAAATTAGTGGATCCATTATAAATAGAAAATTATTTAGAGTATATTATGCAAATAAAATTTAAAACTAAATCGTACAACTGTTTACAATAATTTACTAGATTATATGATCAGTTATCTATAATAAATGAATAATGGTCTATTTATAATGGACGAGTTAATGCTAGAGTGGGATATCAAGTGGTACCTGGCGGAGTGAGCTGGTTGGTGGTTGTATTGCTGGTATGTCGGCTGTTGCTGGTTTTGGTGGTTTGCGTTCAGCTGCAAGAATATATTTGTTGTCAGATTTGTAACATGTTTAGTGATATCCATGTATAAATAAAAAATAACAGGAAAATAATATATGGTCAATATTATATGAATAATGAAAAAGAAAAGAATACTACTAACACTAAAAATAAATTGAAATTGATAGAACAAAAAATTGTGTTTTATAAAGAATAGTACATATATGGTAGCCAGAAATGATACACAAAATTACACATTACACAATATGACAAAAACTTATAATCTTTATTATATTATCCTACACTAGATGCTGTCCGGAGCAAGTAGAACAAAGTTAATAACATTTAAAATTCAGGGCATATCTAAGGAGATATACAGGTACAAGGGTACTAAAATCATAAACTCATCAAATAAAAGCACTAGTAAATAAGTAGTAAGACACTAATGTTCAGAAGAACACAAAACGTGATACTAATACAAGCCATAATCTGATCACCTTCGCATTAACGGCAGGCTCATACCCAACAGTGCATTGAGTTTTAAAATGTTTTCATCCATCTGTCCGCCACTTCAGCATGACGAAGTAACAAACATACACACACACATACACACATACACATTTTTACATTTATAAGTGGTCAGATTATTTTGCATATTCAGCCTTTTTTATCAACCCTTTGCTGAGCACGGGCTACCCTTTAATCTTAACCAAAGAGCATCAGAACATATCCACCACACCAGCCAAGTGCGGGTTGCGAAATTCCAATATCTTTCAAAAACTTGCTAGGTTCTCTCAGAAATGCAGGTTTCCTCACGATATATTCCTTCACCGTATGACAAGTGGTAATCAAGTTGGAAATGATTCGCACATGAAAAGGTGCGAGACTGGATTGCGAGGATTTGAACCCGCTTCACTTGCTTTTCCAAACACCTTATTCTATATATAAAAGTTAATATTTACTGGACGCGGCCGCCTCCTCAGGCTGCCTGACGAGGAGCTTTGGCTGGAGGCGCCGGCAGCGCTGTGCTCGGACGTTGCAGAGTTCGACTTGGAGCTGTCGCCGCCTGACCGCTCCTCTGCCGTTTCCTCACTGTCACCTGGTGGTTAGATAATTTTTAGTATACATCTGAGACCCATGTGCGTGAAGCCTTATTTAATACTAGCGACTCAATTCGCTTCGCTCGGGTTCGTCCCTAGCTTGCTTCCCAATACAAATTTTCATCCCCATTTTCACCCCCTTAAAGGATGATTTCCGGGATGAAAAGTATCCTATGTCCTTCCCAGGGTCGCAAACTATCTTCTTACCAAATTTCATATTAATCGGTTCAGTGGATCCAGAGATTACCCCCTACAACGTCACAAACTCTCAAACTTTACCTCTTTATAATAGTATAGATAGTTTAAGTGCGAAAGTAAGTTTGCTGTCCCTCTTATACATCAATATATTATTTTTCATAGTAATGGCACAGTCTACTAATCCATACAGCTGTTTTACGAAGGCAGACAGGACTATCGTGTGAGAGAAGACGCGGGTGAGGCGTTCTTTTACATAAGAGTTGGGGAATGGCTTTAAAGTTGACAGGTATAAGTGTAATCTGCCACAATATGGCACTACACTTTAACTTCGAAACTGTTTGCAATGGAAATTGATATTTTTGACAATTCTTGCAGTTGACAGCATTTCCGTCGAAATCAAAGGGGATCGCCTATTGTATGGTTTATATTGAAGTTAAGTACGTATTTGTTGACCTGTCCCTCTCATACGCAGCAACGGATCGAATATTTTGTGTTATAGTTTATAGAGAGTGACATATAATGATTTTACAACATTTAATATTACCTATAGCACTCTCATTGTCAGCATCAACCATTAGTATCTTCTTCATCTTCCTATAGTTCAAGTTGTCCAGATCTCTCACAGCTGCTTTCGTCCTCTGTATAAGATCCACAAGAACGTTAGGCGACCGCGGCCGCGTTATGAACGGATGGGAGAGCAGTTTGGTGGACGAGGGACGGTCTTGAGGATTCTTTTGTAGACACGCCTCGACGAAATATCGAAACGTATCTGTCCATTCTGGCGCCTAAAATTATATTTAGTTAGATTTACATGTCGTGGCAGTAGAAATGTAAACTGTCGTCGTCTGTGTATAGAATATGGATATACTTAATAGCGTAATGCACATCATATACATAGAAGAATATTTGTTGTATTGTAGAGTCATTTTTTTTCTCTAATATAAAAATAACACAATTTCTAAGAAGAATTATATATTTTATACATGTATAGAAAAATACATTTTTTAAGCTTTTTTTCAGGAAACGTTGTTTTTTATATCAATAGAATTGACATTTAAAAAATCAATAATACAGTATTAAAAGCTTTTTCAGTAAATTGATCTTGGTCTCATTTGAACAAATAAGCACATCGACGACGAAGTGTCGGTGTTTAAAATAATATATACTTATAACTATCTTTAAAAACATATTTAGGAATATTTATAATTTTTATTTTCATTAAGTACATAGTAAATTCTACTAAGTGTTAAGTTCTTAAAAAGAGCTATATATTTTTTTTTCTCACCTGTAATGTAGGCGAATCATTTTGCGCAATATGATAGAGAGCAGACATAGCATTCATATTAAAATAGGGAGGTTTCCTCTCTGCCAGCTCGATGCATGTTATACCAAGCGACCACACGTCTACCTGTAAATTGACAAGACATTCAATTAAACATTCTAGTAAAACAAGAAAACCTTTATGGACCTATTTTGTTTAGGAAATAGTGTAATTAATTAAAGAAATAGGAAATTTAAAGTCTAGCTACTCTAGCCTAAAGGTAGGTAAACTTTTCGTATTCGCTAGAAAAATAAATATGCCTCGAGTAATGAAGCGGGCTCTATGATGATTTTCTACCTTAACTGTACGGCTTCTCAATCGTACAGTTATCCGGTAAATAATATATTCAAAAACTATTAGCCTTTCGAAAACTTATATATTATATTATTCTCTAAAATACATTTCTTTTCGAAGGACGTATGAAATCCGCCAACCCATTTTTAGCTAGTGTGGTGGATTGTGGCTGAATAATTGTTATCCTGCTAGTGAAATGTAAGCATTGTAATGAAACCTTAAACAGTAGAATAATATAACTCGCGTAATAAAAAATAACAAAACAACTATTCATAATTAACACCTCCAGGTAAATTTCTAAGAAATTAATTAAAATTCTAAGAAATCTATTCTTAACTGACACGCCGAGGAGGGATTAATAAAAAAACAGAAGACCCGTTTACCTACTAATAATTACAAGAGTGTATCGGTGGTCTGCAGATCCTACTGTCCGGTCCGGTCCGGGTCTGTGATATCCGGAGCTCCTGAGTTCGAGTCCCGGGTTGGGCCAAGTTTAATTACTGAGTTTTTCTGTTAAAATTATTCAGTAACAGCCCGGAGTTGGGAACTTGGCTATGTTGCACCTCCAAGCCTCGAAGAGAGCGTTAAGCCGTCAGCCCTGCGCCTAGCCGGAACTCACTAAAATTCTCACCGGTCGATCTGACTTTGAGAGACAGGAATAAAGAGTGCACTGGTGTCTACGCGTACACTTGTGCACTATAATATCTCATGCGCAGATGGCTACTCTCAGTGAGATTAGAAAAAATCGGTCAGGAGGACATTATTACCAATTACAACCAAAAAAAGATTATAATATACAGAAAAAAAAACACAAACCTTTCCATCATACTGTCCTTCATCCATTGCCAAAATTACTTCGGGGGCCATCCAATACGGAGTGCCAACGAAACTGTTCGCTGGACACTTTATACTCGCACTACCAAAGTCCGCCAGCTTCACTGTGCCATTCTCCGTCAGCAGAATGTTCCCGGCTTTGATGTCGCGGTGAATGCGCCCTAGACTGTGCAAGTACGACAGACCGCACACTACGCCTTCACATATTGCCGCTATTTCTTCCTCACGCAACGGACGTTTATGGACCTGGTTAGTTATTATATTCTGTTACAATTCAAAAAACCGTCAAACTAATAGCATCTAAGTATAGAAAATTTAACGCTAATGGTGCCATTTATTATGATCAATCTACAACGTTTTATTCATGACTTATTGACGTGATTCGTATTTTAAACAAAAATCATGTCTGGTAATTCAGTATACAAACATGAAACTAAGTATACTGTATTTAATCATAGCAGTGTACAGATGTAATAAAGATCACATGCACATTCGCATTTATAACGTTAGTGTGATTAAATCAAATGTTATGTAAACAACTTGTTGGACAATAATTTAAAAAAAAAATGAGCTTATGCATTAAGAAAATAATAACTGTGGTAAGTGAATATAAAGGCAAATAAAGATATAATCGCGTTATATACTAGTTTCATTTATATGAGATGCTGAAATAAATATAAATTATTGGACTATGAAAACAAAACAACAGAATATATTTAAGCTATTCGCATAATGTAACCATTAGTAAACAAATAAAAAGCGACATGTCCCCCTTGTAGGTCGAAAGCTCAATTCATTTCCTGTGTAAAATAAACAGGAAATAAACTCAACAATATAATAATAATAATTACGTAATTAGCATTTATTATCGGGTACATCGAAATGTGTCTTGCATTAACTACATAGAAATCGATAACGCTTGTAGTTTTATAATTTACATAAGAGTATTAAAAAAATATTAGAAATGTAGAACACAGCGAGTCTGTTTGTATGTACGTTTTCAACTCGAGAATACTTCAATTTAAAAATAATCACCTCTTTAAAGTGGAATCACGTCATCTGGCTTCTACCTAATAATCAAGGGTTCGTATAAAGGCAAAACTAAGAATTTATAAGCCAAAATTCTACAATTAAATAAAAAATCTATAACAAATTTAAACAAACAAGTCATATTTTCACTCTTATTTAATTCATAATTAATAAGTATACTTCGTAACGACGCACAGAGAAATTAAACATTCATTTATTAGAATACACTAAGTAAGATAATATCTTACTTATTCTATGTAAAATATTCGAGTAATAGAAGTCAAGATACGAGCTCTACATTCGACATTATATTTATGTACGTCTGGGATGACAACGGCACATTTAAGACTACTAATGAATATAAATTTCAAAATTTGTATGAGTGCGTTTGTTATCCCTTCAGGGCGAAAATGTTAGACGGATTTGGATGAAATTCAGTATACAGATAGACAGACTATGACCTGGTGTATCACATAGGGTAAATTCGGGTGCATTCTAATGTGCGTGTTAAGCACCCGAGCGGAGTGAGGGTAAATCCGTAGAATTTAAATAAACGTTAATATTCAGATATTACTGTGTATGACATCCTTAAATTATTATGGATACCAACCCTAAAATCTATACATATAATAAAATTGTAACTGAGCCGAATGTGTACATTAAATATTTTTTGGAAAATATTATTGAAAAAGGCATTATTATCGATACAGAGGCCGAATCTATAGTTTTTATAATTTTTGTCTGCCTGTCTGTCTGTTACCGCATCACGGAAAAACCACTGGAGAGATTTTGATGAAATTTGGTATGATGATAGCTGGTAATCCAGGTCAACATATAGGATACTTTTTACAGCGGGAAAATATCTCATCTCTGAGAAATCGATACTAAAGTTAAAATGTAAGTAGGGACGAACCCGAGCGAAGCGAGGGTGAGCCGCTAGTACAAAATAAGAATAATTAGGTATATTTCTGCTTTTTCATTATTACTGCTACTAATAGGTACATTATAATACAAGTTATTATTTTTGTCTATAGCTTTAGGCGAACGTTAAAGGAAAATTTATTTTCACATCAATTTATGGTTCATTCCGCGTATATTTTAACATAATTAGGTCCAAGTATTGGATTTAATTATCCAATTATATGATTAAGCGAGCGAGAAATAAAAACAGAAGATCTTTATTGGCTTATACCATAGAATAAATAACACTACGATGTACACGTTACATATTATGTAAAATTACTAGAATTTTACATAATTTTCTGAATACATTAGAATTTTTCACTAGCATCACTTTCAGAGAAAAGTACCATTTACATATCCGTAATCATAAACGTAACAAAAGGTAACAAAATTCACATTGAATCTGTCTTCTCATCCTTCTCGAAAATCTTTGTTTATCTTAATGTGGTATTCATTTTTTAATAATAACTATTAACAATTAATCTAGGAAATACCTAAATATTGCCTTTTTTTAGCTTTAATTATTAATCTATTCTTTATACAGTGACATAGAAATACTAGACGAGATATCTCAAAATAAACGATATAGGTAGTTAGAGCGTTATCACTATAACCTCGTAGTTTTGTATTCAAATTGAATCTTTAAAGTCGCAGTCTATATATGAGATGCGTATAAAAAAGATGAATCAAACGCATTCAATACTAGTTATCTGTCATAAGGTGGAATTTTGATAAATCGATGATACCTACATGTAATATCTACTGATAACATGATTTAATAACAGTTACGATTATGATTTCGAGATGACTCAAAAGCTCGTGTAAACCTTCTGTTCGTGTAAATCACGTCTCCTTCTAAGAAATAAATGACCTCATTCGGAAATTGCACATATTTTGATTCTACATAAACCTAAATCCAACTAAATTCCAATAATATAATGATGTTCAATAATTCCGTTACATTCCTTTAATTTTTTATCATAGCAATTACTTAAAATATATTATGTACCAAAGTTATGCTTTACCAAATGAAAAAAAAAGTTTCATGTACCTACCTACTGAAAAAATGCACATTTTGAGCTTTGAGTTTAATTTCATTTTTACATAAAAGAGGAAATCTTACCTCAATTATGTCAGAGGCAGAGCCTACACAGTATTCCATAACAAGCCATGCTGTGTGCTCTCTTTTGTAGCAACCCTTGTATTCTATGGTATTAGGGTGGTCCAGTTGCTTCAAGAACCTATGATGAAATTCAAAAGATATTTGTAAGACTATCTAAAAATATATACCCTTGGTGTTTCAATAAATGGTCAAAAAAATTGATACAGTATAAAAGATAGTTTCTTTTTCTTTGTAATAATTTAGAAAATTAGAAATGAAATGAAATTAAACTTTACCCAATTTACACTTTTTGAAAAAAATCTTATGTATTACATTCTATCTATATATATAATAAAGTTGTAACTAAGCCGAATGTGTACATTAAATATTTTTTGGGAAATCTTATTGAAATAGACATTACTATCGATACAGTTTTTGGAATTTTTGTCTGTCTGTCTGTTTTTCTGTCTGTTACCACATTACAGAAAAACCACTGGAGGGATTTTGACGAAATTTGGTATGATGATAGCTGGTTATCTGGGTCAACATATAGGATACTTTTTAGTGCGGGAAAATATCTTATTTCTGAGAAATCTATACTAAACATTAAAATGTAAGTAGGAACGAACCCGAGCGAAGCGAGGGTGAGTCGCTAGTTATATATAATAATTTATAATCACATATTATTTCCCATTTCCTGGTTTATATCTTTGATGCAATTAATGTATATAAGAAATATTTTTAAACATTATGTAAGTAATTTCTAATAGATATATTACATTTCATGGATATATTCTTCTATGATGTATGGTTAAATCAAAATTTTATCAAAATTGACTTATTATTTCTTACTAAAATATATACTTTACTCATAATATTTTACTTTTGTGACAGCTACTTTCACTAAAAAAATGATGAAAAAATTCATTTCATTTTATCCTAATTTGTGTTTCATATTATTATTAGGTATTAATGGTTACTGCTAATTTGTAGACATACATAAACATTTTTATATAATACATAAAGATAATCAAGTAATTACTTTATAAAATATTACTGCATGAATCTATCATAATGTTAAAATAAGACTCACTTGATTTCTTTCAAAATGTCCTGCCATTTTTCTTCACTCTGCTTCCCAAGGTAAGACATTTTCTTGATAGCCACAATCTCCTTGGTGAGATTGCAGCGAGCATAGTACACAGCTCCAAAGGAGCCATGGCCGATTTCACGAAGATCTTCAAATATTTTATCAGGATCATGTTTGCTGAATAACTCAGCTATGTCAGGGTCCTTGAGACTGCCAGGACGAGGCATTTTTCTCTACAACATGTAAACTATAATCAAATTGCTGATTAATATTTTGAATAAATTTTTAATAAATATATTATTTGAATAAATGTAGCATATAAAAATAATACAAATTAATATATAATTAATTGATTTTATTTTTTTTAGTTCCCAAAAAAAGTTTCTTATTTTTTTTAAATATAAGCAATATACCCAGATTTACATAAACAATAGCATTTTCCTTAACACCACTATTGTATGTTTTAGTAATATACAAGTTTAGATGATTTACCTTTACATACAACAAAGTATAAAAATGGAAAAAGGTAATTTATATAAATAATAAATTTAAATTTATATTCATTATGTGTATTCTCTGTATTGTATTATTATTTATTACAGAAGAAAAAGATTAATGATAATAAATATGAATAACATTTTTACATTTAAATTATTAATTACTAAAATCAATTGTGCTTTTATGAAAAAATGACAGGGCTAGACATGCATACACACTTCAGATATGAACATGAAAATTTTATCACATTTTAATAGGTACAAAAATTGCTTAATAAGTAGAATAATTACAATTTTACCTTAATTTTGTTTATATAATCATATAGTCTGCAAGATTTATTTTAGTTCCATATTTAATTTGATAAACTCGAAAATATAACAGTTTTTGTACATACATAAATATTTATATGACCTATTTACAATTGTATCTCTGTAACATAGACAGAGACAATCATTAAAAATATAATTAGCTCACAAATTTGATTTACGAATGAAATAAATTAATTATTCCTATTATATAATATTATCAATTAAACAATTTTATACTTTACTCAACTAGGTATTATAGTTCACATTTCACTTGATTCCCAATATAAATTTAGAAGGTTTACATATATGAAATTACATCATTTTTATATATTTCATTCTCTTATAATTTTCTTATATATATAAATAATTGTAAATAACAAGTATGTACATTTTATAAATAAAAAAATATACAAACTTGCAAACTATATTGACATTTTAATGTACAAAACAAGATAGGGGATAAAACATACTACTTGTGCCAGCTGAGAGCCGGCGGTGTCCGTCAGTTAATTAGAGCAATTCTACCGCCTCGGGCCATCCTCCGCACCCGCTATCTGCAACAGTCGGAAACGACACAGATAACAGGCCACGCCAAATTTCAATACTTTTTTCTTACAATATAAAAAGTAAAAAAAAATAATGAATTCGAATTTATTATGTACCTAATCAACAAACAAACAGGAATCTTTTTTAATCAAATTAAAACGTATCTCCAGTCAGTCTGAAACCAACCTACCTCGGGACATCCACGATCCCGACCCAACACTGATGCACTTCCAACAAGGCAGGAACCGCCACAAGCACCTTTCACACTCATTAATATAAATATTAGCCAATAAAACCCTTAACGAGGGTTAGAAAAGAAAATATTGCGAAATACTTGGCACTTACAATACAAAATTTCGCCTCAAAATGGCGTTGGGGTAAAGTATGCGAAGATAGCTTTTTGTTTTATAAGGCACACACTTTATAGTTTTCCATCACTTTCGTCGCTCACTTACTACACTTGTAATCACTTTTTATTTATGATACGCATTTGGTACGAACGATATATCCAAATTTTATTGAAAACTATTTACAACTTTCCCGTACTGGAAAATAATCTCTCTCAATGACTTCGGTTATGAGCGCCCTCTTTTGTCGCCTATTACAAATTTGACATATTTTTTTTTAATCAGACTGATTATGGTCACTATTTCACATAATATATTTTTTTAGATTTATAATTATTTTTCAATATTACGATTAATTGTATTAAATTATGTTAAATTATGTTAAATGGAGATGCTGTTTGAATGCCATAGTTTTAATCTGTGTGAATGAAAAATATAGCTAAATATACTTTAAGCAAAATCTTGTACTAGGATGGATACATTTTATCTGAAGATTGAGCTTAACGATCTATTTTAAATTAAAGCAAGCGAGCAGATTAAAAATATCATGTAGGTGCATCTATGCTATCGTATAAAAAGTAATGTTAATATTCCTTGTTTATCTATTGTCTTATCATTGCAGTCTTGGAGATTTTCTAGTACATAAATGCAGTATTCAAAATATTGACCAATTGGCACTTCTAGAAATCCTGGAAGCCACGAAATAAAAGAATTGAATTGAAAATATTGATGAAAGGCACCGATACCATAATTTCTCGATTATTTATATACTTAATTTCAAAGAAATATCAACTAATTAACATAGTATATCTATATAATATTATAACTATTAAGGTGGACATACACGCTGTGATTTTCCTGTACGCGCACGTTAGCCCCAACTCCATACGTATCGGTTTTACTGCAAAGGCGCGCCAATAGATGTTTCACATTAAAAAAAAATATTGATTTATTTTATTGTAGGCATTACCGTAACTACTGCGGACTGGAAAAGCTTTTTAATATAATTCAAATCACTGGTGCCAATAAAATAACTAAACTAAAATAAAAAAGTCGAGAGGTGTCTTGGGAAACCCGGTAGGAACGAAAATCCCTTTGCCGTCTGTTCGTGTAAAATATACACACGGTGCTGCGTCGTCAGTTCCTTTGGTTTGAACTTGGCTGGACACACTACCGCGTGTCTTGATAAACATATTTATTTGGTTACTTAATGTGAGATCTAGTAACATTTTTTTTTTGCTTTCTTGCTTATATATTTTATTATCTTTTAAAACGTATTTATGGTAACATTTAAGTGCTTGGTGCATTTAACAAAATATTAGTTTACTAGTGAGATAAATTGCTTAAAATCGATTTGTTGTTCATCGATTTTTTTATACTTTTATAAATAGTGAACATTATTGTTTGCATATCAACTATATAGACCATTTTCAGCCTACTGCATAGGCAATGCTGAAATAGAGCCGAACTTTAAAACGTTATAATTTACTCGTTCCTACATCTATACTCATACATATTATAAAGAGGTAAAGTTTGTGATTTTGTGACGTTGTAGGGGGTAATCTCTGGATCTACTAAACCGATTTAAATGAAATTTAGTAAGAAGATAGTTTGAGACCCTGGGAAAGACATAGGATATTTTTATCCCGGAAATCATCCCTTAAGGGTGAAAAAAGGGGGATAAAAGTTTGTATTGGGAAGCAAGTTAAGGACGAATCCGAGCGAAGCGAGGGTGATTCGCTAGTCATAAATAGTTTTGATATACATACATATTTTATATTAACGAATATGTTTTTACTTACAATGTAAATGTAGTAACTAAATGTCAATTTCATTGAGAAAACTTATTCGTTTTCAAAGAAATTAAAACTTATCTAATAAATATCAAGTAATTTAGTATTAATATCTTAACTATGTATATTCCAAGCTTTTTCGATTCAATAAAAGTTTTCTCTCTTCTTTACAATAGTTCATTTATTTCAAACTTTAAAAAATAAACACTAAAATTATATGAAGAAATATATTAATGACGTATAAAATCACACAATAATATGAGATTAGTCGAAGACGGCAAAATTTAGTAGTGCACAGTGCGTACTGCGTGTATAACGATAATATTCCCTCCACGACCGCGGACACCTTGGTGTTACAGTTAACAATAGATTTCTTAGAAAGTTAATTAATTTCTTAGAAATTTACCTCGAGGTGATATTGTAAAATAACAAATCGAATACTCACAGATGATACATGAAAAATTGATTAATTCTACAGATAATCGGTTTTCTAAATCGACTATTTTTTCACCTCACTAAGAAGCATAATTGTTTGTTACCCGAAAAAATTGAAATTGACTTGGACAGCGTTAAGTGTAGCGATTTGCCGGGCTATTTTGTATTCTTGTTTAAAAATAAATATTGTAAATAATATAAAAGGTAAGGCTTATATTTGTAGTTTAATTTTTGTGTACTATAGAAGTGTTCCTTACGATATAATAATTTAGTTTTACAATCAGCTAAAACAATTTGGTTAGCTTTGCTTAGATGTAACCAAAATGGCGGTATTTAGTTAGACAACAATATCTTGTTTATAAATTAGAATGTTATTTGGATTGTTATTAATTATATGTATGTCTTTAAAGAAGAGGACGTAATTATTAATATTTGATTCAAACATGGACAGGTATAATGCAGTAAATTTGCGCGCCATAATATGTTGAAAGACGTACTAAAATTGTTTTTTATTAATAGTTATTGCTGTGATTTTATAGTTACGTTTTAGCTTTCAAATAATGAATAAAATGCAGATGGCAGACAAGAAAAAGGATGGCACTGAGCCAGAAGGCGAAGAAGAATTTTCTGTTGAAAAGGTGTTAGATCGACGCGTGAGAAATGGAAAGGTTAAGATTTAAGTATATGCTATAAAAATATTGCTGTAAATTGTACTGTATATTTACTTGCTTCCATATAAAACACTGACACAAAATTAAATTCGCGAATTTTATTTAATTTGTTTAGGTTGAGTACTATTTAAAATGGAAAGGTTATAGTGATGAAGACAACACATGGGAACCTGAAGAAAATCTCGATTGTCCTGATCTTATACAAGCCTTTGAAGAGGCAAGAAAAAAGAAAGAAGCAGGTGTTTATAGTTTACATTAACATGTTTTATTCGAGACTAAAATTTATTTAAGATGTTGATTTCTATTGTGAAACTGATTTTTTTAGAGGGTAAAGGGAAAATTGAAAAAGATGCAAAGAAAAGAAAATCAAATGCTGCCACTCCGGATTTGAAAGGTGCTAAAAAAAGTAAAAGTGATGATAAGAAGGCTTCTGGATTTGACCGTGGACTTGAACCAGAGAAAATTATTGGTAAGTTAAAATATTTGCTGCTGCAATATGCAATTAATAACTATAATAAAAATTAATATTAAAATGCTATTTCATTAATATGCCTATTTAAAAACTCCAATAGGGTTCCATCAAAAGCGACAAAAGTCACATAGAAACCAATAAATGTTTATTGGCTTCTATGTGGCTTTTGTCGCTTTTGATGGGATTCTATTGGAGTTTTTAACAGGGATGTAAATCATGACTTAGAATAGTTTAAACAATTTTACTAAACAGAAAAGTTTCTAAGTATGTTTTTTTATAACTTCTTCACATTTTAATTGAACAACTTTGTGAACATTGTTACAACAAAATTGAATGAAATTCAGAATAAACATAGCATTTATTCTAGACTAGCGACTCACCTTCGCTTTGCTCGGGTTTGTCGCTGGCTTGCTTCCTATGTCCTTCCCAGGGCCTCAAACTATCTTCTTAGCAAATTTTATCTTAATCGGTTTGGGGGATCCAGAGATTACCCCCTACAACATTATAAGCTCACAATCTCACAAACTTTACCTTTTAATAATATTAGTATAGATTAATGTATAGGTTATTTTTGACAACATAACTACCATGCAAGGAGAGGCCTTGGTTTAAACTAGCCATATAAATAAACTGGTATTTGCTATTATTGTACATGATTTATGAAGATACATTTGGCTCAGTTTGTAGCAAGTCTACTTGCTGTGCCAGCGGTCACGGGTTTGAGAGTTTGTACACCAGTCATAGGTGTTTATATTTATAATATCTATGTATTTAAAGATATATATGTATGTGTAGTTTATAAACTATCTGGTATCCAAAACAACAAACAAGCCTACAAGTGTTAATGCCCAACATATTTATTTATGTCTTATTTACCATCTTTTTATATTATATAAAAATATAAAAATACTAGTCACCTCTAGATAACATATATGATTCTTAATTCAAAATGATAAATAATGTTAATAAGTATGATAGAGCGTCATGTGGTTCTACAATTTCAGGTATCCTTTTATAAAGCTAACATTTATTGATTTGGTCACAGAATAAATAATTTATATAATTTATTCATTCATTTTGGAAACAAACTGTATTAACAAAAATATACAATAGAAATTAACTAACAAAACTTAACCAATAATAGTTTCCAATGTTACTAAAATACATATATGAAATTTAGGAGAGAAGATGCAAACATAATTGAATTAATAATATTAAATGAAACAAAAATCTAACAAATTAATTTTAATAATAGAAATAGATTAGTAATTAATAATAGAAATAGATAAAACATTTTTTTCATTTTATAGGTGCCACAGATAGTAGTGGAGAATTAATGTTCCTAATGAAATGGCAAGGTACGGATGAAGCAGACTTAGTGCCAGCTAAGCAGGCCAATGTTAGATGTCCACAGGTTGTGATACAGTTCTATGAAGAGAGACTAACATGGCATACACCAGCAGCAGATGAAGGCAATACTGAGGATTAGTGAAGGTAATTTTTTAAATAATAACAATCATCATTATATTTTCAAACTATTGTCTTCTATATATATATATATATATATATATATATATATATATATATATATATATATATATATATATATGCCACTATAATTTGCATTAATTTAGCACCTAACTTGCAGTAGCCTATCATTTAATCTACAATTGTTGCTATTATAGAGTAATTCCTGCCTTTTATTATTGTGTGTGCAATATTGAAACCTTAATAGGGAATGTGTGTAATTTTTTTTTATTTTCTTTACAATAGCTAACATGGTTAAATAATTGTAAAAAAAATATCCAGCTCCAAAACACTAAAACTCACTAACTTTTTTTTTAAATCTCATACCGATACGGATATTTTAAACGCCCGCCATTTCGCGCGCTAGGCGTGACGTCAAAGTATCATACATAGAAAAATTACGACTTTAGTTTGTAGCGACAAAATCGCTAATCGCTCTGTTATGATAGTACTTTAATGTCATATTCGGTCTAACCAATGGCATTGCAACTACTTTGAATTTCGCGCCTAAATTTGCATTTTTTAATCATTATTTCTTAATCAAAAAGAAATTATGTTAAAAAAACGTGTGTGTGTACTTATGTACGCACGTAAGAAGTTATACTTCTTTGGTGTAACAGAACAAAAATAGCTAAAGATTTCACCCCATATGTCACAACTCACTGTTTGCTATCGGTGTGCGCGCGCATCGTAAAAAATTTACTCCCATTTTTTCCAAACACCCCAAAAGAAGATAAATTTAAAAATATTGATATATATGCTTAATTCAAAAGCAATAACGTTTAAAAAAATATTTCACCTTTATACACATGCATATTCCCTATTAAAAATTATATACATTTATTGGATTTGTTAGTTTTTTCTTTTATATTTAAATACTTAATTTCTTACTTAGAATAATTACATCAAGATCCGTTCAGTTGTCTCTCATACAGTTTGCATTTAGGTATATAAATAAAACTAAAAATGTGTTTTGAATTCAACTCCGCCCTATGCAAAGGCTTAGTTTATTCATATTTTGTTTTAATGTATATATAGTAATGTTATATCTTGTCTTTTAGGTTCTGCAAAAAATATCTCACACAAAAGAAAGTTCATTGTAAGAAGCAGACAATTTTTCAACATTATTTTTATATGTGCATTTTTGCACAACAAAAGTGAGGAACATATTTTATTTTCATTATAATTGATATGTGCTACATACTGTGTAGACTACGCCCAGTGGGTGACCAAATTCATAATGCATTAATTATGAAGTGGACTTAATTTTCATTACTTACAACAATATTATTATTGGCACCTGTTCAAATTCCACAATTATTATGTTCATTAAATTAAATGTTAATGTGAAAAATGAGTCCTCATTGTCCACAGTAAAGACTTATTTGAATATTTTGACTAGTGTCAGTCAATACACATATAAAACAATATTCTTACAGTTATTTGGTAGTTTGTCCTAGAAAGTTTTCCGGGAGCTTTGAAAACTGGTAATTTTATAAATTTCTACTAGATTTTTCCGAATTTCTACTTTGCCACTTCGTATCTTTGCTGCTCGTAGCGCCATATTGGAAAAATGGCGCCTAAAACAGTTTTTTGACTATATATATCTTTTTCCATTACGGTGGCGCGGGCGGCAAATATATGAGGTGGCAAAGTAGATATTCGGAAAGATGCCGTTGAAATCTATAAAATTACCAAGTTTCAAAACTGCTGGAAAATTTTTCAGGTAACCTCTTTTTTTAGAATAAAATGACGTGAGCTATAAAACTACAAATGTAAACAAAATTTTAGTTTATGGAAATTCAAGTTGTTTTTATTTCATAACTTGTCTAACGTATGTTTTCCTTTACATAAAAACCTATAGCTTGATTAACTTAACAAAATAGTAAACATTCAGATGCATGGAAGAGAAAAAACAAAGGAAGAACAATGTGGCCTCATTTGTATCGAAACCTGTGTCGACAAACTTGCACAAATACACTGTTAATCATATGTACTATAATAATGCAATATGCAATAGAAACAAACAACCAATAAAATTTTGGCGTTTTATTTTAGTCAAAACTAGCGTTATTATCAATATACCTCTAAAAAATTATATACTGTAGTACGTAATTATGACATTTTGTATTCCAACAAAGATGGCGGTAATCTTCAATGCACACAATTATGAAATCAATTTCATTACATATAAGGTTGGTATACATTCGTATTGCAGGTTGGTTCTTCTGTAACACATTGAAACGTCATTTACATTGATACATACATCGATAAATTCGTGTTATTATTTTATTTTGAAATATAGGAAATTTAAAAATATCGTTAACTACTATTTAAACTAATAAATGTATAGTTATCTAACTAATGGGAAACCAGAATTGTTTTTTGCTTGAGCTTGTGAAACCTACGAGCCACTAATTGCATTTTTAAACGTTATTTTCTATGAAATTCAATATCATATACATTTTTACATGTACCAAGAAATATTTCCAAGGTTAATAATAGTAAAAATAGATTTAAATTTATATAGTTTTTCATCACAATGTGGTAGTATCTGTCCAATTTTAGTAAATAACGGCTACATAATATTCCAATCTGTATATATACAAATATACCTTATCTTAATGTAATAAAGTTGAATTTAAATTGACATTCTAACAAATAATTCATATTTTTAAATTAACAAATATCAATGGTAGCAAACAAACGTTTGTACTAATTCTTTTTTGTACCAATGATAACGGTCACCGCTAGACTTCTGTGCCAGTCAGTATACTTAACATCTCCATTGCTAAGTTTTTTACTTTCTCCTACTATCGTATTTGCAGTACAAAATGGAACAAAATGACATAATTGCGGATAATTAAGAATATTCATGGACGTGCAATCCAGCGCGCTGTTAGAACTTAAGTGGCATCTAATAAGCGTTGTTACGCCTAATAGCACGCGCTTCACGCCCACTTAGCACTTCCCTTGTTTTTTTATCTTCCGTGTTTAGGTGCATCTCAAAAATAGAATATAGAAATTACCTATTATCAAAAAGAATAATATGATGACATATTATCTACGAAATAATTACATTCATAAGTAAAAAATTAGACATAATTAGACCTAAGTGTATAAGCAATTAAAAAATATTTGCTAAATCGTTTTTTTTTTATTAAAAGTGTATAGCAAACCCTATATGTCGTAAATAAAAAAGTATAATATAAGCGAGTTTATTTCTTATTGGTTAAATTTTGTTTGCAATCATCCAAGAATAATTTGATATTTTGGTACTTATTTATTCTCAATAATATCATCGGCAATATAAACAGAGGTACAAAGATCAATTTACTTATTTAAAAAAAAGGAACTTTCTTTAATACAAATTCTCATAACTCATTCCCTTTTAAAACTTCAAAACGTTTTATGCTTCTAGACCCAGTGATTTATAAATACATATAGGCTGTGCAGTTTGCATGAAATGAAAGTAAATGAATTTATTAAAAAAATGGCATTTTAATATTTAGAAATAAAAACCAAATTTCATATAGTAATATATTTTAAATACATAATTTCGTAATCGGCTAAAGAAAAAATGGCAGCTATTCATACTTGGCTCCGATAACTGTATATATCTTAATTTCATACAATTTTACAAATTATTTACATTGACTTTGTTTGCAATAGGGTTGGCATGCGATAATGCTGAAAAAGAACCATACTAGCCTTTTCAAGTGTAAAAAATTGGCCTAATTCATATAAATGCAAATAACCGTCGATTTACAAGAACGCGTATATACTCATGCAAATTGTTGGAAAAATGGCTTAATATGCCTTTGTAAATTGTTTAAAAACGCTAGTACGTCGAAATCTGTAGTTTTAAAACGTGTTCATTGGGTGGGGGAAAATTCGGTAGGTTCGAGGATACGGCAGTGCATTTCGCGGATAAGCGGCACAGTGTAGGCCACGCACTCGTCCCAACCAGGATTTCGCCACGTGCTTTCACGGGTCTCGCGACGAGCTTGCAAATCTTTATAACCTGTAATTTAAAGATATATGTAGTTGTAAAAGATTATATAAGATATTTTTAAATATAATTATTTGTAAAAAGTTGAAAGCAAGAATGAATCTTACAGGCTCACAAATAGATTTTTAGGGAGAACGAGTTTTGTAAATCTTTAAATTTTATTATCATATAAAAAGCAATATGTAGGTAACACATTTTTTTAACCAATATTCGTAAATTAAAATAGTTTATATCTATATCTTTTTGTTTTTAAGGTGTTTATAAAATTCTAAAACAAGGAGATACTCAATTCTATTGTATAATTCTGAATGTGTTTCTTAAGGACGCGACTATTCGCCCGAAATATGGGTGTATGGGAAGCTTTACCGTAGCTGACCCGTGGATAGATTGAATTTAGTTCAAGCTTTCAGAATCACGAGAAAATTTCCCGTACCTACTTCTCTTCTCAGAATTTTGAAAAAAGCATTAATCGCACCCAAGCGGAGCGAGGATAAGTTGCTTTTTATTATACACTGTATGTTGTAATCGATTCTTATTCTTTCTATAATATATAACTTTCTATATTTTTATCAATATCTGTATCAAATTGTCGCTGTCACCTTACTCAGTGACGTCAGGGTAGGGGACGTGCCTTAGTTGAAATCAGGTGTGCACAAGCTGTTATAATAGTGGTCTTTATTAATGCAGTGGTAAAAAATAAGATCTCATAAACTACTTACACCAAATATGATGAACATTGTAAAGTCTGCCAATTTGTGAAAAGTATCCTGCAAATGCTTCGTTTTGTGAACGCCGATATGTGAGACCGCGCGCCCAGTTATTGCCCCATTCAATCATGGTGCCTGGTTTGAGGCTGTAAAATTTATTGTTATGAAATGCCCGTTTAGTAATTAGTATTCTTTTGTAATAATAAATTATGGAAAGTTAACACAAAGATTACCTGTAAGATCTAATCTCATATATATTTTTGCCAGGGCGGGGATCTCCTGTGGGCCAGAAACTAAAAGCAAGCAAATACTGCAAATGACGAGATCTCACATAGTTTCCACGTTCTTTTTCTAATGCACGGTATTCCTGTTCAGAAATATTAAAATGTAATCAAATGTAGACAATATTTGAAAAAAAAAGTTCTTTCAGTATTTGAATACTTATTTTTAATAAAATCTTCCTTATATAAAAAATTTTATTTAATTAAATGGTAATCAAACTTTTAAAGTAAAAAGTTAAATATTAAAAATGCAATAGATTACATTGTGGACTTTATACTTTTATTAACAAGCTATTGAATCAATTGTTATAATAAACATATGATATTGTCTTGTTATTATGCAGAATTTATTACAATGAAATAAAACTAGCATTATTTAAAATCTATATTTATATCACTTACTGGGTTTTCTTTAAATAATATTTTTGCCTTATCAATTTTTTCAAATCCACCAACATAGCGCCATAGATGGAGTGCTTGATCCATATCTCCCACAGATACTGTCCATGATCCAACTAACTCACATCCAAGTTCTGATTTTTGGGATTCCACAAATGCCACTGAAGTTTTGCTATAGTTATTAAATATTTTATGTTAATAATAAAATTTCAAAGTTGCATACTGATATAATATCTGCATTAAATAATAGTACCGTGAAAGTGACTATGTATATTGTAAGTATAATTTGATGTTAAATTTCATGCAGGTATGAGATCTCAATCTCTACTTTGACAATTAATCAATGTTAAGATAGTGTGTGTAAAATAATAGTTTGTCTTTTTTCAAATTGGATATATGTCTATATAGTCAGTCAGTCATCGGTTGAACATGAATATGTAACTAAATTAAAGTCAATAAAATATAAATCTACATTTAGATTTCTAAAATGCATTGTAATTATTTATTTTCAACTAGCAGAACCCATGGCTTCGCTCTCTCTAAAACTACAAAAAAAAATTGTAGGTTTCATAAAAACTTTCGTTCGTTATTTTACCCCCTTATGGGATGAATTTCGAAAAATGCTAAAACACGTATTTATTGTATTGAAGAACATTTATACCAAGTTTCAAGTAATCCTGATCATACATATTTTTCATTTTTTTGTATTGTATTATAACGTTTTTTCTCATGAGAAAGATTAAAAAAGAGGTAAAAAGTAGCCTATGTTACTCTTCAGCCCTCCAACTATATCCACATAAAAAATCACGCCAATCCGCCAAGCCGTTTCGACGTGAAAGAAAAACAAACAAACAAACACACTTTCACATTTATAATATTAGTAAGTATGGATATCCTTAAAAAATATACTATATAATATATAAATGAGCTTTATTAGTTACTATTTGTCGTGTAGTTCAAGGCTTTCTTGAGATAATGAAATCGTTCATAATATTTGCAATCTTAGAGTGTTTCATACAAACGTCCGGCAGATCTATTTAAAGATTGTTGCATAATCGTCAACTTATTTAATGAGCGTTTAGTGAAATAATATCTATAAATAATGGGTATATAATATACGTACTAGTTCTGTAAGTATTTATCCACAGAATCAGGTCGAATGTTATGAGTATGCAAAGCATATATTATTTCTTTGTCACTAAGCATTCGACTATGAGATTCCTTCGTTGGTTCTATCTTTCGTACTAATAACTTCGATAGCCAGCCATCATCAGCGTTCAATCTTGAACTCGTTGTCGATATTAATCTACAATAATAAAAGCTATATACACTGTACTTCCATATTTGGATTAAAAAACACATATTATAGAAAGTTGTACCTTGAACTTTTAGGTATCGCTGAACTTAATATTAGAACCCTATTTAGAGAGTTCATCTTGACGAAGTTCAAACGCCGTAAATATTATGCACAATTTATTCAATATGAAGCCGCTACAGCTACTTGCTGTTGCTTGTTATCAATTCATTTGACGAAATCACTTGAAGGTTATCTCAAAAATAGAATTCGGTAAATAAGTGACATCTATTGTACATGACCCTAAACAATGATAACAAGTTTGACGGCTCATGTCAAAATTACCAGCAATTAAAAATAATGTGGAAAATCATAATATTTACTTAGCCTAAAAGCCTTGAACAAGAAAATGATGCCTTAATGAAGAAAAATGCGTACATATACCATCTATCACAAAAAATCATTTTTAGGATTTGTTCAAATCTTTAATTACAATATGTAAACCTATATTCTACTTTTTTAGAGATTGTTCTCTTTATAAATATAAATAAATAAATATGTTGGGACATTCACACACAGCACTCTCCAGTTCCATGATAAGCTACGAGGTCTGTGTTATGGATACCAGAGAGTTGATACACTACACATATATAACTTTAAATATATACATATTATTATAAATATAAACACCCATGACTGGAGTACAAACATTTGTGCTCATTACACAAATGATTCCCCCAGCAGGCTCAAACCCGCGACCGCTGGCATAGCAAGTAGGGTCACTACAAACTGAACCAAACGTGTCGTTAATATATAAAATAAGTATTTGCTTTATCAATAATTAACTACGCATTACAAGTTCAAGCCCGTTTAACTGTATTTTTAATTTTCTTTAGTTTTGGAATCGTGATAGTGAATACTTAATCTTAAAATATACGCTTGGGATGAATAATAAATATATTTTATTCTTTAATCTAGCA
Source organism: Brenthis hecate (assembly GCA_951806755.1). Taxonomy (NCBI): domain Eukaryota; kingdom Metazoa; phylum Arthropoda; class Insecta; order Lepidoptera; family Nymphalidae; genus Brenthis; species Brenthis hecate. Next base: position 6,724,140 of record OX638249.1, read on the forward strand.
ATTATATTCTTATATATCGATGTCACAATTTGAAGTTTGACAAAAGTTTTTGACTCTGTGATTTTATCGTTAAAAAAAATATTGTCAAAATCAATGTCATTTTCTTCGTTTACTTGGAAGTAGTTTTGTATTTTTATTTTGATAATTAAAAGTATAAAAAATCTTGGTATTTCATTACTCTGATAACTGAATAGAGTGGCCCCGTTATGGGTAAGTATAAACAAGGCTTATTATTTTTTTGGATATTTGCTTTAAGTGGGCGGTGTTGTCAGTATCTCTAATTGTAAGTGATTGAACTATACAGTAATTTCTGTTTATACAGCATCGAGTGAAGTGACAAAGCTTCAACAGCATTTGGCGCTTCTGAAAGAGGAATATGGGAAGTTGCAAAGCCATTGTTCAGAAGTGGAGCGAAAATATACGCTCGCCGCAGCTTCAGCTGGTGACTTAAGCGAAACCAGTTTTGTTGCTAGACTTCTTATGACTGTATCTACTTTATATGGCAGAGAAACTTATTCAGACATCGTAGTCAAACTACATAATAAGACAGTTCCTGGGCATAAATTTGTTCTGAATGCTCGTTCTGATGATTGGAATGAAGATGCTCTTAAAGATCTAACAGAGCTAGGTAATACTAAAAATGTATATAAATTGCGTTTTATAATAAGAATATTTATTTCAATTTTGCCTTGTCCTTAACTAAGCTATCATGTTTGTAAAGATATATAAACATAATACGAGATAATTAATCAAATTCTATCTAAATTTATTCTAGATTGGTCAAACCTACCAGATGATGTTGGTTCAGCTTTACTGAAATGGTTGTATACAGATGTGGTAGATTTGTCTCGTGGTGACTCATTTGCTCTTCAACTAATGAAATCAGCAGCTAATTTCAAGCTTCATGGATTAGTTGGAAAATGTGAACAAGCATTAATTGCTTCTGTTGGAGTTAGGTAAATTTGTTGTAATTTTATCAGAAGATGTATTTTGTTTAACATAGTTAAGTGTTATTAAATAACATATTCAAGAAGAATATTATAACAGTTATTTATTTTTATCTTTATTTTTTTTAAGTAATAATATTTCTGAAAAGTAAAATTGTTTTGTGGAAAATATGTCAGTTTTTGTATATGAATTAAATGTTTTATCAAAACATATTAATTTTTCTATAATATTGAATGATTATACTACTTTCCACTCTGTTCCTAAATGTTGTGTTTTTATGACATTGATGGAAGAAATTGTGAATTTAAAATTATTACATTTTATATTTTTACATAATAATATGAAATATAATAAGAAAAGTAATGAATTCATGATTATAAATATCTTGTTTTGTTTTCAGAACTTGCGTGAAATTTTATTCAGCTGCTGATGAAATAGGTGCCTCAGCATTGAAAGAGCATTGTTCTGGGTTAATATCAGCACATTGGGATGATCTCACAGGTTATTATTTATCAAACTTACTTTATTACATTGGCCTTACATTCTGAAATAATGTATTATGGTAGAGCTATGTAATCATGTTATAATATGTAAATATTTTTTTTTACAATATGCCTAATGTTTGGTTTTTAGTAGTGTTTCAACAAAATGAAAACCTAAATTATTTATAAATAATATGTGTACATAATGTTTGGAACAAGTGAGTGATAATACCAGTTGGTAAAATATTACAGATATATTTATTTTTACAAAACCAATGGGTTTGTTGGCCAGCTAGAAAAATTTATTAGCATCACAATTTTTGTTTTATAGTGATTTGTGAGTGATTTTACCAGTTGATAAAATCTGTGTGGGTTTATGATTTTCTAGTTGCCAGTAATGAACACAATATCAAGGCTAGATTCAGTCTTATGACATGACATTGAGTTATTCTCACTATAGTTATAGATATAGCTATCATACTTGAAAAATTATTCACTACTAGCAACTAACCCTCACTTTACTTCAAGTTTGTCCTTACTGTAAAACAAATCTATCCACAGGAACCATACAAGTTTCCGGGATAAAACCTATGTGCTATTCCAGACTATAATCTATCTCTGTACCAGATTTCATGCAGATCCGTTCAGCAGTTTTGACGCCATTCAGTAACAAAAATGCATCCATCCAACCTTTAGCGTTTATAATATTTATGAGATGTATTTGTGACTTCTTTTATTGTTTTTTTATATTCATTTTATAAAAATAATGTATGTTCTTGGAACAGGTGAAGATTTCGCCCACATGTCGTCTGCGCTTTTATATCGCATGCTGAAAAGTAAAACGCCACAACCCCTACATGGTGCCGTCAGGCTGTTACGGGAGGATGTCGTCTTTCTGTGCCTTGTTGAAAACCATGCTAATGTAAGTAATTTTACTATGTATATACCTTAGTACAGTGTTGTTTTTATTTTGTATGTAATCAGCCCTTTTTAAAGTCCCACTACTGGGTACGGGCCTCCCTTCAATACGAGGGGGATCAAGCCATTCTCCACCACGCTGGCAAAGTGTGGGTTGGCGAACTTCACATGTCTTTCGAAAACTTGCTAGGTTCTCTCAGACATGCAGGTTTCCTCACGATGTTTTCCTTCACCGTCAAGACAAGTGATAATCATGTTAGAAATGATTCGCACATGAAAATATCAGAGGTGCGAGACCCGTGATTGATCCCGCTTCACTTGGTTTCCCATGCGAGCGCGTTACCACTGGGCTACTACTGCCTATGTTTTTATTTTGTAACAATATAAATCAATAAAGATATGCAATATCTTATCTTAGTCGGATTAGGGATATTAGAATATTGATATATTTGATTTATGATACAAAAAAATATTACAATTATGTAAAATTTGACTCTATCCTCTAGCATATAAGATTCTTCTACAACTCATACACAAACACATATGATCTAGTAATAAATGGGTTGCCATTTATTTCTACATCAGGTGTTTTCCTTTTTCTTATGAATTCAAGCCATTTTTCCCCATAGTACAGATTTTATTAACAACATGACTACAGCCATCTATCTATTCCTAGCACAACTATGAAACGTCGTCACAAAAAACAAATGTAAATTGGTTTAGTCCTTCAAAAGCTACATGGTCACTAATTGTAAGAGAAAGACCAAAGACCAAATCTATATTTATAAAACAAAGTCTGGTTTGTTACAACACTTATGACTCGAGAACTGCTGGACCGATTTTTATGATCTTTGTTTTGTTGGATATGTCTTCACTCCGAATAGCAGAATAACTATTAAAACATCGGAAAAATTCACGAAAAAAAATTTGAAAAATAAATCTATTCCATACTAAGCGTCAGAGTAGACATAGGGACGAACCTGAGAAAAGCGAGGGTGAGTCGCTAGTATATAATATGATGATGTTCTCCTGGCCGATTCCGGCTACGGCGGCCAATCTCATTAAGACTAGCCAACTGCGCAGGAGATATTATAGTGCACAAGTGTACGCGCAGACACAACGTGCACTCTCTATTCCTGTCACTCTCATACTCCGGTGGGACGACTACTTGACAGGACCGGTGAGAGTTAAGGCGCAGGACCGACGGCTTTACGTGCTCTCTGAGGCACGGGGGTGAAACACCGCCAACTTCCCAACTCCGGGCTGTTATTGAGACTTACTATACAGAAAGACTCAATAACTAAACTTGGCCCGACCCGGGACTCGAACCCAGCACCTCCGAGTGTGCAGCCGTACATGCTAGCCACTATACCACCGAGGCAGTTGGCCGTATTTAATAGTAATAGCCGTATATATTATTATATTATTATAATATTGGCCGTATATAATAAAAGCAGCAAAACATTATAGCTAATGTGCATGTATTTGATTTGTGTGTGACTTGTGAGTGACGCGCGGTTCATTTTCCTATTGAATATTTAAAAGTACTACCCCAGTCTAATAACAGCTAAGAATGACGATGCATATTCAGTCACTTCCATATTTCTTAATATTTGCTGAAAACAAAGAATCAAATAGAAACTTGACTATTTTCTCGTTAGTATGTAGTAAAGTTTTTGTAACGTCAATTTTAAATCAGTTTCAAAATAATCTAAGTCTATTCCAACTTAAAGTGGCCAATAAAAACGAGACTTTAAAATAGCTTAATAATTATGTTTTAATTATTCTTAAAAGCTAGATTATGTTAAAGTTGAAATATATTTTGATTGATATTGAAAGTTGATTAAAGTTTACATTATATAGGCCCTAGCGGTCTCTCTTTAGATTCCTATCGATCGCACTTATAAAATTACTTATTAGGGATTAGGGAACCTCTTTGAAGGGGTTTCGCCCGACTAATTTCACAAATCATCATATCGGTAGTTTATTTTTGCAACATGTTTATAAATTACAGCTCCCAGATAAATCCTCGATTATTGGTGAAAGCATTACGAAGATACATACGGTAGTTTCTGAGATTAGCCCGATCAAAGTAGATATTTACTTTATAATATGTAGGGATATCTAAAACTTATCGTTGTATTTATTATGTAAAATATGCTATATGTATTATGTAAGATACGTATATAGACTGTGTAAACTCGATTGCTACGATAAATATCGAACGATGTGTACATTGAAACAAATGTAAATAAAACAATGCCGTTATTTTTAGTGTCTTTCCTGTTAAACGTATTCAAATGAATTATAAATTATTATCCTACATTAACATTGAACTTTTCACGATAGTGTATATTTTATTTTTTATTTAGGCGACTGAGATAACGATAATTTCGATTAGGTATATTAATATAAACATATTTTTTTTGCTGACCCCGATAACATTTATTACATATTTTATATAGCAATATTTTATTTTATGAAACCGCTAATTGACAACATTGTAAAAATCGTTATCTATTGTTTTTTACATTAAAGCCAGTTACAATGTAATAGTTTCTAGTTTTGTTTTATATGATTAAACAGAGCGTAAGTGTGTGTACGGTATTGATGTTACAAGTGAACACTTTTTTTAAATATCGTTAGCTTGCTTATGCACCAGTCACATAGAAACGGCTGAATAAAATCGTGCTTTACATTCTCCAAAGTCCAAACTCAAAAGCCAATATACCTGGCTCTATATATGTAACACTATATAGCTTTTTCTTTAGATATTCTCGAGTTATTATAGAAATTTTACTTGTTTTCAATGTAAATGCTAATAAGCATACATATTCTTAAATATATGGTAGGGTAATAAAACATTTATAATTTGTAATAGGTATAATTTATAATAATTACTTTATGAAATTAACAGTGAACTTTGTTCATATATTATTACCATTAGCGTCATAAAAATAGCGTAAATTATTTTACATTATCCTTATATACTTAAAGATACAAAAATGGCAGTAATAAGCAAAAAAAATGTGATTTTTCATTTAGAATTATCATCTAAAATATGACTAGCGATAGTAAAGTAAATAACAAATTAAATATTTTTTCTTTGGAACATAGAGTTCAGTAAAGCATGTAAATGTTTTAACAAAACTTTGAACGTTTTCAATAGGTATATGTTTATACATTTTGTTGTATGTATACTGGATTTCAAAATGGATGCGGAATAAATTATGATCTCTAAAGGTATAATATAATTTACAGAAATACATAAAACGAGAATGGATGATCGTTATTATATCAAACGAAGCTAGATAGCCAGACAATGTTTTTTTCTAAGCCAGATGACATGATTTAAACTCTTATTTGATTGAATACTAGTGACATACTCTGGCTTCGCACGGGTGCGTCTCTAGGTACATTTTAAATTTTTTGAGCGGAACCTTTGTTCTTTTTGTAAAATAAAAATATCCAAGTTACTCATAATAACATTAGCTATCTCCAAGTAAAATTCGCATCAAAATCAGTCCAGCCGTTTCGGAGATTAACCGGAACAAACAGACAGACAGATATACAGACAGACAAAAATATTAAAATTTTTGTTTTTCTTATAAGTACCGTATATAATTTTATATGCATTTAATAAAAAGTTGTTATTTTAACATTACAAGCAGACAATTCTACTTAATTTAACTGTATACATTAAGTGTAAGTGAAATAAATATTATAAGTACAATGCCCTGGAAACGTGAACGAAGACCATATATTTATTACGGCCGAATTTAGTTTAGAATTCATATCCATAGTTCATAATGGGCAGTATGGAATTCATTTTCGACTGTCATTAAAACTCGCATTCACAAGTCTCATAGCATATAATATGTGATGGTGAAAGTTTTAAACTGACAATTTCTTTTTTTAACCTCATAGGTACCTACTGTAAATGCAATATTTAAATCTTTTAGTATTTGCATAATTGCATTATGTAATTGACTATATTATCATTAACTTACAGTATACATTAATATAATTAATAAATATACGACGCTGAACTTACTTAAAACTGCTTTAGAGTTATTACAAAGATGTCCCCTACAATAGCAGTTAATGATTTTAGCGACTCGTAACTCGGAAACATCTTCCTTACAAGCTTCCTCGTACACTTCATATGTAGTGTTCACTGGCCGCCATTTCCCGTTTATTTTCGCTTGGTCGCCGTTTAGTGTTTGTGGCGCGCATCCCCTTTGAACTATTGTCACTGACGACACTGTAATGTAACATATTTAACACATGTAATAAACTAGGAAAACTTGCGACTTCATCCCTTTTATACATTAAATACAGCGAAATTCGTGCAATAAATCAGGGGGGAAAACTTTGTTTAATACTGATATATATATATAATTTTTCTTAATGTTTTCCAAGTAAGGAAGAAAATAATGTCGATTAACATATGTTTATCACCAAATATTTCTTTTTGATCAACGTTTATTGATAAAGATACGTATTCTCTTTCTTGTGAGGATTCGTTCGTTTTTGAGGATGAAAAATGTATGATTGTCTTTGGTTTCAGAATGTAATTACATTCTGAAAATCGAAATACTCAAGAGTTCCATAGCATACTCTATTCTAATTTCATTTTAAATACGTAGGTACGGTATAAATAAGACTGTACTATGAGAGAACTTTAATTAATTGTAATATAAACACAATGAGTCAATAATTATCTTGAAATTGACACATTCAGAATTCCCTTTAGGAAACAACAAAATTAAACTGAACCAAACGACCTTAAAAACAGTAACTTTTTGCAACAAATCGTTAAGTTAACAAACACAGGAAATTAAAATACGATATTGTATTTGCATTTTTGTTTTTCTTGTCATTTTTTTGTCCCGAATAAATTTTTGCCCGGAGAGTGACATAATAGGTTACGTTTTTACATTGGTACACCTAATGATTTATATAATTCGGTTTACCTTTTACATTTAGTACAGATTTTCAGATATGAGATATTTTCCCGCAGTAAAAAGAGCTATCATCATACCAAATTTTATCAAAATCTGTCCAGTGGTTTTCTTGTGATGCGTTCCCAGACAGATGGATAAAAATTCTAAAAACTATACATTCGACCTCTGTATCAGTAATAACATTTTCCAAAAAATATTTTATAAACAGATTCTACAGATTGAGTTAGAATTTTGTAATATACAGTTTAAATTAATTCATATTAAATTTATTTTCAAAAAGATGCTGCTGTTATAATTCGAAATGAGCGAAGTTAGGGCGGGTCGCGATTCATATATGTATACCACTAATTTTAATTAATACCTAATTATCCTGTATTTGTAAATGAAAAAGGAAAACCTATGTATAAATCTTGATATACAAATATTTAGTACGTATGTTAATTACGACTAATTAGTAGTAATATTTTTTTTTTAACGTTGGGAAATGCGCCCGAGGTGTGGAACTCACCAGCAAAGCCAGTACTACCCACTAAAACCCAACAAAGCCTTCCCCCGTCTTAATGGGGCATCGCAGGATCGCTTACGCATTCAACTACGACGCCCCGACGGCAGGTCTGCCAAAGCAGACCACAATAACCACGGGGTTGCTCCAAGGTCCACTCTGCTATCAGAGAAGTACCAGGAGCAACCCGCATGGTACACCGCCCTCCGAAGAGGGCCACCTCCCACCGCCCACCGAAGTGGGCAACCTCCCTGTGCGTTTCTTAGCTTCGCGCCCGGTTGGATTGCCGGGCACTACTGAGCCCCCCACCACGACAAGGTGAACGCACGTTGGGGATGATTAGTAGTAACCTTTTTTTTTTTTTTAACGTTGGGAAATGCATTTACGCACGACGTGTGGGACTCACCGGCGTAATACAGCCAGTACTACCCACTAAAACCCAACAAAACCTTCCCCCGTCTTAATGGGGCGTCGCAGGATCGCTTACGCATTCAACTACGACGCCCCGACGGCAGGTCTGCCGAAGCAGACCACCACAACCATGGGGTTGCTCCAAGGTCCACTCTGCTATCAGAGAAGTACCAGGAGCAACCCGCATGGTACACCACCCCCCGAAGAGGGCCACCTCCCACCGCCCACCGAAGTGGGCAACCTCCCTGTGCGTTTCTTAGCTTCGCGCCCGGTTGGATTGCCGGGCACTACTGAGCCCTCCCACCACGACAAGGTGAACGCACGTTGGGGGGATGATTAGTAGTAACCTTTTTTTTTTTTTTTTTATTGTCGGGAAATGCATTTACGCATACCACCTGATCCCCCAGGTGGTTATGTGGGGCTCACCGGCTAGAAGAGCCGGTACTACCCACTAAAACCCGACATCCCTTCCCCCCGCCTTAGTGGGACGCCGCAGGATCGCTTGCGCATAACTACTACGAATGATTAGTAGTAACCTAACCTAACCTTTTAAAAGACAAAAAAAAAAATTGAAAGTGCATATTACAAGACTTCCGCGATACCATTCATACAAAGAGAGACAATAGCATTCCCAAGGAGGGTTGACGTCAGGCAGGCGGCCGGTGGTAAAACTTTTGCCAAATCCTATCAGCAGTACAGAAGATGTACTGCGCCGACTCCAAGTGATTGGGAAATGGGCAGAGAGAAGAAGTAGTAACCTAAGTAGACCTAGTAGGATATTATGTATAAAATTTTTATTTGGCCCAAATAACGTGTTCTATAATCTTTATTATTATTGATTAGCTAGTTATATAACTCAGATTATATTAATTTCTCACAGTTCATTCTGTTCAATGCTGTGTGTAGTCAGTTGTTAAAATGACTGAAATTGAATTTGTTATATAACGCAGTCTTACTTAGTTTCAATTATTTTTTTTATTTATGAATAGATAGAAGTTAAAGAAGTGAAAGCTTATAGGTAATTGTAATAAAATCGTGCACCCGACTACACAGACCGACGGTCCATTACAAACTCGATTGACAATGTTTAAAAATTCCAAAAAACATCGTTTTTATTCTCTATTATACTGACCTTTATATATTCATTAGAAGATCAGTATTAAAGTATCAATCAAACAATCAAAAAATGAGGATTAAAAATTGTTTAACTGCCAAATAGTATTTTTCTATGTTTAAACTACACATGTATTATATGTACCTACATGTATAATTGCATCACCTTAAATAATAGTTCAAATGAAAACCGAAGAGATCGTTCATTTACGAAAGTACACAATAGAACAAACCGTTTAAAAAGAAGCAAATATTTCCCATAATAAATACTGAAATCAGAAATGTCTACTAGATATTATCAAACATAACTTGCTCTAAACAAAATCAACATACATGTGAAAGCGTGAATCTAGTTTTAGCTAATGGGCAGTAAGTGGTTAATAAGTTATAACCAGTGCAGTGATGTAACTCAAAGATGTTAATTGCTCAATGTTCTCAACGGTTGCAATGAAACGTTACAGACACGACCCTCTTTAATTATTAATTTTGGTTGGTCACATTGATATTACCTATAGCAATAAAATATATAATATAAATCTATAAAATATTAGTATAGAATTCTATACTAATATTATAAAGACACAGAGTTTGTTTGTTTGTTTTAACGTGCTAATCTCAGAAACAACTAATCCGATTTGTAAAATTGTTTTTCCATTAGATAGCCCGTTTATTGAGGTAGGCTATAGACTGTAGGTATGTATATCACGCTACTACCCAAGGGAGCGGAGCAGTATTCATGAACATCAACAAATCGGGCAGACTTTCACACATTATTACTAACTAGCGACTCACCCTCGCTTCGCTCAGGTTCGTCCCTAGGTACATTTTAATTTTTTTGAGCGGAACCTTAATTCTTTTACTGAAATAAAAGTAGCGTAAGTTACTCCTTACAAGTTATAACATCAACTACCTGTCAGTGAAATCCCCGTCAAAATCGGCTCAGCCGTTTCGGAGATTAATCGGAACAAACAGACAGACAGACAAAAAAGTAAAAAGTTGTGTTTTTCTTATTAATACCGTATATAATTCCATGTGCATTTAGTAAAAAGCTGTTATTTTGACATTACAAACAGACGCTTCAATTTTATTTATCTGTATAGATAGCATAGATAGTTTTTTGTGTAGTCTTAGCGCGAGCGAAGCAGCGGGTTCTACTAGTACATACTACATATAATAAGAATGAAAGTTTCACGTGCCTGTATATTTGCAAAAAAATATTTGGAGAACTGATAATTATAGGTAATAAAAGAAATTGCTATTGTTTTTCGAATTTTTGTCTATATGTGTGTTTGTAATCTCTCTCATCTATTATCAAAACTACTGAATAGAATTTAATGTATTAAAATATACTTAAAGTCCTCGAGGTGACATTTAAGCTTTATTTTACTTTACTTTCTTAGATTTACTCAAATATTTGATATTTTAAATAAAACTATCTTTTCGGATTTTTACGCGGATTTATTTTGATTGTTGGTATCCGACGTTTCGAATGCTTTATAACAATCATGGTCACGAGAAAAGAAAATCATTTCAATTCTCTCTTAAAAAAAGTTCAAAAATTTCGAGAAAATGGTTGTATTTAAAAAGTTTTATTTTATTAAATTCGATTTACTCTATCAAAAGTTATTACAATTTGAAGTCAGAATTAATTCTCTTATTTATAAGCTCTAGGAACATTTACATATATGTACATATATTTCGAAATGGTGTCAAGGGACCATATTTAAAAGATTTGTCAACGACACCTAATATGAGCTTTAAAATGCGATAGACCTTATGAGTTACGCGCTTACTAGAAATGTAGAAACTAGACTATTGCCATTTAAAGTTTTGTTGTTTAGTGTTCTTTAGAGATATCCATCGGAATATGACATATATACAAAAACTGGATACTAAGTAGGTAAATGCTTAGGTTACATACCTATCGCATCTTGTCTAACCTGAGAGTACCACGAGAGTTATATGTGGTAAATCAGCTTACATATTTCAATTTATCATTCATTGAATAAAAAAAATTATTTTATATGGTTAACTTATCTCTAAGAACTGTGCAACATTTTGAGTTTTTCAATCTTTTTTGTGGTCTGAAAAGTAAAAAAAGAAACCCGTGATTCCTCGCTTGTCTGTTCATTTGTCACAACCTATTTTTTCCGACCTTAATAAGCCAAAAAGCTAAAATTTTGTAAGTACGTAAATAATAGAATATGGACCTCAATAATTACAGGTATTATAAGTCTTTTAATTTATCCTTAATCAGTCTTCATATGCACGTACATACTTCTGCTTATTTCTATCATAAATTATTTATTTATTATACTACTATATGTACTTACTTTCATCTCCAAATGTATGGGTTGTCTCTCTTTTAAAACACATGGTAGAGTGTACACAGTCTACTAAGAATTTGTCACCGCCATCGAAATGTTTGCATAACAACGACCCGTCTATTGCTTCTTCTTCACATTTAAAACAATGAATACACGATGCAACTGAAAGTTTGAAACATTAAAGAATGTATAATATTTATCAGTTTTTACTTATTTTAACACACTGATCATGTGTTAGGCATAGTACACATTACGCCTTCGTTTATAAAATTGCCGTTTTATATTGAAAAAAAAAATCAAACACTTTTTCACAAAAAATATATAATGTAATTAACAGAAGTATTGGCCAATATTATTAAATTAAATTTCGAGTGCGATATGCAGTTGAGTGTTACTGCAAAGAAAAAGTGGACTAGACCAATTGAGTTCATCAACATATTTGCAGTTCTTCAGAGTACACCTCTGTTTTTTTTATCTTCCAAAGATGTCAATGAATCAGTAGCGTCACGTACGTTGAGGACGGCTGTCAATTCGTACCCGGTTATTGTCGTCCCCTATGGGCCAAAGGGCTCATTGTTGAGATCAACATTTTCAGAATGGAAGCACCGTGCGTACTCTTGCGCCATCTGGCCACACACCATTATTGTGTGCCGTCTGTGTTGCCTCGTTTGGTATTTATAATAGGAATAATATTCAAAAATACGCGCAACTTCGACTTTCCATGGTCACCAAATCCGTATTAATATTACCTATAAATGTGAAAGCTTGTGAGTATAGATGTTTGTTACTCTTTCACGCCAAGACGGCTGAACGGATCTGGATGAAATTTGGCACCGAGGTAGACTATAGTCTGGAATAACGCATATAGGCTACTTTTTATCCCGGAAAATAAACGGTTCCCGTGGGATTGGTTTGTTTTTGTTTTCCTAGAGACGAACATGAACGAAGCGAGGGTTCGCCGCTAGTAGTTATATAATATAAAAAAAACTAACTGTGATATAAAAAACTGCTTTAAAAAAGAAATATCATAGGACTTTTATAAAATTCAATTCAAGACATTGGTCAACACCCTACCTAATTAAAATCCGCAATTTCTTCCGCAAAGATCTAATATATTAATGTTAGCATAAAAGTAGAAAAATACCTCATGTCTAAAATATTTAAAATTAAGTAGGTATAATAAATAAATATTATTTTATACTAACAAATTAAATATGTGATTATATTTTGAGTTTCTTTTTAATATTTATAACAAGTTCATCAACTGTGTCTTTAATAGATGTAAATAGTAAACCGTTAAATATTTTATTCTGTGGGAGGACTAGACTAGACTATAATGGTGTCGTTGAATGTTAATAAGGTTTTGACAAAGAACCATTTTGCTATGTCAAGGACTGCGAAATAGTAGTCACGCAACAGACATAATTAATTAAATGTACTCAGACATAGACGTAATAATATGTACTCAGACATAGACGTAATAATATGTTAATAATATGTTCCTGAAATAAAAAATAATTACTTCAGAAGATAAACAGTCTGCAGACATTTGACAGAACGACTTTGTAATGTTATGAATCGTTTGATAGTAGTGTAGGTACTTACAAAAAATTTAAAGAATTTCATACTAGCCTAGAATCGAAGCATTCTAATTTAACCTCTTAAAATGCGTCATAATTTTTAAATAGAATATGATTTCTTACTATATTCCTAAATCTCGCCATGAACAGGTTTTTACAGTTTCACCTGTGTCTAGTTGATTGTTTTTTTTAGAAATGTTATTTTTCCCCAAACATTTTTTTTTAATAAAAAAAAACTAAATTCTTTTCTTCTTAATAAAAAATCTTCGTCTTAATTCGATTTTATTTTATTCAAAAGAAAATTAAGCTTATTGTAAGACGTAAAACCCTTAGATATTTTGTCTCTATCTTTACTCTACATTGTTTAGTTGTGAATCGTGATGCGTATTTACTTACAGGTTCGACAACCTTATACTTGACTTTTTATATGCAATTTTTTGGTTTTGAATTTGTAATTGAATCTATTTATAAAAATAAAACTGCTAAGTTTTTTAGGTATTGGTAGTATACTATTTTCGTACATACATAACCAATGTTCATATTACGTACCTACCTATGTACGAAATGCGTTGTATGCAATCGTGTTACCAATTTATGTTAATATTTTATTTAGAAGATCATTATTATACAGATATTCATACTCAATATTATAAGTGTGAGTGTGTGTGTGGCTTGGCAGATTGGCGTGATTTTTTGTGTGGAGATAGTTGGAGGGCTGGAGAGTGACATAGGCTAATAAATAAATAAAGACGCGGGAGATTATCTCCTTCCAACGGGAAAACACGTTAGAAATACAATTCAAAAAAATATTTATGATCATTATTACTTGAAACTTGGTATAAAGGCTCTTCAATACAATTAATTAAATACATGTTTTAGCATTTTTCGAAGTTCATCCCATAACGGGGTAAAATAGCGGATGAAAGTTATTATGAAACCTACCATTTTGGAGTTCTTCTTTGTAGTTATAGCGCGAGCGAAGCGGCGGCTTCTGCTAGTTAATTATAATACTTGCAAGTCTTTTGTAGAAGAAAAAGACGAGCCTTTTATAAATAAACCTATTTTTTAATTACAACAAATTAAGCTCCTTGGCTAAATGGCTTTTAGCCTGTTAAAAATCATATTTCTGTCGTGTCTTTTTATTAGTGATAAACGTGATATACTAGGCGACTAGTTTCTTTCGTAATTGATTAGCGCTTGCCTTATTCGTTTATAAAACTTCACTATAATTTTTGTAGTGTATCGAGTTCGTAGGAAAAGGGATGTATGTCAGACAACGTGTAATTAAAAGAGATTTTTTCGTTTATTGCAAGATAGAAATTACATGAAAATGTATTATTTTTTGAATACGTATCATTATTATTTGAATTTTCAGAATAAGTAAATTTCAAAAACATAAAGCTATAATATTTAAAATTTCAGGAATATTTACCTATAGTATAAACAATTATAAAATTTATAAATATTTTTAATTTAAATTTTAAAAACTTTTTGAGTTGTTTTTTCTATAGGTATTACACTTATTAGAGAGTTGCCATATATTATGTTACTAGCGACTTACTCTCGCTTTGCTGAAATTCGCTTAGGTACGTTTTAACGGTAACGGTATGGGATAGAAAAACTCTGTGAAAAACAAAAATATATCTATCCCACGGGAACCGTACATTTTCCCGGGATACAAAGTAGCCTATGTGCTATTCTATTTATTATACTATAATCTATCTCTGTGCCAAATTTCATCTAAATACGTTCAGCCGCTGTGGCGCGATTGAGTAACAAACATTGTTCCAACCAATCTTTCGCATTTATAATATTAATGGGTTTAATGGCATTACTTTTCTATATATAGTGGAAATACATGTTAAAATATATTTTATTAATTCACATATTATATTAATTGCTAATGTAGAAAAATAATTTTCATTGAAATATTTATCTACCTATCTATGCTAAAATATAATTTCAAAATGTTATACTCAGCTGTGAAATTACAAAATGCTTAATGCAAAATTGTTGGCACCTAAAATAGATTTTTTTGCGCGTGATTGATAAAAAATTGAATGCCAATTTATTTATATTATGTAGTAAACATAGAAACTAAATCGTTAGTATAAGGAAGTCTAACTGCATAAAATATTCATAATGGGCTCTGACTATGTTATAGGTTTAGAATATAAAATGTTTTTTTGAATTTTTTGTCAGTCCACAATAATAATATTGATTTATTTGTTTTTCATAGCCAATATCATTTAAAATAATTGTTAACTTAGTGTAATAATAAATAATCATATTATAATCATAATTAACTCACTTTTAATAAATAGCGACAACGCTAAAAAATAAATTGATATCTCCATTATATTATATGTGTGACACTTTAGTTGTTTTCGATAAAGCCAATTTTAAAACTCCTCACTATTGCGAACAAGTTTCGAAATGTGTAAAAATTACATGAAGTGCGCGTAATACCGTTCGTCTCTGCCGCACACTTGGCGCATATGGCTCCATGTGCTTTACTGACAGAAGTTGTTGTGGGGATACGAACGCTTAAACCATGATTCACAGGAAGGAAGCCCAGTGGCAAAACGGGACATGTTCATGTATCGTCAAAATAAGGTTCTTAAGACTCGCAAAATAACGCTTGAGTCACGCGATCAATGCTGGCGCCGGCGCGACACTGGCCAACTTTTGGCGATCCCACTTTATTTGTATTTTTGTTGCTCGCACTTCAAACGTTTCTCATTTTGTTTTGTCTATTATCAACGTTTTACGTCAAAGATAATAATTATAAAACTTTACATTTTATCTCTCGATAACAGTTGATTGTACACAATTTTTGACATGATGATACATAATATATTTTATGTATTCAATTTTTTTATAAACATACTGATTGCTATATATGGATGAATAATTTAATTGTTTCTTAAAATATTAATGTATTTATCATGAATTGTTATTTGTTAACTATCTATAGGTACTTTATAATAAAATTCTGAGTCGAACCTATACAATAAATATTTTTTGGAAAATGTTATTGAAATAGTCATTATTATCGATACAGAGGCCGAATGTATACTTTTTAAAATTTTTGTCTGTCTTTCTGGGTACGCATCACGAAAAAACCACTAGACAGATTTTGATGGAATTTCGTATGATGATAGCTGGTTATCCGGGTCAACATATAGAATGCTTTTTACTGCAGGAAAATACCTCATCTCGGAAAATGATACTCAACTTTAAAACGTAACTAGGGACGAACCAGAGTGGAGCGAGGGTGAGTCGCTAGTTTCTTATAAAGTTATTTGCTCGGAAGACAAAACAAAATGATGAAATTGTGTATATTGTATTGTGTTTTAAATTTGCATTTCGATGGGCACTTTGTATAAAATAGAAAAGATTACGTACTTATACTTTGTTAATATGCGAGCTAATTGCTTTGTTGTGAAACGTTTCTCTTGATATCAGTATAATATGTCACATCCTTTACATATGTCGATAATATGCCTACATGATATTGTGATCTGGCAATTTTTATATAGCACACGCGTTTTATATTGGTTGAAAATAAAGCTGTAACATGTATATGTATTTAAAAATTTTATTTCAAAAAAAATTATAGTAAGTAACGCGAATTCTGCCACTTGTATAAATGACTTAGCTGTGATGGACCGAGGATACGTTATTAATAGTTGATTTTTTCTTTTATGCAAATATATATTTTAATTTATTAATGGGCAACTTCTAAAACCTGTAAATAAGAAAAATAAAAAAATGGCAAAGTGCGAGTCGCACTCGTGCACTGAAGCATCCTTGTTGCTACACAATAATATATGTATTTGTGTTATGTACCTATTTACCTATAAAAAGGAATTTCTTCGACTTTGAAAGACGATTGTATTGGTAAATACGTAACGTGTTGAATTGTGATTAAAACCTTTAGGATGTGATTAAGCCTTTAATTTGTTTTTAGTATTTGTTTTTATAGGTTTTAAAGGTAACAACTATAGTCTATCGAGTTTAATACAAGCATGTAATACCGTTTCTTTTGCATCGCAAGGCAGTTCTTTGGCATTTAATAATCTATTGAATAGCTTATTGTATATAAAAAAAACCTATCTCGGTGCCGTCAATAGCCTTGTAATCTAGATTACAATTGAAATAAGAACTTCAGATGGATAGAGCAGCCAAAATATCTAACTCTTCTATGTAAGAGTTTTACAGTAACTACGTAAAATATTTTGTATAGACATGAGTATATAACTAGTATATAACTAGTGTACAAATACAAGCTGTATCATTTTTCTTTAAAAAAAATAAAAAAAACACACCTAAGAATACCTGCCCTTTTGTTTGTCGTAATATTCCTATAATTAAATTATTCCTATAATTAATTAAATTATAGCAAGATATTTAGCTTGATTACCTCCATCTTTAACCCTAGTGTTACTTATCTTTCTCGAGGTAAAATGAGTCGTTACGTCTTTCTTGACTTTGTAAGGCTTAGATTTGTGGTAATACCTCTCTAAATTATATGGTCGTCCGCCTAATTTGCATTTTGAGATTCACTGTCATGGTCACTGCGTAAAACAACTTGATCGTGTTCACCTTCAGAAGCACTATGAATAACATTCTCTTCGCCTTCGTCTTATACAATATGTTGCTTGCCAATTACAAATGGCATTTCGTATATGCAGATTTAAATCCAAAACAAAAGACACTATCATTAAATTACTATTAAATTTATACTTTGATTTTTTAAATTTCTTTGCCGGGGCTTGGTAAAGATATTTGTTAGGTTTCTTATCTTTGGTGATCAACTTCAACCCTTGGCATGTATTATTATTGCATTTCAAAAAACTGTATGTCAGTTTAATTTCATTTAAGTTATAGTTTAATTTGCTTAAAATACATATATCCTACTAGCTTATAG
Organism: Brenthis hecate; assembly: GCA_951806755.1. Taxonomy (NCBI): domain Eukaryota; kingdom Metazoa; phylum Arthropoda; class Insecta; order Lepidoptera; family Nymphalidae; genus Brenthis; species Brenthis hecate. The sequence goes on from OX638249.1 coordinate 6,742,321, forward strand.
CTATTTGTTCATATTATTTTTTTTTATTTTGACACAATTAATTATTATTACTAGTATTTGTATCACTAGTATTTCTGGGGACACAGTTCCAACACGTGAAGCCCCCATAACAGATTCAAGTTTATTAAGTCCCATTAAAACATAAATGTGAAAATGGGAGCCAAGTTCAATATTAAGAATATGCGTGATTGTCAACTTCACCGACAAAAGAATTGAGATCTAAACGGGTGCCAAGTTCTGTAGATAATGCTGAAAATTTTTCATTAGAACATACAACATTCTAAAATAAATTTAAAATACAATTTCTTGTTTTTGTCTGCTACAAAGGTGTTTGCTATTTAAAAATAGAACTTCTTAAATTTGAACAGTCGATTCATTTACACAGAGTAGATAACTTAAGATAATTATTGAAGTTCAAGATTTGACTTGGCTAGTTATCAGTTGTAGTTGGTCAGTTTTCTATGTATTTATTAACTTTGGTGAGCGGTAAATAAGAAACATAGATCAGTGTAAAAGATAGGTATTGTAACCAATCTTCGTTTATTGAAACGCAAAAGTATGACATAAGCTACATATAGAAGTAATTTCAACAAATTGTTACAGGTTCATAAGTTAATACGACCAGCCGATAGTCAGTCAATTGTTACAATTTTGAACAAGATTGAAATTTATGTATATATATGTATGGAAAAGGCTTACAAGTGGTGGTCTGCAGTTAGCCGGTGTGCGCACTCGACCATTCAGTTAAGCCGGTATGATCTTTAACAGCTTAGTAATATCCGAAATTAAATTCGTAGTAAATAGATTTTAAAAAAAACCTAATTTTATTATTTATGAACAATTTTTACATTTTTCTATCTAGGTATATTTTACTGTACGTCTTTTCGCTTTACGTGATAAAGGCTATAGTTTAGAGTCTGTACTATACGTGTTAACATATTATTTTTTTAAATTTAAGTATGCATATCTAGATAGTAAATGATGAATTAAAAGAGTAATTACTACAATAATATTGACATAGTTATGTTCCAAACACTCCCAGATTGAGATATCACTTCTTTAAGATAATATAAGGATTACAAAATCTGTAGCAGCTATAATAAAAAAATAAAAATGTTTTAAATTATTCGATTTATTCACTACTTCACGAGGAGTCTGTAGTCCGTACTTTTAACAAACTTATTTTAAGTTGGTCCAAAAAAATTTATACATAGTTTAATATGGCTTGAACACTCAATAATAAATTTATTTTATATATATATATATATATATATATATATATATATATATATATATATATAAAATTATCATGAAACTTAAATATTTGAAATAACTCACCTTCGCTTCGCTCGGGTTCTTCCCTGGCTTGCTTCCCACTATATACTTTCATCCCTATTTTCACCCCTTTAAGGGATGATTTCCGGGATAAAAAAGTATCGCATCTAAATCGGTTCAGTAGATCCCGAGATTACCCCCCCCCCCCCCCCCCGTCCCCCCCGCCCTACAACGTTACAAACTCACAAACTTTACCTCTTTATAATATTAGTATAGATAGACCTTAGTCTAGAGCTTCCTGAATGTCTTTTTGTAAATATAATTAATAATTATAAATATTATATATGAATATTAGAAATATGACAATACAAAAAGCATTTCTCTAAGTTGAAATTAAATTAAATTAGCTAGCGAAATATAATAATTAAATATTATCTATTGTTATATACATATAAAGCTATCAAAGAAATAATTTAATATTTTTTATTAAAATAAAAAACAAAAAATGACATACAACATATACATCACTGCTTTAGTAACATCACATAGTATCACATATTAGCTCATAGCTTTTAGCTTTCCTATATTTATTATAATATCTAATAAGTAAATCAGTAAAGCGTATATAAAATATTGCTAGCGTATCCTTATATAAGGATGTTAAGGTAGATACTGTGATAGAATATATATATATATATATATATATATATATATATATATATATATATATATATATATATATATATATCCACGTTACATAGGCAGATGGCATTTTATTAAAACATTTATATGCAAAATGCATATCTACAATACGTGCTTATGCTTAACAAACTTAAACGGTCCATTTTCCTCTATTAAATTGGAATATATAAATATAGAATTTAAACCACAATTTGTCACAGTTAGCTGTTAAAAATATTGATTGATGATTGATTTCAATTTCCTCGTTTTTAGAGCACATATTTTATTATAGTTACATTTATTTAATTGTCCTAACTATAAACATTTAACAACAGACTACCTAAGGCTGTTAATATATTTCATAAGGTTAAAAACCATTATCACACCCATAATGTCCGTGTAGCCCTCGTGGTTAGAAGTAGGTGATGAGTTGCATAGACTTTGACGACAATAGCAATATCTGAAAGGAGATAATAATTCATCAGCATTTGTATTTAGCTTCTATTTCAAAGAGAAAAGCAATAATAAAAATTACATTTCATTAAAAATTTTTTTAGAATAAACCAAATATTATGTAAATCTGAAATACGTAGGTAATAATGCAGGTATCCGACCTTCGCTCGGAGTTTTTAGCCAAAACAACATTTAAAAAAAAAACAAACTAAAATTCGAATAAATACAAAAAAAAACAAAAGTAAAAATGTATCCGATCGGGATACGAAATCAGACATCTGTGGTTGTCAAATTTGCGCCTTGACCGTTTGACCATGATGCTTATATCCTAACGAATTAGCGACCATATTTTGCGTGGAATAATGCGAAACAAAACCGCATGAAAACTCGAAAACACGCGTTTTCCCAGGCATAAAACTAATCTAGATCGATTTATCCTCCCTACCCCTTGTATACTAAATTTCATGAAAATCGTTGGAGCCGTTTCCGAGATTCAGATAATATATAATTTATATATAGAATTGCTCGTTTAAATATATTGGATATATACTCGAATCTATGTACCTTATTCAATTACATCTTTAGAATTAGCTAATACTAGCGGCTAACTCTCGCTTCCCTCGGTTTCGACTCTAGAAAAGCACAAACAGATCTATCCCACGGGAACCGTTCATTTTTCCGAGATGAAAAGTATCTAATATGTTGACCGGAGATATAAGGTACCACCATGCAAAATTTCATTAAAATCGGTCCTACAGTTTCGGAGATTAGCCTGTACAAACAGACAGACATAGAAACAAAAAAATTGAAAAAAGTTTGGATTTGTTCCATCCCCGTTTTTAGCATTTTTTTCTATATACAGACATTCGACCTCTACAGTTTTATTATCTTTATGTATAGATTATAAACGTAAAACTGTCTATCAACTTTTAACAGCTTGACAGTGAAAGTGAAATATAAATAAAAATATAATTTGTGACTTTATTTTATTTCACGCTCTTAAAATAGTTTAAATTTTTTCAAATATGTATACCGTTACTTATACTTTCTTAGATTTACGCGGATATCAACATTTTAAATGAAATTATGTTTTCCGATTTTGTTGCGGTTTTATTTTGAATTTCGGAAGGGATATTAATATTTGATATTAATAATTAAATATTAATTATTGAATTATATAACTTATTAAAATTATAAAACTTTGGCTTGGTGCCATTTTTCTATTTCTTACAAACTATTGTATAATTTTGTGGGTAGATTCCGGTCTGTAACAACTACGCATATTATATAATAACTTTTGAGACGTCAAAAATAAGTCTTTCCCGTGACCATGTTTATTGTAAAGCATTCGAAATGTTGGAAACAAAAATCCAAACTAATACCGTGACAAAATCCATAACAACACGTCATTTTAAATACGATTAGATGTATAGTGAGATGTTTATTAAATAATAAAACAAATTCTCGCGTAGTTTGCTTACAATAGATGCCACAAATCAAAAAGCCTCTATTTCTAATACCATTCTTTATCTGCACGGATAAAACTTATATTAGTCTCTTTATAAATAATATGTTATATCTTTTACTAGCATTGCTAGCGGCTCCGCCCGCGTTCAGATGAGAAAAACCAAATCCTTAGGTTTTACATATTAGTATACTCTTACATTGCAGTTTTTGTATTTTTTCTCAGAAATGAGATATTTTCCAGCGGTAAAATGTATCTTATATGTTAACCCGGATAACCAGCTATCACCATACCAAATTTCATTAAAATCCTTCCAGTGGTTTTTCCGTGATGCGGTAACAGACAGACAGACAGACAAAAATTCTAAAAACTATACATTCGGCCTCTGTATCAACAATAAAGTCTATTTCAATAAGATTTTCCAAAAAATATTCAATGTACAGATTCCGAACTATAAATACCATGGTCACAACCGTACATTCCTCTTTACGACCTTAAATATGACTATGAAGGTTAATTATAAAAGGCATTTTAAAACATAATTAAGAAATAAATATAATTTGAGATCGAGGGAATCTGTCGTTCAAAATTTTTTTATAATTAATGTTCTGATGAAAAATCCTATCACTTAAAAATTAAATTAAAATAAAATTAACTACCTCGTCGAAGTGGTTCTCTCTCCCTTATTATCGATTTGAGAACACCCTTCTTCATATGGCTCTAAAATTTCCGTCTTAGGTGACCACCTCCCATTTTTGTAATCCTGGTATTCGTTTTTCTGTGGAGCGCAATCTCGAAGTACACCAGTGATTCTTACTGAAAATGTATTAAAGTGTAACATGTTTGTTCTAATGTTTACTAGTATAATAAGCCTTTAAAGGAATAAGAAAATAAAAATATACTTTTTTGTTTATGTAAAACTATAAATATAGTAAAATAAAATTATTCTTTTACGATTTACAAATAATACAACAACATTCTAAATCTATACTAATATTATAAAGAGGTAAAATTTGTGACGTTGTAGGGGGTAATCTCTGGATCTACTGAACCGATTTAGATTAGAATTTTGGTAAGAAGATAGTTTGAGACCCTGGGAAGGACATAGGATATTTTTTATCCCGGAAATCATCCCTTAAGGGGGTAAAAATGGGAATGAAATTTTGTATTGGGAAGCAAGCTAGGGACGAACCCGAGCGTAACAAGCGTAAGTCGCTAGTAATGTTATATTATTATGTAAATGATAGCAATTCTTTTATTTTGTTGTATTTCGTAGTAAGTATAATACCTATTTCATTCAATCATAATAAATTAAACATAAAATTTACCTCCATCTTGTATATCAAGATGAAACTCTTGCTTCATGCACATAGTGGAAAACGGACAGTCGACGATGAATTTTTCGGAATGGTCGAAATGCACACAAAGCCTTTTCGTTGTGTTATAATACTGGCCAGGCGGAGGATTGATTAAACATTGATAACACTGCAATGACGATACCTCTGAAAACCAATTTAAATAGTGTAACCACTTAAACTTACTTAAACTTGTTCCTTTTCTTCGTTGTTGTTGTATGTTTTTTTTGACACGGGGATGACATATAAAAAAAGGTAACATGATATAGCCGCGTTCACAAGCTCAAAGTCTGCCTTGATAAAGTAGTTTTGACAAAAAGTTTTGAAATTAAATTTTCTATGATAAACACGGCTTCAAGTTCGTTTTGATTGCTTGTTTACATGATCAAAGTATTCATCAAAACTACTTTGTCAAAGGAGGCTTTGAGAAAAGTAGAACACGGTCCAAGTCTACTTTGATTAACGTCCACATCAAAGTGCGCTTTGATTTTGTTTCTTTGATTTAGGTTTACATGATTAAAGTTGCGTCAAAGTAGTCATCAAAACTACTTTGTTAAAGTAAACTTTGATCGTGTCAACGCGGCTTATGCTAGAAATATATAATAATTATTAATATATAACAATAGCAATATATTTTAAGATTTAAGCAACTTCAAAACAGAGTAAGTTTTTAAATCAAATTTATTTTTAAAAAGTAATTATTCAAAATAATATATTCTTTATATGGATATTGCGAAAGGTAAATGAAAAGTCGAGAAGTGTCGTAGGACACCCGGTAGGAACAACTTTCTTTCGCTGTCTGTCCTTGGCTCATAAATTAGGTCATCAAAATTATCACGAGTACTAGGTTATCATGAACATAAAGCAACGTACAATGTACATGTTGAAGATCATCGAAGAAAGGTCTAGACAGAGTGCACACGAAATTTCTTATAACATATATTCCTTAACACTTATGATCGCCTGGTACTTATGATTACGTTACATGGGGGGGTTGCTCTTAGTAAATAATAAAAAGTGTCGTGACGATCAATTACATTTTTTCCGTCTAGCTTTCATTCGTTAAGTGTATCGAACGTGAGATAAGGAACTTCGTTCCAACGAGTAATCTTAAAAAATAATTGTTTTTGCTATAAGATACTATTTTGGGAATAGAAGTATGTACTGTATAATTGCAGGTAAATGAACATAGTCGACTCTCGATAGGGAGGGGGGGCTTTCGGAAGGACGACACTTGTTCTTTCTTGAACTCATTTTGATACTTAAAAATTAATAACACAAATCAAACATTAACAGAACCCACTTAAACGTTTCAAAAAAGACTAAACTGTGAACTCATATATCATTCATGTAAGCAATAGAGAGAAGAGCCCGGACTTCAAATTATTGAATGTTGGTAGGCAAGATACTACTTCTTCAACTTCAAATTACCGAAGGGACCATTTAATATTGATTTTATTCAATTTATCGAGTGTTTTTCAAGGGACCGGTGAAAAATTTCTAACTATCGAGAGATTAAAAATAACGAGTGTCAAAGTATAGAGAGTCGGCTGTATGTATAAACGTAACAGCTTATGAAGAATATTATGTACAAATTTTCATGCCAAGTGTGAAATAATTAGTACCTAAGGGCACTTTTCTGAATTACCTAGATACTGATTACATGAAATTTTAAATAAATTCCCTATGATTTGTACTAACATAATATTATTATAAATGTGTATGTTTGAATGTTTGGATGGATGTTTGTTATTCAATCACGTCAAAACGGCTGAACTCATCTGGATGAAATTTGCAACAGAGATAGGTTATAGTCTGGAATAGCACATAGGCTACTTTTATCCCCGGAAAAATGTACGGTTCCTGTAGGATAGATTTGTTTTCTAAGAGGCGAATGTGAGCGAGCCGCTAATAGATTTATAGTCTTCAATAGTGACCGAAGTGAATTAGGTACTCTTACATGCTTAGAAATAAAATATTCAACATGATCCATTGTATTGCTGGCTGTGCTATGAATCATGCATTTTCTTTGACGCCCACACGCGTTTGCATTACACATGCTTCGGTAGGTGATCGTACTTTGAATTTTGCCTTCTTTGCATCTTATTCACTAAAGAATATTAATATGGAGTATAATATTGCTATGTATTAATATGCATTCAAATATGTTGTTTTAAGCAATTTCGTTGAATATAATATATATAATAAGAGATTATAATTTTTTAATTGGAACTTTTTCATTACGTCTTTTCAAAATGTATAAAAACCTTTTGTAAAATAAACATAAAAATAGCTACATAAAAACAGTAATCTAGTTGGATTTGCAAATTTTAACATGCCAAAATGTATTATAAATATTACTTTATTTATATATTGTGTATTATTACATGCATGTGTTAGTATCAGTGAAGATTATTATAACGATGACTATTTATTAGATAATAAAAATGAAACCGTACTTAATGATTCTAATGCCCGAAGGTTAATTGTAAAACATAATTTGTCTCAGGTAATATTAAATGATTCCTTTAGTATTTTCAGCAGTTTACCAAAAAGAAATGATTATGACACTACTAATCGAAAAGAAAATATAATATTGTCTTATCAAATTGGAAAAGGAAAAAGACCTTATAAAAGTGTTGTTCGTAATGTAAAAAGCTATGCAGATCCTAAAACAACTAGAAATCTTTCTCTAAGTGAAAAGAAATGTACAAAAGCAAGTTTTAAAGCCATATTTGACTTAAAATCTTTTACAGAATATGATTATGATTATACTGTAAACGACGATTTGTCACTAATATTACGTGAAGAAATCAATCAAGTAAAAAATCTGAATAGTAATATACCTAATAAACTAAACAACACAGAAATAAATAAGACACCATATGCAAAGTTTTATAATTTAGAACCGGCGATCGCCAAGATTAATATTAAAACAAAATATAATAAATCATTGGATAACAATATCTGGTATGTCCCTCAAGGGTTTCCTTGTTGGGAATTACCTATTATTTATGGTGAGCTAGGAGAAAGGAAAAAGAAATCTGATGTGTTTTTAATTTATGGGGGGAAATTAGTCAATGTTATTGATCATTGGACAAAAAAAGAAACTGCTTATAAAGCAGGAGATCCGCCAATGTCGCACGTTAGTAATAAATGGTGTGGAGTACAACCATGCTATGGAGATCATACTCTTTGCTTGTTTCCAAATAATGATAACTCAAACATATGTCATAAAAAATATAAAGTTCACGTGCCTACAATTTTGGACCAAATTACTATTACAAATACTATTAATTCAATGCGAAATCGTGTTGCTCACAGATTAGTTAATAAATATTCTCATTTGCCTACTGCTGCAAATATGAAACAAATTAACTACGATTATGATCTAGAAAAGATAGCGGAAGCGTGGTTGCGCCAATGTTTACCAGGAGCAGCGCCTTGTTCTGCTATTGATGGACAAATTGTTTCCCAACTAGAATGTTCAAAATATATGCAATATTGTTGCTTAAAAAAATCAGAAGCTATCACACAGTGGTAAGTAAGATAATGGATAAGTAAATTGTTACATATTCAATGACATATCCTTTGTATTTGTGATTTTAGCACGCCTAGGCCTGAATGCTTTGTTCACCCTGTTATTGGATGTATTCACGTTTGGTTTTCAAGTGCTGGAAAGGATTTAACGGTAACGGATATCCAATGTGGCAGGACGACCGTAAACACGTTCAACACTGTTCAGCTGCTTTGGGCTGAGACAAGGAAAATCGGGTGCGCTTACGGCGAACAATCTAATGGTGATATTAGAGTTATCTGTGAATTTTCTCCAGGGGCACCATTTTACTTGGAGACGAAATTATTTTGTGGCATAATAAATCACAAAGATATATCATATATGCGTAATAATAAAAACTTAACAGATTTAAATTTTTTATCTTCTTTAGGAATAAAATGGAACCATATTCCTATTACTGAAAAATCATTCATAAATATTTCAATACAAAGAGGATTAAAGATGAATAACGGAGAATTAACAACAGAGACCCTGCAAACAACAGATTCGTCATGGGGCTTAGATAGTCTAACTAAAGTTTATAAAGAGGGTTGGGTAAGAGAACAGCTCGATGATGGAGTCAACGGTACAAGGAGTATGATTGCTAGGTTGGTTGCAAAATACACATTTATTGATGAGAGTGAGTCGAGGTGTGACTCAGGTGAGCCAATATATGAAGTAGGATCTCCTGGATCTTCTTGCATCGAGAATGGAAGAACTTACACTGGGTTATGTTATGACTTTGGAGATCCTACACCAGGATATAGAGTGATAGCCATAGCTGCTCCAATAGCTCTTTTCTCCTTAATGTTATATGATCTTTTTAGTGGAGTTGTAAGACAAACCAATTATTAATAATAATTTATTGTCATTATTTTAAATATATGAAATCCATATTGCCGTCATAAAAAAGAAGGCCGCAACTTCGTCAAGGTTGATTTCGAGATATTTGAAGTTTTGTCACACTACTACGTCAAAATTACTACTAGTTTTGACGTATGAGTAGTTACGATGAAAATAGTTATGGTATCTCCGGATTCATAAGATTTGGAGCTTTATGAGTAAGACCATCAAGTAGCATTTATTTTTTTGCTGATTCCGAATCTGCATTTAAGTCATTGTTGACCAAATTGTTAGTTAGGACCTTCTTTATTATGACGGCAGCTTAACTGTATTTCGTCGCATAATTTGTACTTGGTCTAGTAACCCGAGTACGGTTATTGTTAGTTTATTTGTTATATTATCTTCATCTTGAAGCTTTATCAACTTTTTTAAAACCAAACCACAGCCATACTTTTTTTTAAATCTTTCTTAAAAATATAAATATTAGCTTTGTGACCAAACGGTATGTAAGCTCGCCACGATTTTATTAATTTAAGTCACATTTCCAGTCCCCATTTATTTAAATTACAATAAAAATAACAAGAACTTGAAAATTTATTAAAAAATAAATTTTAGGTAAATCTTTTTCAACTGATGCTCTTGAAATGACTCACATCATTCACCATTATTCAGTACCGTTGTATGTTGTATTAATTATAATTATAAAAGTTGCTCGGTTATAATATTATCAAGTATGAACAATGACTCATGGAAATTCCGCAAGTCCGCGTTAGCAAGTTAGATTTATTGGAATGTGACGTAGATACTATATTGCATTCTTTTTATAAAAAAATCATTATACATATTTAAAAGTGAAATAATTTAAACTTAAAATGGTTTTAATGAAATTTATCACCACAAAACTCGAATAAATGAAATTTTCAATATTGTAATCTATACACACATAATAAAATTGTAACTGATCGCTGTCTGCACATAGAAGATATTTGAGAAAAACTATTATTGGGGGTCTTTATAATTCAGATTTCGGAATTAAGATAAAATATGTAATCCGTAATCTAAACTTCCAACACAATTAATCAATGAAAATTTAGTCAAATATACATTCATTATATTAATCTAGAAGCGTTTTTCTTCGGCTCTGCTCCCGTTGTTTATTTGTCGTCATTTTTAATCTAAATAATTATCTCCATTTTGGCTACTTTTACGAGGGTGCGTTTTTAAGTTCGCGGAATGAGAGGGTTGGAGGGGGGTGATTAGGCTCATTACGATCGTAACGTGTTTAGTGACTCATAATTAGTATAAATACGAGATTTCATTGTTATTAGACTATTAGTCTTTGAGCTATTGCCAACCAAGCAACATAATCAGGAATGAAAAGTGAAATATGGAAAAAATCGAATATCGTGCCGTTATAAAGTTCCTTACCAAGCAAGGAAAATCAGTTGCGACCATAATGGATGAGATGTCATCGGTTTACGGTGACTCTTGTCCAGGAAAAACCATAGTGTACAAGTGGCACAGTTTGTTTAAAAAAGGAAGGGAATCCTTTGAAGACGACCCGAGGCCGGGCAGGAGCATCGAGGTGACCACGCCAGAACTTATTCAAAAAGTCGAAAAACTTGTACTCGACGATGCTCGACTAAAGAAGAAACAACTCGCAGAAATGGTTGGAGTATCCGATACAACTATTTTTAAAATCCTGAACAATCATCTTGGCATGACTAAGGTCAGCGCAAGACGGGTATCGAAAATTTTTGGACCTCTGCAATGTAAACAAGGTTGGTGTATTGAGTCGAATTGTTACTGGAGACGAAACTTGGGTTCATTATTATGAACCTGAGTCGAACCAAGACTCTATGCAGTGGCATAAAAAGGGCACAGCACCCCCCAAGAAGTTTAAGGTGTCATAGTCAGCTGGGAAACTCATGGCAACAGTCTTTTGGGACTCAGAAGGAATATTATTGATCGATTATAAAGATAAAGGTATTTCTATAACCGAAGAATACTACGCTTCAAATTAGAGCGTCTAAAAGAAGCCATTAAACAGAAAAGACGGAGAAAATTGACGAAAGGTGTGCTGCTTTTGCACGACAATGCGCCCGTCCACAAGAGCCGCGTTGCGTTGGCTGCCCTGCTTAAAGTGGGCTTCGATATTTTGAACCACCCACCCTACAGCCCAGACCTGGCCCCGAGTGATTATTACCTCTTTCCAAAAATGAAAAAAGAGCTGCGGGGTAAAAAATTTACCACCGATGATGAAGTTAAGGAGGCAGTTTCAGCGTATTTTGAGGACAAAGACAAAACATTTTTTTATGAGGGTATAAATAAATTAATTGAAAGATCTGAAAAATGTGTCCGTCTTGCAGGTGAATATATTGAAAAGGAAAAATAATTTGGTTTTTGTATTTCAACCCCTTACCCTTCATTCCGCGAACATAAAAACGCTCCCTCGTAACTTTAAAAATGATATACACGTTTTTATACCAAGGTTGCATTTAAACAGATCCTTTCATAATGTAGCTTTACATTTTCTGAGATTCCATTATTAAATAGTGAGTAAGTGGTATTTCGCTTTTATATGCATTACAATTTATATAGATTGCGAATTATCGTTACATAGTATAAAATGAAATCGCTTCCGCTGTCTGTTCGCTTATATCTTTTAAACCACTCAACGGATGTTTATTCAGTTTTAAGTTATAGATAGAGTGATTCAAGAGGAAGGTTTATATGTATAATACATGCGTATTATAGTACAGGAAAGCCGAGAAATTCAAAGATTTCTATTTCATACTAACCGTTAAAACGTATCTGATATGGACGAACCCGAGTGAAGCGAGGGTGAGTCGCTAGTGATATTATAATTTATAGCAACAATATTAAACCGAAAACTGTTCACTTGTAAAACTATCTTGCTAAAAGTAAATATGTACTTACTACTTATGAAGTTCTTAAGGATATTCTATTTTAGTTTAACATATGTGCAACCTACTTTTAACATATGGTAGGTACTATGTTAGAACAATGGTGGTGGCTGTCAGCAGTTTCCTGACAACTGAGAACAATCTGACTGACAAATTTTATTAGTTAACATTTTTATTCTGCGCTTTTTATAATTTAGGACTCTATATATGATAGCATTTTAAGTTTTAAAATTAAAATAATAGCTTGGAATAAAATTCGGCAATAAACTTAGAATAGTCATTATATAATACATATAATACTCATGACTATTAATTTTACTTAATTTACTTTACATCATGAATACCGGATGCAAGTTCAAATGTGTTACAAGGAAAATTAACAATGATAATTTTATGTAGTCTAAAAAATGTTCCATGTACTTCTTTTTCGATACAAACATTTGCTTACCTACTTTTCATAAACAGTTGTTTTTTTTATTTATTATATAGAAATATAATATTATCATTACTACCGGTTGTATATCTGATATAGTATCTTGTTTTCATTTTCTGACTTCAGAAAACGAAAACGCGTTATTGTAAGAAATTCGTTGAGCTTACGCATATAAATTTAATTTCTTTTGTATTATACAACCATATGGTTTATCACAGTCATGGCTAACATAATATATTTTTACTCGTATAGGAATCGAACCCGTAATCTTAAGTTTAGATGAACACACGACAATTAATTGCTATAATTAGAATAATGACCCACCTGTACTTATAAATGAAATGACAATCGCTATGACCAGAATGAGTTGCTCCATGGTTATAAATCGCTGTCGCGAAAAGTTGTTTGGTTCAGTTTACGTTTTCGTAATAGACCTTATCATTGACTCAGCCGTTCCTGTTCCATTGATTACAATTTGAAGGCTTCTCGCTTTCATCAAACCTGCAATAATAATATATATTTTTTATCATTTTGTTATTAGAACATTATTGATTTCATTTTTAATAATTCGAAATTAGTGCCAATTGGGAAATACAAAATCTGTAGAGTCTGGTGTCTTTGTGCTCTACTTGTACAAAAATAGTCGTATGTAGAATCAACTTTACATAAGAACTGCAAATGAAATAAAATATCCACTTTCACTATTCATAAAAAAACATTAAGTATATTTATTTATTATTTCAGAAATAAATAACTTTCTACATAGTTTGACATAGTATTCATATTATTATTCTAAACTTAAACATAATATAATAAATAACACATACAATTTGGTTATTTTTTTTTAATAATTAAAAATTATATTTTTTTTTTGCTAATTATATTATTTATCAACCATTGTCTACTTTCAAATTTTTATGTCATTGTAAATAGCGTTTATATATCTCGCTATTCCTAAGTGCATTGTGCTTATTTCAAGGTCTGCCTAACCAAACAGCTCGGTGTTGCGACATACTGCGTAGACATGTTTCAGGAGATATGTATAATGTAGTAGTAGGTAAATAAACATTCAGCAAATAAGACAAATATTTACCAGCATATTAACTTTAGGTATATAGTGATACTGGTCTATGTTTATTTAAAGGAGTAATATAGTTAGTTGCCTTGGGCTACTTTAATTCAACATTTGAGAAAGAAACTTTAATAGATATATGTATAGTTTATCTACTGAACAAATCTCTCTTTGTACGTTTAAAATATTAAAAATAATAAAACAGATTTTTAAATTACAAGGTTAGAGCAAATATAATGATAAAGCTAAACACAGTTCTACCGTAAAATGACCTATGTTGAAATAGCCATATCAAGGCCAGAAAATAAATTGCTTGTTGATGAGCCTAACTGGCACTGAATTTTGTAGAGGTTGTATTTTATTTCCGTACGAGATGTTGTTTTATGTATTACTAACAACTCGCCCTCGCTTCGCTCGGGTTTGTTCCTAGTTTGCTTCCCCATACAACCTTTCATCCCCATTCTCACCCCCTTAAGGGATGGCATAAAATTTTATTATAAAGGGAAACTACGTTTGAAAATTACTCGAAGTACCTACAAGATAACTCATCAAAGTTTTATAGGAATCGGTATTTTTTTTTATTAATGCATAGTTACAAACAAACAAATATACATTCATGTTTTTTAATAATTAATTAAATTCAACGCAATTCACAACCTATAAATTTTCAACCGACTTCAAAAAGGAGGAGGTTCTCAATTCGACTGTATGTTTTTTTTTTATGTTTGTTACCTCAGAACTCCGTCATTTATTAACCGATTTGGACAATTTTTGTTTTGTTTGAAAGGGTATACTTCCAGATTGGTCCCATTTAAATTTCAAAAAAAAATACCACCCCTAAGGGTGGAAAAACAACTAATGATGAATTTAACCTACTTTTAATTGTCATATTGACTTGAAACTTTGCAAGTATTTCTATTTCCGTTGATAGTACAGTGGTTCGGTGTTGTTGACCTGATCTGATGGCAAGGCCAGAAGGTGGATAGGTGGAACTCTTCAACGGCTAATAGTAGATACTTTGAGTTTGGGCTTATTTTGTTTGATTTGACAAGCCTAACACGTTAGAATCCTTACTTTGCTACTACTGTCTACACTAAAAAGGGAAAAATAAAAACTTTTTAACAAAAAAATAAAAACCGACTTCAAACAAAAGCACTAAAAAGTAACAAATAACTGATTGGTAGTTTTCATTTACTATACATACCTAATCAAATATTTTCGAAGTCGGTGTGCTTTGGCTAAGTAATTAAAGCCTACCTATTAAATACATACCTAATCAAATATTTTCGAAATCGGTGCCAGCCCATACAAAGCAAAGCACACCGACTTCGAAAATATTTGATTAGGTATGTATAGTAAATGAAAACTACCAAACAGTTATTTGTTACTTTTTAGTGCTTTTGTTTGAAGTCGGTTTTTATTTTTTTGTTAAAAAGTTTTTATTACTATGAAGATTGCCTGTAATAAACAATTAAGCATCTTTTCTTTAAACAAAACTTTTACATCAACTTCTGTTTGAATAAAAAAGATAAGTGGCCCACGTGGCTTATTTTTATCCCGACAATGTTAAAAGTAAGCGTGTAAGTATTTACTAAAAGTGGTTTTATTTTTTTAGCCAGAGGCTCGACAAAAAACTAGTTCTCGACTTGTTGATATTACCTTATTAAAAATCTCAATAAATTGGTATTTTATTTCTCGTTTAAGAGATGCCTTAAATATTCAATTTTTGAACATAAGTCGGAATTTATAATTACAAAATAGTTTATATTTAAAAAGGAAAATAGTTGAATCGTATATATATTTGTTGTTGATAAAATTCAATTTAAATTTTAAATTCGGTTGAATTTACGAAACAGCATGGCACTATAACTTCTAGTATGTAAAACCAGGAAGACGACTGACTACTTTTGAAAAAATAAATTGATTTATTAAAGTGCTTTTAGATGTGTCGAAATTAAAATGAATAAATTATTATAAATTTTGCCGATACATTTGGCTCAGTTTGTAGTGACCCTACTTGCTGTGCCAGTGGTCACGGGTTCGAGTCCCGCTGGGGGCATTCATTTGTGTGACGAGCACGAATGTTTGTACTCCAGTCATGGGTGTTTATATATTTATAATAATATGTATGTATTTAAAGATATATGTGTGGTGTATCAACTATGTATATGGTATCCATAACATAAGCTTGCCATGGAACTAGATCGTGATGTGTGTTAATGTCCTTACCAAAAAAAAAAAACAATTATGAGATAAAAAATACTGTAACATAGATTTGTCTTAAAGCTTAGCTACTTAATAGTTTTTTTGTTACTTGAGCTTTAGTTTCCCCTTAAAATGAGTTATTGAACTAAATGCAAAAATGATTATTTTAATATATGTATATACGTGTAAAGATACATTTTGGAGGCTTATTTTCATCATATGTTTATTCTTATGAACGTATTGTAATAAAGAAAGGGATATGTGTGTAGGTATATTATATTTCTGTAACATTTATGTTAGAAGATCCCTATCGTCAGCATAAAACTTAGAGCAGGTAAAGTCACGGTTCAGTCTGCGAATGATAATTAAAAAGCTATAGATCTAAAGTCACACCGCACACTCAGACGATAAAGTAAATAGTAGGTACATACGTCATAAATTAGTTAAAGAAACAACAGCTCAGAATTGATTGAAAATCAAGAAACAAGAAATATTATACAAAGTATATTGTGTATAAGATTTTTATTACATTTTATAGCATATTTAAAGCATTTAAAATTTTACGTGTAAAAAATCGTGGCTATAAGTTACTTGTCATTAAATTCTCAATTTAAATATTTACATATGTATATCGTAAAAACTGACATCGATTGCGATGGTTGAATTAATCCATTCTTACGTCACTATTTTTTGAATAATTTACGCATTAACAATGACATAGATTTCAATGACCTAACATTGACTATGAAACATCGATTTTATGCGTAACTGCCTATCAACTAATAAGATTTTTATGGAAGATGAATAAAATTAACAGTTATTTGTTTTCGTCGCCTATAATTTCTATTTTTTATACAATAAATGATTATATAATACAGCCTCACCTGTTCCAGTTATGCGAAGCTAATTTACCTACTATTTCTAATGATGTGTTTTTCGATTTAACAATCGCATAACAAACTTGTGCAGTAATAAAAAAATGATACTCTAATATAGTTATTGGATTAAATTAATGTTATAGTTTGAAAACGCACTTAACTCTGTATACCTTTATCAATACACTTGTTGTAAATCTATTTAATATAGATTTATTGAAACAGCACTTGCAAGCTAGCCAAATATTAATATAGACAGAGAGAGTCAACAAAGTCAAGATCAAAGAGCTCAATATTAGAAAGGTGTATTAATATCTCACCTTTGGCACTATTTGCAATTTAAAACATCAACACATAACAAATAATTTTATCGTTACCGGTATCGTAAATCCATATGAGAGCGATCAAGGGACGCGCGTCTCTGTGCGTAGTAAAGTCTTTACTGGGCAAGGCATTGGCGATATAGTCGACCGCTGACTCTCGGCATTCTAGCAAGGATTTGTGTCATTCTACGTAACATGCAGTGTACTTGACCGCTCTAAAAAGAGACAATTTAAACTTTGCGCGGACTGGCAGCGGAGTATGTTTGTAAACGAATTCCTCGATCCTCGCTTACTTTTTTTTTCACAAAAATAATGTCGATCTCCATGTAGGTACTTTGCTCGTGAGACCGGTTCAATGGCGACTAAAAACTCGCTTAAAAATATTTTAAAACTATTCTTTACCATAAGTTATGACCATTAAAATTAATTTAAGTCTGATGTGAAAGGTTTATTTATTCTTTACTTACTACTACTAACTAAAGTAGAAAATTATGTTAATAACAATATGGTCAAATTTGAATAAAATGTCAAGAATTATAATATACACTAGCCACCAACTCTCTTTTGGTATTTTAAGGTAGCTGATATAGAATTATAAAATTAAAAATGTTCTATAGTAACAAATATATACAGGTATTTGCTGTTCATCTTGTTATTAGTCTCTTAAAGGATGCTTGTAACTAATTCATTTTACATTACATTGTCGTTCCTTAACATCCAGGAATTACACGAGAGTAATTTAACAATTGAAAGCGAAGCTGCAGCATGCAGCAGCATTAAGATCTTTGCTTCAAGTGAAATGAAATGAAACTTTATTCAAATAGACTTATTATAAGCAATTTTCAAGTGGTATTTAAGTGAACATTATAAATATTTATTTAATTACAAACTTAGTCATTTTTGTCGGTGGCTTCGGTTACCGCGTTTTTATGTCTATTTGTTTGTTACCGAGTAGTCTATTTTAGTAATTTTTAATCTTCTATATCTCTATTAATAGAGAACTGCTAACCTAACCGATCTTTTTCCAAAGAAATTATATTAAATCCTATCCTAGACTTTCCTAATATAGTATAATAAATACTAAAGTGGATTTTTTGGTTTGCCATTTTTTCGAGCGACAAAGGAACATCAGAACGACGTAGATCTTTGCATAGATATAGTTTATGAGCCTAAGGAATACCATTGGCTACTTTTATCGACGTACAGGCACATTATAAAAATCCATTGCAAAACGTTTAACTAAACAAGGGAAGCTCTACGTGTATAGCTATTTAACAATACGCTTTACATTTAACAGTTCGCCTAATGATGGAAATTCGACCATAAGTATAATATGATAAAAGTCGAGAGGTGTTATGGGAAACCGGGTAGGAACGAAGTTCCGTTCTCTGTTTGCCCTTAGCTCATAAATTAGATCACAAAAATTGACACGAGTTCTAGGGTATCATGATGTTGAAGACCATCGAATAAACGCCTACAACAGACTGCACATGAATTTCTTACAATATACACTCCTTAACTCCTATGATAGCCTGATACTTATAATGATGTCACAGGAGGTGCTCTTAATAAATAATAAAAAGTATTTTGACGGGTGAAATATGAGAACTAATGTACTCTTTATTACGTTTTATATATTTTTCATTAGTTATAAATGTTGTCATTGTCATATTTTCTTATCAAATAGACAAGCTTTGTAGATAGCTACGTAGTTTTATGGTTAATACATTAATTACGTTTCCTAGAAAAGAGAATTGCATATTTTTAATACTATGAATCAACGAGCGAACTATAAATAATCAATTAATCTATTCGGTATGAAATTGTCAAGCACAATAATTGTGTAACCGTGAAAGTTAACCATTGTCATTCATCACATTTGCTGTGAACATCGCGATGTGCTGTTCCTTGCATCGTCAAGAAGGCGGTACATATTTCATTGATCCGATTTGGCGTGTACCTTGTGTCATGCAACTAATTGTAGTTGCATACGCATCTGTAATGACAAAACACTACGCTTCCGTTACTTCACCTGCGTCATTGTTTCCGCGATGATTACTTAATGCTTGAGCAAGCATGACGTGAGATATTTTCATAATTTTATTACTTATATCTAATGTAACAGCCTACGCGAAATTTGACCTATTCTAAAATTTTGCAAATGTTTACTCAAGCATGTCATTATTCTGTTAGTAAATAAGGATGAGATGTTGAGAAGTTATCTTTTGAAAACAATATAATATCTACATAATTAATATGATAAGTAATGTATAATTGTTAATTGGATCTAGCGTCGGTCAGGCTTTAATTACATCTCACGTTCTTAATAGTCATTTTATGCAATTTATTAATGTATATTTTAGGTTTTCTTTAATATATAAATAAACGTATTTATATATTAAAGAAAACCGCATCGAAATCAGTCTACCCCATTTAAAATATTCGTTGCCACCAACAAATGGATACACATTAGATTAGACATACACAAATAGGGATTAAACTTATGTACACGCTTAGTAGGTTGGTCGTCGGGGCTTGATTATTATTTTATTTCCGACTGGCGCCTTACCCTCGCTTCGCTCGGGCTCGCCTCCTGAAAAACAAAAACA
Organism: Brenthis hecate; assembly: GCA_951806755.1. NCBI lineage: Eukaryota > Metazoa > Arthropoda > Insecta > Lepidoptera > Nymphalidae > Brenthis > Brenthis hecate. The sequence continues at coordinate 6,762,393 of OX638249.1, forward strand.
AACCTATTCCACGGGAACCGTACATATTTTCGGAATAAAAAAGTAACCTATGTGCTATTCCAGACTATAATCTATCTCTGTGCCAAATTTTATCCAGATCCGCTCAACCGTTCTGGCGTGAAAGAGTAATAAACATCCATCCATCCATCCACACAAACCTTCACCTTTATAATATTAGTATGGAATATGGATCAATTACTTACTATTTAACAGATCTGCTAGATATAATATATTATGTCTACTGTAGAATATGCAAGATTTAAGTAAAAGTTACAATACTTGTGAGCATAAGCACTTACAGGATTGTTAGTTGTATAACAGTATAAGTAACAGTTTCTTTTCCTTCTACATAAAAATATATTACAAGTTTACGTAAAATGTTGCGTTAGGCGTATTTGCTTTACATAGGAAGCAAATCGGTAATCAAATTAAATAATTGTTTGTATAATTAACTCAAGTTCAATTTCTTTATTGACTATACTAGCGCCTCACTCTCGCTTCGCTCGTGTTCGTCCCTAGGTACGCTTTAACGGCTAGTATGAAATAGATATGTAGACTATATATATATATATATATATATATATATATATATATATATATATATATATATATATATATATATATATATGTACGATATACACACTCATAGGTATGATGAGTTCTTGTGGGTTGTATTATTACTATTTTTCCGTGGGAATGAAATATCTCCCGCGGTAAAAAGTAGCCTTTATCACTCTCCATCCCTCCAACTAATTCCATATAAAAAAATCACGCCAATCCATCACTTTGTTTCGACGTGAAAGATGGACAAACAAACACTTTATAATATTCACATTTATAATATTAGTATGTATTTCTTTATAGCTAAGATTGCTTTCTACTTTGCAGCTGACAGATATAGTAAATGCGATGTCGTCACGAGGAGAGTTGCCTTTGGAACTGGCACTCCGTGGGCGAAGTTCATCGATCGCTACAACGCTTTTGCAGCACTCTGCTGACCCGGACGCGCGCGGTCCTCGTGGTAGAACATTGTTACACAGGGCAGTCGACGCCAGAGACGCCTTCTCCGCAAAATATTTGGTCGACAATGGAGCAGATCCTAGCCTTACTACGAAGTAATCATATATCAAGTACTTTTACATATATATATATATATATATATATATATATATATATATATATATATATATATATATATATATATCAATGCTTTACTTTAATTATTTGGCAATTATCATTTACCTTTGTATAATATAAGAGTACTAAAAACTCACCCTCGCTCCGCTCGGGTTCTTCCCTAGATACGTTTTAGCGGTTCGTATAGATTTTTCAGACATGAGATATTTTCCCGCAATATAAAGTATATATTGACTAGGATAACCAGCTACCATTATACTAAATTGCATCAAATCCCAGGCAAACAGACAGACAATAATTCTAAAAACTATAGATTCGGATATATCGATAATAATAACTATTTTAATAAGATTTTTCAAAACATATTTAATGTACAGATTCGACTTAGATACAATTTTATTATATGTAGAGGATAAATAAGGAAATCCAATTATAATATGATTTTTCATAGAATTTTCTACATAAATAGAAATCGCTTTACGTAAATAACATGAACACTATATTTAACATAGGTACTCCTTTTCCGTACTATCGTTAATATAATGACAAATAATACTAGAGCTTTGGTTTTCTTTTCTACACTATTTATTAGTAGTAGTAGTTAGTATAGTAGTTACACTATTTATTATTTCTACACTATTTATGATAAGAAAATAAAAATGGTTACATAATTATTTCAATAATAAAAAAATCTGTATTGGTTATTTAACCATTTGATATTTTCATAAAAATTTTAGTTTAACATCATATAATTATAATATCTGTTTGAATACCTAATAAAACCCCAATGAAACTAAAGTCCCTGCCCACGTATATAATGTCAGCCTCATTTGTTCGGATTCATCGAACCGGTTACGTCCAATAATGTTGTAAAAAATAACAATGAAATACATGTTATATCACAGACTTTTTCAGAAACTCTTAAGCTTTTACTGTCTGTCTGTATATATATATATATATATATATATATATATATATATATATATATATATATATATATATATATATATATATATATAATAAGTAATATTCATATTCTACGTTTTTAAATAAAGTTCCTTTAAATACTTAGAATAGCCGCAATCAAACTTCATATTCGCTTTATATGAAATCATATATCTAGCTCATTTTCAGTCATATCGTTAATTGCATCACCGCAGAAAGTATTTTCTCATCAAATTCATTTAACATATAAACAAAGACTTTAAAAGCTATTATTTTTCTTCTACTTCCCTCTTTAATCATAGACCAACATAAAGTTTATGAAAATAAATCGTAATACAGTGTAGATATAAATTAAAAGAAATCTTTAAACTTTAAATCTTTTTGATATCTATTCAGGGAAGAAGGAGACACAGTACTTCATTTAATAGCAGCACTTACATCAAGTTCTTGCGATCCAGAAATTATGGAACAGATGGTTGAAATTGCAGAAACTGCTGTTAATAAAGGAGCAGATATCAATCGGCAAAACAGGAAAGGATAGTAAGTATGGCATATTGTAATCTTATAATTGCTATGTAAGTGGGTGCATTTGTGATATTAATATATATTTTTTCATAATTTATTGGGTATACTTAACTCAAGTATTTAGGATTTCTTATGTAGCTTAATCCCTCCACGACCGCGGACACGCCGCGCCGGCGTGTCAGTTAACAATAGATTTCTTAGAATTTTAATTAATTTCTTAGAAAACCTGCAGGTGTTAAATAAAATAATATTTAATAACATATTATTTGAGCCGAATTTTCGTTTTACTATTTGACGTTATTAATGAAATATGTAAACGGTGTGTAACATGACTGATGAGTCAGAGCTGGCAGGGTCGAGGTCAGCGAGTTTTAGTGATTCCAAAGTTATTGGGATTTTAAAAATTAGTAGTAAAAACCAGTTTTTAGACTAAATTTCACAGCCAAAGTATCAACTATATGATAGCGAATTTTATTTCTAGTCTCAGAGTGTAGCCTTTTTACTATTGTACTAATCGTTTTTGTAAGGATCTTCTTAAAGTTCGAATAAAAATAAATTTTCAGCCCTTAAAAAAAGTTTTACTAGTGATTTTCTACAATAAAACTGTGCCGATTTATGGAGACTAAGCTCTGCATATTTATCTAAAACTAAGGCTTCATTTGAAAAAATGTATTCAAATAGGCTAGGTGCTTAAATAATTACTAGATACTTTAAATAAACATTTATTAAAATTTTATTCTAATAGACTATGTTTTAGTGTTTTTACATTTGCTTAATTTTCACGCTAAATTGATTGGTATTCAAAAAGGCTGCAAAAACAAGTAGCAGTTAGATTAAGTACACATTATGAACCGTAATACAGGTGTTTTGCGACCGCAATTGTTTAATAGTAATTTTAATACTGATTTTTTCTAATAATATTATAAAGCCCAGTGGTAACGCGCTCACTTGGGAAACCAGGTGATGCGGGTTCAAATCCCGGTTCTCATACCTCTGATATTTTTATGTGTGACTTATTTTCTACCAATTATCTTATGGTGAAATAAAACGTGAGTAAACCTGCATGTCTGAGAGGATCTAGCAAGTTTTCGAAAAACATGTGAAGTCTACCAACCTGCACTTGGCCAGCGTGTTGGACTATGGCCTGATCCCCCTCGTATTGAAAGGAGGCCCGTGCTCAGCCATGTAACGCTAAAAAATGGGCTGAATACATACATATGTACTCGTACATTATAAATGTCTCGTGAATTTCATTTCATGCACACTTATATTACATAAATTATAAGTTAATTCGTCTGGACCGTGATGTATATGTATAAATAAGATTGAATTTTGAAATTATAGGCTTAAATAACAATCGACCTACATACTAAAGAGTTTAAATAACATACGTTCTTTACCATGATATAATATTACGGTTTATTCAGCTTTATCGCATATATTTGGGTTGGTAGTTAGTTAACTTTCAAACCTCTTTCGTTTATTACGTAATTAGTAATACGAACGTATTGTATTACAATATAGATATATTTTTCACAAGCTTATATTTATCTTTTAGTTACTTAACACTTTCAAGTTATAAATATTGTTCGTTTCATAATTGTTTAACTTTTACCTTAGAAGGTGTGCTGAAGAACTGTGTTAATTACTATACATTCATTAACACAAAGATGTCTTTATTACTTAATTACATTCAGAGCCGGACTATCCATAAGGTAGTTTCGGCAACTGCCTATGGGCCCCGCATCGGCTAGGGGCCCCACGCACAGAGAAAAAAAAATTGAAAATGTATCATCGAGTGAAAATTTAATTAAAAAATAAATAAAAAATAGGTGAAAATTCCACCATGAGGGCTAATGCAATAGTTAGATTTCTATGAAATCTACCTAATAGCATAATTACGAAAAATGTATTTTAATAAGTTAGAAAAGAAAGGGTGAAAGGGCCCCGAGAATTGCATTGCCTACTGGGCCCCGGCATGATTAATTCGGCATTTTATTCATTTTATTGAATTGATTACATAATATATTAAGACATTTTGCATTAAAAAAAATATACTATAATATATCTTACAGTTTTATTTTATTACAGCACACCCCTCCATCAAGCTGTGATAGCTAGAAATCAAAGGATATTTGACCTTTTATTAAAACAACCCAACTTAGACACTAATTTGAGGACTATATCAGATGAGCACCCTCCACTTTACTATGCTCTAGTAGACGATCGAAGAGCATCCATATCTTCAAGTGAAACTTTAGTAATGAATGGCTCTAATCCTTTTGATACACCTGTAACAAACAAAAATGCATTCACTGAAGATCCAGTAGAAGGAAAGTCAGAGAATATTGTGGAAAGAGGTTTCGCTGCAAAATTATTAGAGAAAGGATGTCAACCAAATCCTTTATATTCCGGATCAGGCGACAGTTTACTCCACATATTGGCGCAAGGATGGTTTGAGGTAAATTTAAAAACAGTAAACATTAAAAATTCTATTGGAATGCACGACAAAATGCTTATAAATAATAAAACACTATATTCCTGCTCTTCGTAGTATATATTTATTTTTTTGTTATATATTTAGGATAAAAGCATTGATTATTATTATTAATTATTAGGTATTTATTCGACTTAGTCGAAAAACGTTCACTACTAAAGATATAACTCTCTTAAACATTTTTTTACGCTAATTAATCAAAAGCAATCTATGTATGTATATCTAGTGGATTCCAGCGCCTTTGATCAGATCGACCATCCATCTTAGGTAGCCTCCTATTATGGATATCACATTAAAATACCGCCTTAAACCATATAGGACTCGGCAGTGTTCCTAACATCGCATCTCAACGGTGACCTGAACCATAGCAACGAAGCGGGCCTGTCGGCGCTGCACGCGGCGTGCGCCAACGGCCTCACGCGCCTCACAGCCGCGCTACTGGAGCACGGCGCAAGACCTAACTTACAAACTGCTTACGGGGAACACGAGGATACAGTGTATAGGTATGTTAGTTATATTTAATTGTTTGCTCTAATTTGCAGTGACTAAATTGGTATAAATAAAATGAATGAAAAAATGGACGGAGATTTTAAGCCGTATTTTTGGGTTATAGCAAAGATTTGTAACTATCATTGCACTGATGATCTACGTTGTGATTACTACGTTGCATAAAGTCGCATCAAGTAATAAAGATTCAGTAAAATATTTCCAACTGGTCTGAAAGCACAATTTTTAAAACAATATTTATAAGCTTTGAAACGGCTGACTGATCTTAATTTTACACCACAGAACAACTTACTTTTGAAACTGCATCTGATTGGGTTGGGTTATGTAATGTAAGAGTAAATAATAGAAAAGACTCTTTAATTTCATTGTTTCAAAAACAAAATAAAAGGTGATTATGCAAATTTTATATAATAATTAATTATGAACCTTAGTATTATTAAATTATATAAGTGTGCAAGTTTTAATACACTATCAAAATTATTCGTTTATACCTGAAATAAATTCAATTATGTATATTATGTAACTGTCGATGTTATTTCAAATATTTCTTATTTATATCACACTAACGAATCACCCTCGCTTCGCTTCGGGTTCGTCCCTAGACAAAAACGAGCATATAGGCTTCCTCAATAAAACGGGCTTTTTCAAATCGAATTAGTGCTTACTGAGATTAACGCGTTCAAACAAACAAGCAAACTCTACTTCTTTATAGTATGTATTACTCGTAGTATAGATGGGCAATGTTGCGAAACACAGATTCGAAAAAATGAACAGTGACGAAGGCTGTACTAAGTTATTTTTAATACATGTGTACGTTATGTAGATTGTATAAAAAATATTTACAAAAATGAAAAACCCAATTGCGTAAAAAGAGAACTAAAAACAAGAGAACATGTATACGAAAGAACATAATATATTCTTTTTTTATATTTTGTATTTGTTATTTGTTTTTTTTTTTAGTTAGCTTAGACATTGTTATTTGTTTAACAATTTCATACCCTAAATTACTTTTAAAGATATAAGTTTTATATATTTTTAAAATTGCCTCTTAAGAACCGGTATTTTGTTACCCCACTCAATTGATTCGGGTGAAAAAAAATTTTTCAAGACATACAAATTGGCGCCTAGGATCCGATATTCTGATTTTTAATAATATCTATATATCCTACGACACTCGCGTTATCAAAACGAATGACGTATGAATCATCGAAATCGGTTAAGCCGCTTAGTAATTATGAGGGAACATAGAATCGGACACATATACATACATACAGATCAAACACATAACCCTCCTTTGGGCTTCGTCGCAGTCGAGTAAAAATACAAGTATGTATGTATTTCCGTCTCCAAGACAATAATTATAAATTCTTCTGCGGTAGTCATTACATGGAGTGGTTAATAGGCCTGTCTTAACAACCGCAGTCAGTAATTCATTACCACAATAACCTTCGAAAGCCCATAAAGTTAAACGCATAATATTACAAACTATGCTTTTAAAATCTTATATAGATACATTTAGTTTTGCGGTTAGTAAATCGGTTTTAAGAAGTAATATAGAATTAGAAAATTACAAAATTACAAGATTTAAGCGATAGTGAAATATTGGAAAATTTATTTAGATTTTTTTATTATTCGTAGCCCTTTTATCTATACTACTATTATATGGAGGAAAGATTTAATTTTTTGTTTGTTTGCTTGTAATGAATAGGCTCCGAAACTACTGAACCGATTTAGATGAAATTTGGTAAGGAGATAGTTTTGAGACCCTGGAAAGGACATAGGATAGTTTTTATCACGGAAATCATCCCTTAAGGGGGTGAAAATGGGGACAAATCTGCGAAAAGATCCGAAAAGATAGTTTTATTTAAAACACACCGTTTTGTTAATTAAAACTTATCAGCAGTGATTTTTTTAAAATAGGTAACTTAAAGTACTTACTACGGTACCGGAACTTAAGGTACTTTAAAGATCCGAATTTGATATTGGTGGACGGAAAGTGTGAGTGGGCTGCGTGTCTCTATGACGTTACGCGCTGCTCAGACACCTACTCTTAAAATCGGACATGTTAGATAGGTAAATACTCTATTACGCACACAAAAGAAAAGTACAAAAGATGAAAAAAGAAAAGAAAACAATTTCTTACAAGGCAACCTTTGGGGGAAAGGATGAGTGCGGTAAACGGAGCAGTGGGTACGATTAATCTATACAGATAAATAATGGCGTGGCTATTTTTCTGTATAGACGCCATGACGAACCTAAAAATTAATATATACTGTAATAAATGGACCAATTTACTGTGATTTGCATCGATTCTATTTACCAGATGCCTGAGTTTGAAAGCATATTATAGGTATAATTTTTAGTAAACAACAATCATCTATACAGATAAATAAAATTAAAGTGTCAGTTTGTAATTTCAAAATAACAGCTTTTACTAAATGCATATGAAAGTATACAATTTTTAATGTTTTTGTCTGTCTCTCTATGTGTCTGTTTGTTCCGTCTAATCTCCTAAATGGCTGGACCGTATTTGACGGGTCTTTGACTGGCAGATAGCTGATGGTATAAAGAGTAACTTAGGCTACTTTTATTTTAGAAATAGAATTAGGATTCCGCTCAAAAAAATTAAAACGTACCCAGGGACGCACCCGAGCGAAGCGAGGGTAAGTTACTAGTATGAATTATATAGGTACAAGTTTCACAATCTATCTTATTCTTTTTTATTCTAATCTATAAAAGAAATATGTGTATGTATGTATATATATATATATATATATATATATATATATATATATATATATATATATATATACACATATATCATACATAAATATACACACACATATATTAATATTTTATATCTTTAGGGTTAAAACTGTACACATTTGTAATAGGCACTTTCGAATTTTTGATTAATAAAATATTCAATACGTATTTACGCGAATATTTGATATTTAAAAAAAAACTAGGTATCTTTGCGAATTTTCCCATGACCATGTTTGTTGAAAAGAATTCAAAACCTCGGGAACCAAAAACCAAAATAAATCTTTGAAAAAATCCGGAAAGCTATGTTTATTTAAAATAATAAAAAAAAATCTTATATTGTTTTTATATGATTACTTTTCAGACAAACTCCTCTTCACTTAGCAGTACTAAACAACCACGAAGGTTCTGTAACTGCTATAATAGATCACAAGAGATTGGTAGAAAAAGGTGAGCTTCCAGCCACCGACAGGTCTAATGTGAGCCTCGTACCAAACCTAAACCTGAAGAACTCCGAGGGAGATACACCAGTTAGTCTTGCACTTACTGAAGGTAACTGAATACTGTTCAAATTAATTTCATCTTTGTTTATATTTAATGTATAGGTATTGTAAATATTATCTAATATGTGTATTTTTTTAAAAATAATTCCTACAACTGTTAATTTGTATTTTGTTATAAACAAAAGAAACATGTTTATGGTATATAAAAAATAATTATAATTTTTCATATATTGTATAAGTATCATTGATATACAAAAACTCGAAGTACACAACTAGCGTCTCAAAGGTGTCCTCAAAAAGAAATGTACTATTGAATTGCGCTTTTTTTAGATATCTTTTGTTTATTGCTTTTCGGATGAAGAAATTAAAACACATGTTATTTCGTTTAAAAAAGTACTTTATGCGGTGTGCGTAAGTTCGAATTTGTGTTTAGACAATGAGAACTTTCGATTTTTGAATTTTCAACCGACTTCAAAAAGGAGGAGGTTCTCAATTCGACTGTATGTTTTTTTTTTTATGTTTGTTACCTCAGAACTCCGTCATTTATTAACCGATTTGGCAAATTTTTGTTTTGTTTGAAAGGGTATACTTCCAGATTGGTCCCATTTAAATTTCAAAAAAAAAATACCACCCCTAAGGGTGGAAAAACAACTAATGATGAATTTAACCTACTTCTAATTGTCATATTGACTTGAAACTTTGCAAGTATTTCTATTTCCGTTGATAGTACAGTGGTTCGGTGTTGTTGACCTGATCTGATGGCAAGGCCAGAAGGTAGATAGGTGGAACTTTTCAACGGCTAATAGTAGATACTTTGAGTTTGGGCTTATTTTGTTTGATTTGACAAGCCTAACACGTTAGAATCCTTACTTTGCTACTACTGTCTACACTAAAAAGGGAAAAATAAAAACTTTTTAACAAAAAAATAAAAACCGACTTCAAACAAAAGCACTAAAAAGTAAAAAATAACTGATTGGTAGTTTTCATTTATTATACATACCTAATCAAATATTTTCGAAGTCGGTGTGCTTTGCTTTGTATGGGCTGGCACCGATTTAGAAAATTTTGATTAGGTATGTGTTTAATAGGTAGGCTTTAATTACTTAGCCAAAGCACACCGACTTCGAAAATATTTGATTAGGTATGTATAATAAATGAAAACTACCAATCAGTTATTTTTTACTTTTTAGTGCTTTTGTTTGAAGTCGGTTTTTATTTTTTTGTTAAAAAGTTTTTATATTCTTTGATTTCGCATGTCGACGCCACTTTTTGAATAGATATTTGTTAGGAAATGTGTATCTATGTTTTTATATATCACTGGGAGGTATACAATATTTCAAGTATTTTTTTTATGTAAGATAAATATAAATATTGCATTATATTATAGGCCACAAGCATCTGGTAGCGCCACTTATCGAGGGCGGCGCAGACCCAAATATTCGCAATGGAAAAGGCTTCACGTTGCTACATCAGGCTATTGTCGAAGAAGATTCTAGAACATCCATATTCCTGCTTGACCACGGCGCAGATATGAATGCTTTGTAAATATAATTTATACAATCAAGTATTTTTGATGGTTGAAATATCAAATAATTATCAATAACTATTATATAAGTATCTATAAAATGCTATGTATAGATATGACAAGTCAACATTCCTATTAGTAAAAAGAGTGCTTACGTAAATAATAAGCATTTCTATATTAAATTATGTGGAATCTAGTATACACTAGATTTCGCCTGCGGCTTCACACGCGAGAAAATTGTTTTCTTAAAATAACATTTAAGGTTATTATTATTACTATTATATTCCATGGGAATTTATTATTGGGATAAAGGTATACTATACATGCATCCATTCTACAGTTTACGCAAGTGAAACATGAAGAAGTCTTTAAAAAAATATATTTATTATATTATAATATGACTGTAGTTTCTCTTAGGGAACTAAATAATATTAAGATCGTCATTGTAAACAGAACCGATGCAGGGGAAACGCCCCTCCAGCTGGCCATCCACTGCCGGCTGGGGCTGGTGGTGGAGGCGCTGTGCGTGCGCGGCGTGGACATGAGCCGCCTCGACGCGCACGGCGTGCCGCCGCTGTGGGCCGCGCTCGACTCCGGACAGGAGGAGGTTGCCAGTGTGAGTCGAGCCTTCTCAGGTCTTGTTTTATAAATAGACTAGCGACTCACTCTCGCTCCGCTCGGGTTCGTGCCTAGTTGCGTTTTAACGTTTAGTATAAATTTCTTAGCGATGAGATATTTTCCCGCACTAAAAAGTATCCTATACGTTGACCGGGATAACCAGCTATCATCATACCAAAATTCATTAAAAACTGTCCAGTGGTTTTTTTGACAGACAGACACAAAAATTCTAAAAACTATAGGTTCGGCCTCTGTACCGATAATAATGACTATTTCAATAAGATTTTCCAAAAAATATTTAATGTACAGATTTGGTTAGAATTTTATTATATGTATAGATATTATAGAATAATTATTATTGATTAAGTGAATGTTGCTAATGTGAGCCAGCCATTACTTGTCCTATTATTATTATAAAATGTCCCTAACAAACATAGTTTTTAAGAATGCATTATATTGCATTAATTAAATGTATGTTATTGCCATTTAGGAATCAATTTTCATAATTGTTTCTTAAGGATGATGCCATATAAATTAAAAATCCATATCCTTAAAAATCGAATAATTACACTTAATTTTTTAAATGTGATTTAAATCATAAGTAAAAATTTATTTGAGTTTTTTAAAATGTTTTATACAGATTTTAGTTCGCAATGGTGCGGACGCAGACTGCTGGGGACCGGGGCCCGATGGATGCATGCAAACTTTATTACACAAGTAAGACTTTAAGTCGAAATACTCCGATAAAATTATAGAACTGTCAAAATATTATGATGATAAAAGTATATTTGGAAACAATTTTCATTCTAAAGGAGAAATTTTAATTTAAAACAGGGCAATAGACGAAAATAAGGAGTCATTAGCTACATTTTTGATACGATCTGGGTGTGACGTGGAAAGTCCAAGAAAGACGGGACCGAACGGCGAAGGCGCGGAGGTGGCGGCCGACCGCCAGGCGCCGCTGCACCTGTGCTGCACGTGGGGGCTTACTGAAGTTATACAGGCATGTATTTGTAGAACTACTATTGTAAATAAAACTATCTTTTCGTATTTTTTCGCGAATTTATTTTGATTTTTGGGTTCCGACATTTAGAATACTTTACAGCAATCATAGTCACCGAGACGTTGGGAACCAAAATCAAAATAAATTCGCGAAAAAATACGAAAAGATAGTTTTATTTAAAGTGTCAAATATTTGCCTAAATCTAAGAAAGTATCACTATTCTATATGCGAAATATTGTTGTGTGTGTATGTATGTATGTAGGTATGTGTATAACCCCTTTACACTGAAACGGCTGTACCGATTTGTATGACATTTAATACACAGAACAAGTACAATGTATCTTTAGACAGTAACACATAGGAACTTGGGATATTATTAATTTCTTGTAATATTTTTTATCTACTGAACTGTATTAACTACGCAGTAAATCAGGTTTTTTTGGTAGTATTTAAACAAATGAATATAAATTCAAATGTACGATTTTAAAATATTTTTAATGCACATGGAATTATTTAGACGGACTGGTTAATATGAATTTTATTCACGACATATTTTAATGAGCAGCATGACAATATCTATGTTAGTTTGAATAATAACCTTATGTCAGTTCGAATAATAACATTGTCTATTTATAAGCGGAATAGTAAATGGCTTATTTAATTTCAATTTTATGTATAGATTGACATGTTGACATTTGATTCTATACAATATTTGTTTCAAACTGTAAATTTTAGGGGAGAATAACCATTATCATTAAATAGTAATTCTAATTGTTATTTATATATTCAGCCCTTTTTAACGTTCCACTGATGGGCATGGAGTTTCAATACGAGGAGTATCACGCCATAGTCCAACACGCTAGCCAAGTGCGGGTTGGCGGACTTTACGTCATGTCTTTCGAAAACTTGCTAGGTTCTCTCAAACACGTAGATTTCCTCACCGTAAGACAAGCGGTAAACATGTTGGAAATTATTCGCGCATGAAAATATTAGAATTGCGAGACCCGCATTTGAACCTGCTTCATTCAATTTCCCAAGCGAATGCGTAACCACTTGGCTACCATTAACAAATTCTAAACATGGTACCCAATAAATATAATGTTAAATCAAAAACTAATAATCCAGACTCTGCTCGAGCACGGGGCGAACATAAACTCCAAGGACGCAGAAGGCAAGACGCCGCTCCACATCGCGATAGAGAACCAGCACGCGGCGATCATCTCGCTGCTGCTGTCGCAGCCCGGCGTCGACCTGTCGGCGCGCGACAGCCGCGGCGTCACGCCCTTCGCCGCCGCGCTCACGGCGCGCAACAATAAGGCGGCACAGGCTATATTGGAGAAGAATCCTTCGGCCGCTGAACAGGTTAGCGTTTGTATCAGGAATGGACAATGGTGACATAATATGTACAAACTAGCTTTTGTAAATTACAATAGTCTGTGAGTGAAAGTGAAATGTTGTTCGTTGGTACGCGCTTTGCACTTGCTTGGCTGAAGTGGGATGGCAATATCTTTTTTTGTTCTTTCGATTAGAATTTAGTAGTTAGTACGATTAAAAAATTTTAAGGGGAAAAATTTTGATAACAGAAAGTGCTTTTTTTCCAACAATTAACCTTAAATTATTCTTTAGCCTATTATCTTTATACAGATATTCATATGAAACCCAATTCTTCGTTGTAGAAATATTTTCATATGAAATAACTCACATAAAGAAACAATATTATAATAAATACGTCTATTTAATATTCCCATTTAAAAAAATAAATTTAGTTTATTGACTAATAAAAATGAGTTGAGTTATTTAATCGATAATAAATTAATCAGTTTTCTTTGACTTTATAGCTCTATCCAGGAAATGATGATGATTTTGATTATGTTTAAAAATACGATGCGAATAACTTTAAAGGAAAAATTTTTGGAAATTCCAATAGACCATTTAATTACAAAATAAAATGTAAAATATTAATAATAGTGCATCGTCTCGTTTCCCACGCTAGGTGGACAAAAAGGGTCGCAATTTCCTCCACGTGGCCATCCAGACGTGCGACATGGAGAGCGTGATGTTCCTGCTGTCGGTGGAGGTGGACGTGAACTCGCGCGTGCAGGACGCGACGCTGGCGCCGCCGCTGCACCTGGCGGCCGCCGTCGGCAACGAGGTGCTGCTGCGCAGTCTGCTGCTGGCCGGCGCGAGGCCCAACGACAGGGATGCGCATAAGTATGTTTTCTTTCTTCTTTTTTTTGAGGTAAAAATTCTTCAGCCGCGTTGATTTTTGGTAGGGGCAAAACTTATGGTGATACAGACAGCCTACCCACAATCTGTAACAACTATACCTTCAAGACATGTAACACCTCAGTCTCTCCCGTGACCATGGATGCTGTAAAGCATTCGAAACGTCGGGAACCAAAAATCAAAATAAATCCGCGAAATAATCCGAAAAGATAGTTTTATTTAAAAATGTCAAACGTTCGCGTAAATCTAAGAAATTATGATAATTATTAATTAAAACAAACAAAAATAGCATGTATCAGTGCTGTCGGACTTGTTCGTATAAGATGGGGCATCTGCACTATACTGTATTCGCCGAATGAACCAAGCACTCAGATTTTGCTGCTCCACACGATTAGTTGCAGAATTACTCCGTCGTTGCATTCCGTACCGTTCAGAGTTCTCGTGTTAACTGATTTATTATCAATGTAGGAGATGGCAGTGATACGTCGGAAAGTGAAAATTAATAAATAATGTATATACATATTTAAAAATACAGTTAATTTTACTTTAATATTAATTTTGTTTTATTACAAATTATTAATAATTCCTCACTAAAGCATTAAGCAACATGAACGATCCCTACGATTTGATACCAGTTGCAAGCGTTAGTGGGCGTAGCTAGACAGTTTTCTGTCCTTATCAGTTTGTATGCAAATGTAGAATGGAGAAAGCGCATTGCATGGTTCACTCCGTGAATAGAGTATAGTATAGTATAATAACTGGCAGACGCACGGCGCTGCACGTGGCGGCGGGCACGGGGCAGGCGGGTATCGTGAGCGCGCTGGCGGGCGGCGGCGCGGAGTGCGGCGCGGCGGACGCG